>CP106725.1:175217236-176417236 GCA_025506655.1 Gossypium rotundifolium
TAGAGGCCTCTCCCTTCATTGTAAAGGACGGGAGTTTGGGAAGAAATAAGAATTCTTGAAAGCATTTACTCAAATTTTTCTCCCTATTGCGTTCTTATTTTCTTTGCTTGTTCTTATTTTGTTCTTCGCTCATCTTCATTTATTTTCGAGTTGCTTCCGTTCGAGTTAGATTTTTGTGGAAGAATTTCGTTGAATCCTCATATTGTGGGAATAAGGTTGACTTATACGTTTTTTTTTAAACTTTTTAGTAGTTATCTATATTAATTTATTAAGTTATAAATACATATTATTTTGTTTTGTTTAATTATTATTATTTATTAGATATTATTTTTAGATTAATATATTCTATATTACTTTTTATATTTATTAATTTATTAGTAGTACGAAATTTACATATATATATATTATGTATAATTTTATATATTTAACTATTATTATATATTACTTGGTTTAATAATTTATATATTATTTTATAATTTATATATTATCTATTATATTATATTTTTAATCTATATAGGTTTTTTTTAAATTTTGTTTTGTATAAAGTCTATTATATCATATAACTTATTTTATTTATGTTATTTATAACGTACATAATTTTTATGATTAGTATATTTTGTATATAAATGTTTTTACTTAAAATATTATATATTATTTACTAATTATTTTTGTGTATAATCTTTATATATTTTTATTAATTATTTTATATTATTTTATTATATATTATGATTTTTATTAATTATTATATACATTTATTTGTATTTTTATATTTGTTTATTATTGCTTTAGCATGTTTTTATTTATTTGTTCATGTTATATTATTTATTGATTATTTATTGCAATTGATATGTATGTTACAATGTCATACTCATACCATTTTTTATAAAAATTACCTTAAAAATTTTATTTTTTTAAAATATTTTAACGATGATATGTAATATTTGAAGTCTTTGAGAAGAATCGTGCCCTAACTTATTGGGTTGTGATTTTTCTCGTAGAACTCAAAGTATTAGATATCCCTCCATTTTCAAAACTCAAGTTTACCAATTTCAAAATAAAAAATTTACTCTTGAGAATTCAAAACGTTGTATCCTAACTTATTGGGTGTGATGTTTTGTGCCTCGAGGTAGGAATTTTCTAAAATAGAGATGCACCTAGCTTCAAAGTTATGAGATGTTGCATCCTAACTTATTGGGTATGGTATTTTTATTTCTTTGAAATAGGTAAGTCTTGGTTTTCTTTTCAATAACGGATCTTATTTTAAACTTTTTAAATTTCAAACATTTGGACATGATTCTATCAATTAGGTACCAATTTTTGGGCGTTATGAGGGTGCTAACCCTTCCTCATATGTAATCGACTTCCGAATCCATTCTCTCATTTCTTCATAGGCCAAAATCAAATGTTTTAAAATGAAACGTTTTACAAGATGATCCAATCACACCTAAACAAAAAGGGATTGTTGGTGACTCTTTTTTTTTTAAAAAGTCGATCCCCTTTTTAAAACCCGATTTTAAAATGGTTTTGACATTAGTCTTTATACTTTGAAAAGGTTGTGTATTTAGTTCCTATATTTTATTTTGATATTTTTAGTTTTTATATTTTTTAATTTTAAAATTCTAGTCCTCATCAAATGATAACTGTTAAATTTATTAAGTTAAGTTCTGTTATTTTCAAAATCTGATGAATTATCATGTATAATGCCATGTCAACTTTTTTTTTTATATTACTCACTTAAAATACAATTAATGGATTAACGATTGTAATTTGTGTCAAGACTGGAATTTCAAAATTCAAAAAGTATAGGGAGTTAGAATGATCAAATTAGAGAATATGGATAAAATATGCATTTGTACGCATAGTATAGGGCTAGTAATTGAATTTAACCAAATGAATTTAATTACTATTGTATGGGTTAAGATTAAAATTTCAAATTTCAAAAAGTACAAGGACTAAAATTGACAAATTCGAAAAGTACAAAAACTAAAGATTGATCAAATTAAAATACACAGAATAAATTCACAGTTTTCACAAAATACATAGACTAATAACATGATTTAAACTTCACATCTTGATAGATTTAAGTAACTTAAAAAGAAAAGGAGAATAAATAGGGCACAAAGTAATTGCTAACATATGAGAGGAAGCCTAAATCTCTCATGTCTTAGATGTTACTTAGTTGGGTAAACTATACTTTTAGCCACTAAATTATGATTAAGTTTTCGTTTTGGACACTTAACTAAAATAACTTACAATTTGGTTACTAAACTATTCAAAAGTTTTTATTTAAGTCATTGGGCTATTAAAATCGATGATATATGGGTTTTTAGGTTTGCATTGCCTACACCAATCGGAAACTCTCTTTCCTCTTTCCTTTTCTCTTCTATAGTTTAGTTTTTTTCATGAGACAATTTTGGACTTCACGAATCTGTGAACCAAAATTCAAACAGTTTTTTTCTCTGATTTCTGACATTGGCTGTCAGATTGACTTAAATCTAAGATATGTTCTACTACTCGTCAATGGGTATTGATCCACTATATCGATTATCGAATTGTTGCTTGGAGCTCATTGGTAGAACTTTAAAAAAAACTTAACAACCTGTTGACTTAAATAAAAACTTTCAAATAGTTCAATGACTTAAATGAAAACTTTCAAATAGTTCAATGACCAAATTGTAAATTTTTTTAGTTAAGTGACCAAAATGAAAAGTTACCCATAGTTTAGTGACTAGTAGTGTAGTTTACCCTACTTTAATTTGGTCAAATTTAGTACTTTTTTTTTTTTGAAGTTTGAACTTCAGATCGAATTGCAAACAATAGTAGTTAAATTCATTATGTCAAATTCTGCTATTAGTTCTATACTATACGTAAGTTTTGGATTTAGTCTCAATTCTCCAATTTGATCATCATTATACCTTTCTTATTTTGAAATTCTACTCATGGTTCATATGGTAGTTGACATAACATTACACACGTGATAATATGTTTGGAAATGTCAAAATTTAACAACTGAAATTTTAAAATTCAAAAAGTACAAGAACTTAAAATGATCAAATTAGAGTACAAAAGCTAAATTCACAAGTTACAACATTATAGGGACTAATAGTGAATTTGACCAAAATCATGTTTTTAACAAAAGGACAACTTTCTGAATTTAAAAGGTTACAATGTAAAGTTAGTCCTTTACTTTGATAAAATTTGAGATTTAGTCTTGTATTTGAAAATTTAACAAATTAAGTCCTCCTACTTTTATAATTTGAAATTCACAATCTAATCATTAACATTGTTAGTTTTTTGTCAAAACTTGTCAACTTGGCATATTAGGCTACCCTAATATGACGTAGTATATGATTGACAAAAAATAAACATATTAAATTGAAAAATTCTAACATAAATTACCAACAATGATAATGATTGGACTTATATTTTAAATTGGACAAAAAAAGTAGTAGGATTAAATTTTTAACTTTTAAAGTAGAGGGACTAAATATCATATTCTGTTAAGTACAAGGACTAATATCATACTTTAACCAATTAAAAAGTAAATTTGGCCCAACCCAAAAGCCCATCTGATTACGACCCTTTCTACTTCTACTATTGTACATTAGGCTATTTCTACAGCGTTCCTGCTAATCTTGATATTCCATCAGTTTCTCGGGAAAATCAACGATGGCAGATTGGACCCAACTCCCCAAGGAACTACTAGAACTTATTTCCAAACGCCTAGGAACCCACTATGACGTCATCCGTTTCCGTTCCGTTTGCTCCACCTGGCGCTCCGCCGTTACTGCCCCCAACCGCTGCCGCAACCGCTTCGCTCCCCGTTTCCCGCTTCTCCCTATTTCCTCCCAATTCTCCCTCTCAAAGCGCTCCGTATTCCTCCTCGGATCACCCACAACTAGTACCCAAACAAACGCTTCGAGCCCCTCCTCGTGGGTAATCAAAATCGAAGAAGATCCGATGAACGGCAGAGTCCAGCTTTTAAACCCTCTCTCAAGGTCTCGTTTCGATTCTCTCCCTGATAATTTCCCCAAACCTTTAAATTTGTTGGATTTTAGGGTTCTAGAATTGGGTGAAGAATATGTGCTTCATTATTTAACTCATCACAGTGTGGGCAACTTGTACATGGAAAAAGTTGTCCTATCTTGTTTAGATGATAATGTTAATGATTTCATTATACTTACAATTCATGTTTCTGGGAAATTAGCAATGTTTAAATCTAGTGTTAAGAAATGGGCTATAATTCAAGACATGCCATCTCCTTTTGACGATGTGATATTATATAAAGGGAATTTTTATGCTGTTGATAATACTGGTGGGACTGTTGTTGTGGGATTGGATTTCGAGACAAATTTGATTGCTATGCCTGTTTTTGGTGGTGATAAGAAGTTTTTGGTTGATTCAAAGGGTGAGTTATTGTTGGTTGATATGTATTTGAGCATTGAATCTGAGCCCGGTTCGTCTTCTTCTTCGGCTGGTTTCGGGTTCGTTGAGGAGTATTTTGAAAACCTTGCTTTGTATATGAGCGAGAGGACGGTTAAGTTTAAGGTTTTTAAGTTGGATGATGTTGGTAAGCAGTGGGTTGAAGCTAAGGATTTGGACGATCGCGTGTTGTTTTTAGGTGATGGTTGCACCTTTTCTGCTTCAATAGAAGATTTATCCGTGTGTAGAGGGAATTGCATAATCTATGTGGATAATTTCTTTTATTCGCTCGGGGAAGAAGATGGGGCGTCGGAGCATTGTGATGTAGGTGTATTCGATTTGGAAAGCGGTTCTATAGGACCATTAACAAAGTTTCCTCAATTTTCCGAGCTATTCTGGCCACCACCTCATTGGATTTCATCCACAACAGCATCGGATGTAAGTATTTTTGTTTTGCAGTGTTGAACTTTGGGTCGAGTTTTTATTTATATATAGTTCTGTATACTATTGCAATAGCCATGAAGATCTTTAAGCATCAGAATCCCTAAGTAGAATCACGTAAAAACTGGTGAAACTCCCCGGAAAGCTTTTTGATTCGTGTTTTTTATGTGAGATACCGTTTCTATGGTTGATAGTGGAGGAAAACATATGCTTAATGGTATAGGCATGCTAGCTTCAAACTATGTCTTGAAATGCTATGCATCTAATGTTAACTTACTGAAAATGCCAAAGAGAAGTCTAAATCGAATGCAGATCTCTTTCATATGTCTCCCAGTACATTCTAACTGTTAAGAATTGTTTATGTTGATTTGTAGTTGCGATTTCGACAATTGCGTTAAGCGCTCTGTCCATGAGCCTGCCATTTTATATTTACTTCTTGTAAATAGTATTCCTGCAATAAATTTGTGCTATTTACTGCAATTTTCTTGGTAAAAGTCATATTGCATTTTACCCCTCTACTAAAAAAGGGGCAAATTAATCATTGTAGGTTAGATTGAAAAGCAAATTAGCCCTTTCTGTTACAAATTTCATCAATTTGTACTGTTAAAAACTGACTTAATTGACGAAATAACTAGGCAGTAAAAATGTATGGAGACCAGTTTTTAACAGAAAAAATGGATGGAATTTTTAGCAGAAAGACTAGTTTGTTCTTTGATCTAATGTATGGGGAGTAATTTGTTCATTTTTCGAGTAGAGGAGGCAAAATGCAATTAGACATTTTAGTATAGGGGCCTCCATGTTACTTTTACCCTAATTTTCGTTCAATTCAGTCATATTTGTAACAGCATCTTAAAAGCTGGTTTGGTGAATGCTATAGGCACAAATAAACGTCGGAGAATCGGCCTAGCCTATATGATCGGGTTGTATATGGCTGATTGTCTGCCTATGGTTATCGAAGAATCAGCCTAGTGTAGTACGTGTCGTACTTCTGCTTCATCATCGGGTTGTATATGGCTGATTATCTACCTATGGTTGTTCTTTGTATATACTATCCAACTGAAGCAGCTATCGTACTGATCTTTTGGGAATTCAATCATAAATTTATACTTTGCTCGGATTCTTTTTTTTTTTTTTTTTCTGGAAATACTCGTGTGTTCAATCTTGAATTACTCATGTTGAAGTATATTTGGACATGTGTACAGGGGATATGATCATCAGGACTCTTCCAAGGAAATCTTGGAAAAATTGAACATACTTTGGTTAATAATTTCAGTTGCCAACTCAGGCTTCCCTTTTTCAATTATTGTTGTGGCCATGATATGATAATCTTGGAGTTTAATGTAGTTGCTTCATGTAATTGTCCATATTTTTATGGAAACAAGGATAAAGTTCGACATCCAAAGCATTTTCATTTGTTCTTAAGTAAAGGATCCTTTGAATAGACTTAAATTTTTTATTGGAGTTTAATGATAATCTTGGAAAGTTTTTTTATTTATAATTAATGTTTTGATGATATTTTTAATTATTTTATTTTTAATTAATGTTTTCTTTAACTCTTTTATCTATAAAATCAAATAATTCTTAAAAATATCATCAAAACATTAATTTAAAAAAACTTGAAACAATATGAAATAAAAATACATTAATATATTTATAAAAATAATAAAACTTCCAACTCAAGGATGTGATCGTATAATCATAATTATCTAATCATTTAACGAAATGAGATAATATATTAAAATATTAATAAAATAATAATAATAAAGTTTAAAGCAACATGAAATAAAAAATACAAATACGAGTAATAGAAGAATCAAACTCGAGACTCATGAATGTAATTATAACTATATAACCATCTAACCTAACCAAAGAACTAGTATGCTGAAAAAATTAATTAAAAATTTAAAAAGATTGAAGCGACATGAAATAAAAAATATAATGTAAATAGGAGTGGAATCGAACCCAAGACATAAGGATAAAAATATTAACATTTAGCCAACTAGCCAAAGCTAATAGCACATTTAATTAAAAACGTTTTCCCATAATATCCACTGAAAATGCGTCTAGTTTTTTTAAAATCGGTCTAATCCAATAAATTTCGTAAAAAGTGACAAATAATTATAATTAAAAATCAAACATTTTTAGATAATTCACCCAAGCTTTTAATCATTATTCCAAGGTGTAATAATAATTTTATTTCATATTTTTTCTTTCATCCACATTGTCACATGATCTAATATCTATAATCCATAAAATTTAAATACCAATATTAGATAAAATTTTAAACTGTTTTGAGTTTTTAAAAAAAATTTAAAACAGAATTAGTGAAGATAAAATTAATTAGAGTTTAAGGGAAAAAAAAACTATATTCCATCTCATAGATACATACATACATATATCATGAATTCGGTCAAATGCCCTCTTAAAATAGAAAATTACTCTTTAGACCCTCTAAAATATATAAAATTAAAATTTATATAGTAAATTTACAATTTAACTCTCTTAAAATAATAAATTTTAATTTTTTTCCTTCTAAAAGCTATGAAACTATAATCTAATATAATGGTAAAATTATATTTTAACTCTTATAAAACCATATAACATAATTTCAACCACCAAAAAATTTCTAGCTTCATTGCTATATCATCATCTAGTAAAACTTGAACGATAAACATGGTACATAAACAAAATCAACCAAGTAAAAAAAAGGAGAACATTTGATGTATTGTAGGTGTATAAGTTTCATGCACCATCAGTGAATAATAACATGACGTATTATCATCAAATAAAACAGAAAAAAATAGTGAAGGACCAATAAACAAATATTAATAACTTTATTTAAAGACAATTAAATAATTAATTATAAATAAATCTCAACATCCTAAACCCTTAAGCCCAAGATCTATAAAGGGGAATTATTAATATATATTTATAAAGTTACCATTAAAATTTAATTATATTTAAATAAAATGCTTATTATTTATTTACAAGTCCTCCATAATGTTATTATTCACTATTGGGGCATTAAATATTATTCCTAGAAAATAATAAACTAAAATAGGGCCTCATTAGTTAAATTTTACAAAGTAAGAATTATGGTTTTTTGCCGATTGAGGGTTAGTTCGATTGGCTTAAGTATTATTGTTAATGCAGAAGGACGTAAGTTCGAGTGTGCTAAAACGTATCCTCTTATTTAGAAGCAGATACGATCAAAATTTATAATGAGATTATTATTAGTTAATAACTTTTTTCTGGATAATATGTTTTTTAAAATTATTCTGGATAATTTGTTTTTAAATAACTTTTAAACAGGAAAAAATTATCAAACAAGATAACATTAATTAAAAGATCATGACTAACTAAATAATCCCACAATTGTAAACTTTGATTTCAATATATATATATATATATAAAAGATCATAGAGAAAAACAAAACCAAAAAAAAGATGCATGCAGAGAGTGATTCAGATGGAACGAGCATTGATTTGTCATGGGCAACAAGGTCACCGTCGAGAAGACCATTTTACTATGTTCAAAGCCCTTCCAACCCTGACGTTGAAAAAATTTCATATGGTTCAAGCCCTATGGCATCACCAACTTACAATAATTATCATCATTACCACCAATGCTCCTCCTTTAACCATTCTAGGGAGTCATCCACGTCGAGGTTCTCGGTTTCCGGTAACATCCCGAGGACTCTTTCGGGTGGAAGCACGAACAGATTGGTCATGGTGATCACGATGATAATGACGACGAGGACGATGATGGCCGCAGCAATAGTAATAATGTGAGGCTTCTTTATGTTTTTTGCCTCGTTTTAGTGCTGCTTGTGGTGTTTGCTGTGGTGGTTTTGATTAGGTGGGATGCTAGCAAGAGATATGAGCCTGAAATCTTCGTTAAGGTATGTTCTTTTTTAATTTTCTTTTATTAAGGTTTTGGTTCAAATTGGATCAAAACAAACGATTGGATCAATTTTATCTATTTTTTAAAATTTTTTAAAATTTATTAATAATTTATTTTACTGAAAAGAACCAATCAAAAATTAGTGGCTGATTAGTTTGATTACGGCTCTTTTTACCGAGTTAGATTATGTTGAATTCACTTATAATATTAGCATCATATATAATTGTGTGGTTCAATTTGAGTTACGGCTTTTTTTGATATCACGCCAATCGAGACTCAATTAACAAATAGACCGTTTTAGATTTATACAAATAATTATAATTTGATCCTTAGGCTGATTTAAATAACAATAAGTAAGTGAATTATGAAAGTTGCTTCAAATGCTTAGACAACCATAAATAGTACCTCTAAACATTTTCGGGTTTTAAATGTTGAAGCTCAACTACGAGTCGTAACTTAAATAAATTAATTTTTTTGTTCAAGTTCATTTTCTGATCTATTCTCTAAACTACATTTAGTGGTTATGTGGCAGCACATAGTGTTTGAGAACTTGTATTATCAGGCAGGAAATGATGAATCAGGGGTGCCAACAGATATGCTTTCACTTAATTCAACGGTCACGATTTCATACAGAAATCTAGCTGCTTCTTATGCCTTCCACGTCACCTCTACCCTTTTAGAGCTTCACCATTTCCAGCTCAAACTTGCTTCTGGAAAGGTAAAAACTGTTTCTATAATCCCTTGTTTATAGTATAAAATATCAAATAGCAGTAAAAAATGGAGGTTAAAAGCTTAATTCAGGTTAAACTGGTGAAAGGGTAAGACTTAGGCTTAATTGTGGTTTTAGCCCCTCAATTATATTGAAATTTGGTATTTTTCCCTCTATAACTTGCCATAGTTGGTCTCTTCTGCTTTTATAATATTTATTGATAGGTTCAAATTGATTACAATTTTAACTATAGTGGTAAATATGTTAATAATATTAGCTGTTAACTGATAATGGTGTTAAAAGCAATTTGCAAAGAATTGAATTATATAAATTTTAAATAGGTCAAAATATAATTTAATGATTAAATTAATTTAAAGTTTTATAATTTATAATACTAAGCAGGGATTATAATTGAATTATAAATTTTGAAAAGTGCAATTTTACCATTATGGGAAGCTAAGGCCCGATGATTTTAACTAGGATAAATTTTAAAATTATACATGAATTTTTATTTAATGTGTAATTTGATACATAAAACTTTAATTTTGATTATGTATACACATTTTTATATTGGATAAATATAATTATTTGTGTATGTAATATATAAACACTAAATGATAATATATCAATAATTATATTAATAATTTGTGAGAACTGAATCCAATCAAAATTTCATATACAAAATCGCACATTAAAATAAAGTTAATGTATAGTTTTGAGATTTATCCCGTTTTATCTAAAACGCTACCAGTATTACTAATAATGTTATAAATTTTGGGGATACTTATCAATGAGAAATTAAAATGGTTTAGGGTTTAGGGTTATGTATTGTTTAATATCTAACAAGCTTGGCATTGATGAATTAAAATAGATGGAGGAGTTCACTCAACCAAGAAAGAGTGATCGGATAGTGAAGACAATTGTGGCAGGGCATCAAGTTCCATTATATGGTGGGATACCGGTTCTTGTGGACACTAGACCGCACCTGAACCGGATTTCAGTGCCTTTGAACCTCACTTTCATGGTGAAATCAAGAACTTACATTTTGGGCACAATGGTGAAAACCAAGTTCTATGGTGGATTCATATGCTCTTTCACATTCAAAGGAAATAAACTTGGGGAATCCCTTAATCTTACAGATTCATGTATTTATCAGTGAAAATTTGCTCTTACAATTGTTTACAAGATTCAAGACCATATATGTTTTTGCAAATTAGTCAATTTTTTATTTTGATATCGAAAAATTAGATCGGATTAATCTGGATTTTGACTTAATTTGATCATGAAAAGTCAAATATTTAAATAGGAGTGAAGTCAAAAATTTTTTTGAGGGATTGGATTTAAAATTATATACAAAATTAAAATTTTATTAATCAAGGGTGTTCGTCCTCCCAGGTGTGACCTGGGTTTGAGTCGTGCTAGTCGTGTTGATTGTTCGAGCTTTACCCTGTTATTGTTATTCAAAAATTATAATTTTTTTTCATTTTAGGAGAGATTAAGGGTGAGTTTAGATGGGTGGTGTGTTTATTTATGGTTAGTGTAAAAATAGCAGTGGCGGTGAGATTAAATATTATAGCGACAATGTAACGTGAGATAAAAAGTAAACTAAACGTACTACACCGCATCTCACCATCTATCTTAATTCACTCTAAATTGAGTGGTTGTATCTAAACTTGTCCAATTCAAAAATGATTCGAATAATAAACTATTAAAACTGAAATGATGTCACCCAAAATGACTTGAAGTAACTTGTAAGTTGTAATGACACTTTATTGCGAGGCGAAGCGGAACAATTTTTAGGGAGGGCGGATAAAATTTTAATTTTTTATAGTTTATATCTTTATAATTTGTAAAAGATTAAATCAAATTTTTATAATTTTAGAGAGCTAAAGTGTAATTTTACTTTTACTAATTTAAAATTTTTAAAAAAAATTAAAAGCTTAAATAATAATTTTATATTTTAAGAGAGTAAAGACCCATACCAACCCTTCTGACTTCGCCCCTGCACTCAGATAACCCCACTTGAAAATCAAATTGGTAAACTCAAAATGATTTGATCTATAGCCATTGGCTACAATATATAGGTCCATTACTTGATCAGTCCATACAATATAGGTTATCGAAAACCAAAAACAATAGTAGTTCAGCTGCTGCTTTCAGTTCCAGCGATGGTTGATCTGGGTCTACATATGGGGAAGTTGCTATTTAGGCCTACGTCTAAGCTGAGTGGCTGGGAAGGTGGTGATTGGCCAAGTTTTGACCCTAAAAATGATAAATTTATGTTTAATTTTTTTAGAAAGGATTAAATTATAAATTATTGTATAGCCCTCTATTCTAGAACACATGGTAGCACACCAAGTTACTTTAAAGACTTCTCTCCAATTTTTATCGATTGGCTAGTTCTCCAAGGATTAATAATCTGAAATGTTTGATTCCAGTCAATCTCTCGTTTTCCCTAGAAGGATCCACCATTCTCATCACCAGCTAGCCACTTGCTCTTTTTGGAAGGTTCTCATCCACTAGCTAGCCATTCGTTCTTGCCTGAAGGTTCTCATCTACCCATTTTTCAAGACCCTGTTCTTCTATTGAATATATGATTTTTTAGGCCAACAACTCTGCAGTACGGGTCCGAAGAAATGACTAAATGTGTCCCATTATAGATATTCTTCTCATGTATCCCACAATGATGGTTTGATAATAAGTTCATCATTTTATCACTATCAAATACAGAATCTCCTTTATAAATATCTCTAAACACGATGAAGAGAAAATTGATCCTCAAGCATTCGAGCCACTCTATTGTCCTCAATATCCTTACTCATTTTACTCCTTCAAATCTCCACCCTACTAAGGTAAACTAACTTTCCACAACACCACCGCATTTTCTTCCGTGTCTACTCCCTTATTGATACAACCACATCAATAAATTAATAAAATAAAAAAATACATTTTAATTTTTAATTCAGCCCTTAGAAATTATAAAATAGTAATATAATTATGAAATAATATTTTAATCCCTTAAAAATTTATAATTTAATTTCAATCAAAAAATTTGAGACATTAGCATGCTAAAACCTCACAATAGTGCCCATGAAAGGGCACGAGAATATATTGTCTCAGCATTTATAATCAATGCGTCATTCAATCGCCCATCTAAATTGACCATTAATTATTTTTCTAATAAAAGAATCCAAAAATAATTTTGATTCACAACAATTTGATTAATGATTTCCATATTTAATCATTAATCAATTATCTTTAAAAATAAAATTATAAAAAATATTATTTTGGTTCAAATTATAAAATAATTATTAAAAACCATAATGTTTGAACTCCGGTATGATTTATTGATCATGAGCACTGAAACTCATCTTTACATCGGATGGTTTGGTGTTTTGATGATCCCTACCTTATTGACCGCAACTTTTATATTTATTATCGCCTTCATTGATGCTCCTCCAGTAGATATTGATGGCATTCGTGAACCTATTTCTGGATCTCTACTTTATGGAAACAATATTATTTCTGGTGCATTATTCCTACTTTTGCAGCTATAGGTTTGCACTTTTACCCGATCTGGGAAGCGGCATCTATTGGTGAATGGCTATACAATGGCAGTCCTTATGAGTTAATTGTTTTGCACTTCTTACTTGGTGTAGCTTGTTACATGAGTCGTGAGTGGGAACTTATTTTCCGTTTGGGTATACGCCCTTGGATTGCTGTTACATATTCAGCCCCTATTGCAGCTGCTATCGTTGTTTTCTTAATCTATTCAATTGGTCAAGAAATTAGAAATGACACATTATACTAAAATCTACATATAGCAACAACATAACACATAATAATTGAGCATGATGGTACTTGAACTTTGTTGTACAATGGCGCAGGACCTCTTCAACCTTTGTCAACAATATTTATACTTAAATAACATTAAGATAATTGTAACTTAGCAAGCAAATGTTTCTAAAATTGTAGCAAAGTTAATAATAAATCAAGAGTTATACAATGTCCAAACAATAACAATAAAACAGTAGCAATATAATAGTGAAATTGTAGCAAAATAATAGATCCAAATCGAGCTCGGGCAAAAAAATTTCTATTTGAGGTCCTACCTATTTAAAAAATAGGCCTTATTTTTGTCTAAACATATTTTTCGAGCATATAATTTTATTTAAATCCTCTCATTTTTTAAATGAACCTTCAAACCTAGATGAATAGCTCAACCATAATAAATTCTACATTTCACCCACACAAAGGCACAATAATGAAGCATATAAAATTTCAAGCAGCTGGATTCAATAGTTTATGAATTCGATGATACCTGCTCTGAAAGCTACTGAAAATTTGAGTATTCATATTTGGTTACGCTGAAATAAGCAGGGTTGAAATTCGTTTAAAGTGGTTTTGAAGGTTGAGAGAAGAAGGATAGAAAGTTTTTTTAAGTTATTTGACAAAGTATAAAATAGTGGAAAGGGTTTATACGACTCTGATTTACGATTTTTTCGGATAATTATCTTTCTAAATAGAAATAGGGGGAAAGGATTGTATGAAACAGTGACGCCATGTCATCTGTATTTCTTTCCAATATATTTATGCCACATCAGCATCCTTATCCTGAATTTCAGCATTAAATCTATTGAAAATGGATACAGATGACATGGCGTCACTGTTTCATACAATCCTTTCTCTGAAAATAGGTAGGTAATTGAGTTATGATAAATTTTTTACACGTGTATTTAAATGTGATCGGAGACATTGTTATCTTATTATAAAGTAAGTCATTATGCGGGTCTCATGCGAAGACAAATGTCGTGGAAAGAGTTTACCTTTGAGTACGGTGATCATGCAATGTTTAGCGAGACAATCCCTTTAAACAAGATAACCGGCCCTTAACAATAGATAAGACGAGCTCTTCCTCATTTTCTTTTCTAGTCAAGATGATCACGTATATTTTGTTTTAATTAAATTATTTTATATTTAATATAACTTTTAAGACCGGGAATTAAGCAAAATCCAAATGTTTTCTTGATAAAATAATCGGATGGTTAAAGGTAGGCAATGGGTCCAAATAATTATTTCTATTGAAAATAGGGAGAATCCTACTCCATGTATAAATAAATAAATAAAAAATAAAATCTTAATCATCATTAATCAACAAACTTCATAGGGAAAGATTTAAGGATAAATATCAAAATTATACATGAATTTTGGTTTCATGTTTAATTTAATACATAAACTTTAATTTCGTGTATTTATACACTTGAAACTTTAATTGTAGTTCAAATATATAAATAAAACTTTAATTTTGATTCAATAAAGCGCATATATAAATATTTTTTGTGCAATATAAAAACATAAAATGATGCAATACCAATAATTGTGTTAATAATTCGTGAGAATTGGATTAAATAAAAAATTTCATGTATAAAATTGCAAAAATCAAAGTTCATGTATATAATTGCACATTAAACAAAAGTTGATGTATAATTTTGATATTTATCCCAAGATTTATAATCAAATTAAAAATTAAGGTTAAATTAGGTAATAAGTCCCTATACTTTTATTTCTAGAATTTAATCTCTTTATTTTTCAGATTTCAAAATTTAGGTCCATTAATTTTTTTTTGTTGAATTCAAAGTTAATAATAACGTCATTTTTAATTACATGGCTACCAAGTGAGTATTTGTTTTGTTTCAAACATTGTTAATAGTTGGACCTAATTTTGAAATCTGAAAAGTAGAATAACTAAATTTCTGAAAATAAAAGCACATGAGCTAAATTCTAAATTTTTTAAAAGTATAAGGACTTGTGACATATTTTAACAAATTTTATTTTTTTTAACAATCTCATTATAGGTTTTTATCTGCTTTTTAACACAATGCCTAGAACTACCCATAACCTCTCTCCAACCCATAAATAAGAGAATAATGTGTTTCAACACACTCAAACTCACGTCCTCTTGCATTAACAATAATACACATACTAAACAAACTAAAATTCAATCCGATATATATATATATATATTTTAATCTAGGGCATAGATTCCACATAAGGAAATATGCTTTGGTTTGGTAAGTGGGACTCAATGCTTATGCCATGGAATTTGTTCTTATCTCTTTTCACTCATTAACAAGCAATCATCTTCTTCTTTTTTCTTTTCTTTTTTTTTTTTGTCATTCTTATCAAATAAATGATTAAGTAGGTAATGTGTCAAAAATTAAATTAAATTATATCATAAACAAATAAAAATACATTCAATTCAATGAATTATATACTTGAGGGTCCATAATTATCCACTTTAATAAAAAAATCTTATCAAATTTCAAGTTTACTTTAAGAAAATATGTGATTTCTTGATTTGGAAAAAGCTAATATGACAAATAAGAGCATAATGGTTAAATTTTTATTAGTCCCTGTACTTTGTTATAATTGTAGATTTAATCTTTATATTTTAATTTATTAATTTTTAGTCTTTATACTTTCAAATTATAAAATTTTAATTCTTAATAAACTATAACTCATAAAATAATTAAGTTCATTATTTCCAAAATCTAATGAGGAATACTATTATCATAAGCATAATGCTATGTCACTTATTATTTTCACGTATTACTCACAAAAAAAAACCAATTTGATTAATGACTTTCATTGTTAATACTGAAATTTCAAAAATTCAAAAATATAAAGACTTAGAATGATTCGATTGGGGAATATGGACTAAATCTACAACTATACACATAATACGAGACTAGAATTGAATTTAACCAAAAAAATTTAATTGATTATTCTACAACTTTCACAAAATATAAGAACTAATAACAAAATTTAAACAAACTTTGTACCGTAAATTTCATTTCAACACGATGTTACCATAATTATTTTACGATTTTAACCCGATTTATAATCGATAATATATCCGTATTAAACACACGTAGAAAACCAGAATCTAAAACCCCTTGTATGTTAAAACTACATACGTTCTCACATTTTACATGCACAAAAAGTGTTTGGGTGACAAAATCCATTGCTTTTCCTTTTTCTTGCTTTTTTACTTTTTGTTTGTCTGTGTTTTCCTTACTGCGTTAGGCTTCTCCATTCAAACCATGGCTCTCTTTTTTTTTTTTTGGGGGAGGGCATGAAGACAAATTTATTCCCTAATTTTGACATTTTATCATTTTAATCCTGATATTTTATCACTTTAGTCTTCAAATCAACATTAAAATTTTAATTAAATTGTTTTATTATTTTATAAAAAGTTAACTGAATGTTAAAATTCTGATGACATCAATATTACAACCACATGACAGTTTCATTAAGTAGACGTGAATTGTACACAATTTACTATATTAATATAATTAAAATTTTAACAATTCAATTAATTTTTTCATCTTAAAAAAGTAATTCATCTAAATTTTAAAACTAAATAAAGCCAAAGTGAAAACTAAATTTATCCTTTATATATTTTTTTCATCTTTTCTGCCACACTATAAGTAAACACCGAACACTTGGATCTTTATTGACACAAATGGCTCTCTTTATTTGCTTCTTATCCGTTCTTCTCTTTTCTTCTGCTACTGCTTGTGATCGTTGCCTGTACCAATCCAAGGCTGCTTATTTCTCCAAAGCCAATGCACTTTCATGTAAACTGCCCATAGTTTTTCTCTCTCTTTTTTTTTTTTTCTGGTTAATATGATGAATACCCAGAGTTGTTTTTTACTTTAAAAATGAAATTTGGCAAAAACCCAGATTATATTTCAGTGAGAAATTTTGTGGGTAACAATCTAATTTGCATTTTTGTGTGGCTCTGTTATTTCAGCCGGAGCTTGTGGATATGGTTCCTTGGCATTAGGCTTAAGTGGTGACCACCTTGCGGCTGGTGTTTCCTCTCTTTACAAAGATGGAGCTGGTTGTGGTGCCTGCTTTCAGGTTCGTATATGTCATTTTAAAAGTTTTTGATGGCATTCTTATGTTTGAAATTTTGAGTTTTGTTTTCTCCAAAAAGTGTCGTTTGTGGGGAGTTGACAGATTTTTCAATAGGTCAGCATTCGGTTTGGGATGCTTATATTTGATTTTATCTCCGGGTTTTGTTTATCACCTTCATCGAGAGCCAAAAAAACTTAACATTTGCTCTTTGTGAGATTCAAATTTGAAGGGCATATCTTTGGTGGGTGAAGGTGTTTCCTCCGTGAACCCCTCTTAGCTCTCTGCAAAGGTGAGAGACAAAACTCGAAGATAAAATCCAACATAAATATCCAGGGCTCAATACTGACCTCTATCAACTTTCAACAGAGAACACTTTACAAACTTTTTCCATAAGAGCCTGGCCTCCTCTCAGCAAGTTTGTTGATATTTTGTTTTTTAAACATATTTTGGCAGATAAGGTGCAATAATTCAACACTATGTAGTAGTAAAGGGACAAAAGTGACAATAACTGATATCAATCACAATAATCAAACAGGTTTTGTGCTTAGCACAAGAGCTTTCATGGCCATGGCTAACCATGGTATGGGCCAACACATATTGAAACTTGGAACTGTAGAGGTTGAATATAAAAGGTGAGCCTATTTAAACCTTTTTTAGTTTAGATTATATATGAAAAATGCTTCAATTGAAAGTTGGTTAATTTCTTATTTGTCTTGGAAAAACAGGATACCTTGTGAATATAAAAACCAAAACTTAGCTGTTAGAGTTGAAGAATCAAGCCAAAAACCAAATTATTTGGCAATTAAATTGCTGTACCAGGGAGGCCAAACAGAGATTGTAGCCATTGATGTAGCTCAGGTTAAAGTCAAATTTCAAAGATTGTTTATAATTTTCAAGGTTAATTTTACCGGAGATCATCGAACTATGACCCGAATTTTAGATTGGTTTCGAAATTTCAAAACGTTTTAATCGATTTTTTAAAGTATTAGTATAAAATCAATCAAGTTCTTCCATCAATAGTGATGGAACGAGCCAATAATACTTGGGAGGGTCTAATTAAAATTTTCAAAAAAATTTAAAGGGTCTAATTAAAATTTTTCAAAATTTGCAAAGGGGGTTGGATGTTAAAGTGTGCTCAAATATGGCATGTTGCAATTCAAAACATACTCGATCAAATTATGAACACGTATTATAAAAACAACCCCACATCGTGTTTTTTTTAAATATTAAATCTATACAGTAAGTACATAATGTTTACAATTTGATCCACGCATTTTAAAGCTTAACCGGCAGAGTGACTTAAATAACACAATATTAATACTTTGAAACTCAATTTTAAGGTTTTAAACCTTCCGGACTAATTTAAAATCTGAGGGGATTTCTAGTGTAACTTTCAAAGTAACCCCATAATTATTTTTGCTTGGTATATATTAATTCCAGGTTGGTTCTTCAAATTGGAGTTTCATGAAAAGAAACCATGGGGCAGTGTGGGATACAAGTAGGGCTCCAAATGGTGCATTGCAGTTTAGATTTGTGGTAACATCTGGATATGATGGGAAGTGGATTTGGGCTAAAACTGTGCTTCCAGCTGATTGGAAAAGTGGAGTTGTTTATGATTCCGGGGTTCAAATCAATGACATTGCAAAAGAAGGTTGCTTTCACTGTGATTACAGCAATTGGTGATGATGACAAAGATGTTAATTTTTTGTTCAAGTCTTTGTGTGAATACACATGGTTTAATATGGTCAACATATATAGTGAAATTTGAATAATTTAGAAGATTATAAAAAAATTATGAGTTTTTGAGAGCTTTTGTTTTGGTGAAAGAAAGATTAATGCAATATGTTTAATTCTAATATAGAGACGAGATTAAATTGGTCTTTATATTATTAAATGGATTAATGTAGTTATTATATTATTAAAAAAATTAAATAAAGTCAAATTTCAATAGAGTTAACATTTACTATTTAAAAAATCGTTTGGCATGGGAACAAGGGCTGTGCCGATTGGTTATTGAGAGTGATAGTAAAATGGCTATGGATTTTATACTAGGGAATCAGAGAGGGGGAAGCTCTTAGTTGGGGTTGGAGATCTGTAATTGGATGGTGAAGGATTGGTATGTTATGCTTCGGTTTGTGCCAAGAACAACAAATATGATAGTTGATACTATAGCTAAGGAGGTTAGAGACACACAATGGGGCTGCTTGTATTTGCTCAACCGATTCTGGCGATGCATGATGCGATCTTACAAGATAAGTGTTAAACAAGTCTAATTTTAGTTTTTTCTATTGAACACTGCAGTTCAACTTCCTTTTTGTAGGAAAAAAAAAAAAAAAAACCGACATCATTATTTAATAAAGTTATATAAATGAAATATTTTGTTTGGAGTTGAACCACAAATGAAAAAAAATTTATATCATCTTTTAAACAATAAATGTTAATTTTGTTCTAATTTGAACTTATTTGATGTAGTCGAACTAAATTGATTTAATAATAAATGGGCTAATATGATTAAGTCTCTAAAATAAAGGCATTTCGCATATAATTTCACCAATAAAAAAGGCATGTTAGGCTCATCCCCAAGTAATCAAATTGACAAAGGCAAATTTTGTGTCTCATAATACTAAAATTGTTGTAGTGTCTCTCTAAATATTATTAAATAAATTAATATAAGATGATCTCTTAAAATTTATAATTCAATTGTAAAATCCGAAAAATAGAAAATTGGCTTCGAAACAAAGTAAGGGCGATGCCAAGGAGTAGGCCAAAGCCTTCGAGCTATATGGTCCCTCTAGAAATTATAAATTGATGCAATAATAAAATTACATTTTAATTTTTTAAAATTTTATAATTTGATTCCAAACTTAAAAAGTTTATGAATTCATCCCTAATTTCAGTCGGCTAGTTTTTGTAATTTTAGAGTTCCTTTGGATGGATGGTGCGTTTATCTGCTGTTAGTGTAAAAACAATGATGACAATGAGATTAGATATTGTTGTGATACTGTAGCATAAGACAAAAAGAAAATTAAACGTACCGCACTGAAAATAAATGCCTATCTAGAAGAACCCTTAATTTGCTTGAGTCACAAGTTAATCTTTATGGATTTTGAAAGAGATGATTAGTATTTGAGTTTCTAAGACACAATATGAACCCCAAAACAATAAGATTCAAAGAGAGGGGTATTGCAATATAAGCAAAATTTTCTGCACTATATGTGTTTGCAATCAATGTGAATGATGAATTTGCCTAACAATTAAGTCTAGGTAATGATTTAGTACATTGAGAATTGTTATATTAGAAATGTTTTAACAATCGGATCGATAGTTGAATTGGTCAAATCATCGATTCTCGATCCAAATCAATTTAATTGTTGATTCAATCATTTAAAAATTTCATAAAATTTAAGAACCAGATTAAGAAAAAGCTAAAAAAAGAAGAAAATAAAAATAAGGGTAAATTACACCATCACTTTAAAAGAGTGTCATTTCTATTTTGGTCATTTAAATATTTTTTGTCAATTTAATCATTTTAATTAAGATAATTGCTTGAATTGATCACTACCATTAAAAATTCCGTTAATCCACTAACAAATTGCTAATGTGACCTTTTTATACTTTTGACTAAAGCTAGGGACCTCTTTGTAATTAGTCTAAAATATTTTTTATTTATTTGCAACATAAAACAATAATATAATTACTATGAAAAAGAAAATGACAAGAAATATAGTTTGGAAGAATTATTGTTTTTAACCAAAAAAGTTGAAACACCCAACAAAACCAGATTTGTTAATAAACCAAACATAGACAAAGAAATAGGACACAGCCCAGTTCTAGAAATTTAAGAATTAAGGGGAAAAACTAAAATTTCTTTTTTAAGAAAAGGAAAAGAAAAACTTACTAGACTAAGATCAAATCTTGAAGATGGTACTCGTGGATCTCCTTATCTTGCCACTTGTATTCTATTTTAATAAGAATTTGGATCACAACTCTAACACAGGCAACACAGTAAGGAAGCATGAAACAATTTGCTTGTCCATTCAACTTGAAAACAATACACTTAAGTAAAAGAAAAAAAAGTAAATCAAATACACAACTACTCCCACTAATGACTTCGAACTTGCACACAAGTTGATTATGTTAATCAGCACCTAAACACATCAAATAACTTAATTAAATTCATTTTCAACTACATAACATAACAAGGCAAATAAACAAACGAAACCAAAATCAGCATGCATCAAAGGCATCATCTCGCAGCTCGAAACTTGCATGCATTGCTTGCTTGCATGTAGCTTGCAGTTTACAGTTCGCAGCTTTTGCATGCAACTCATAGTTCACAGTTGGCAGTGTCAGCTCGCACTTTGTCACTTGTAGAGACTTCTCGCATTTTGCCACTTCAACATGTGAAAGAGTTGTTGTATGATTGGCAAATTTCTAATAATTTGGAACAAAAAATTACCCATAATCAAAATAAGGCAAAATACACTTCTGGGAAGAGTTTTAGTGCCTTGCCTTATATGCCAAGTCTATACTCAACACACGCCAACTGAATATCTCAAATATCTCGGATCTAGCAACTTCAATGCTCTTGGTAAATAGATTTGTCAGTTGATTCTTAGTTGAAACATACTTCAATTTAATGGTTCCATTCCCCACTAACTCTTTGATGAAAAGTTGTTTTATAATATGTCTGGTCCTTGAATGAAGCACTGAATTCTTCGATATATGAATGGACTTTTTCCATCTTAACAGTAAATTAGCAGAAAGATGTCTATTTAATGCATTAAATGTCTAGTTTTAATACCAACTGAGAATTTTTTGAATTTACTTTTCAAATTTTCCTTCAATTGTAACTAAATGAACTCACTAACAATTATAAAATAAAGAAGGATACAGAAGTTTGGTTACACAGTTTGAAAATTTCCACCGTTCATGAAACCTTAGTTAAAAGAGTAATTCACTATAAATCAACTTGTAGAATATGTGATCTAAGTCCAACAGTTTTGTCAAAATTTGCTAGTCACTAATGACAAGTTCTTTCACTTAACTTGGCAGTTAATTTCGTGGCTAAATGTTAGCTCATTGATTATTTTTTTCCTTAAAAACGCGTGTATCAAATTGAGACATTTCCTTTAATGAGAAGGAGAAGGTGGCCACACTGTCACTCGTGCACAATAATTAAGCTTCATTTCTTTTTTCATAAAAAAATTGTCAGCTCATCTTGTTTGTTGAGATTATTGTCAGCTAAGTTGGGTGGGGTGAGCTAACAATTTTTTTTTTTTTTTTCATTTTCAATAGAAAGTTCAGCACGAGTGGCAGTGGAATCTTGTGCCTAATACGCCATATCTCAAGCCTGATATGTAGGATCATTTTTGCATTAGAAGAAGACACAAAGCTTCGTTTCTTTTAAAAAAATGCGTTAAGCTCATCATGTTTGTTGAGGCTATTAAGTTGAGTTGAGGGGAGACATTGAGCAGACAGCGGCAGCAAAAAATGTCGAAACCCCAAATCAGTATCACGTTTGATTCATAGAGATTTGCATTTGAGATTCCTTGTGTCTCCCCCTTTGCCTTTATTATACATATAAAATTATAGCTTAGTGGCAAAGCTGTATTCACCATTCACCCTTTTAAGCCTTTTCATCTTTTAAACCAAAGAACAAAGATGGGTTCTTCAGCTTTGAACCAAAAATCCAATTTCAATGCTCGTTCAAACAGTTTGCCTTCTAGACCTCATCCACTTATTCCTCAAATAGATGAGCATTTACGTAGGCTAAAATCCGATGAATCCGCCGCTTCTTCATCGTCGATTACCGGAAAACTAAGTGGTCTAAGAGATCTGTATGAGTTGGTTCATAGTTTGCTTATCACACAAAAATCCTTAGCCCAAAACTACAATGGCAATAATGAGTTGTTGTTGAATGGATCTCTTAAGCTGTTGGATGTTTGTGGTTTAGCCAAGGATTTTTTGTTGCACGCCAAGGAAGATACCCAACAACTTCAATTGAGTTTCCGAAGACGAAGAAGCGGCTACGATGCCATTTTCGCAAACGAAGCTAAGGCTTACTTAGCATCAAGGAAGAAAGCAAACAAGTTAATAAACAAGTCTTTGAGAGATTTAAAGATCAGTAAAGGTGGCTTTGCTGATGTTGATGAACCTACATGTAGCATGTTGAGAGATGTTGAAGGGGTTACTTTCGCAGTGTTCGAATCGGTTTTTTCCTATATAAGAGCGACAATACCGGAACCGAAATCAAACAACTGGTCCTTGGTGTCTAAGTTGATGCACTCGAAACATGTAACCTGCGAGGGACGAGTTTCAGGGACGAATGAATTCGAGAGAGTGAATGCAATGTTGTGTGGTCTAATTGGGTATAAGAGTAAGAAATGTGGTGATATGAGCAATGAGAATGCAGTGATTGAGTTGCAGAAACTTGAGACAAGCATTGAAGATGTTGAAGATGGAATTGAATGTGTGCTTAGGCTTTTGATTAAAACTAGAGTTTCGATTCTCAATATCCTTAGCCATTGATTGAAGAAAATCATAGCAGATGGCATTTTCAAAAGGGACAAGAAATTCCCAAGATTTTGATGTACAATCCTTGTATAAAGCTAAAAAAATACATGTATAATACTTGATTGATCCTAAATATGAATGCTACAATTTTCTTGAACAAATTTACATCATTCTTTGATTTTGAAAAAATAATAATAATTAGGATAAACTATCACAATAGTCACTTTTTGTTTACCTCAAGTTACATTTTAGTCAGTTATATTTGAAATATTACGTTTTAGTCACTTATGTTATCGCGTTTAGTCACTGAGCATTAATTGTCGTTAATGGTGTAACGTAAATTGACACAGCACGTTAAATTATTATTTTAAAATAAAATTTTAGGTTAATTTTTACAATCAATCCCCATATTTTTTCATTTTGAGTTTTTTTTTTCCTTTTATGTTCTTTTAACTCTTTTTTTTTTTTTTTCCATTCTCTTCTGCTTCTCCCTTTGTTTTCCTCCCTTCTCCATTTAATTTAACGTAGTTTTTCTATATTTTTTGTTTGTTAAAACTAATCCCTATACTTTTATTGTTTCGAGTAAGGCGAGCTTATGGACTAGTTTTAACAAGTGAAAAACATTGAAAAACTATGTTAAAAGAAATGAAGGGAGGAAAACAAAAGGATAAGCAGGAGAGAATGGAAAATAAAGAAAAAAATAAAGTTAAAAGAACATAAAAGAAAAAAATTAAATTGCTCAAAATAAAAAATATAGGGACTTGTAGAATTTAACCTAAAATTTTCGTTTGAAATGATTATTTAACGGGCCATGTCTACTTACCCTCACAACGTTAACATTAATTAACGGCTCAATGACTAAAATATTACAACACGATAACGTAAGTGGCTAAAAGTAACATATCAAATATAAGTGACTAAAATGTAACCTGAGACAAACAAAATTGACAATTTTGGTAGTTTACCCTAATAATTAAATCATCAATTTGTATATCTATACTATTAATATAAAAAATCCATACTAAGTTGATGTCACCGATTAACCGGGCACCAAATCGGCATCAATTTTTATATCTATACTATTATTTTTACAACCTCTTTCTCTTTTCATATTTTTATATAGATTTTAAATAAAAGAATTAAAAATTATCATTACAATAATAATTCTTAAGTGAACTTTAAAAAAAATTAATTTTAGCATAAAATATTTTCTCTCACCAGATTTGTATATATAGATAATTAACTTCTAACATAAAATATTTTTTATTTTTACTTTTCGTTATTTATTATATGTTATTTTTAAATACATATATTTTAAATATAGAAATTTTATATGTATACATGTGTAATAGAATTTCTATTAAAAATAATATAATTATGATATAATTACAAGAAAAGAATTGACAACATTAGATAAGAGAATGGACCCAAAAATTGGAGAATGAAAGAATGAATATTGCAATGTTGGCAATTTTCTGCCATATATGTGTTTGCAAGCATCATGAATTTACATTATATTTGAGGCTAGTTAATGATTTAGTATGTAATCGAGATTTAGAGAAATTATTTTATGGGTTCTTTCTACCATATTATTTATGGTCTATTTTAATTATTTAATAATATTTCAGCAATATTTTCTGTGTTATTGATGTATAATTTTGATAGTTTTTTATCTCAAACTTTAAATCTAAAACCTTAAACTTCAAACCCTGAATTTTATTCCTTACGAAAGTTTTTACTTCATTTTTGATGATGCAGATACAGTTCATGGATCATTGAGATTAAAGTGTATTTTTTCTATCTAACTCCACAACTCATTGACATCTTTGATTCGTAAAATAAAAATTCAGTTATATTCGAGATTAAAATTGTATATTAAATTTGTTTAAGACTCAAATGGTTTGTCCAATCTAATGAATTTATCTCTATTAAATTATATAAAATTTAAAAAAATTGTGATAAAAACAAAACTTAAAAGATTAAATTACATTGACAAAATCAAAAGCACTAGAAGTTTATTTATTACATTCAAGAGCTTCTAGTAAATCTGTAAGAGCAATTGTCAAAACATTGATTCCTTTTAAATCAACAGATATCATATTAGCAATTCGATCTGCGACTAGATTTGACCTCCCTTGGGACATATCAAACCACCCAATGCTCAAAACTTTGTAGCTTTGTGAACCCGCTTAACTAAAAGCTGATCTCGAACTAGTTGAATCATCCCTCTACAAAGCATGAACTGCTTCAAGGCTGTCAGTTTGAATCAAGATTTTAATCAAATCTCAGTCTTGTAAAAGAGTCAAATCATCTAAGATATTCCACAGCTTAATGTCAAAAACCGAACACATCTCCAAATAATGATTAGAACCCATAATACAATTACTTGATATTCTGAAAAAGACTTTGTTTAAAGTTACTTTTCAAAAGCTAAATTTTTAAGTCACAATTGTTTCATCATTTCATTAGCATAAACATTAATTAATCTCCAAGAAACTATAATGGCGGATCATGTTTGTTTTCAATAAGCAATAAAATAAAGCCTTATAAATGTGGATCGTGCTGTCAATATGATATTATTCATCATAGACAACTTGTTAGTTTAGGGTATCAAAGTACATTAAAAAATATTATGTAAAATTATCATATAGATTTTTATATTAGGAGTTTAATTGTATTTTATTTTGTTTATTTAGAAAATAGGTAAATTTACCCTTTATATATTTGATCAAGGAGTAAATCAGTCCTTATACGTTAGAATAAGATACATATGGCACGTTACATGTAAATATCTAGTTATTATGTCAGCAATGTCAAAATTTTAATAGTAAAATGGAAGAGATTTTTATTAACAAGGATCAATTTACTCTTTAATCTAACATAAAATGATTAAATTGTTCATTTTTTAGTAAATGGGTAAAATGCAATCGGATGCCTAGTAAAGGGACATCCATGGCACTTTTACCAAAATAGTGGATATGATTTCGTATTTCCAATACTTTTCATAATTGAGTAAAAATATCATAGAGGCCCTTGTACTAAGATTCAGATTTCATTTTATCCCCTCTATTCAAAAAATATACAAATTGGTCCTTGTACGTCAGAATGAGGTATACGTGGCACATCACGTATAATTATCTAGTTATTTTGTTAGCTACACCAGTTTTTAATAGTAGAAATAGATAAAATTTTAATAAAAAGATTAGTTTGTTTTTATCTAACATACAAGGACTCAATTGTCTATTTTTTCAAAGAAGGGATGAAATACAATCGACTCAATATAAGGACTTCCATAATACTTTTACCTTTATAATTATGATTCATGGTTCCATGATTTTGATTAAAATTGTTTAAAATTTGACATATTCATATATTCATATCACAACAAAATAATGTAGATTTGTTCAAAAAAAATATAGTATTTATATTTAGGATTAGTATTATACATGTATTTTTGAGGCATATATACAAGGAATGTACATCAAAATTTTGGGAATTTTTTGGCCAAAGAAATTGTGGGAATTCTTTTTCCCTTTTTGTAAATGCCATCTGCTATGAATATGATATTCAGCAATTAATGGCTGAGGATATTGAGAATAGAAACTCTAGTTTTAATCAAAAGCCTAAGCACACATTCAATTCCATCTTCAACATCTTCAATGCTTGTCTCAAGTCTCTGCAACTCAATCACTGCATTCTCATTGCTCATATCACCACATTTCTTACTTTTATAACCAATTAGACCACACAACAATGCATTCACTCTCTCGAATTCATTCATCTCCGAACCTCGTCCCTTGCACGTTACGCATTTCGAGTGCACCAACTTTGACACCAAAGACCAGTTGGTCGATTTTGGTTCCGGCATCGTCGCAGTTATATAAGAAAAAACCGATTCGAGCACCGTGAAAGTAACCCCTTCAACATCTCTTAACATGCTACATGTAGCTTCATCAACACCAGCAAACCCACATTTATTGATCTTTAAATCTCTCAAAGACTTTTTTATTAACTTGTTTGCTTTCTTCCTTGATGCTAAGTAGGCCTTAACATCGTTTGCGAAAATGGGATCGTCACTTCTTCGTCTTCGGAAACTCGATTGAAGTTGTTGGGTATCTTCCTTGGCCTGCAACAAAGCATCCTTGGCTAAACCACAAATGTCCAACAGCTTAAGGGATCCATTCAACAACAACTCATTGTTGTCATTGTAGTTTTGGGCTAAGGATTTTTGTGTGATAGGTAATTGAAGCAAACTATGAACCAACTCATACAGATCTCTTAGACCACTTAGTTTTCCTGTAATAACCGATGAAGAAGTGGCGGATTCATCAGATTTTAGCCTAAGTAAATGCTCATCTATTTGAGGAATAAGTGGATGAGGTCTAGAAGGCAAGCTGTTTGAACGAGCATTGAAATTGGATTTTTTATTCAAAGCTGAAGAACCCATCTTTGTTTTTTGGTTGAAGAGATGAAAAGGCTTGAAGGGTGAATGGTGAATACAGCTTTGCCATCAAAGCTGTGATTATATATATAATAAAGGCAAAGGGGGAGACAAATCAAATACAAATCTCTATGAATCAAAACGTGATACTGATTTGGGGTTTCGACATTTTTTGCAGCCGGTGTCTGCTCATTGTCTCCCCCCAACTCAACTTAATAACCTCAACAAACATGATGAGCTTAATGCATTTTTTAAAAAAGAAACAATGCTTAATTATTGTGCACGAGTGGCACTGTGGATCTTGTCTTCTTCCAAAGCAAAAATGATCCTACATATCAGGCTCAAGATTCCAGTGCCACTCATGCTGAATTTTTTGAATAATTTTATATTGAAAACCGAAAAAAAAACAAATGTTGGCTCAATGTGTTTCCCCACCCAATTAGTAGACAATAATCTCAACAAACAAGATGAGCTAACAATTTTTTAAAAGAAAAAGAAATGATGCTTAATTATTGTGCACGAATGGCATAGTGGCCACTGTCTCCTTTTCATGCAAAAAAGGGTCCTACATATCAGGCTTGAGATATTGCGTATTAAGGACAAGATTCCAGTGCCATTCGTGTTGAATTTTGAATAATTTCTATTAAAAAACAAAATAATCAAAATATTCTGAAATCTGAAATTTAGTTTATGTATTTATAAAATTAAAAAAGGAAATAGCTACTACAAGAAAATACAGGTTTCAGACAAGACAATGAAAAAGGTTACCTTGTATATTTGCAAGCAGATAAGAGAGACAGGACAGAAGAACTGCAATGCTGAAAATGGAAAAAGAACAATCATAAAACCACAAATTTTAGACAAAAATCCAGAAGGAATCAATGGGTACAATTGTTTCCAAAACATTGCTTCGAGTTCGTGGGATTTTCCACAGCATGGAGCCTAATTCCCCTGTTGGAGGAAAAAGAAGAACCAAGAAATAGTAATACTGTTTGAAGCAAAGTAAAAAGAATTAAAGAAATAGGGGCTTACCGTTCAGGTGGTCGGAGAAGGGTAGTGTCCGCCACCATTACAGCTGAGTGGCAAGTCTCAATGCCGCTGCTGTTATGCTCTGTGTCTATTTGCTACTTCATAAAATGAAAATCTAAAGTAGATACCATACCAGAAAAGCTTTCTATGCCATTTAATATTTGCTTCACTTGAATAAAATATACGAGACAATACAAGGTAATTTTCCTTTAATCATAAACCCATCATTACCTTACGGTAAAAATGTCCAACATAATAATAATAATAATGATAACAATAATAATAATAATAAGCTTCTTCTACTCTATGCCTAGTTATGTGGTTTATATAAGCTGGATGTCCTAACCTCAATTGACAATTTGCTATTGCCATGCCTTTTTATGTACACAGGAGAAAACAGTTCCTTGCTTGACAAGTAATCTTATCTGAACTAGAATTCGATCCGGACCTCAAATGGTTCTAATCCGAACTAACACCAACCACAAAATAACCGAAGAATATTTAATCTGACATGAACTCTTCAATTTTATATAAGTAATCAACATCAATCCAATCTGGATCCTCTATAGACTGATATTCATCACTCATTTCAACAGCATCTTTCCTGTTTTTCTCTTCAATTGTTTCAATTCCTTTAGCTTGACATAAACAGCTATCTGGGTTTTCATGAAACTCACCCTGTCCGGGTTTCATTTCGTTCGGCTCTCCCATGAAGCCGATCTGATAAGTTCGAACCCTAGAGGAAAACTCTTCCCATGTCATGTTATTTCGGTCCAAGAACAATTTGTACAGCTTCTTAGCATTAGGTCGGATTGTTGGTTTGTGTCCAAAGTATCTCCTGCAATAGGAAAATAGAGTGTGTTGTTTCGCCAATGTGATTCGCATATAACAAAAAAATAGTTGCATACCTCCGACCAGCTAACATTCTAGCCATGTTTCCATTGTTGTTTGCGACGAAAACATCGGTTTCATCACAAACAATATAATCCAATGCGGCCATACGACCCGAAAATGAAGAAAATTGTGCCAACTCCTCCTTGGTAGCTATAGTTTGTTTTGAATGAAAATTAGGGAAGAGTCCTTTGAGTGGAGCCAATGACTCTTCACCTCCATATACATCACCTGATGCCACGTAAACGTGAACATCACTTCCAAACCCCAATGCTCTTAGCATTAGACCAACTTCCTCCGGTGTCAGCGGGCATTTTCCGTTCCTTCTTACTTTTTCAGGGTTGTTTGCCTGCAGTTCCCACCAAAACAAACATGTTTTAATTCATCTGCAGATATTTAGAGGATTTACAAAAGTGTCCTTGACAACGCATGAGGCCTTACATGTAAAGTTTTCCACCTTTTCCGGATTGCTCCGAGTTCAGCCCTTTCTTTATCTCCTCCACCGTAATAACATCCGGAAAATGCAAGCATATCAGGTTCAAACCTATGGCAAATGATATATCAACCTGCATTAAATCTTTTTCACTTTTATAGTAAAGATGTTAAGACAAACTGAATAGAACATCCAAATTCCAATAAATGCACTTCTAAGTGGACTGCTCTTTACCTCAAGTGCAAGGCAATGAAATGGTTGGCTTTCATCTTCATCCTTTCAACCAAGAGTTTACCCATTTTGAGAATGGGATCTGTGAACCTTAAAGCATGATAGTTTACCCTACATCTTAGTTTTTGTAATTCTGTGTCTAACGTGTTTGAAAGCCTATAATCAAACTTTGTAAGCTCAACAGCCTGCAACAGGAAAATGTTATAGAAAAATTCTGTCAGTTCTTCAATCGTACGCTAGTTTCAATCCCATGAACAATCCGACAGACACCAAGACAGTATGTTTAACATATCAAAAGAAGGATTAAGTATCCTTCTTGGTAAACGAGAAGACTCGACATCAACATCATTTGCTGGTACACTCAAAAAGTACATGTCATTGATGCTGCAAGACATAAAAATGAGTAGAACAGCTAATTTCGAGCTACTAGTTACCTGTGTTCTATTTAGAACAGGTAGAACACGAGTCTCATAGCATGTTGGATCACACTTCCTTGGAACACGAATGGTTCGTGGAATCCAAGCTTTACCTCCCTTTGGTGGTAGCTCTTTGATGATTTCAACATCCCGAGAGAGATACGAAATGAACCAGTTGACATCGAATATTTCAGCAAAAGAACTGCATCAAAATACCCCATCACATATATATGCGTAGAATATAATAAACCATTCCCCTGCATTGAAGGTTAAACGTGAAGACAATGGCAGACCTGGTATCTTTCCAATATGATTGCTGGTCTAGCCTGGGAATAACCAGAGTTGCGTTTAATATATATGCTGCAACAACAGCGTCTATTATCTGTAGCCATAACTCAAAAAATATTATAAGCTTACTTATTTTACAAGTCCCTCAAAAATACCAACATTAGCTCTCAAATCCAGTAAGCCTAAATTCAGAAAACTTACCCCTGTTCGCTGTTGATTTAACCCTCCACTTGTAGCAATCAACAAGTATCGTTCCGGAGGTGTTTTCATATCAGCAGCTAAAACATAACAAAAAAAGGAATATTAGAAAAGCTTTGTAATGAGCAAATGAAGCATCCTCGTGTTTTTAATATTGCAAAAATAAATCTAGTACAAATGGTAAGTGAATATACAGATTAATTTTAAAGCCAAATCTAACTTGGGAAAGAATTTAGATTTCTATGTCAAAAACCAAAATCAAAATAGGCCGCCACCTGTACTCAAAACTTTAAAAGTTACATTCTCATAATTTTTTTCAGATTAAAAATCAGTCAATTTCTGTTAAAATTTTACCATCAATTTAAGCATGCAATCATACCACCTTCTCAAGCAAATCCATATGAAATCAACAAGTCTAATAGTGAGTAAATTCTGATGAAAAATACTATTGATATCAGTGATTGCAAATTGCAATAAATTTTTAAATCTAAAAAAAATAAGGAATTAATTTTTAAATTTTAAATTTTTTTATCAAATTATAAGTAAAAAATATAAATAGTAAAAATAAGTATTCAAATTTAAAATACTTTACTTTGAAACGTTTTCGAAGCGTTACTGCATCCATAGTAGAACGTCGATTGGCTCCAACTCCATAAATCATGACCTAAATTTCCTCCATTTGCCTAATAAACACAAAACCAATTAATCAAAAGCTGATATTAAGATCGAAACAAGCCATCAAAACTGAATACATAGAACGTTTAGCTCGTAATTGCACCGGAACTTGAAATATCGCCCCAAAATAATATTCCAAAGCTTCTCTTCCTTTCACCACCTAAACAATTAATCAAACAAAAAAGCAAAAACAAAACGCATAAAATCAGATAATATTATCTTACCTGTCGAAGTTCTACTAACAAAATCACGAAAACCAAATGAATGAGAAAAAAAAAAAAAAAAAGAGAGGGAAAGTATTACTTGACGAATGGAAGAGTGACGAGGAAGGAAGAGATTGTTGGCGGTAGGCGGAGGAAAGTAAACGGAGGAGAAAAGTAAGAGGAGGAAACAACCGGAGATGGCGGAGATGAATGAGAAGACACGGCGGCGCTTTCGCCAGAGAATAAGCTTAAGGCCAATGTAAAAGCCGTTTGAGCCATGAAGATGGATGGTAGTAGAAGTATTATTACGTTCACTTTTCTTTCTTCTGATTTTCAGAGAAAAAATAAGCTTTTTCAACTCCTTCAACGTCGTCATTATATTTTCCATTAAAATTTTAAAATCCAATTTTCTTGTTTATATATATATATTACCAAAAAAAATTCCAAAATTCAGAGGTTTCAGCAGAAACTTTTAAGAAAAACAAATTTGAAATTTATTTATTTATTTATTTATTTACGGTTAAAATCTTCCATAAGTCCTATACCCTTCACAAATTTAAAATTTAGTCCCTGTACATTAATTTCTAGGAATTTACTCACCTTGCTTTTCATATTTCAAATTTCAAGTTCAATTATTAACATTATTTTACTAAATTCAGGTTCATTATTGAACTTGAATTTAAATTTAAAAATAAAAGATTAAATATATAAAAATAAAATTATAGAGATTAAATTTTAAATTTATAAAAGTATAGGGACCTATGATATATTTTAACCTTGTCTTTTTCCCATTCGCAGCAACAAATACTAATGGCGCTTAGATTAGCGGGAACTAGTTTACAACAATAATTATAATTTATTTTTAAGTAATTATCTTGAATTTAAAATTCAAACTTATAATATTGTTAATAAATTTTAATTATTGGTACTCACAATATTTGAATTAATGATGGATTAATATTTTGAATTCCAACAAAATTTAATTATTTGTATTCAAATTTGAATTAATGATAAACTCATATATTTTAATATTAAAATTGGTATAAAAATTTAAATTTTATGTATTTGAATATTTGAGTTAATGATAATTTTTATATCTTAATATTCAAATAATTAAATTTTAATATCATTTTAGTTAGTTATTTTGTCTAAAAAGTAAAAAAAATTAGCTACATTATAAATAAATTTTAATATTTATATTTCTTATTAATAATAAACTATTCAAGTTAACATTTTATTGAAAAAAAATTAATCAAATTTAGTAGCTCATGCAAAATCTATTTTCTAAAATTTGTAATATTATTATCACCTAAAAATTGTAATATTAAATATAATTAAATTAATATTATAACTATTTTCATTCCATTGTCTTAACTTCTTTAGATAATTATATGGATATCATTATGATATTCCCTTACACGTGGATATCATTATGATATTTCTTTTTACAATAATTTGGTTTTTATTTTTATTTAACTTATTTTCATTTTTATTTTATTCTTAAATCATAAATTTATAAATTGTTTACTTATTTGATCTTGTTTGGTTTTAAAATTTATAGAAATTTTAAATTTCATTTTTCAAATTTTAATTTTAAATATTTTATATATAAGTTTATATTTAGGTGATATATGATCGGAAATAAAAAATTTAGTTTTTTTTTTTTATAATTGGAGGTGGAGATTGAGTTGTTTGGGATTTAATTTAATTTATAATTTTTCAAAAAATTTAAAAAGAATTAGACAATGCATTTAATGTCGATAAAATACTATAGAAGTCCTCATACTAAAAAATTTACAAATTAGTTTATCTACATTAGATCAAAGAGGAAACCAGTCTTTTTATTAAAAATTTTATCCATTTCTACAGTTGAAAACTGTCATGGTTGACAATGTCTAGGGACCAGTTTTTAACAGCATAAAAAATAAAATTTTTAATAGAAAGACCAATTTACTTTTTAATCTAACATATAGAAACCAATTTATCTATTTTTTTAGTAGAGATGACAAAATTTAATTTAACTCTTAGTATACGAGCCTCTAGATACTTTTACCATTTAATGTCGTAAATTTATTTTATATTACTTTAATAAAAATAAAAGTCAAATTAGAAGTTTTAGAACATCAGTTAATACGGATAGAAATTAGATGATAACGATGTTTTGACATTGTTGATAAACATTGAGATCTTAAGAATTAGGATATTGACAGCTTAGATTCGATTTTTATATTGGGTAAATCATGTTGGGGTTGTTTTAATGATTTTCATATTAGGTAAAGTATTTTATCCAGATAAATCATGTACGAGTTGTCTTAACAATTTTCATATTAGTTAAATTATGTTGTATTTATGGTTTTCATATTGAATAAATCATGGGTTATCTCTAAATTTATTCCGACTTTAATTTCATAGATGATTTCTAGAATTATTTTAATTTAATTTTTTCTAAAATTAATTCTCTTAATTAATTAATTTATGGACAATTTTGGTCAAAAAGTGGTTGAATTTGCCTAACCTAATCAAAGATAAGAGTTGGAACAACAAATACCTGCTATGATGTATAAAGAAGGAGACATAAAATCCTTAAATAATAACTAATCACTAGTTTGTTCTAGAGAAGAAAGATAAAGATGAAGAAAATTATCTAGGATTCTATTATTTGTCTAATAGATAAAAATCGTGTGTCACCTGCCAAAAGAAATGTGAACATGTTCTTATGTTAGGGTTTTAATCCCTACTCATAGCTTGTAGGTCATTGTTGGGAAAGTATGGTGCCACTTTATCTATGCCGAAATGTTTAAGGCTATTTGAAGAGATAGGCAAGTTCAAAAACTGGGAGTGCATCATTGAAACTAATTGTGGGTGACACACGACCACAAACCAAGACAATATGAACACTTGCCTATGGTAAAGAAATGAGGACATTTGAACCCCTAACTAATAATTTATAGGTCATTGTTGGGTAGCTATAGTCAAGCAGATCAAACCTTATTGTATGTCCATATTTCATTGATATGTGGTTATGCACTATTTATGGTTCATTTAGACGATGTACTATCACTTATAGGTTATTGATATGTAGCTATAGACTAAGGATTCCAACTTTACCATAAACAAATGTCTACACTTCTTTGGTAGGTAGTTGTGTGCCATGTCTAGTTCGTTTCGACGAGGCGCTTCCGCTTTATAAACTAGCTATTTTTTAGGTAGTCTTAGACAATAGAACTTTTCGTAGAACCAAAAGGTAAAACGTTAACCAATGACAATCAACCTAATGATGGGTCCTTTCGCTTTAGGCAAACAATATTTCGAAGATTTTTTTAGAAAGTATTAACTTCTGGTCAACAAATTTATTATATTTACAGAGATAATCATCCATCCAATTATTTAAAAAAAATCATTTTAAGAATCCAAAACAAAAGGTTTGTAATTTAAACACTTAAATTATATAGTTCGATCATTTTAGTTAGTCCCGTTAAAATCACAAACGACAAGTTGACATAGTAGTTAAAAAATCGATTTAATAACAAATTTAGTCATCTTTCATCATAATTTTTTAAAATAACTCTCAAAATTTATAAATGATCTCAATTTTATCTTAATTCTAAAAATTCAAAAAATATAAAAATACATAAATATTTCAAAAATTATAATAATAAATTTTAAAAATATTACTAACAAAAATAATAATATATAAATTTTAAAAATATAAAAATAAATAATTTTAAAAGTATAATAAATTAAATTTTTATTATTATTAATATTAATATTAAAAAATATAATTATATTAAAAAAGTTGGTAGATTATAAGATAAGAATAAAACCTTAATAACAACACGATTAGCGCAACTCAAACATAAGTCACACTTAGAGCGGTGAAACATCCCGACCATCAAATCAACACACGATATTCTAACTATATTAATATTAAATAAAACAAAAATCTCCACCCTTGTCCCTGTTACTACTGTTTCTTTGGACCACTTGGTGCCCGCATCATTAGCATAAACCAATATTATTCTCTCTGGTACCTACCGCCCCCTCAATAAAAATCTTCTATTTGGTTAAACCAAACAAGCTTTAAAATGAACAAGTTTTGAAGAATTGTTGCTACACTAGAGAGAGAAGTGGAGTATATTAGGTGTGCAAAATTCAGGTAAAATCGAAAAATTGGTTAACCGACTAAATTGTTAATTGGTTTAATCAATTTTTCTTTCGATTAATTATTTTGTGTTTTTATTAACAATTATTTGGTTCAAATCGTTTTAACCAAATTTTTTCGGTTTAACCTAAAAATTAATAAATAAAATTATAATATATAAATAGGTCCACAATTCAACTAAACTCAATTCAAACCCAAATATCCAACCCAACCTAATTACCCAATCCAACCCATCATAAAAATTATAAATAATTTAATAAATAAAAATAAAATTCTAAAACTAAAACTAAAATTATGTAATGTAGTGATTCATTTAATGGTAATTCGGTAGTTCGTATCGGTTAATTCGGTTAATTTTTAACTAAAATAAAAATATATAATTTTCGATTAATTGGGTAATCAATCAATGAACGAAAAAATTTCAGTTCGATTATTTTTTGAAAAATTTTGGTTCGATTAACGTTAAAAATTTTAAAAGGTCGGTTAATTGATTAATGTTATTTCTATTGAATTAATTAACACTCTAGAATATATAAGATGTGGGGAAAGGGACTAGAGTGTTTTCTTCTTCTTTTTTTTTAATTTTATTTAATATTAAGTTTTTCTTTTTTAAATCTTATTTAATATTAAAATTAATAAAAATTTTAAAATATTATTTTGAAAATATTTATGTATTTTTATAAATATCTTTAAAGTTTTTAGATTTAGGTTAAATTGAGAATATTTATAAATTTTAAGGTTAATTTTTAAAATTATTACTAAATCGATATACTATATAAAAGTTAGGGCTAAATCTATTATTATACTAGTTTTTTAATCTGCCATATCAGCTCACATCAGCTTATTGTTTGTGATTTTAACGAGAGTAATTAAAATGATCAAACTATATAATGTGAATCTTAAATTATAATTTTTATTTTAGATACCTAAAATAAATTTTTTAATAAATAAGTAACTATTTGCATAATTTATCCAATCAAAATAGTATACTGGTAGAGTACGAAAGAATAACTTCTATATATGTTAATATTTGAACTTCTAGTGGTAATTACCTCGTTTGTTTTCTAAAAATGAAACAGCGTTACATTGCGGGAAGACCTTGAATAATAATTTAAAAGGTCAAAACTTGTGGGTAAATTAGAAGAAAAGCTCGATTCTAAAAATATTTAGGATTTTAGATTTTTTTTTCATATTTAGAGAAATAAATTGATTTTATAGAGAGAAATAGAAAATGTGTCCAGCAACAGTAATTTTTTCAACGGTAAAATTTTTCAAACGGGTAAAATGGCTCTTTTTGCATTCAAATTCTATTCTCCCAATTCTCTCAACTATTTAGTTTTTAATTTTTATTCAATTTCTCTCGTATTCTTGTTGTTTTAATTATATATTTTGTAATTTATTTGATTTTATAATAATAATTTTGTATATTCGTTTAGATGATAAACACATTTTAGTGTCTAATTGCAAATAGTAAGAAATATTATTAAAATTTTAATTTTAATTAAGTTCATTGTTAAGTTGTTAACATTATTAATTTTATAATTTTTATGTTCATATAATCGACTAAGATCGATTTTAGAGATATACATACACAATTTAACTGTGAGGACATCACGTGTTATTGAACAACACTTGCAAGAGGTGAGATTCTTGCATGTGTCTTGTATGCTCAAGGGACTAAATTGGATCCCCAACTTATCAGCGTTTTGGTGAAAAGATAGAGACTCAAGACACACACTTTTCATCTTCCGTGTGGTGAATGTATAATTACACTCGATGACGTAGTTTTATAACTCGATTTACTAGTGGATGAGCCATTCGTTACAGGGGCAGTGGGTGTTGGCAATTGGAGCTCAATTTGCGAGCAACTATTAGGCAATGTGTCGGACAAGTTTAGTGGTATCCAGATAGAGATGAAATGGTTGGAAGACAATTTCAATTATATCGACAACTCTGCGAGTGTCGTCGAAAAAGAACAATACGCTTGAACATTCATCTTGAGGTTAATCGGGGGTTTTCTAATGCCCGATAAATATTGAAATTCAGTACATTTAATGTAGTTACTACAACTCTTTGACTTAAAAGAAGTGGGGTGACTTAGTTGGGTATTAGTTGTGTCGGCGACATTGTATCGAGAGAAGTGTTGTAACGATCCAATAGTCACGGAGTCAGAAAGTGTATTTATGAGACTTCGTTACCATAAATCAAACTCGTAAATATTTATAAGCTAGTTATGTAGTTAAATTATGTTTTGAATTAGTTTGCATAAATTAAGAGTAATTAGATAAAAACGACTAAATTACATATAGGGTGAAAATTGAATTATAGATTAAAGAAAAATTTAAAAGGACTAAAGGAAAAATTATACCATTATTTCTTTATGAGGCGGCAGAAGGTAGCTTATTTGTGAATTTTATTATATATATTATAAAATAACCTTAAGTGTTAAGTATATATATTATTATATAATATAATATATATATATACTTAACAAAATAAAACAAAATAATATATATTTATAAAATAAACCTTTTAAGTGTTAAGTATATATATTTATAATAATATATTAATGTATAATAAAACAAAATAATAAAAGAATGAATTAAAAAGAAACAAAGCAAAACGAAACAGAAAGAAAAGAAAGAAAAGAAAGAAAGAAAGAAAAGAAAGAAAAGGGAGAAAAGAAGGAGACGAAGGGGTTTAGGGTTTCAAAAGTTTTTAAGTTCAATTGGTTAGTCAATTTAGTCCCTTTTACTTGTAATTTTTATATTTTTGGAATCTCGGTGTTAAATACTACCCGATTCATGCCAAAATTTTAGAAATTTTTGAGTTTTTAAGTGTTGTTAATGTTGAATAATTTTAGTATTAGGGATTAAATTGATAGATTTTAAGCTAGAAATGAAAAAGGATTAAATTGTAGAATAAATTGTAAATTTTAAGAAATAGGCACTAAATTGTAAAAAAAATTGAAATTTAGGGATTTAAATGAAAATAAGAAGTTAAATTTAGTCTAAAGTAGAATTTGCATGAAAATAAAGAATTAAATGTGAAGAATAAAAGTTAGTCTCGGTTTAGGGGCAAAATTGGAATTTAGGTAAATATTGAGTAAAAAAATTTAAATATTCAATATGAAATTAAATTGTGTTGTATTGATTAATTTTAATTGTTTTAATTCCGTAGCTAACGTTGTACTGAAATCCTCAATTAAAAGGGAAAGATAAAGTCGACGAGGAACAACCCGAATTTTCGATTTGTATTTCTATAATCCGAACTTAGTTGTTAATTGTTATAATTAAATTTAATGTATATGATAAGTGTTGAGCTGAGTAATTAATATTTTGATAATTGATTGATTGATAAGTACAAATTAAATGTATTGATTATTGAATTGAAATAATTATATGTGATTGTATGAAAAATTAGTATTGGATAGTGGTTGTATTTGAAAAGTGAATTAGAACCCTATTAACTGTATCGGGTTAAGTCAGATATGGATGGCATGCCATAGGATTGGAATAGTTCAAGGATTTCTTCGACTTCGAGTCCATGAGACATTGGGTGTCAATTTATTACTTCGGATTTATTCGATGAGGCACTGGATGCCAATTTACTTTAGTTTAACCGATGAGACATTGGGTGTCAATTTACTAATCGAATTATCCGATGAGTCAATGAGTGCCAAACTAGTGTGTTTGGTTGGATCCGTGTATCCGTTAAAGTTCGAGTTGCATTAATAGGGGTAATTAAATAAAACGATACTATGGTTGATATGGAATGAATAATATTATTGATTAAATTATATGTGAATTGAATTGTGAAAAGCTATTATATAGCAAGTGATGAGAATTGAGTATGGTATGAAATGATGTATTCATAAATTGAGTATTGAATGACTAATGTCATTGTACAAATAAATATGGTTTGATATGTACATTGAGACATTATGTAACAAGTGAAATATGATAATGTATGATAGCTATGATCTTGAAACGATAACATGTGTTTAAAATTCAATTGTACATATTATATTATCTTTTGTCTTTAAATATTCAGATTACAGAAGTACCACTGAGTTTTACTCAGCGTACGGTTTTGTTTTCCGTGTGTAGGTTAGGTACTTAATTTTGATCGCCGATTCAGCATCCAACAATGATCTTGAACTCAAACGTGGTGATGTTTATCCTTTTGGAATGTTTCAGCATGTACCTAAGGTGTCTAAATAATAGTTATTTTGTGAAATATAATGTTAGTTTGGTATATATATAAACATGTGAAATTAAGTTAATATTTAAGTGTTCATGAAATGGGCAAAATAAATTGAGTTAGGCATAGTTTAAAATGATATTTTAATGATATGAGATGATTATATAATTGTGGTACCTCTGAGGGTACATTGGTTAGACACATAGGATGTTTGTTTGATATGATTTGGATGTGTTTGATTGTGTTTTGAATTGGTTAAATGAATGATTTTTGAGTTGCTTATTTTCCAAGCTTGCAGGGAATGGTAAACTTGTTGTTTAAGGTACATTTTGAGTCCACACGGCCAGACACACAGGCGTGTGACTCTCACACGGCTAGCAAATGGGCATGCGAGGCCATTTCGGAAGGGCACACGGTCTGGGACATGCGCCTATGGTTCAGCCGTATGACCCAAGTCAGAGAGTTACACGGGTGTAGACACGGGCTAGGACACGACAGTGTGTCCCTACTTTGAATGCCCACACGAGCGTGTCTCTTAGCCGTGAGAGACACACGGTCTGACCATACAGCTATGTGAACCCTGCAACTTTGAAATTTTTAATTTTTTTGAATTTTTTTTAAGTTCTCGAATTAGTCCCGACTTGTTTCTAACGTATATTTTGGGCCTCGAGTGCTCAAATAAAGGACAATATGTATGAATTTAATTGGTTTCTAACCTGAATATTTTATGATATGAAATGTTTGAGATTTATGTCTGATTGATCGATAAATTTTAGTATTGCTCCGAAACCCTACTCCAGCGATGGATGTGGGTTATGGGTGTTACATGTGTCAGGTGACGAAACTACAAAAAATTAAAATCGATGGTTGCATACTCCTTCAGTCATGGGCATGGTACTGACTACCATTTTTACGTCCTTGAGTTAACGCCCCTTATGTATTTTTGAAATAACATATTATTTGAATAGGTGAAATAATGGAGCAAGTCATGTGAGTATAACAAACGAACTTGAAGATATTCGGTATTGATAGATTAATGATTGGAAGCTGAAGTTAGTTTTTGAATTTTTGAATTATATGATTTTTACATAACAATTTGAAATTTAATATTAAGTACGTAATAAAAATTTAAAATTTTGTACTGTAGTTTGAATGGATGTCATATTCTGATCTAAGAATTCAAGAATGCATCCTAGTTGAATTTTTGGTCAATCACAATATCTGGCACGTCAAGGTGCCAAACACATGAGACATTTTCTTCCCTTACATTTTCAACTCCAACCCAACCTGTGAAAAAATTTCACAAGCCGAAAATTTCGAGATAATTTTCAAACATCGAAGGAATCCCAGACGGTCATGGACTCCTACATCATTTGTTTTTTTCCTTTAATTTTCCCTCTGGTTACCTTTATAAAGAGGGTTTTGCTCCCCCTACTCAATCAATGCTCTCGCCCACTGTCCCTTACAAAATAAAAAATTATATTCTAAATTGTTTTTTTTAGTGCTGAAATTTTTAGAGAAAAAGATTTATTTGTGTTTGTGTTTAAGAGAGACATTTCGATAGTTTTAAGGTGTTTTTGAGTTTAAGGTAATGCAGTGGCGCTCGGAGAGCCACACATTTCATCTGTTGTGTGAGGAGCAAACCATCACCATAGAAGCTTGTTGCATTGCAACTCAGGCTCCAAGTTCACAGTGGTTATACGATCACGAGTTGAAGTATAATTAGAGCTCTCAGTTGGCGGTGGTTATGTGATCATGGGTTTAAGTATAACTCAAGCCCTCAGTTGGTGGTAGTTGTGCGGTCACGAGTTCAAGTTTCATGCCACCATATGAGGATGCTTTATAAGCCCCATACATAAGTTTGAGGCCATAATCATAGAGAAAAATAAAGGAGCTTTCCAGTATAATAAACCAATTCTTTTTTCCCATCTCCACCAAAGTATTATCCTTAACCTCATTGTCTGAAACTTATGACAGAGTTAGGGGCAAGAGGACTTTTAGGGGAATAAGTGATTGTGATGCTAGAGAAAACCTGAAAGACGACTCAGGGTGGCAACAATTGTTGTGATTAAATAACTCATTAATAACTTCAATCTCTGTCGTCCCGACTTGAATTTCAACCTTTTTTCCATTTGTCATAGTCACTCTCTCTTGAAAGCACTCTTGACTCCAATGCTGTCATAGGTTTTGAACAACGAGGTTAATGATACTGCTTTGGTAGAGATGGAGAAAAAGAATAAGTTGATTCTACTGGAAAGACCCTTTGTTTTTCCTATGTTTATGGTCTAAAACTTATGTACAAGGTTTATAAAACATCATCTTTCGGTGTCATAAAACTTGAACCTATGACCGCATAACCACCGTCAACTAAGAGTCCTAGTTATACTTTAACCTGTAACCGTATAAACACTGTGATTGGAGTTTGAGTTGCAATAGGAATGGCTTCTAAAGTGATGGTTCCATCCCAACAATATAGATGAAATGTGTGGGTCTTCGAAAGCTATCGCATCATCGTGAACTCAAATATACCTTAAAACTATCACAATGTCTACCTCAAACACAAACACAAATAAATTTTCTCTCAAATTTTCAACACTCAACACAAAATAAAATAATTTTGGAGAGAAAAACATTAAACACGTCCTAAAATTTACTATCAATTCCTATATTTTAGAAATGTTTTTATACTAAAATATTTTAAAATTCAATCATTTTATTTTCAATTTAAAATCTCAATCATTAACATTTTCAATACTTTTTATAAAAAAATTAACATTTTTAATCGATCATAAATCACTTGACATAAAACAACCTAATCAATATATCATATCAATAAAATTTGAATGAAAATACTAATAATTTTAGTGATTGAACTACAATTATAAAATCAGAAAGGTAAGAGGGTTTAAATTTTAAATTTTCAAGTTTATAGACTAAATCTCAAAATTTATCAAAGTTCAAGGTCTGAAATCAGAATTTAACAAAAAGCTATTTTTGATTTATCGGTAGAGGTGTACATGGGCGGGGCCGGAGGTTCAGTCAAACTAAAATTTAGGCAATTCATTGGGCTCCAAAAGGCCAAGCCTAAAAATGGGCCTAAAATTTTGCCCAAGCCCATATATAAAATACTAAAACCAATCATTTACCAGTATTAATTTTTATATTATTTTATATAATTTTAAATATATATAATACATCAAAATATTAAAAAATCAAAATAAATATTTTTCAACAAATTGAAAATAAATTTTAAACAATATGTAAACTTAATAACACTAAAATAGATGAACTTGACAAGCAAATGCCTCTAAAATAATAATAAAATTAACAAATGTTTTTAAAATAATAACAAAATTAATTATAAAATAAGTTTTATATAATATCTAAACAATAACAACAAAATAATAAAACATAATAGTAAAATTGTAGCAAAATAAAGAGAAAATAATAAGAAAATAATATTTAAAAATTAATTTTTTGACTTTAATGAATTGGTCAATGGGCAGGCTAGCTAAAATCCTTACCGAGCCCGCCCATTTTTAAAGGCCTTATTTTTTCAAATTTTCATATATTTTTCCAAACCTCCCACATTTCGCACAGGTCAAGGCGGGTCAGACCCAACCCATGTACAGCTCTATTTATCGGTATAAAGAAAGGGAAAAAACCGAAAGCACGGTGAAGGAAGCTGGGAAAATCGGGGACCCAACATTGAAAAAGGATGAACAGTAGTGAAGGGAAGTTGAAATCATCGAGTTCCGAATTGGATTTGGATCGACCCAACATCGAAGATTATCTCCCTTCTGGATCTTCCATTCAAGAACCACATGGCAAGCTTCGCCTGTAATTTTTCATTTCACCTCTTATTTATTTCCTTTTTTTTTTTTTCTCAATTTGGCTTAAAAATAGTTAATTTGATTGGTTTATTGATTATGATTAATTTTGAAAATGGGTTTTTAAGGCGGGATTTGCTTGATATTTCTCCGGCTTTAACTGAAGCTGCTGGTGCTATTGTTGATGTAAGCTCTCTTTCTCTGAATCACTAATTCGTTGTAAGATTCCTGCATGTTTTCTTTGGAAAATATTTGATGAAAGCAAATACCAATAACTTAATGTTAGCAAAAAAAACCAAAAACACAATAATTTATTGTGTTTATCCTCCGGCTAGATACTAACACTACCCTGAGCCATGTCATGCCCATAAGCCGCTGTTGTCCTCTTTGGATGCCTAACAGCTTGTTAAGGCTCCCGTGTTGGAGTTCAAGACCGTTTGTTATAAGACCAAATAGTAAATGTGTTGGTGAAGATGTGCCTCCCATGTTTGAACTCATGAGTCATGACCTCCATTATAAGACCAAATGTACCCAGTGTTGCAAAGAGTTCATGAGGGTTTCTGTACCAATCATGTTTGAACTGATTGTAACTGTGCACTTGATGAGCAGGATTCATTCACACGGTGTTTTAAGTCTAATCCCCCGGAACCGTGGAACTGGAATGTGTATCTGTTTCCTCTCTGGTGTTGTGGTGTGGTATTTCGGTACTTGATTTTGTTCCCAATGAGGTTAGCCATTCTACTTTCCAAAAGTAACATTGAATTGTTTAATTCATGACGGTGATTGTTTGAATGAACTTTGCTTATGTCTGTTTTAGAGGTAGGTTAGATAATGTATGGTATGTTGAAATGCTTGCATTGTTTCTGAGTTTCTGTTATGCTATTCAATCTGCAGGACTTTAGTTTTGACAATAGGATGGATAATATTTCTATCATGCTTCATTCCTGTACACTTTCTTCTCAAAGGGAACGATAACTTGCGGAAAAAGATGGAGGTGCGAACTTTTACTTATTTCTAGTTTGTTTAGCTCATTTTTCTCACTTTTGTCTAGGTATATGTGTATGTGTGTGTGATAGTGGGTTTATATACCATACTTGCGAGGGAAGAAAAGGTATATAGTTCTAAACTGGCAAATTGTATCATGCTCTCTTAGGGGATTTCCTATACTTTTCTAGCAAGCTTGTTCCTTACCTATATTCTAGTGCATTTTCCATCTAAATGATTATCCTTAAACTTAGTTCATCATATTTTCTTTTCAGAGGGCGTTGGTGGAGCTAATCTGCAGCTTCTTTGTTGCGTCCTGGACTGGAGTTGTTAAGTACCATGGACCACGGCCTAGCATGCGGCCCAAGCAGGTTTAGCTGACTCTTCTTTCTGCACTTTGTATCACAAAGATTTTTGTTCTTATTTTAATTTCATTAAGATTCTTTCTGGTTCTTTAGTACTCCTTCTATGCCACCTGTCTCTACAAACTAAAATATATCTGAGCGTTCTTCCATGGATTGAACAGGTGTTTGTGGCCAATCATACTTCCATGATTGATTTCATCATATTAGAACAGATGACTGCATTTGCTGTCATTATGCAGAAGCACCCTGGATGGGTTGGTAAGTAGTAGTTAAAATGACGTACTTAAGAATGATGTTTATGTATTTTAATATTGTAGGGGGTTTTCAATTATCTGATTACTTATATTGCATGCTTTTCTTAGAATGCTTGGACTATATTTGTTTCATTTGGTTGCATGCAAGGTTTTGAAACTCGCCAGTGTCAGCCTGTTAACCAACTTATTTATTTTAGACTATTGACATTATAGAATTCCTTTTTATGTTTTCATATAAAAATCCATATTGTGAAATATATAGCTATAGCTTTGTTTTTTGGAAAATATCTCTCCTTTCTCATGTTATGTTTGATACGAGCTTCAAGATTTCTTAGAGATGTCGTAGTACACCTTTACTTTATCGTGATAATTGTGGTCTTGTTCACAGTAGGCACTTTTTCCAAATGTTAGTGGCAGAGAAATGCATATCCTTGATCCTTAGTTTTCATGACGCCTATTATGAACAGTAGTTTTGTTGAATAACTTAAGTGGAACAATTTATGGTTATGCTTTAAAAGTTGTCACTTATCATCTTTTCAAGTTGAAAGAACACAATTCCGGTGCTCCACTGTTGTTGCTTTCTTTAAAAGTATATTTTGTTGTTGCAGGAGTGATAATTAGGATCCTATATACCTTGTGTATATTGAATAAATGAAATAACTATTTGACTTCTTTCTACATTTAGGACTGCTACAGAGCACGATTTTAGAGAGTGTAGGGTGTATTTGGTTTAACCGTTCAGAGGCCAAAGATCGTGAAATTGTAACAAGGAAGTAAGTACAATAAGAGTGGGGAAAATGCTTTATCAATATGTTTTCCATCTCATGATTGTATAAATTTCCTAATTTCAGGTTAAGGGAGCATAGTCAGGGAGCTGACAATAACCCTCTTCTCATATTTCCCGAAGGGACGTGTGTAAACAATCAATACAGCGTTATGTTCAAGAAGGTATAGCTGTTAAGAGTTTCGGGAGAACTGCTTAAGTTGTTTCTTTCTTATACTTCTGACTTTTTTTAACTGCTTGGTTAGGGTGCATTCGAACTTGGTTGCACTGTTTGCCCGATTGCAATAAAGTACAATAAAATTTTTGTTGATGCCTTTTGGAATAGCCGGAAGTAAGTTATCAATCCCTGAGTCTTCCAGTGTCTTGTATATTTTATCATTATTAATGCTTTATTTTGTGGTTTGTGATACCCGTGATGTCTTACCAAAGTTCCATTTCCCACAGGCAGTCCTTTACAATGCATTTATTGCAGCTTATGACATCCTGGGCTGTTGTTTGCGATGTTTGGTACCTAGAGCCCCAAAATCTAAGGCCTGGAGAAACACCCATCGAGTTTGCAGAGAGGTAAGTACTGTTCTTTATTTTTGAAACCGGTAATTAAGATCTTCAGTTAATGCTTTTTAAGCCTTCCTTAGAGAAGCAACAGCTTTGATTCTGTTGATATTTTCTATACAGGGTCAGACACATAATCTCTGTTCGAGCAGGTCTTAAAAAGGTTCCATGGGACGGATATTTGAAGTATTCTCGCCCGAGCCCTAAGCATAGAGAGCGAAAGTAAGAACAAACCTCTTCTAATTTATCCCTTTTTTCCGGTTGTCATAACATCCAATATCTTTTGACTCCTTAAATGATAACTGCAACCGTGAGCTCATTCTCAGTAGCTTATTTGTCCAACGCTTTAACAAATGACCACCTATATAATTTATCCGAATTCTTGCAGCTCGGTCCCTTGTCCCTGGTAACCTCCCTTATGACAGGATCATCTAGTCCTGACTTATTAAAGCTAGGGACATCATTTTTTGCTTAAATTTCGTGTATTGTAAGATCAAATTGAGATATTGTTGATTTGTGGTTGCCCTTAATTGATAAACGTAGGGAAATTAGTCATTAGTTGACTATAGGGTTAGTTTTTGGTCTGATCAATCGGGTCAATTCGTGTTTTAAAATTTTGAAGTCATTTCGGTTCAGGTCAGTTTTGGGCTAGGGTTATTTTCAGTTTCTTGTCATTTCTTGTCATTCCGGTTCAGGTCATTTTGCATTCAATCATTGAGTTTTATTGAGCAAAGGTATCACGAGTTCTAGACACTTCAAGTTTGGATCATTACAAGCTACTTGTTTGGGTTATTTCAGGTTCCCATTAGTTTGATTTCAGGTTGTTGACCTTTTTTGGTCAAACCGAATTGTTTCGGGTTTGTCGAACCATGAATAGTAGTCTAAATGAGTTCATTTTTGCACTTTGCAGACAACAAAGTTTTGCCGAATCTGTTCTTCGGGGACTGGAACTGGAAGAAAAATGATGGCACCAATGTACATTTTGTTCAGTTCATGTAAGGATAGCTTCTGATCATTTGTTTTTAAACATCTGGTTGGTCCTTGGTATTGTTGTTGTGGCTATTTTTTGTTTTTTAAAATTTTCAATGGCACAGTTAAATCGATGATTGATTTATCAAAGTTACTAAAAATTTTGCTCTTTTGATGTTATTGTATGAACACTATAACTAATAAGATGACACAAACTGATACTTATATTTGAATAGTGTCGTTATTAGATTTTGATTATTTCCTTTTGGGATAATTAAATTCTCTTTATTATCTTTTTTTTATTGGAATTTTTATGGAAAATAATTTCAATTAGGTAATGTTTTGTATAACTGCATTTAACATTACTAATATTGTAATAATTTGTGTGATTTTATTATAAAAATTTGAGTAATGTTTTAGGTAATGATAGCTTTGCATAACTCAACACTAAAAGTTGACCTTATACCTCTTTTATTACAATTTCATTAATCTTAAAATTTGTATAATATAAATTATTGATAGATTTAAAATTTGTATATATAATATTGATTACAAAACAAAAAAATTTGCTCAAATAAAGAACATGAAAATTTTTTGAACAAATTTATTATAGGTTTTGGTTCCCAATCAATAAATAGGATGATAATGCGTTTAATGCACTCAAATTCACAACTCTCTGTATTAGTAATAATGTTTATGCTAATCGAGCTAAAAATTTAACAGTTGATTTTGATTTTTAATAGGAGAGCTCTCATGCAATATCTAAAAATTTTCAAAATAAAAGGAATTAAAGATAATATCTAAAAATTTTCAAAAATAAAAGGAATTAACAGATAATAAATACAATGAAGTTAATTGCATTGGACATTTTCAAAGCTATAGTACAAAACTCAAATTTTAAGAAGTTCTAGCCTTAGGAGTTATGAAAAATACAATATCATTAAAATTTAAAAGGGTAATATTGATACTTTTATATTTTTTATAAGGGCGAGAATAGAATTGTTCATGAATTAACTCCGAAATTGATGTCAACTGAAGATTTAAACACAAGTCATTTACCACTCCACCAACATTTGAATAAATTACAATACTTATACCTTGAGGACTCAATTTAAAGTTTTTGGATCAATTTAGTATTTGAACCATAGTTTGAGAACCAACGGTGGAGTTATCCTTGGACATTTCTAAGTAGGGTTGTTCAATTGAAAATTCGATCTTAATCAATATTGTTGAAATTGAATTGGGCTGGCCGATAAAATTGGTTTGATTGGGAATTAGTTGGCACTTGGCATATTGGTGTGGACAGAGAGAAAATTGATATTTGAGTGGGTTGCTTGAAACTGTGAATTAAGAAAAAAAAAATTTATAGTTCAATAAATTAGATCGATATATAAATTTTTATTTTTCAATTAATTTTTCATTTATTATTGGATTAATGATTGAATTAATTGAATAAAAAACCAATAACTTGGTTGGTTTAAATCACCAATCCAGTTTTTAAAACATTGGTTTTAATTAATGATATTTGAATCGGTCCGCACCGGTTCGAAAAATGATATTAAATCAGTTGGATAAAGAATCAATACAGATCGATTGAATCGGCTAAAAAATTGGTTGAACCATTTTTTATTGTTTAGAATTTTTAATCGAATCAATTAAACTAATCGAATCGATCAAACTGATAAATCAATAGTCTTATCAGTTCGATCACCGGTCCGATTATAAAAATATTGGTTTTAATCAAAGTTTAACTACCCTAGTTGTAAGCTAGAGGGTGCAAATATTATGGCCCAAGAAAGCCCAATAATCCATAGATTAAAATCCACGCCCATCGTAGGGGTTATCGGATTCGGCTTCTCAGTTTCAAGTTCCCAAGTGTTAATTAATTACTCTTTGTTTTCTTGTTGAAACTTTGAAACTACCTTTCCGTAGTTTATCAATGGCGATGATACGGTAAACCGCTTAATTATTTTATTTTTTTGTTTTTTTCCCCTTTGGTTTTAACAACCTAGAAAAAAAAAAAAAAAACAAACTGAAAATATCAATTCGCTACTCAGTACACATTCAGTTCTTCAAGAAAGGTAATTTTTTTTCTTACGTAATTACTCGTTTGCCTCCTTTTTCTCGAGAACCAAACAGAAAATATCTCTAGGCAGATGTCTGTTGTCTTAGTAAAGAAGCTTGATTTTTCGCAATTGCATGACGAAAATATATTGTAAAATTCTGTTATTTTTCGCGGTTTCCTCTGTTTTGCTTCATTTTTTTTTTAGGTTGGCCATTTGAAGTTAAAAAGAAAAAGAACAAGAAATTCCTTTAAATTTTGTTTACTTCTTGATAATTTTATATGTTTGTGTTATTTCATCAAATTTGATTGTTTTTGTAACTTACTCTTATGTTGCTTAGCTGAAATTTTGTTTTGAAATAATTATCTAATTTTTTCAATGTAATTTTCAGATTGGATAGGCTCTAAAACTGATAATTCTGGGCAATGACTCTGACAAGTTTGAAAGTTCCTACAATTTCTAGTGGATTGACAAATAGAAAGAGGGAATGGAACAAGATAAATAGGTCTACGGGTTCTAATTCTTTATTAAACCAATCTGAAATATGTAAATTTAGGAAGGAATTAGGCTACATAGATGGTGTGCGAAGCTGCCACCTATCTGCAGCACATAGGAATTCATTGTTCTCACCATTAGTGGTACATAGGAATACCAGTTTTCCGGTGTTTCGAAATCAGTTAAGCTCTGATTTCGGTGTGGAAGATGTCAAGGAGACACTCACGTTGAATGAAAAAGATGATGTTGCCCTGTTAAGTTCAAGTTCAACTGAAAATGTTAAAGTCCGGTAAGATTTTTATGACCTATTGTTTACTTATTTCATAGTTATTTGTTATTAAAGTTGTATGATATCTATCTATATACATACAGACTTATATGTATACCTGTTCTTTCTTTAGATGGTATGTAGTTTTGATGTGGGTTGGTTTGTGTAATGACTATGAAAATTGGAGTGATTGATTTCTGTAATACAATGTTTTCTTCCCTCTATAGCAGAATGGTAAAATAGAACTTTAAGCAATAGTGGAAAAGACGTAGTTGACTTTGTAAAATAATGTATCATTCATTATGTCATATTATTAAATTAAAAAATAGTTTGAATACCACGATGCTCTGTAACTGCTTCATTCTCTGCCTCGTTCTTTACAATTGGGCTTCCATTTTACCAATTGTTATGTGCTAATATGAACTTTAAAATTTCCATATGCAGTGAGGTGAAAGTGAAGTCTGTGGATGTCAAGAGGGAACTTATTATGCTTTCTCTGCCTGCAATCGCTGGACAAGCTATTGATCCCTTTGCACAACTGATGGAGACGGCATACATTGGAAGATTGAGTATGAGCTAATTTTAATTTTAATTTGTTCCATTGCTTTACTTGCTAAAATAATTCTATTTTCCTTTGTTTGATTATTTGATGCTAACAATGTTTGTTCTTTGGTAATAGATTAAAAATTTAGTTGGAGTTCTTTTGTTGTGATTTCTTTGTTAATCTTTTAATACAGTTACAGTTCTCTGAAGGATATGCTTCTCTATAACCACGGGTGTATTACTCTTATCTGTGCTGCAAATTGCAACACACTGCTCCGTCAAAAATTAATTTTGTTACCAATTCCAATTTCCAAATCAATAAATTTGTATGCTTATGCTGATTTAATGTGGTTTCAAGTAATTGGAATTTTGAAAATTGATAGAACCTGCTTCTAAAGTACAAAATTTCAGGCTTCAAAATTTTGAAATCAATGGTTTATATATTTATTGCGATATTTGTTCTGTTGTTTGGGCAGGTTCTGTGTCATTGGCTTCTGCAGGTGTTTCCGTATCAATATTTAATGTAGTATCCAAGTTGTTCAATATTCCTCTCTTTAGCGTTGCAACTTCCTTTGTTGCTGAAGACATCTCAAGGAATGCAATTGAAAATTTGTCAGCAGGTGAATTTTTGGTGATAGGTGTCGCATGCTGGTTTTGGTTAATCTTGTCTCTAGTTTATGGTACCAGACTTATGTAGATGATTGAAAATTTTGACTTGATCTTTGACTACTTGAATTCTCATTTTCTAGGGAGTACTAATGGTAAGCCTCCCGATGGGGTAGCTGAAAGAAAGCAATTATCCTCAGTGTCTACTGCTTTACTTCTAGCAATTTTGATTGGAATCTTTGAGGCATTGGCATTGTCTCTTGGCTCTGGATTATTTCTTAAGTTGATGGGAGTACCCTCGGTAAGTTTAGGTTTATTTTAAATTTATTTTGCTTTTAGTCATCCTTCTTCTGATCCTTCTTTGTTGAAATACTGCTAGTTATTGATGTGGAAGCTTCTTTTCTGGTTTTCCTCCTCTTTACAGACATCAGATATGCATGTTCCGGCAAAACATTTTCTTTCACTTAGAGCTCTTGGGGCTCCTGCTGTGGTAGTCTCTTTGGCTCTTCAAGGAATTTTCCGTGGGTTCAAAGATACACAGACTCCTGTTTTTTGTTTAGGTAAGTATTTTGTTTAACATTGAAGGGCGGTGCATGGAATGAGCTATGTTTGTGTCCACATTTTGTTGAATGGATACCATAGAATGCATTGATTGTAATTTATGAGTACAAACTTTGTTTACCATTTAGCTGCAGAATGAAATTTTGATAGCAAGTTGCTGCATAGACTTTCAATAATCAGTAACATTTAAGTGTGTAAAATTCATTTACATTTTAGGTGATGATCTACAAACCTGATGCGAGGATGCAAAACTATAGGTGTAATAGTTTTCGAAATTAGCCCTTTTCTTCTTTTTTTGGTTCTTTTTCCATTCTCTGAGTGTTGTTGGAAGGAGTAGATCAGAGCCTAACATGCATTCATTTGCAACTACACTTTTATCCCTTGGAATAAAGCCACTTCTGGTCTATATCATTTTAAACTGGTTACGGTCTATGTCTCTTGTGTATTTAACTATTCTGGTTGGCCCAATCTTGAATGTGTATCTTGGAATTGCTTGCTCCCCCCACGGCAAAAAAAAAAAGTTATCAGTTTACTGTGGAGATTGAAGCACTATTAGTGGTATAAAAGAAGGGCGGAGTTTGATATCTATAAAGCACATAGAAATTCTTTGTTACTTCTGTTTTCCAGTAATTAATGGTTAATGTGTTAGGTTCACTTTTTCAATATCTCTCTTCTTTACTTGACTAATTAATGTGGTTGTTTCAAATGCAGGTGTTGGTAATTTATCATCCATATTGTTTTTCCCCTTATTTATGTATGGCCTTCGAATGGGTGTGACGGGGGCAGCCCTCTCCACTGTTTTATCTCAGTAAGCATGTCTGCTTCGGGAATTAATTTCCTTTTTCCCTTAAATGATTTGTTTCCATGGAAATTACACTACAACATTTTCTTGTACCAGGTACATTGTTGCCCTTCTGATGATCAGGTATTTAAACAAGAAAGTTGTATTACTGCCCCCAAAGATGGGGGCATTGCAATTTGGTAGCTACATAAAATCTGGTAATTTTTTTTACTAGCTTGAGAAAAAAGGTTGTGTTATGTGGAGAACAATCTTGTTATTATGGATTTAGCCTTCCATTTTATAATCCTTTCTCTTGTTCTGATGTCTAGACATTTATGTTCTTGGATGGATATAGATTTTTATGACATTTTTCTTACAGAAAATGGTTTTTACAGGTGGCTTTCTTATTGGACGAACTCTTTCAGTGCTAATAACAATGACACTGGGGACTTCTATGGCTGCTCGTCAAGGTTCAGTGCCTATGGCTGCGCATCAGATATGCATGCAAGTATGGCTGGCTGTATCTCTTCTAACAGATGCACTTGCAACATCTGCTCAGGTACATAATTCTCCTTGGAGTCTCTCTTTAAGTTATTATAATTTAACCAAAACAATCATTGAGGTCAGATAGAGAGAGCATAAATAGATGGCAAAACTAGATCCCGTAAAATTCAGCTCCTTGGTAATAGTTACAAACACGTGCTCGTACAGACTGTAAATCGTTATTTTGCATGTGAAGACATTCTAAGCTGGCCTAGAATCATGAGGAATAAGGCTGCCCTTCTTTCTAACATTCTTTGTTTTTAGGCATTGATTGCAAGTTACCTATCTGAAGGCGAACTAAAGACTGTGAAGGAAATTGCAAACTTTGTGTTGAAGGCAAGCATTACTGGATGTTCCTAAAATTCTCATCACCTATCATTATATTTGTATGTGGCTTTTGATATACCGGTCACTAACTTGATGCGGATGGCTTTACAGATAGGGTTTGTCACAGGTGTTTTGTTGGCTGCAATCCTAGGTGTATCCTTTGGTTATTTAGTCTCCTTGTTTACCCAAGATGCTGAGGTTCTGGGAATTGTTAAAACTGGAGTGCTGGTAAGTATTCAAACCAACATCCGGTAAGCTCCTCCCTTTCTTTTGCTTCTACTTTTATGGTGTCCTTGGATAATTATAACGGTTTCTTCTAAAAATTATTATAGTTCGTTAGTGCTAGTCAACCTATAAATGCTTTAGCATTTATATTTGATGGTCTTCATTTCGGTGTCTCGGACTTCCCTTATGCAGCTTGTTCTATGGTAAGATGCCTATTGGAAATTTTTGTGTCCTTAATTTTAGATATAAAACTGAACATGTTGCCTCTTCTAACATATACTTTATGTAATCTCCAGATGTTATTGAGTGCCGTCTCTTCTGCATTTTTGCTCTTTGCTCCAAAAGTTCTCGGTCTTCGAGGGGTTTGGTTGGGCCTAACTCTCTTTATGGCTCTTCGAATGACAGCAGGATTTGTCAGGTAAAATTTTCAAACACAAATTTGTATATCATGAGTAATGTTCATTTCTGCAAGCTCAAATCCAAAGACTTAAGGAGCATTGCCAAATTCAAATTTTTGTACCAGTGTATTCTTTATTATTTATGCATCTTTGTTTATTTGTTTGTTTTCGCAGAATACTATCGAAAACTGGGCCTTGGTGGTTCCTTCACAGTGACTTGGAGAGAGGTGAGTTTAGTGTATGTTCATAGAAACCAATGTTCTAAGGTTGTCATTGTTTGAACTGCTTTTGTTCTGCTTTTGCTGATGCATAAATGGAAAAAAGCTAGTCTTTTAAACTGGATAATTTTGGATACGATATGAAAATACAAAATATGAACATTTTGCCGACTTTATCTTTCCAACTAAGTATTTTCAAGCTAAATTGTATAAGATATTATGCAAAATAAATTGTATTGATATTTCTTTTTCTTATTATTACACACAATAAGAGACCCCATCATTCTTACATTGTGCTTCCTTCATACATGGTTTGAGTATCTTGTAGCTAACCCGAAACCCATTTATTGAAAATAAGGGACAAATCGCACAATAAAGATGATGAATTTGGATTGTGTACAATGCAAGGTAAGAACCAGTTTAATTAGAGACATAATCCATGGGGCCATAAGGTTCAAAGAGTTCTGCAAAAAACCCTTTCTTTCTCCTTGGTTTCCATGCCATATCTTTGCACAGTTGATCATTGTACCATATATGCAAAGCACCAATGCACTTTCTACGATAGTTTCCACCTGAGTATTGTTTCAAGTATTCATCCCATTCTTTTATATTTTTTTCCATGTCTTTAATGCTTGGCAGCTTGAACGTGCCGTCAAGAAGCTCTGCTACCCATCTGCATCTCATCTCCGAGGTAAATATATTTGAAATACTCTCTGAGAATCCAATTACTGCTAGTTGTGGTATCCTTGGTTGAATGCATTCCCTGCTCAAACAACACCACTCCATTTATATCTAGAAAATCCGTGTATCTTGTGTTGTGTTTGTGTTATTTGACCGTGTTTAAAGGGTTTCGTATTTTATATTGTGTAGGCCCATCAATTCCGACCCAAACCTGAAAGTCTAACCTGATCAACTCAAACCCAACCAAACCTGATTTGACTATAAAAAATCAACAACCTGAACTTATCACCCAAACCCGAACTGACTCAAACTGAAACAACATGAAACCAAAATGTCCCGAACTAGAAGTGACTTGAACCTATAATAATCCAAGTCAAAAAAACCTCAGCCTCAAAACCCATATGATCTGAACCATAAATTGACCCAAACCCAGAACTGAAATGACTCGAAATTTTTGAAACCTGAATTGATTCAATCTTAGACTGAAAACCAACCTGACTCACCAAACCGTCAAGTAATATCGTGTTTATTGTAGATAAACTGACCTGTAGAGTGGAAGGGATGCATCAGGGGATCCTGTAATGTAGTTTTGGAAGGTTTGAGACATAAAAATTTGTTTGAGCTTTTTTTCACCCTTGAATCCAGTGGCCAAGATGACGAGGTCCGCTTCTATCGGTGAAGTCTCGCCTTCGACCAAAATGCCATTGTTGCAGAAACTAAAGCTTGGGGCCTTTTTCAATTTGATTTCTCCATTTTCAACCTTGTCATAGAATTTTTCAGGGACAGTTGAGATCAAACATGAGCTGATTTCTTTGAGGAAGCTATGTGTTGGGACCATCCCATGTTTTTCCAAACGAAGCTTCTTTTTAATATCACTTTCAACAAATTTTGAATATGCATATCTCTGTCAAACAAGAATTAAAAGAAATCAGAAAAAGAAATATGAAACTAAAATGAAATGGTATTGTTATTTGGTAAAAAACTGTGAGTGACGGATATGGATATGTAGGTACCAGCGGTGTGAGAATTGTGGCTAAGAGAGAAAGGAGAAGCCCTTCACCAGGCTTATGAACCATAAGCTCTGAGAAACGGCTAAGGTACATGCGTGCAAGTGAAAATCCCCATGGAAGATAGTCAGGGACATTCCAGTGAGCAGTCCTGTAAAAAACTGTGCATGGATTTTCCTTTCCTGCAAATCCATTGGAATTGAAAAGAAATTTATTTGCATTGAATAAGGTCAGAAATTTTATTTGAATATGATTTTTTTTTTTTTATATTTTTCATATTTGTTTTACTGTCTATATTCGGGGTCTGTGGCTGCCATTTCAATGTCATCTCTAAACTTGAATCCTTTTGGGATTGCAATATATCTTATCATTCATGCAATATGAATCTTATATATGTGAATATAGTGTCATGCTTAATAACCTGAATATGAATAAATAACCAAATATAGCCTAATTCAAAAACCCAAATGATGGAACCTAAAATATTGAAAAAATTTAAAATTTAATTTAACTCATTTTTAGATTGATTCGATTTAAAAACAAGGTCTATTCCGGTTAACATAACTTATCAATTTGTCAAAAGCAAAACATTTCCACGGTTTAATCCCAGAAAAAGCATGAATTTCCAACAGTTAATTAAAATTATGTTTACCATTGGCAGCAGAACACTCCATTGCAATGTCGAGTGCAGATTTTTGAAACCCAACAACAATGACTCGTTTGCCTTTGACAAACTCAGCAGCCTGTTTATGATCCATGGCAGCATATTCCATTGAATGTATTACCTTACCATCAAATGCTTCCGGGCCTTTTCCGGGGAAATTCTGGGATGTTTGGCAAACCACTGAATCTCCCCACACAAACGATTACAAAGTCCACATTGTAAATCTGCAATAAAATTTCATTCGGCTCTTTATTCAAACAGATGGGATACCATTTTTCAAAGCCGTGAGTTACTGTTGATCATTAGAATAAAGATAAAATTATAGTTTTGGTCTCTCAAATTTTGAGTTTAATCCGTGTATATGATACAGTTTGATTTGTTTAATCTTATAATATCATTAGTTAGTTTAAATAGTTAATACTGTTAATTACTCGTACTAAAATGATGCTAATATGAAAGTTCTTCGACTGGCATGAAATTTTTTTTGGTATGAGAAAGATTGTTTTACAGATTAAATCTACGTTAGCATTTAATTAAAAATATTTAATGGATTAATTATTGCCATTATAAACATTCAGAGACCATATATTGGATTGAGTGGTAAAGAGTTTTTTGCCCTTTAAACAAAGTCTTAGCCATGGCAAAACATGCTATTAAAGGTTTTGGAAGACCTAAATAAAATTTTTAAAAATTATGGAGGATCTAATTAAAATCTTCTAAAATTTTGGAAAGCTTAATGAGAATTTCCAAAAATTTTGGAGGTCTAATTAAAATTTTCAAAATATTTAGGAGCTAATTAAAATTTTAAAAAAATTAACAAAAAATTTCCAAAATTTTAGTGGGGCAAGACTCTCTTTGGCTTTTATGACGTCACGTCATTGAGTCTTAAGTTCAAATCTTATTAAAAGATTAAACAATACTTGAAAGTTTATTTTGGATTTAATCGGACCTAACATAACTATCAGATATAAAGATTATTGTAAAATAAAAATAAAAATTAAATTACGTCAAGTTAAACTACCAAAAGCAAAATTTCACACATACCTCAGTCGAAAGAGTTACCAAATGTTCAACAACCACCTTCCATTTCCCTTTAGACGCAAAAGGCTCACCATTACCACCCCATAAACTCCAAGCTTGGATCTCTTCATCATTAGGACCTTCAAATTCAATACCAACAACTTTGGTATTGAATTTGATGTGCTTAACCAAATCAAAATGCTTTGCATACCCATTAACATAATCGAATACCTTCTGTCCGTCTGGAAAATCTTCCGAGACCGACTCCGGCCATGGGAAATCGGAGAATTGATAAACTGGTTTAGGTGTTTGGAGCTTTGTGGTCTCCAAGGTTTTGGTCCAAACACCTCCCACAGTGCTTTGGGACTCAAAAACTATTGGATGAAAACCCTTTGACAATGTGTATTTGCAAGCAAGAAGGCCACTTACGCCAGCTCCAATAATGGCCACCTTTCTGTCCATTGCTATCTTTGTTTGATAGATGTTCATGTGTGTTTTGCCTCTATATATAGAGATCTCTTCTATAAGAGTAGTTTATAAGTCATTCTTATTACAAAATTTTTGATTGAGTTGGGCTTGGTGTCACAACTTAATCGAGTAGCAGTGGAGTCAGAAAATTTTCTCGGGCGGAATTAAATTGTATATTTTTACGATAGTAAAAATGTAATTTCACCATTTTAATACTTTATATATTTATAATTTTTAAAGGATTAAATCAGATTTTTATCATTTTTTGGAGGGTCAAAGTACAATATTACCATAATTAATTTAAAATTTTATAAATTATAAAGGGCTTAAATGAAATTTTTTCATTTTAGCGGGATCGAACCTTGCAAGCCACCTAACTTCGCCGCCATTGTAATTGAGTACTAACGTAGTTGAAAAAAGACATATATATATATATAATTTTTCTAAATGATAATTAATATTATTATGATGGTACTTTTGTCATTTTATAGTTTTATATAATTTTAAATAAAACAATTAAAAATCACGTATTTTAACTTTAAACATGTACTTAATAAAATTTATATACAAATTATTCACCACTCCCAACTATACTTATTATTGAAAACCTATTATTTTTATAAAACAAAAAATTTTATTAAAGATATTTGTGTCTTTTTATATTTTTATATAAAATGTAGAAAAATACATAGACGCGATTTGATTTAAACCCACAACATCATAGTTTTCACAATCTCAAATTTATTATTTCAACTAAATTTGTTTATGGGTTGGGTTACTCCTCTTAGCCCAAATGCCCGCTCAAAATTTGGGAAGGTTTGAGTAAAAAAATTAAGTCCGTTTAAAATATAGGTTGGACTCAGGTTTGAACATTCAAAGCTCGAGCCAGACCCGATCCGTTTTAAGTTTGTAATACTTTATATTATGTTATTTTTATATATTATGTAATTTATAACATAAACGTATATTAAATATAATACTATCCTAATGTAAACATTAAAATAATGTTAAGATAATTAAATAAAAATTTTCAATAAAAAAAATAAATAAAAGTATTAAAAATTAAATTAATATAATATAAATATTCGAAAAATTTTAAAAATAATATGGGCGAGCCTAAAATGAGCTTGAATGTGTCTTTTGCAAATATAGACGGGCTTTGATAAAATTTTAAGCACATATTTTAAGTGGGACTAATTTTAACAAATAGAAAACATAAAAAACAACGTTAAAAGAAATAGAAAAGAGAGGAAAATAGAGGTAAAAGTAGAAGAGAATGAAAAAAAGAAAAAAAGGACAGTTAAAAGAATATAAAATAAAAATAAATAAATTACTCAAAATGAAAAAAATATAAGGACCGACTGTAGAATTTAATCTAAAATTTCCATTTGAAATGATAATTTAACGTACCATGTCAAGTTACCATTACACCATTACCAAAAATTAACGACTCAATGATTAAAATGTCACAACGTGATAACGTAAGTGACTAAATCGTAAAACAAAAGTGATTATTTTAATAGTTTACCTTTTTTAATCAAGCGTATAAGTTTCTTAACCAAAAAAACTATAAAAAGGCAAATAATAAACTAACTGAGCTCATAAATTTTTTTAATCAAATTTTAATTATATCTTCTTTTATACGTATATCATTAGGGGCGTAGTAGAAATGGTATGAGCCTCGTCCCTTTAAAATATAAAATTATAATTTTAAATTTTAAAATTTTTAAAAATTTTAAATTAATAAAAGTAAAATTATACTTTAACCCCTAAAATTATAAAAATTCAATTTTATCCTTTACAAATTATAAAATATAAAATATAAAAAATAAAATTTTATCCTACCCCTCTTAAAAATTCTTTTGATTTGGCCCTATATATAATACTTAAAACTATAGATGACTCGTCCCGATAGTGACGTGACTAAGTCTAATTCATGATATCCACAAATTTTTTGAGAATAATATAAACAGTTGCTTTGACTTGGTTTAAATTTATAATAAAATAAATGTATTAGCTGTCAAGGATTTGTAATAATTTAAATAGATTTAATAAATAATGGTTAATTTTTTATATAAAATACTAAAAATTGATATGAAAACATTATTTTAAAAAGATTATTGTTGACGTATATCCCCGTCAATATTCAATAATTGTCCATTTTAAATTTTATAATAAAAATATTTCAAAAATAATTGACTCATGGCTGGCCATAATCAAATATATTATCTTTTTAATTTTTTAAAAATAAAATCTCGAATCAAACTTTGAATTGCACGATCAAAATATTTATAGAATAAAATATAAAGGTAATGAGTTATAATAAAAAATATTATTTAAAAATTCATGGGGTGTTATGCTTATTTTACGATTCATGTTTGAGATTCGTGATTTTCTTTTTTAACAATATTGTCTTTAAAGTTTTAACCTGTGTCTCCCCTTGAAAATATGGGTTTAGCTCGAGTTTAAACATTCAAGGCCCAAGCCCGGCTTGACTCGACCCATTTTTAAGTTTATAATACTTTATAGGGTAAACTAAAAAAATAGTCACTTTTATTTGTCTCAGATTACATTTTAATCACTTATATTTGAAATTTTACGTTTTAATCACTTACGTTATCATTTTGTTACAAAGTGGTCACTCTATCGTTAAGCTCCGTTACCTTCCTAACGGTGATCCTACGTGACAGTCTAAATGGGTTTTAAATGTCAACTTGAATGTCTTACGTCGCAGTAATATTAACAAATATATTAAGTTATATAAATTTGAAAATTCAATAAATGAAAATTATATAAAATTAAACACAACTATTAGGAAAAATAATATAGGAAGCTTAAGTTAAATATGTAGACATATTATCGGATTTAAGTAAAAGTTAAGATTCATATTTTAAGTCACGTTAAACTAAACTAAATTTGTATGATTTTAATGTCTATATAAATCTAATCCAAACTCAATCCAATTTAACTCATAAACACCTTTTATTGATATAGGATTTGGTGGAGATTACTAATGGTTCACACTGTAGTGGTATTGAGAACCACTAGTGAGATTTTTACGAGTTTGGAGAGCTCTATGAAAGATTGGTAGAGTTTTAGTATATGTCTCGAAGTCCTTTAGTCCCATAATGAAGATAGAGGTTAACATGGATCCCTTATAATGATGCCTGTTGCATAGGGTGATGATAGGTAAAATATCAAGAAAGTCCTTGTACTAATGTCACGGGTCGCAGTTCAAAGCCCGTGACCATTGCACCAAATGCATCCGATGGAGGTCTATTGTGTAGTTGGGGATCATTTGGCCCGATTCAGGAAGCTGTTGGAGAAGCCTGTTAGATTGAAGCTTGGTTGGCCTAATAATGAAGATATGGCAATTTAGGCTAATTTAGTAACTAATCTTAGAAGATTGAATCATATTTTGTAAAAATTAGATTAGATTTGATATGACATATCTTATAAATCCCTAAAATCAAGGGATATGGTTAATCTCGTCCATCGATGTAAATATATCTTGACCGTCGATTTTGGGAGAGCTCAACTATAAATAGAGAGTCAGCTCCCTCTCATTTGCACTCACTCCATTCATTGTTTTATTATTTTTTGTGAATAAGAGAATATTAAGAGCATTTACTCAAATACTTTATGTGCGCTAGCTCTTTCTGTTGTTTATTTGTAGCTTCTTTTGGCATAAATTAGTGCCTTGGAGGATTTCAAAAGGAATCATCACTTGAGCAAAGGTTGACTTAAGTGAGTTTAGACGAACAGATCACCTAATGCCGCACGGATCACGAGACAAAAGATGTAGCCCGTAACACTATTATATTTTGCCCATTTATTCAAAAATGGACAAATTAGTCACTATAGGTTAAATCAAAAATCAAATAGTTTTTTTTGTTAAAAATTTCATTCATTTGTACTATTAAAACCATCGTAATTGACAGAATAACCAAATAATGACGCCATATGTATCTTATGTTGATGTACAAGTACTAATTTCAAATAATAAAAATAGATGAAAATTTTAACAGAATGATCAATTTACTCTTTGATCTAACATATAGGGATTAGTTTGTCTATTTTTTTAAGTAAAAGAGACAAAATACAATCCGACTCTATTACAAAAACTTCAACCTTGGATAAATTAAAAAAATCCAATTCAACTTAATATTTAAATTTAATTATAGAATATATATTAATATAAAATGATTTTAAATGTTGTTTTTAATCTAATTATGGATTTATAAAATATTATGACTAATAACAAAACTTATTTTATTAAAACATAATAAAGTTTTTTATTTATTTTATTCTTCCTAATTTGGTGATAATTAAGCTTGATATAGATAAAAGACATTGACTAATTTCATCCTTCAAACAAGGGCATTAGCTCTTTCCCTCAGAACAGCCTTCTTCAGCTTCCCCGTCGAAGTGAACGGTAGGTCATCAAACACCACAGTTTCTGGCACCATATATTCCGGCTGGTTTTCACGGCAATACTGAATAATGTCATCGGAGCGGGTGTCATCGCACCCTTCCTTAAGCCTCACAAAAGCACAGTCTCTCCTGCCACCTTATCCGGCTTCCCCACAACTCCGGCCTCGAAAACTGCCGGATGGCTAAACAGCACCGCCTCGACATCCACCGTACTTATCTTCTTCACCCCAGAAACAATCAAATCACGTTTCCGATCCTTAACTTCAATGTTCCCATCGGGATGTCTCACAGTAATATCGCCGGTATGAAACCAACCACCCATGAACGCCGCTTCGGTCTTCTCTGGGTCCTTATAATACCCTTTCGTCACGGTGTTGCCTCTAAACATCACTTCACCTAAAGTGAACCCATCAAAGGGAACACTTTCCATTGTCACCGGATCTTTAACATCAACAGCTTCCATTAACGTATGGTTCAAAGTTCAAACCATGAAGAGCTTCGGTTTTGGCTTCTTGTTGAAGGGACAAAGAGCCATATTCAGGCCGCCATGGATACAAAGTCCCATGTCCTAACATTTCTGACATCCCATACGAGTGAGTAAGAATAAACCCAAGCTCTTCGATCTTTAAAACCACCTGTGGCAATGCTGTAGCACCGCCGGTCATTATATTAACCTTGAACGGAGGTGGGTTCTGGTTCGCATTAGCGATTGAGCTAAGAACGGGCGTTGCACCACCTAGGTTGGTGACGTTGTATTCAACAATGGCGTCGAATATGAACTTGGCGTCGTATGTTCTAAGGCAAATGTTAGTGCCACCGAGTGAGGCGGTTGACCAAGTGAAACACCACCCATGACAGTGGAACATCGGGATTGTCCATAAATAAATCGGCATGGCTTTCATTTCATTAATAATGATTTCAGCTAGGGTTGTTAAGTAAGCTCCTCTATGACTATGAATCACCCCTTTTGGTTCCCCCGTCGTGCCTGAAGCAAACACAATGGAAATCGGATCAAATTCACCCTGTGGCCTTAAAATCTAAAACCCAGAATTGTTTTCCACGTTGAGAAGCGAATCATAAGTTTTGTAACCCAAAAACTGATGCTCATCGGCGGCTGTTTTAGCGCCGGGATCGGTCTCTAACATTGACTAGAGGAAACTCGAAATCGGTGCATGTTTTGACGAGGATCTCGAAGGCTTCAATGACGAGATTGAGGAACTGATAATCGATGAATATATGACTTTAGCTTCAAGTAGTTTGAATTGTGCAGCTAATGGCCTAATGCAGTTGAATCCTGGTGTATGTTCAATGGCGAAAGACAGCGCCCGCCATTGGAACAGCAAAGTGAAGCTCATATATCTTTGGGATGTTCGGACCCAATGCTGCAACCTGTTTAAAAAAGTAAAATTTTGTGATAGATCCTTGTACTATGTATTTTTTTTGGATTTAGTCCCTCATGGAAAGACTAATACAAGAATTTTATATATAAATTGACAAAAAAATGTTGGAAAAAGTAAAAGAAAAACTTGAAACTAGAGCTTACAATATCGCCATTGGAGACATTCATTTGATTTAAGGGCAGAGGCAAGTTTGTAGCATCTTTGCAAAGTTTGTTTCCATGTGTATTTCAATGAACCATAAATATGGAGACTCTTATCACCATACACCATGGAATCTCTCTTTCCAGAAAGCTTATGGGAGTGAGCGGTGTATAGTTGGCTGAGCATTGAACCAAGTGTTCCATATTTCCCAATCTCTCTTCTTAATCTTTAACTAATACACTTATCGATGTTAATGAAGAATTTGTTGGATATATATATATATATTTGAACAATTTTATAATATGTTCTGATCATATTTGCTCTTTTTAATATAAAGCTTAGAACTACTAATAGCCCTTCCCCAACTCATAAATAACAATATAATATATTTTGTAGGGCACTTGAATCCACGTCCTTTTATATTAACAATAATGTCCATACCAATCGAGATAAGACTCAATCGAACATTTATCTATTTATTTTAAATTAATGCATATTAAGTTTAAAACTAATTGTGGGTAAAACTTTTATGTATGTAGTTTTTCAAATAATATAATTTTTTTTAAATTTTGTTTGTTTAATTAGCTATTGAAATATTCAATTAACCAATAAAATGGTATTGAAAATAATTAGATAAGAATTATTTATCATTTAGTAGCGTTTGGTATGATGGAAAGTAGAACTTTTGGTTTGTCGAATTTTATTTACTTTCCTTAAAACCTAACCTTCCTTAGAAGTTATTTTTCATAAATATGACAATGTGATTCTCATGATAAAATATTACAATTATTTATAACTATTAATGCATTCATTAAATATCATATATTTTCCATTAAAATATGTGCACCGACACTACTAGCAAGTGGTTGGAAGATGCGGTCATGGATTTATCTACCGGACATTCGGAATGAATTCAAATCTTGAAGTATTCATTGTTAAAAGGGTTTTACTTAAATATCACTCGGCTCAAACAATGATTCCGAACAAAAAGTTATTATTGTTGGAAGATTTTAACCTAAATGACACTCAGACATGACTGATGACACATTTAATTATTTAAGAAAAATATTGATATTTTACTAAGCTTCTTAAAAATTGAACACAAATGATACCAAATTAGAAGTGTTTATAAGTTGGGTTGTATCAAACTGAAGTTCAGTTCAAAATAAAATTGTTTCGAGTTTGAGTTAAGCCCGCCCAAACTTATTTTATCATTAAAAAATAATAAAATATTTTTTATTTAAATTTAATTATAGAAGTTAGATTATGACATAATCATGATGTAGGTGAAAGTGTTTATGTAATAGATTTATTAAAAATTGACATAAGAAATAAATGTAGCTTTGGTTAAAATAGTAAATTTGAGAGAGCAGAACATTAAGGTGACTTGGGTTCAAATCTTACCATATCTATACTATTTATCAAGTGTTTTATTGAGTTGATGTCACACACAATCGAATCACCAACTCAGTTAGGAGTGGGTTAGTAAAATTTTAAATTTACCACTTAATTAAAGCTTTATTTTAATTTTTTTTATACATTTCAGTTTTTATTACGCACACTGTATTACCTCCATCAATTATATATATTAATATATTTGATTGAGTCGGTGTCACAAGTTAGCTCGATACTGACTCAAGATTGATGACAACGCTATAATAAACAATTTTAATCTAGTTTTTCTTTCATTTTAGCATCGTACATATTTCATATATTATTATTAATTAGTTCCAAGTCATATGTTTCATTATTTATTATATGATATTTTTAAACGTATATTTGTATTTTAAATTTGTGGTCTCCACACGCATACGCTGTAATAGGATTTTAATGTTTTTAATTTTCCAAATGTATCAAAACATAAGCATGTTTAAAATAATATTTATTACTTTGTAAAATAAATAAAACTTTGATAAATTCACAACTAAATTGATACCTCAATTAATAAGTGACATTAGCTCAATTAAAAACATTATGTATCGTATAAATATATAAATATTAATATAAAATTATTTCTATATATTTTTATTAATTCTAAATAGTAAAATGAATTAAGTTCTAATCAATTAGAATTTAGACTTCCCTTGAAAACCAAGAGTGCTCTCTGCAAGAGTCCTAGAGAAAACAGTCTACTACTGTGGCTTGGGATGGAAGAGAGTGGTGGATTGGAGAGGTAGAGCAATGAGGAGATCTCATTGTTAGCAGAAGAACTCATTCAATTATCAATCAAAAAATCAACGGTGGTGCCAAGTGCAAAGCCGACTTTGTTATGCACGGTGTGGACAAAGAAATCGTTTAATTCAGATTGTTTGAGGGCTCAACTAAAGAGTATATGGAAGACTAAGAAGAAGTTCGACATACAGGCTGCTGGGCAGAATCTATTTTTAATCATATTTGAATTAGAAAAGGATCTGGAGGCAATCATGGAAGGGAGACCCTGGCTGTTTCGTAAGTAATAGATTGTTGAATCCGATAGAACGGGACAAGATTAGACTTATTTCATCATCGTATTGGATTAAATTCGAACCATGCCTACCAGAGTTCGACAAGAAAGATTTGATGCATGCTATAGGTAGTACTTTTGGGGGTATTCTAAGATCTGAGATCATTAATGATGTATGCAGAGTTAGGGTTAATTTGGATGTTCAAAAACCCTTGAGAAGAGGTATTTTTGTTTCCAGCGAGAATGATATTAAGTCATGGATTCCTTTTAAATTTGAAAAACTTCCAATTTTTTGTTTTGGATGTGGAAGATTGGATCATGGCATCAACGATTGCTTACTGTTAAACCCTGCAGAAAAAGAAAAAGTTAGAGATGATCCTCCTTTTACAATAGCTTTAAAAGCTGAATCAAAAATAGTTGGAAAAGAGTGTCTCAAGTTTAATTCATTTGTTAAGAAAGTGAGCTTACAGCGTAACTACACTGGGAAACCATCGGAGCAGTCTGAGCAGGAAGAAGATGTTGTTTCAAATGTTAAGTAGGGCTTTTTATTAGGGGGAAAGATTCTTGAGAGCTAGGAAGAAGGACTGGAGGAGCAGGTGGACAGCAGAATCGAGGTTGAGTTAGGTTTGAAGGAGAGAAATAATAATAAAGGGGAAAACAACCTGACAGAAGTAAAGAGGTCCACTTGGAAGAGGGTTGTGCCAACAAATCACATAGATAATTGTCGTTTTGCAAGTGCTGGAATTAAGAGGAAATGTTTAGCGGAAGAGTTTCGTGAGGAAAATGCAGATGAAACAAGAGACTATGGCGCGAAAAGAATGAAAAATGGCGATCAAAGCACGGGAGTTGTTGAGGATGCAGAAATTATGTGTGTTGATGGGTTTCTCAATTCTGTTCCAAATCATTTAAGATCGACGACTAACATCATGTCAGCTGACCGGAAACAATAAAAAGCTTGAGTTAGAATGTTCGTGGGTTGGGGAGTCCACAAGCAGTGAGGAGGTTGTGATACTTAATTAAACAACAGAATCCCCGTTCGGTCTTCTTAATGGAGACAAAATTAGATAAAAGTGAATGGAAAAGGTCAGGAAGAGTTGTGGTTTGCTCAACGGTATTGAAGTGGAAGCTGAAGGGACTCGCTGAGGAATATGTCTTGCCTGGAAAGATGATATTGAGGTCACTTTGAGAGGTTTCTCTAAATGGCACATGAATGTTTTGGTCAAAGAAGATAGTAATAAGGAGGAATGGAGGTTTACAAGCATGTATGGTTCACCATATTCAAGAGATCAAAATATGGTGTGGAATTTGATTAAAAGGTTAAGTCAAGAATGTAATTATCCATGGCTAGTTGCTGAAGACTTCAATGAGATTATGTATTCATTTGAAAAGAAAGGGGGGCCTCCGAAGGATCACAAGAGAATGAAGGTTTTCAGAGATACGTTAGAAGAATATAAGTTGATGGATATTGGATATTCGGGAGTATGGTACACATGGGAAAGGGGAATCTTCCAAAACAAATATCAGAGAAAGATTGGACATGGGGTGGCAAATGATAAATAGAGGAATTTATTCCCTCTAGGTAGCATTCATCATCTCCCCTATTCAACATCTGATCACTGCCCTCTACTTATTAATACTGATTACGTAAGTAGAATCTTAAGAGACAGAGATTTTCATTTTGAAGTTTGGTGGACGATGGAGGACTCTTTTGAAGTGACCCTTACAGAAATTTAGGAGTCATCATTCGACCCGTTGGTGGACAAACTAAGAAATTTACAGATTGGCTTAACAAAGTGGGCTAATACAATCAAGGGAAAGAAGGGAGAATTATGAAAGTGACTTACAAAAGAGCTGGAAACTTTGATGAAGGAGGAGAGAGATGATGAGACCTTGTCAAAGATTATTGATACGAAAATCCATTTAAATATGGAGATTGAAAAAGATGAAGGGTATTGGGAATAGAAAGCAAGAGTTAATTGGCTCAGGTATGGGGATAGAAATACGACTTTCTTTCATAATTGTACTACAGCCCGAAGAAGAGTAAATTCCATCTCCAAGCTGACATTGGAAAATGAAAAGAAAATTAATGAGGAGGCAGCTATACAAGAGGAAGCCAAGCTTTACTTTGAGAATCTATTTAAATCAAAAGAGATGCTAATCCAATAGAAATTTTGGAAGGAATTGAAGGAAGCATTTGAGTTGAGGTAAATGAGAGGCTGCTAGCCCCATTTAAGGAAGAAGAAGTCAAATTGGCATTGAAAGGGATGGGGCTTACAAAGGCACCAGGTCCAGACGGGTTTCAGCTTGTTTTTTCCAAAAGTATTGGCACATTGTGGGAAAAGAGGTTCTAGGGTATTATTTAGAAGTGCTGAACGAAGGAAGAGAAGCTGCTTTAGCCAATACAACTAACATTGTGCTCATTCCTAAAATTCATAAACCCACCTCTCTTGTTAATTTTAGACCGATTAGTCTTTGCACTATTTTGTATAAGATAATTGCTAAAATGATAGCCAAGAGAATACAGGATGTAATCGCTATTTGTATTGATCAGGTTCAAAGTGCTTTTGTTCCAGTTAGGCTGATATCAGATAATATACTTCTTGCTTATGAAATTCTACATACGTTCAAGCAAAAGAGAACAGGGAAGAAGGGGTATATGGCGGTAAAACTGGACATGAGTAAAGCATATGATAGGTAGAATGGGACTTTATTAAAGAGGTGATGAACAAGATGGGGTTTGCTAGTAATTGGATTGAATTGATAATGAGGTGTGTTACTAGTGTCTCCTATGTAGTGATCATCAACGAAGTCGAGGCAGAACTTTTAAACCATCTAGGGGATTAAGGCAAGGTGACCTGCTTAGTCCTTTTTTGTTCCTCATTTGCAGTGAAAGGCTTTCGGCCCTAATGCAAAGTGTGAAGAAGAAAGGGTTGATCAGAGGAGCAAAGGCAAGCAAGAAAGGGCCAGAAATTTCTCATCTGTTATTTGCCGATGATTGTATGATGTTTGGTGAAGCAACAGAGAAAGGGGCAAGGGTTCTGAAAGATATATTGCAGGTTTACGAAAGCTGTTCAGGGCAATATGTTAATTTTGGCAAATCTAAAGTTTTTTACAGCACAAATACTAACGAGGAATCAAAAGCAGAAGTTTTGAGAATATTGGGAGTAAGAAATTCATCCAGTCCAGAGAAATATTTGGGCCTGCCTAATATGGTGGGAAAACAAAAAAAAAGAAGCATTTCAAAATCTGGCTGACAGAATCGCTTCAGGAATTGAGAGCTGGAGTTCCAGACTACTGTCCCTAGGGGAAAGAAATCTTCATCAAATCTATACTACAGGCAATTCCTACTTTTGCTATGTCTTGTTTTCTTTTTCCTAAAGTTTTATGTGAAAAGATAGAGAGTATCCTTGCACAATTTTGGTGGTAGAAGGTCTTGGAAAAAGAGGCATACATTAGCGTCAATGGAGGTTTCTATGCAGATCCAAAGAAGAAGGGGGATTAGGCTTTCGAAGAGTGGTTCATTTTAATATTTCCCTCTTAGAAAAACAAGGGTGGTGATTATTAAACTTTTCGAATTCACTAGTTTCAAGATTTTTCAAAGCCAAATATTTCCCAGAAAGTAATTTTTTACATTCGAGTCTAGGGAGTTCGTGTTCCTACATCTGGCGCAGTATTTGGGCAACCAATGGTACTCTGGAGAAGGGGCTGATGTGGAAGGTTGGAACGGGTGAGAATATTTCAATTAGTCAAGATATTTGGATTCCAGATTTTGTTAATGGTCGATTGTTATCCAGTTTTGATAATTTGCAATGTGATAAAGTTGCTGGCCTTATTAGCAATACTAAAAGAGAGTGGAATAAGGAGCTGATTGCCAATACCTTTCCAGAAGATGTCGCAGAATTGATCCTCCGAATACCTCTGTCAATAGAACCTCATGACGACTTTCTGGCTTGGAGTGGAGAACCATCGGGTGTTTTCTTAGTAAGAAGTTCCTATAAACTATTACAAAATGGGGATCCTATAGCTTACGCTTTACATAATATCTATAGGGACTTTTACAAGAAATTATGGCAAGTTAAAATACACACTAAAGTAAAAATCTTTATCTGGAAAATTTCGTGGAATTACATTGCTTTTAAGGTGAACTTGCATGCTCGGAGACTGGGGAACAGTAGGATGTGTCCTCAGTGTAGTGGTGGTGAAGAGACGCTGAACCACCTTTTTCGAGAATGCCCTGTTTCAGCAGAGATATGGCGACTAATATCAGATGTGGACTTAACAGGGATTACAAATGTTGAGTTTCGTGAGTGGCTTACCGTGGCAATGGTTTCTCTGCCGCTAGAGAGGTGCAGACTTTTCTGTATAGCCTTGTGGAGTATTTGGGGCGATAGAAACTTCTGCATTCATGACAAATCAACAAGATCCAGCCAAGAGATTGTCAGATTTATAAACAGTTATGTGTAGGAACTGGACGAATTAGGAGAAATATTTTAAAAAACTCAAATAAAACCAGGAAATGGAAATGCCCACCTGAGAACAAAATCAAAATCAATTTTGACGCGGCTTTTGATGGGAAAAAATAAGGTCTCAGCATCAGGGGTGGTTGCTCAAGATAGAAGGGGAAACGTTATCCTCTCAAGCGCTGTCATCCACAGAAGAGTCCAAACAGTGTTTGAGGCAAAAGCCCTTGCATGTAGGTGCGCGACACAGATTGCTCTCGACATGGAAAAAAAAAACAGTATTGTAGAAGGTGACTCATTAACAGTCATAAAAAAGTGTCAAAACCTAGATCAGGATAAGTCGAAAATAAGTCCATACATTTTTTATGTTCATAGCATGAAATCCAGAGACAGAAGTTTGAAATTCGAATTTACTCCAAGATCAGCTAACAACTTAGCGCGTGTTTTAGCAGTGGAATCATTAAGAAGGAAAGATGATTTTTTACCTGATTAACAAAGTCCCAGATTTTGCAGAGGCCATGGCGAGGAGAGAAAGCGAGAGAGAGCCAGATTGAGATTCAGGAAAGAAACGTAGAGGAGAAAGGCTACCAACGGTCACAGGGAAGAGTATTGAAGTGGAATTAAAGCTTTTCTCAAAAATGAAAACCTCCATTAAAGCTTGAAACGACAGAAAATACAGTTCTGGAGAGGTGATAAGGATTGATTGGGCAATAGGGTCGATTGGTTTCCAACTCATTTACAGCTATTATTGTTTTCTTTTATTTATTTATTCTTTTTAGGATAATTTGTCTCCTAGATATTTTTTTCGAGCCTCGTTTGGGCTTGGCTATTCAGGCCAGTAATTTTAGTCTATGTTTAGTTTTTAGTCTTTTTGAATGAAAGCTCAATCTGTTTTTAATAAAAAAAAAATAGTGAAATGAATTGAGTTAAACTATAACAAGCTGTCTCTCAAGCCCGTAAATACTACCCTAAATCTTAAACCCTAAATATTAAAGTAGGGTAACATATCATTTACCTATCAATAACGAAATAATTTCAGGCCAAGAGGCCCAACACAAGATTTTATTCCCACCGATCATAGAACTCTTAATGGGTCTGATTATCGTCTAATCTTAAAGGTTCACTCGAATTTTGAGAGGTTTTGAGAATAAATATTAGATTCAAAAAATAGATTTGAATAAAATATTAGGCTTATTTAAAATACGGGCTAGACTCAAGTTTATAAATTCAAGGCTCTAGCTCGGCTCGGCCCTTTTTTTATTTTTTAAATTTATTGAAAGGGAATTTTTTAATATATTATATGATGTTATTTTATATATTATGTAATTTATAAGACAAAAAATTAAATCAATAGTAATATATGATATTATAAACAATAAAAATGTTTAAGATGTCTTTATGTAAAATTTTAATAAATGAAAAATGTATGTAAATATTAAATTAAAAATAATATAAATATTTTTAAACAATTTTAAATGTGCGGGCTTAATATGGACTCGGGTTAGCCATTTATAAATATGCGCTATTTTGGATAAAATTTTAAACCCATATTTCAGTCCTAACCGGGTTAGGACAAGCATAAAATTTATTAAGATCATGCTTAAACTCAATCCGGTTCACGAACACTTCTATTATCCTAAACTCTCCCGTATGCAGTGTGAACTTTCAATGCTGAGACAAAATAGAATGGATTCTAGCTTCAACTCTCAATGCTATGTCTCTGAACTTGATTCCAATTTGTTTTCCGACTATATCTTTACGATTTTAAAAAGGGACTAAATCAAATTTCTAGCACTTTTATAAGGGGTAAACTATAATTTTACCATATATTAACTTATAATTTTATGGATTCTGAGAGATCCAAGCAAAACTTCTCATTTTAGGATGGTCAGAGCCACTATCCGCCCCCTCTCCCTTTACTCCTGATTTGTTTCGAGAAAGAAACGATATTAACCTCGGATTAGGCTCAACATCGACATGATATCTATGATTATGTGAATATTGTTTACTTTTTTATTTACCCTACACAAAAACTCATATGTGACAATTCCACCCTAGTTTGAGTAACATATCATTAGAATAACACTTTCACCACCTTGTGGCCTTTTGAATGGATATTTTTTCATACATTGCCCACATTTCTTGATTCCGTCTATAAATTTGCTTCCTTTTTGGACCTTTCCAGTTGCAACTGTAGGCATCCTATTCCTCTCCTTCTGCACTTTGCCTTTGATGGTAGATCCTATTATTTTGTAATATTTGGATAGGTATCTATTTATTACTACGTTGAGTCGAGTCGAGTCGAGTCGAGTCGAATAGTAATAAATTTGATACCTTTTAAGTAAAATTTTGAGTTCAAATATTACAGACAAAAAGACAATATTAGAAATGTTGTCTTTTGTTTAGATGTTTAATCCAACTTGATTAAATTAAATTTAGTGAATTTTTTGTTTGTCCAGATCTGATTTACACTCATCTATTTTATTTTTTAATATATATATAAATTTTAATTTAATATTTTTAAATGATTTTTTAAAATTTTAAATTTAGTCAACTTAATATATTCTTCAATGTTTACGTAGTATTGTATTACTATATATTTAATTTAGTTTGATGTAAATTACATAGTATATAAAAATAAAATAAAAATATATTACAAGAGTATAAAACGAGCTAGGTCGAATTTGGGCAAAGTCAGGCTCGGGTTTAAATATTGAAGTCTAAGCCTAATTCGTATTTTAAATGAGTCTAATTTTTTGCACAAACTCATTTTTCAGGCATCGTACTTTTGTCCAAATCTTCTCATATTTAACAAGCCTTCAGGTAGATAATCATTTGATAAATAGGTCTAGCATGTTCTTGTTAATGATGTGTGTGGTAGTGATTTGCTCTTGCTAGTGATGATGTGTAATGATTTTTAAACCAGAAAGATGGTCGAACCGATTAGGTCATCGACTTGTCGATCCGATCGGTTTAATTAAAAATCATTAAATATCTCAATAAAATAAAATAACTTAATTTAGCCACTGATTCAACGAATTTATACCAATTTTCAATCTAATCAATTCAAAATCGTTCTCTAAATCAATATCCGATGAATCTAATCTAGTTAAAACATTATGAAATATAAAATCAACACACATGATCAAATCAGTACTATACTTTATTAGGAAAAAGAACAATTGCACATTATATGCACAATGTATGTCTAGACAGTGGCGTATCTAGGCGCTGGCACTGGCCTAGCCCTCTATTTTTTTTTTTCATTTAGTTGTTTTAAAATTTTAAAATTTTAAATTAATAAAATAAAATTATATTTTACTCTTTAAAATAATAAAATTTAATTTATTTTAAAAATTATAAAATATATGCTATTAAAATTGTAAAATTATATTTTTATTATCGTAAAAATATAATTTAATTTTAACTCTTAAAATAATTTTTTGACTTTGTCTAAAATTAATTAAAAAATTGTAGATATAAAGGCAATGATAAAACCTTTTTTTTTCGTGTTCTTAGCATAAAAGAAAAACAAATGAAGCGCCGACATTTTTCGTAGTAGATTTTATTAGTACGAAGTAGTCCATTAAATTACGGGTTTGTAAAAACTTGGTGTAAAAAACATAGAATCTTTAAAATAGAAGGGGTAGTTTTGCAAAATTACCATTTTCTCTTCCGTCACTTTCTCATCTTGTCGTCAATGGCATTTTCTGGCTGCGACCTTTTTTTTCTTTCTTTTCCCTAACATTAAAATCCTATTTGACTGTCAATAATAACTAAATAATTAAATATAAATCTATATCGGATTGGATTGAGTCGGATCTAAATTTATGTATGATGTGAGTATATTTTATAATTGTTCATATTTAATTGAGTCTGATATATGAGTTTAAAATTTTATTTAAGTCCGCACATATTTGTAATAATTAACCTAAATTTATTTTATGTTCGTCCATATAAATATATGTATTATTTTTAAGGGAGAGATCTACTCACGCGGGTGTAAAATTTAAGTGATTTTACACTCCTTATAATTTTTTATATGATTAATATTTTAATAATTTAACCGTCATTGATCCGCTCGAACTCAAAATAACTTAAAAAAATTTAATACATAATTAATTATATCCAAATTAATCTAGTCCAAAACCAACCCCAGCCATTTGGGAAGGAATTGTATATTAGTATTTTGTTTTGGTCATAATTAGACAGCCCACAAAATAAGGGCACTAAAAAAGATAAAATCTTTAAAATATAAGGGCTACTTTGCAAAATTATAACTTTTGCGCCCTTTACCTTTTCCCCTGCTTGTCGTCAATGGCATTCTCTGCAACTTCTTTTTCTTTCCTTTTTCTTCTCTAAAACCCTAATTTGACCTTCAAATACCTTCGAGATCTCCAAGCTTCGTCATCCCAATGGCCACGACACGCAGATCCCTTCCTCTTCTGAGAACCCTCATATCCGGAAAAACACAAACCCGAACCGTGACGTACATGCCCCGACCAGGAGATGGAGCCCCAAGACCAGTAACGTTAATCCCCGGAGACGGGATCGGACCTTTGGTGACGAACGCGGTGGAGCAAGTGATGGAAGCGATGCACGCGCCGGTTTACTTCGAGAAGTACGACGTTCACGGCGACATGAAACGGGTACCACAAGAAGTGTTGGATTCGATAAAGAAGAACAAGGTTTGTTTGAAAGGAGGGTTAAGAACACCCATGGGAGGTGGAGTCAGTTCATTGAATATGCAATTGAGGAAAGAACTGGATCTATACGCTTCATTGGTCAACTGTTGTAACTTACCCGGATTGCCGACCCGCCATGAAAACGTGGATATCGTCGTAATTAGAGAGAACACTGAAGGGGAATACTCGGGTCTTGAACATGAGGTGGTGCCTGGTGTTGTTGAAAGCCTTAAGGTAAGTAAAAACCCAATGTAATTCAATTGTTTTTGTTATGAAAAGTTTATGATTTTGGTATTGGGTAATTTAGATTCTTTTTGGGTTGATTTTTGTTAGGTTATAACGAAGTTTTGTTCCGAGCGGATTGCGAAATATGCTTTCGAGTATGCTTATTTGAACAATCGAAAGAAGGTTACTGCTGTTCATAAGGCCAATATTATGAAACTTGCTGATGGATTGTTCTTAGAGTCTTGCCGTGAAGTTGCAACTAAGTATCCAAGTATCAAGTATAATGAAATCATTGTGGACAATTGTTGTATGCAACTCGTTTCGAAGCCCGAGCAATTCGATGTCATGGTATTGAAATTTGATATCCGAACTGGACTAACTAGCTTTGTATATTAAGGGTGTTGCTTTGCTTGAATGATCTTTCTAGACTAGCTAGCTTAGTCTCCTGCGTACTGAACTTGCTTTATAATTGAACTTGCAGCAGAGTCAGGACATCGGGGTGGGATATAATTAGACTGATTGTTGAAGCTCTCAATAACTTTTAGCTTTTAGCAGTTGATCAACTTAGGGTTTATCATGCTATTAACTTTAAAGATGGGTAATTTCGAGTTAGCAGTTGAACAACTTAGGTTTTATAATGCTACTAGCTTCAAAAAGGGGTTGGCTATGTATTCTTGTTGTGGTGATATGTATATAATATCTTGAACTAGTTCAATATGAAGATATAAAGAGTCATGTATTTCGAATTATCATCAATGTCAACCATAGTTCGTATGATTCAGAAAATGAGATAATATGGTTAACCATATATGCTAGGAGAGATTGTTAATTCAGAAATTTCTTTTAATTTTTTTATGTTGCATTTTGATCTATGTTTTTTACCACTGAAGTCTGGTTTTTCTTTAGGTTACCCCTAATCTTTATGGAAATCTGGTTGCGAACACAGCGGCCGGTATTGCTGGAGGCACCGGTGTCATGCCTGGAGGTACCAATCAGTAATCTATGCATTCTTATTAATATTCATTTCTTAATTTTTTTTTTACAGAATGAATAAAATCCGGAAACTGTTGTGATTATGCCAGCTTTAATTAAACAATTTTCTTTCTCTTTCTTGTAGGCAATGTGGGAGCTGAATATGCGGTGTTTGAGCAAGGTGCTTCAGCGGGAAATGTTGGAAAAGAAAAGATAGTAGAGCAAAAGACGGCAAATCCCGTGGCATTGTTTCTCTCCTCTGCCATGATGTTGAGACATCTCCAGTTTCCTTCATTTGCCGATCGACTCGAAAGTGCAGTGAAACGTGTAATCTCAGAGGGCCAGTATCGAACTAAAGATCTCGGTGGGCAAAGCACTACACAGGAAGTTGTTGATGCTGTTATTGCTAAACTAGATTGATTACTCGTCTTCTTCTTCACTATGGGTTTTCCCCAGTAAGATTTTCTTAAGTTGGTATATCTCATTCTTTCATTTTCAGAATAATATTTTTTTTCGAAATACTCGAAAATCGAACTTATAACAAACAACAAACAACTGTTGAGTTGTGAACCTTTTTACATTTTTTGTTTATGTTATGATTTTTAGGTGAATGTAATATTGTTACCTGCCTCCGATATTTTTTCTCGGCATCAAAATCCTTTCTTTTTCTCGGCAGTGTCGACACCTTGCTATGGGAAGATAATTCCGTAGCAAACATACAAATCAAATACAAGAAAGTCACTAACCTAATATGTATGGGTATGAGCCAAATCAATTAATTATGGAATTCAGCTTTAAAGTTTATATTGAGCTTCTAAGTTTAGTCTTTTAAGGCCCATTATATATTAATATTTAATTATTATTATTAATTTATATAATTAAAAATTGAAAAATACTTTGTTAATAAAAGTATAATCTTATGGCTTAATGGGGTGAATTATATGATATACAAATTGGCCAAAAAGATGAATGTTATATAATGTGTACACCAAAATTAAAATACATAATAATATATATTTTAAAAATCTAAAAATTCCAAAAGGGTAACTGCTGTCGTGTCCCCTGGATCCATCCCAGTCCAAGCCTATTCACTTGAGCTGGAAGAGCTAAGAAGTCATTGGCTCCCCGTACTAATAGAGGGGAACACTTTGTTAGTTTTTGCAACACAAGACGTGAATTATCGACAGGCATTGTATTCAGAAACAAAAATGGATTGGTGATGGATGCATGAACTTATTTTAACTAGAATATTTCAGACCCCAACACTGTTGAGTCCCTGGCGGGTCTTCAAGCTCTTCATTTTGCTAATGACATGAATCATAGTGGATTTGGTCGGGTTAAAATTCAATCGTATTTTTTTATCATCCTTAATTATAATTATAATTTTGATTTTAAAAATTACCCGATACAAAAATCTTATCATATTTTAATATATACACTTATTCGAGACAAATTTGAGCAAACAGGGCCAAATTAGAATAAAGTCGGAGCCCATTTTGGAGACTTAAGTTTACATTTTTGTGAAACGTGGCAAATTATTATTGGTTTACATGACAAACCTATTGTTTTCAAAATGTTAAAATATGTTGTTAGTCCCTGTAGTTCTCTAAAAATTAAGATTTAATTTATATACTTTAATAGTTAAAAATTTTCATGCAGCAACCTCCGGGTTATGTTCGATATGGCTCACATGGTGAACAACTAGTGTGTCGTCTAACTAAAGCCCTCTACGGTTTGCGACAAGCTCCTCGTGCCTGGTTCGTCAAATTGAGAAGTTTTTTGTTGATAGTGGATTTGTCGTCTCTAAGTTTGATGCCTCGCTATTTATTAAAACCCTCAAGAAGGTTACTTTGTATGTTTTTGTTTATGTGGATGACATTATTATCACTGGGAATTCGTCTGGTGAGATGGATTGTTTTATTCAGCAACTCAACAACAAATTTGCCTTAAAAGATTTGGGTGAGCTTCATTATTTTTTGGGGGTTGAGGTAAGTAAATCTGCTTCTGGTAATCTTCATTTGTGTTAGCAGAAATATAGTAAGGAACTTCTTAATTGCTGTTCTATGACTAATGCGAAAGCTGTTCATATACCAATGGTAAGTTCACCTATGATGTCAAAAGATGAAGGTGAACAACTTGCTGACCCAACTGAGTATCGGAGTCTAGCTGGCGCTCTTTAATATGTTGTCTTAACTTGACCAAATATTTCATATCCGGTAAATCAAGTGTGTCAGTTTATGCATGCTACCACTACAATACATATGATAGCTCTTAAACATTTTCTGCGATATCTACGTGGTATACTCTCTCATGGTCTGGTTTTTCGTCAATCTGATAGACTTTCTTTGATCGGATATGCGGATGCGAACTGGGCAACAAGATATTGTGTATACTTCGAGAATGCACCTATCTCGCGGTGTTCCAAGAAACAACAAGTCGTTTCTCGATCCACAGCTGAAACTGAGTATCGGAGTCTAGCTACAGCCACTAGTGATATTGCGTGGCTTGTGTCTCTATTGTCAGAATTAAAACTCACCTCTGTTGATGTTACTATTGTATGGTGTGATAATATTAGTGCTTCTGCTATTGCAACTAATCCGATTTTATACTCCAAGTTCAAGCATGTTGAACTTGAATTATTTTTTGTTCGTGAAAAGGTCGCTAATGGAGAATTGATTGTTGGTGAAGTCCCGACGTGTGACCAGGTTGTGGATATTCTTACTAAGCTATTATCCGTATCCATGTTTTCTCATTTTCATCATATTCTTCAGATTGTACCATTAAAAGAAGCTAAGTGAATGTTACAATATAATACACACGTGTTTAGTATGGTAAATAAGTGGTTAGTACGTTTGTATTCTGTTATGAGTTGTTAACTCATCAGTTAGGCATTTGTTGCCTATATAAACTCTGTATCGAGGACCGCTTGAAGGCAAGATTCATTCACAGGTAATACATCATTTCTTTCATAAGTTCTAGTGTTCAATACTCTTTCAAAACCCTAATTTGACCTTCAAATACCTTCGAGATCTCCAAGCTCCGTCATCCCAAAATGGCCACGACACGCAGATCCCTTCCTCTTCTGAGAACCCTCATAGCCGGAAAAACCCAAACCCGAACCGTGACGTACATGCCCCGACCAGGAGATGGAGCCCCAAGACCAGTAACGTTAATCCCCGGAGATGGGATCGGACCTTTGGTGACGAACGCGGTGGAGCAAGTAATGGAAGCGATGCACGCGCCGGTTTACTTCGAGAAGTACGACATTCACGGCGACATGAAACGGGTACCACAAGAAGTGTTGGATTCGATAAAGAAGAACAAGGTTTGTTTGAAAGGAGGGTTAAGAACACCCATGGGAGGTGGAGTCAGTTCATTGAATATGCAATTGAGGAAAGAACTGGATCTATACGCTTCATTGGTCAACTGTTGTAACTTACCCGGATTGCCGACCCGCCATGAAAACGTGGATATCGTCGTAATTAGAGAGAACACTGAAGGGGAATACTCGGGTCTTGAACACGAGGTGGTGCCTGGTGTTGTTGAAAGCCTTAAGGTAAGTAAAAACCCAATGTAATTCAATTGTTTTTGTTATGAAAAGTTTATGATTTTGGTATTGGGTAATTTAGATTCTTTTTGGGTTGATTTTTGTTAGGTTATAACGAAGTTTTGTTCCGAGCGGATTGCGAAATATGCTTTCGAGTATGCTTATTTGAACAATCGAAAGAAGGTTACTGCTGTTCATAAGGCCAATATTATGAAACTTGCTGATGGATTGTTCTTAGAGTCTTGCCGTGAAGTTGCAACTAAGTATCCAAGTATCAAGTATAATGAAATCATTGTGGACAATTGTTGTATGCAACTCGTTTCGAAGCCCGAGCAATTCGATGTCATGGTATTGAAATTTTATATCCGAACTGGACTAACTAGCTTTGCATATTAAGGGTGTTGCTTTGCTTGAATGATCTTTCTAGACTAGCTAGCTTAGTCTCCTGCGTACTGAACTTGCTTTATAATTGAACTTGCAGCAGAGGCAGGACATCGGGGTGGGATATAATTAGACTGATTGTTGAAGCTCTCAATAACTTTTAGCTTTTAGCAGTTGATCAACTTAGGGTATCATGCTATTAACTTTAAAGATGGGTAATCTCGAGTTAGCACTTAGCAGTTGAACAACTTAGGTTTTATAATGCTACTAGCTTCTAAAAAAGGGTTGGCTCTGAATTCTTGTTGTGGTGATATATATATGATATCTTGAACTAGTTCAATATGAAGATATAAAGAGTCATGTATTTCGAATTGTCATCAATGTCAACCATAGTTTGTATGATTCAGAAAATGAGATAATATGGTTAACCATATATGCTAGGAGAGATTGTAGAAATTTCTTTTAATTTTTTTATGTTGCATTTTGATCTATGTTTTTTACCACTGAAGTCTGGTTTTTCTTTAGGTTACCCCTAATCTTTATGGAAATCTGGTTGCGAACACAGCGGCCGGTATTGCTGGAGGCACCGGTGTCATGCCTGGAGGTACCAATCAGTAATCTATGCATTCTTATTAATATTCATTTCTTAATTTTTTTTTTTTTTTTTTTGAATAGAATGAATAAAATCCGGAAACTGTTGTGATTATGCTAGCTTTAATTAAACAATTTTCTTTCTCTTTCTTGTAGGCAATGTGGGAGCTGAATATGCGGTGTTTGAGCAAGGTGCTTCAGCGGGAAATGTTGGAAAAGAAAAGATAGTAGAGCAAAAGACGGCAAATCCCGTGGCATTGTTTCTCTCCTCTGCCATGATGTTGAGACATCTCCAGTTTCCTTCATTTGCCGATCGACTCGAAAGTGCAGTGAAACGTGTAATCTCAGAGGGCCAGTATCGAACTAAAGATCTCGGTGGGCAAAGCACTACACAGGAAGTTGTTGATGCTGTTATTGCTAAACTAGATTGATTATTCGTCTTCTTCTTCACTATGGGTTTTCCCCAGTAAGATTTTCTTAAGTTGGTATATCTCATTCTTTCATTTTCAGAATAATATATTTTTTTTTAAAAATACTCGAAAATCGAACTTATAACGAACAACAAACAACTGTTGAGTTGCGAACCTTTTTACATTTTTTGTTTTTGTTATGATTTTGAGGTGAATGTAATATTGTTACCTGCCTCCGATATTTTTTCTACAATTTAGTTTCTTATTTTAATTTGTTCATTTATTTTAACTACATGAGTCCCTAAATATATTTTAATAATTTTTTTATTATATATTTTCATGATCGTTTTATAGTTCATGTTCAGATTCGTAGTTGTCTCACTCAATAATAGTCTCAAAGATTTGAATCTGGGTCCTCTCTTGCAAAAAAAAATAACTAATACTATATTAAAAATTTCTTAAATTTCATTATAATTTCAAAAATTAAATTAAAAAAAAAACTTGGCATTAAACACCTTTCATTTTTTTCTGTGCTTTTAGTCTCGGCATCAAAATTTTTTTTTCTCGATAATGTCGACACCTTACTAGAAGAAAATAATTCCTTAGCAAACATATAAATCAAACACAAGAAAGTCACTAACCTAATATGTATAGATATAAGCTAAATCAATTAATTATGGAATTCAGCTATAAAGTCCATATTGAGCGTTTCCGTTTAGTCTTTTAAGGTCCATCATACATTAATATTTAATTATTATTATTAAAGTTATATAATTAAAAATTAAAAATACTTTGTTAACAAAAAGTATAATCTTATGACTTAAGGGGACTAATGTGTACATCAAAATTAAAATACATAAAAATATACATGTTTAAAAATCTGAAAATTCCAAAAAGGTTACTGCCCCGCGCCTCATGATCCAACCCAGCCCAAGCCTATTCAATTGAGCTTGAAGAGCTAAGAAGTCAGTGGCTCCCCATACTAATAGAGAGGATCACTTTGTTAAAATAAATATTGATGTCAGTTTTTACAACACAGGCGTGAATTATCGACAGGCATTGTATTCAGAAACAAAAATGGATTGGTGATGGCTGCATGAACTTATTTTAACTAGAATATTTCGGACTCCAGCACTGTTGAGTCCCTAGCGGGTTTTCAAGCTCTTCATTTTGCTAATGACATGGATCATAGTGGATTTGGTCGGGTTAGAACTCAATCGTATTTTTTTTTGTCATCTCTAATTATAATTATAATTTTGATTTTAAAAATTATCCGATACAAAAATCTTATCATATTTTAGTATATACACTTATTAGAGACAAAATTGAGCAAACAGGGCCGAATCAGAACAAAGTCGGAGCCCATTTTCGAGATTTAAGTCTATATTTTTGTGAAACGTGGCAAAATATTATTGGTTTACATGACAAACCTGTTGTTTTGAAAATGTTGAAATATGTTGTTAGTCCCTGTAGCTCTCAAAAATTAAGATTTAATTTATATATTTTAATAGTTAAAATTTAATTTTCTTATTTTTAATTTAAAATTTTAATTCAATCATTATGATTAGTAATTTTCATCAAAATTTATTAACTTAACATGTTTATTTTTGGGTAATTTAATCAACATACTAAGTTAGACATATTTTGATAGGAAATACTAATAATAATAATAATGTTGAATTTTTCAGAGACAAAATATGAGGACTTAATTTTAATATTTTAAATAGGGCAAATATCCCAAAATACCAAAAAATACAAAATTACCGGAAGGACGGGTTTCAAAAATATTGACCGGAAGGGCAATTTCCCCAAAAGCGCGCCCACGTCGCCGCGTTTTTTGAAATCGACTAAAAGCGCGTCCATGGGGAGCGCTTTAGGCCAACTCAGCTCGCGTCCTCGTGGAAGCGCTTTAGGGCGACGCGGCCTAAAGCGCTCCCATGGGCCGCTTTAGCTAATCTTTCCGATCCACTTGCAATGTGAAAATGAATTAATTTTTGGATGAGAGTCTCCGCAAAATAATTTTGAGGAGACGTTTGAACAAACCGTGGTAAAAAACGCTCACGTGGGCGCGCTTTTGCTACTGATGGTCTCCGCAAAATTATTTTGAGGAGACGTTTACAAAACCGTATTAAAACGCTTCGGCAGGTGCACTATTACCCGGAAAAGGTGAAAAGCGCTCCCACGTGGGCGCACTTTTGCTACAGATGCCGCGGCAAAATTAGGCTATAATCGACCAAATTGCATTCTCGGTTGGCGAAAGCATTCAAGCAAAAAGAAAAAAACCGAAAATGAGTGAACGTATTAATAGTGTTATTTACTACGATGGTGAAGTGCGTGACATCAAAATGGTGTTGTTTTCTTATCGAGAACACAAATGATTGAGTTTTAATCAAACGTCGATTTGGTGGAACTTCAAAAGAATTAGGCGTAAAATATTGAACAACGCCAATGAAAGTTCGATCTATTAAGTATAGATTTTGCGCTTCGGTCGATCCGGTGAGATATGACGATTCGACATCAAAGGTCATCGAGCCTTGAGGCAATGGTGGAGACTCATTTTGCCGTGGATCGCCTATCTCGAGTTATATGTAGAATTTTCATCTCCAGTGATCTCGCGACCTCAACATCTAGTATCGTTCGAGGGAATACACGACCCAGTGTCGACACTCTGTAAGTGGGAGGCAAAACACGAAGTGCCCGTGTCGCGGTGGTAGTATGGAAAACATAACCCCGCACGACACTTTCGGTTGGTGGATGGGACATGCATATTCGTCAATCGACGTCGGATGACGTAAATACGCATTGGGGACGTCATCAACTTCTAGTGGATGGCAATCCACATACGATTGAAATCTTCTGAAAGATATTTAAGGAGGGATGATGTATTACCGACGGCATCCACCAGCGAGGGCCCTCGTTTGTTGCGAGTTATGGAGGATCGGACGATGAATCTGATGTGGATCCACCTCGGGAGCCGTGGCCCGACGGTCGTAAGTTGGACTATTTTCCGAACCGGAGCCGCTCCAATTGTACTGAAGATGTTGAGGCGGTTCAGACGAAGAAGAAGAAGATCCGCTATTCGGGGCATACTAGCCTCCAAATAGACATGCATAATGTCGATCTATCTCAAGATGATGCATTGGAGTTTCTGAACTACCACACGGACGCTGGACTGCACAAATTCTTCGTTGGATTCGGACCAATTAGAAGTTGGTAACCAGTTTTCCAACAAGAACACTTTTCTTGGTGCATTGAAACAATACAGCATCAGGAACGGGGTTAACTACACCATGGTTAAATCAAAGCTCGATAGGTACGAGGCGAAGTGTGCTGTGTAAGACGGCACATGTGCATGGAAAATCATGGCGTCGTTGAGGAAAAGGACGGGATGTGGGAGGTGAAGAAGTACAAAGGTCCGCATACATGTCTTACCGGTACAGTACCACTATGTGTTCAATGATTTCGAATAACACTAATATTATGTAATGTTGCATTATTTAACGTATTCGTTGATGTGTAACACAAGATCATCCGAGATGGATTCGGACATGTTGGTGATTTAATAATCCCGACGGTGAAGGTCGATCCCAAAACTACGGTCTTTACTTAATTGGCAATATTCGTAGCAAATGGGGTACACGCCTCTTCTGAAAGGCTTGGATAGCCAAGTAGAAGGCGTTGGAAAAGTTGCACTGTCGGTGGGACGCCATATAATGAAGTGTGGCGGTGGTGTAAGTCTTTGGAGAGATATGTCCCGTGTAGCACAATGACATTAAAACGGAACCGCCGATTACAATGATCGTCTGCTTTCGTGGATGCGCGATGTTCAAGCGCTGCTCGGACATTTAAGCAATGCCGAGATGCTTTTACATACCGCAAGCCATTGGTACAAATTGATTGGTACCTTCATGTATGGTAGATATACGCATCGGCTATTGCTAGCTGTGGCACAAGACGGCTGTGGGAGAATCCTTCCGATTGTGTTCGCAATAACACCAGGGGAGTCAGCTGATGACTGGGACTTCTTCCTATCTAGGTTAAGGAGGCATGTCGCCTCAACTCGACATATCGTTATATCGATCGGGGCCCGGAATACTTGCGACAATAGAACGACGAGGGAAGCATGTGGCATCGCACACACCATCGATATTGCACGAGGCATGTGGCATCCAACTACTATGGGCAACACCGATCTAAAAGATGAAATGGCAAGTGACCGATATGGGTATGAAATTTCTATTAATATAATTTCTTTTGAAATTTTCGATTTATTCGCAATTTGAATAGTGGTATGTAATATTCGATATCAACGTATATTGGCGGTGCGAGATCAATAAAGACCGTTTTCACGAGATGTTGGCCGTTTATGCGAAGATAACGCAAGGCGCAGACTACCTGTGTAATATTCCTTTTGAGCAAGTGGACACAAGCATATGATGGCTGCCTCACGATATGGTCATATGACCACAAACCCGGCCGAATGCATAAATTCGTGCTAAAAGGAACCCGTCATCTGCCGATTCTGACGGTTTTATGGGAGACATATTTTCGTTTAGCGGCACTATTTCAAGAAAGCGGCGAGTTATCGAGGCGTATGCAAGGAGGCCATGTATGGGCCCAAGGTCTTGTAAGAAATTAACCGTGGAAGGCACGGCGAACACTATGCACACAGTTTGTCACGATCGCGACAGCCTATGGTTTCGTGTCACGGAGTTTGATAGACCGAGCCAAGGTATTATTGGCGGGCATTATCGTGTACACTTGACAAATAGGACATGCGACTATGGGATATTTGATGCCCGTTACCCATGTGCTCATGTACTTGCGGCTTGTCATAATCTTCGTCTTGACCCTATGAGCTATGTCGACGAAGTCTACAAATTAGAAAACATGTACAACGTGTGGAGACACGTATTCCCACCGATCCCAGATGAACGTAAGTGGCCATCGGTGTCGCTTGCACCGTATAAGCATTGCTTGACAGAGAATTGAGACGAAACCAAAAGGTCGACCTTCCTCGACTAGAATACGCAACAATATGGATATCCAGAACCGACCAACCAAAGTCGGCGGTGCGGGTGGTGTAGGAACCCGGCCATACATCTCGCTCGTGTCCAAATCGGACTAGTTGACCGTGTTCTTAGCTTGTTTGTCTCTTGTCAAGCTATGTAATGTCTGCTTTTTGGAGGAAAACGATGAACTTTTGTACAATAACTCAAATTTATTAAATATAAGATAATTAATATTAAATTACAAACACAAATAATAAAACAACGATATTGGCGGTACGAGATCAATACAAAAAATTAAATTACAAAAAAATTAAATTAAAAAATTAAATTAAAAAAAAACAAACTCAAATTGTATTAAAATAATACAACTTAATTACAAAAAAAATAAACCAAACATATTTTGTCAAAGTTATTAAAATTAAATAAATTAAAAAATTAAATTAAAAAAACAAACTCAAATTGTATTAAAAATAATACAACTTAATTACAAAAAAAAATCAAACATATTTTGTCAAAGTTATTAAAATAAAATAAATTAAAAAATTAAATTTAAAAAAAAACAAACTCAAATTGTATTAAAAATAATACAACTTAATTACAAAAAAAAATAAATCAAACATATTTTGTCAAAGTTATTAAAATAAAATAAATTAAAAAATTAAATTAAAAAAACAAACTCAAATTGTATTAAAAATAATACAACTTAATTACAAAAAAAATAAATCAAACATATTTTGTCAAAGTTATTAAAATTAAATAAATTAAAAAATTAAATTAAAAAAACAAACTCAAATTGTATTAAAAATAATACAACTTAATTACAAAAAAAAATAAACCAAACATATTTTGTCAAAGTTATTAAAATAAAATAAATTAAAAAAAACAAACTCAAATTGTATTAAAATAATACAACTTAATTACAAAAAAAAAATAAACCAAACATATTTTGTCAAAGTTATTAAAATAAAATAAATTAAAAAAACAAACTCAAATTGTATTAAAATAATACAACTTAATTACAAAAAAAATAAATCAAACATATTTTGTCAAAGTTATTAAAATTAAATAAATTAAAAAATTAAATTAAAAAAACAAACTCAAATTGTATTAAAAATAATACAACTTAATTACAAAAAAAAAAATCAAACATATTTTGTCAAAGTTATTAAAATTAAATAAATTAAAAAATTAAATTAAAAAAACAAACTCAAATTGTATTAAAAATAATACAACTTAATTACAAAAAAAAATAAACCAAACATATTTTGTCAAAGTTATTAAAATAAAATAAATTAAAAAATTAAATTAAAAAAACTAACTCAAATTGTATTAAAATAATACAACTTAATTACAAAAAAAAAAATAAACCAAACATATTTTGTCAAAGTTATTAAAATTAAATAAATTAAAAAATTATATTACAAAAAACTCAAATTGTATTAAAAATAATACAACTTAATTACAAAAAAATAAACCAAACATATTTTGTCAAAGTTATTAAAATTAAATAAATTAAAAAATTAAATAAAAAAACAAACTCAATTTTTATTAAATATATTACAACTTAATTACAAAAATTAAACCTTAATTACAAAAAATTAAACTCAAATTATAAATTAATTTACAATTACTCAAATTATGGGGTTTAGGGTTTAGTGCGGATGTCGGGGGAACCAGTGCACACGGGCGATCGTGATTCTGCTACCGGATTCCTCCTTCTTCTAGCTTCCCATGGGGTTGTGGAACCTCGGTGAGAATCCGATCCTCCGGCGGTGGAGTGCAGTTACAGGTGTTGCGATGATAACCCACCTTGATAAAATAATGACCGGAGGTGTTTGCATAAACCACGGCGGGTGATCGATCCCGTCGGTGAAGGAGTCTCGTAGAAAGAATCGCTCCCGACGGCACCTCCTCTAATCCCACACCCGATGTCGGCCTCACGATCGGTGGCTAAAAGGAGTTGTCGGAACGGACTCGAACCCGCCATGGATTCCAACACTGGGGGACTAGAAAAAGGAAACATATATGGGTTAGGAGGATACATGTAAGGCGGTACGCACCGCATAAACCGTGGACGCTGTGTGTTATCGGTGTTGTCAATGAACCGATGGGCCCGATGATCGATAGGCGCTGTTGATGGGCCCGTGATCGTAGTAGCGCTGTTTGGGCCCGTCTCATCACCCTTCTCCTTGGATGTAAAGGGGCGACGTTCCTTCGCCGCAAATTTGTTGCCGCTTCTCTTGATTAACAGATACGGCTTGCCATGGATTCTAAACCATGGCATGTACTCAAGACGCACGCTAACTCAGAACTACGATCGGTTCCGGTTAGGTAAAAAGTCATACCGGTTCTCCCACTTCGATATGTTCGACCAAAATATTGGCCAATCGTGTCTTTGCCGTAAGTCCACACCGTGCTCATCATCGAGCACCTCAGAGCCACGGAATCGGTTGTCGACATCAAATTACCGCAGAACCCGATCCGACGGTGCATCTCCACGGTCGCGTAGGTGATTAGCGGGACCTTAACGTGCTAACTGCTCGGATTTTGGAGGAACTCCTCTCGAATTCTCGCCCAATTTCGGGATCCTCGTCACGGTGTCCATTGAAACTATTTTAACATTACCAAAATATTAGTTATATACATAAATACTAAATTATAATAACGAAATTGACACTTACTTGTGATTCCGACCGTTGTTCCAATAGGAGCCAGATATCCTCAAGCGAGTCGTATTCCAACATGACTTCTCGGATGGTTCCACCTAATTAAATAAACTCTTAGCATGCAATTATACTATAAATCTACGACATAATTGTAAAATATAATATTAAATTTACCTCGTTATCAATGGGAATGAATATGGTCGGTCGAGTCGAGGACGTAAAATGGAAATCGAAACCATGCCCATGACTGCAGAGTGATAGACAACCTCGATTTTTGCTTTATCTGCACCGCCGCCTCAGACATCTCCGATACAACCTCGATATACGGCGGACCCCAACCGAATTCACCGTTTGCTCTGAAATCAACAAGTTTCAGAGCCATCTCGTGGACGAGGTTTCTAGAGACGTCCGCATCGATAGCCTCCAATTATCTCAAGTATGTATGCCCGTGCATACCGTATTCTTTCATCTTCATCGAATCTTCATTCGGTGCGGAATGTGTCTCGTAACCAAACCATATCGATCGACCTCCTTGCAATTTATCCGAATGGCACCCGGAGCTCGTAGCATCTGGCCATCCAATCGAGAGATGTTACGGTCCGGTGACTACCGACCGGCCCACCGGTAATCCCAATCAGAATCGCACATCTTCTAAGGTGATGCTACACTCTCGCATGGCGGATGAAAAGTGTGCGTCTCGGTCTCCACCTCTATCAACGCTTTATCAAAACCGGTCCAACTTGAACCCCGACCTATCGTGGCCACGTGCCAAAAACCCGCTTCCGCAAGTAATTCTCGATCAATGGTGATGGGGACTGCATGTTCATGAATATAACATTGCAACACCCGATCTACAATCGTTTAAAAATAATAAAATTCAAAATTAATTAAAATTGCATAATTAAAAAATTTAATAATATTGAAAATTAAAATTCAAACTTACCATTCTCAATTCTTTGGACGCCAATGTGATTCTTGCTCAAGCGATGTAAATCTCCTACCATTGTACTCGATAAAGATTTTTTAATTTTCCAAAAAATAAATATATTAAAAAATTATAAAGGGCTTTTTCAGTAAATGGTAGAAGACTATTTCAAATTTAAGCGTAAATTTCAAGGGCTTTGAGAGAAACTTGAGAGAAAATTGAGAGCAAATTGAGAGAAAATTGAGAGAAAAATGAGAAAGGATTGAAGTGTGAAAAAATGAAGGGTTGGGGGTATTTATAGTTTTTTTTACCCGTTGCTTTTTTGACCGTTAGGGTCCAACGGTCACATTTTTTTGATTCAGGTTGAAAAAGCGCGTCACGGAGAGCGCTTTAGTTACTTTCAACAAAAGCGCACCTCGTGGACGCGCTTTGGTGACGTGGCTAAAGCGCTCCTCCGTGACGCGCTTTAAAGCCTTTTCCCCAAAAAATGCTACCGACGTGGGCGCGTTTTTGGGGAAATTGCCCTTCCGGTCAATATTTTTGAAACCTGTCCTTTCCGTAATTTTTGTATTTTTTTGGTATTTTTGAGATATTTGCCCTTTTAAATACAGGGACTAAAGTTATAATTATAAAAAGTATATTGACTAAAAAAATATTTTGACATGTTGGAAAAAAAAAAGGAGAAAGGAAATAAACAATATCGCCTCTCACACAAACCCGAACAAAGCTCTGGTCTGTTAGAATCCCCAATTTTCTCCTCTGAAGAAATCCCCTTTTAATATTTTTACAATTCTTTTTTACAAATTTCTCCGATTCTTTAATTTTTCGATTTTTTTAAAAAATAATTTCGAATCCAAATAAAAATTACAAATTTTAAGGGAAAAAAAGGAAAAAAGTGTTTTTTTTTTTGTTATTTGTTTAATTTTCTAGGGTTTTTTTGATCGATCTGAGAGAGGAAGGAATATGGGTGCGGGAGGCGATTCAAGTGAGTCACGACTCGGTGGAAATGGAGGAGGTGAAGAAGGAGTGACGGTTAATATACGCTGCTCGAACGGTACGAAATTTACGGTGAGGACCAATCTCGAATCCACCGTTGGATCTTTCAAAGCTCTCTTGGCTCAAAATTGCGATATTCCAGCTGATCAGCAACGGTTGATTTATAAAGGGCGAATCCTGAAAGACGACCAAACCCTTCAAAGTTATGGTAAGGTTTAGTTGCAAAAAAAAAAAAAAAAAACCCTCTTTTTGTTTATATAATTTTTGGGTATTTCGTATTTTGATGGAATTATAAGAAAAATGTTTGAGAACGGTGAAATTTTCTAAAAGACAAAAATGGTTCTGATAATAAGTTTAGAAAGTAAGAGGAAAATGGCTGATTTAGATGGTTGGGTATTGATTTTGTTGAGCTGATTTAAATGGCATGTTTTAGATAGTTGGGTATGATTGTGACATGATTTCTGAAATTTTCACTGTGTTTTGACCCTTTTTTGAAGGTTTGCAAGCTGATCATACCATTCACATGGTTCGTGGTTTCGCCCCATCTTCATCTACACCTCCTCCTTCAGCTACCACAAATGTTGCAACTGATAATACTACGCCAGGGGTTACTCGGGGTATTGGTTCGAATGATGGTGCTGGTCTTGGGGCATCTTTATTCCCTGGAATTAATCCACTTGGTGGTGGTGGCGGCAGCGGTGGTTTTAGTTTGTTTGGATCCAGACTTCCTGAATTTGAACAAGTACAGCAACAACTAACTCAAAATCCCAACATGATGAGGGAAATTATGAATACACCAGCTATTCAAAGTTTGATGAATAACCCGGAGTTGATGCGTAGTTTGATTATGAGCAATCCTCAAATGCGTGAGATTATTGATAGGAATCCGGAGCTTGGACATATACTTAATGATCCTAGCATTCTTCGACAGACATTAGAAGCTGCAAGAAACCCTGAACTCATGCGTGAAATGATGCGAAACACTGATAGGGCTATGAGTAATATTGAAGCTTCTCCTGAGGGATTTAACATGCTTAGGCGCATGTATGAAAATGTTCAAGAGCCGTTTTTGAATGCTACGACTATGGGTGGGAATAATGGAAATAGTCCGGCTACAAACCCATTTGCTGCTTTATTGGGCAATCAAGGTGGTTCTGAAGCTAGAAGTTCACCTATTAACACTTCTACGACTGGTTCTGAAACAGCTCAAGGCCAAACTTCCCCGAATACGAATCCTCTGCCTAATCCTTGGAGCAACACTGCTGGTGGTGGTAAGTATTATGTACTTCATTAAAGCATCTTTTTTTGTCTAGCCATACTCTTTGATCCAATATGTATATTTTTTAACCTAAACCATGATTTCAAGCCAAAAAAATGGTACACGAGCAGTTTTTTAAACCAAACCTTGATTTTAAACTGGATTTTAATCCAAGCTGAACAACTAAAATTTTTAGCTTTTGGCTTTTGGAATGTGTTTTTCAATGAAACTACTTTTTTATCTCCTATTAGATCTTCTACTTTACAACATCCTGTCTAAAATGGACATTTTATCTTCTTAAAAGCACTTTTTGACAGCAATGGTTAACACTAGCAAATTTTCAAAAGTTCTTTTTCACAGCACTTTCCAACCTTAATGATAAATTGGCCGCAAGTAATTTTGATTATGTAGACTTAATAATTGTTCAAAATAAAACATTTGGGGTTCTTTCTTGTTTAGAAAAAAAAATTAAGCTAAATTGATGTGGTCTACAGTATTTTGCCACTGTATGAAACTAATATTGCCTTAACTAGGATATCGTAAATGTTTAAAATTGGATATTATACCGAGTTTATTCAGTTGTGGGATGAATGATTTGTTCGAGACTCCTCTAATTATTGAGTGTTGTCCATGTTGAATGCTGCATGATTATGAATTAATTTTAGCCTTTTGTTCTGTTTTCCGATATAAACGAGTGATTCTTTCATATTAGGAAAAGAAAGATTCAATGGTAAATTAAATCAACTTGTCCTACACTGTTTTGCGACAGTTCAGCGTAAAAGGGGATATAGGTAAAAGTACCATGGAGGCCCCTGTACTAGGAGTCAAATTGTATTTTACCCCGTTTACTCAAAAAATAGGCAAATTACTCCTTTTATGTTAGATTAAAGAGCAAACTAGTCATTTCTATAAAAAAATTCATCCATTTTTACTGTTGAAAACTGGCGCAGATGACAAAATAACTAGACATGCAGGTTCCAGTTTTTAATAGTAAAAATGGATGGAATTTTTAATAGAAGGCCCAATTTGCTCATTGATCTAATGTATAGGGATTAATTTGTCTATTTTTTTAGTAGAAGGGGCAAAATACAATCCGACTTCTAGTACAAAGGCTTCCACGGTACATATACCAGGGAATATAAAGTAAACTAGAGCATCCCAGTGTTTTGTTCACTTTAAATGGAATTTACTGCTCTTGTATCTGTGTTTTGTTGATGCTTTCGTGATGAGTTACCATGTGCGGCAAATTGTCAGGGGGTACCCAGACCAATGCTACTGCAAGGCCAAATCCTGCTGGGGATGCCAGGACACCAGGTGTTGGCGGGATGGGAGGCCTCGGACTTCCAGATCTGCCACCCATGTTGAATGGAATGCCAGATGCATCTCAGTTGACCCAGTTATTGCAAAACCCGGCAATTTCTCAGATGATGCAGAGCATAATGTCTAATCCCCAATATATGAATCAGGTATTTGAGGAATCACTTTAGTCAAGTGATATTCATTTTCTATTTCCGTTTCGCTAAGAATATGTTTTCACTTTTTTAGATTATGAATCTCAACCCCCAACTACGTGGTATGTTTGATATGAATCCTCAATTGAGAGAAATGATGCAAAACCCTGAAGTACTACGTCAGATGTTTTCCCCTGAGACAATGCAGGTATATTCTACGCCATATGTGTCGATGAATTCTCTCCTGATAAATGCTTACATGACTTATGGTTTTGCATCAATGTATCTTTCTTCATAGGTAAAAGGACCGCTCTGGTCCCTCTCAAAAAAATTGGAGAAATTTAGTCCTTGTCTATTTCGAAAGTTAGCAACTAACAACAAGCAATCACTAAGTTAATGCTTTTCCTCAACTGTATATATTTATTATTATTATAATAACGAATTTAGTCCTCAAAGTTTACACATTTTGTTAATTTGGTCTTGATTTAACAAATTTAGCTCTCAACATTTACATATTCTGTCAACTTTTACACAGAATATATAAATATCGAGAGTTAAATTTGTTATTATACCAATCAAATTATGTATAATTGATGGAAAACAATAACACTGTGATTATTTGTTCTTAGTTGCTCACTTTAGAAATTGACAAAGATTAAACTGCAGCTGGGGTGGTCTTATAGGCATGTTAGGGCTACCTCACTGGATAATATCAAAGATTATTTGCTGCTTTCAAGTACTAATTTGACAGTAAAGTCACCTATGTTCACTTTCCCTTTTATCCTTTTATTACTTGCAGCAAATGCTAGCTTTACAGCAGTCGCTTCTGTCTCTCAATCGGCAGCAATCAACCCCGTAAGTGATGGAACCTCCGTCTATTAAATTGGTAACAAAAATCAGAATTGTTTCTAAAGTGACTTGATAGTTGTACCTTCTTAACTTTATTAGATAATTATTGGTTCAGTGGGACTATTCGAGGGATTTTAAAAGAAAAAAAAAGAACCAAATTCTCTGATCATCTATGGTAATTTGACCGGAACATGATTACAAAATGAAATCAAACCTGCCTTTAGGAGTCATGCTCGGATGATTATCGTTGCATTTTTTAACCACATTTGGCTTTCTTACAGGGACTCAGCACAGACTGGTGGTACTACAGGTATCGAAAAAAAATTCTGGATTTTCTTTATAAAGGGCATGAAGATTACTTCCTCAAACTGTCAAGGGCTCTCTCTACTTTGCTTTGCTACCCTTCCTTTACCAGCGATTCTTTCATATATCTTTATGTTTTTACCCTTCATTGTGTTCAATTTCATTTTCAGCGGCACCGGGAACTGCCAATCTAGACTTGTTGATGAATATGTTTGGTGGTCTGGGCGCTGGTGGCCTTGGTGTCCCGAACCAACCCGATGGTTAGCATTCTTATATCTTTCTCGATACTTTCACTAGATTTGATACACATTTGGGTCACTAGTAATGTCATCTTCATCGATTTCCCAGTTCCCCCGGAAGAACTTTACGCTACACAATTATCACAACTCCAAGAAATGGGTTTCTACGATACACAAGAGAATATCAGAGCATTACGAGCTACTGCCGGAAACGTCCATGCTGCGGTCGAGAGACTTCTGGGAAATTCCGGGCAGTAGTAACTCCTTGAAATTTCATGTTCTTTTTTTTCTTTTTTAAATTTGACCAAGAAAAACTGTCTCATGTAAGATTAGTTGATTTGGGTTGGTGCCTTAGCAAACCACAGATTTATGTTGCATATACATTGTTGATTCCTTGTTTTTGCCGTGTTTAATAAGCAAGTAAACACGATAAATATATATACCCGAGAACTTGTTGATATTTAGGCTTTTTATGCATGCCTACATCGGATTTTTCCATATTTGGCACTTCCTTATGTACATACATTTTTGAGTTACTGTTCTCTCTCTCTTTTTTTTAAGAACTTTTAGTTACTGTATCTGTTTTTCTTTTAAGAACTTTGAGCTACTGTATCAGATTCAATTCGATTCGAGTTGATATAAAAAAGTCCGAAAAAATTTGAGCTCAAAAACTTCTTTAAACAAAGCAAGCATACACCAGAAAAACAAAGCAAAGCCATTTTCGAAAGCACAGAATTTCTATCAAATTTTTACATTATAAAGAAATGAGAAGGTATATCGGTTGTTAAAATGTAGATAACAACCACAAAATAAAATGTATATTTTCACATGATTTTAAAGAACAAATCTATCAACAAAACATTACTAAGCTTCTAGTTTGGATGTAGTTGGCAAGAATGTAAAAAGTGCCCAACTCTTTTTATATAAAAAGTAAGAAAAAACAAGAAAAAGCCTTTCAAAAGCCACTTTGAGTTGTTCCTATATACATACACACACCATGTTAGCTTTTTTGGTGTATGCAATGGAGCAAGGTGTTGATAAGCATGTTGATCTACAGGGTTCATCTGCAAAGAAGTTGGTCCCAGTGGCTACTTCAATTCATATCTTATGTATGTAAACCCAAAATGTTTTTTTTTTTTTTTTTTTGGATGATTGGCAAATGTCACAGTTGTAACCGGTGGTGCAAGAGGGATTGGAGCTGCCACAGCTAAAATTTTTTGTTGAAAATGGGGCTTATGTTGTTATTGCTGATATATTGGATGAACCAGGGACCATGCTTGCCGACTCCATAGGAGCTTGCTACATTCATTGTGATGTAGCCAAGGAAAGTGAGGTCGAATCGGCTATCCAACTTGCCATCACATGGAAAGGCAAACTAGACATACTGTTTAGCAATGCTGGCATTTGAGACATTGCAAGCAGCATAACCAGCCTTGACATGGAGCAAGTGAAACATCTGATCTCAATCAATCTACTCGGTAAAGTACATGCAATCAAGCACGCTGAACGAGCCATGTTGAGATGCAGTACAAAAGGTTCCATCATATGTACGTCGAGTTCCACAGGTATCATTGGAGGGTTAGCGTCTCGCCCTTACTCTTTCTCGAAAGCTGGTATCATCAGACTAATGTGAACAGTGGCATGCAAGTTAGGCGTGCATGGGATTCATGTGAACTGCATTTCTCCTCATGGTGTCACTACAGATATGCTCGTCAGTGGTTATAGAATTTTCAGGGGAATGAAACAACACCCGAACAAGTGAAGACACTAGTCGGTGAAGAAGGGATTTTATTACGTAGGAAAGCTGCAACTGTTGAAGATGTGGCCCAAGCAGCAGTGTTCATCGCCTCAGATGACACAGGATTCATAACAGCGCATAATCTCGTTATTGACGGCGGATATACTTCTGCTATTAGTTCAGAGTTTCATCTGCAAGTGGTAGAGAATTAGGACAAGAAACAAAATAAACCAAAGACAAACTTACCTGATATGGATTTTGGTGCTTTTATTGCTGAAAACACCTTCAAATCAAACCAAAATAGTTGTACTAAATCGTAAATATGATCAAATATTGAGAATCAATACAGAAAGCAAAGATTATTACTTTAAAGGAAGTCTTTTCAACCAACAAGATACAAACAGCTTAGTCCAACATGGCTAAAAACAATAAAAGTAACTTTTGTGCTAAGAGTTAAATTGTATTTTACTCCCTTGATTAAAAAATTAAACAAAAATAAATTAATCCTTGTACGTTAAATTCTGTTAAAAAAATTCATCAATTTTTACAATTAAAAACTAATCTGTGTATATTAACACATGATAGTCATGTATAACTGTTGTGTTATTCTACAAGACATACCAATTTTTAATAGTAGAGGATGAAATTTTTAACAAAAAAGACCTATTTGTACAGAAACTAATTTTCTTATTTTCCGACAACAAAATGCAATCTAACTCTTAGTACAAGAGTCTCCACAATACTTTTACCACTAGAAATTGAATATAATCCAATAAGATACAAGACAATTGTTTTTCAAAGTGGAAGGATGTCCTAGTATTGAAATGCGTCTATTTTTTTTTTTATCTTTAATAACATCTTAGCTTAAGAAGGAACTTCAAGAAGCCTTCTTTTGCTTGTACTTGGCAGCACATTGGGTATATATCAACATGTTTAAGAAGCTGAGACCGGCCAAGAGCCAGAAGAAATAGTCGAGATGACCCTCGTTAAGGTTGTCCGGTATCCAACCAATCTGGCCACCCTTTGTTGTGAAGTAAATTACAAGGGTCAAAATAAAAGAACTCAAGTAGTTGCCCAAAGATGTAGTTAGAAGTGAAAGCGCACTACATAAACTCCGCATGGCATCAGGGGATTGATCATAGAAGAACTCAAGCTGTCCGATTAATGTGCAAACCTCTGCAGCACCCAACAAGAAATATTGAGGTATTTGCCAAAGAATATTAATGGGTACGGCAACTTGTTTATCAACCAAATCTAGCTCTTTTGCGAGCTGCAATCTCTTGATCTCCACCAAAGCTGCGGCTGACATGCATAGGACTGAAATAAAGAGACCAATTCCCATACGTTGCAACTCTGAGAAGCCACGCTCTTTATGTGTGAACTTTCTTGCAATTGGAACAATGATCTTATCATAGATGGGAACCCAAAAAATAACACTGATAACATCAAAAGACGAGAGAGAAGCAGGAGGAATAGTGAAAGAACCGATTTTTGTGTCCATCATCATCCCTTGTTCCACAAACATAGTTGACATTTGGGCATATACGGCAGAGAACACAATTACAGTAGCCCATATGGGAAACATGCGGATCAAGATTTTCAATTCCTCCACTTGTGTTACAGTGCAAAGCCTCCAAGGGTTTGAGAAGTCCCCACTTTTGGTTTCGGAATTAGTGACTATGGCAGCTTTATCTAGGCACCTACAACAAGATGCTCTCAATTTAACCATCTTTCTATACATAAATATGCATGGGTAAACACTAATGTGTCTAATGAAATAACTAGATAGTTACACGTGATGTGCCTCGTGTACATCATGTTGACGTACAAAGATCAATTTTAGTAAAACGATGGAAAAGAAGGGCCAGTTTGCTTTTTGATCTAACGTATAAAGACTAATTTACTCATTTTTCAGTAGAGAGAGCAAAAATACTATTTGACTCCTAGTACAAGGACCTCTATGGTACTTTTACCCAATTCCTTGTACCACATAAATTTTGTCTGAAGTGATAAATAATTCTCAATTTCATAGGCTTTCACACAAATGAAACGAAGAGAGATCAATCATTCAAAACTTAGAGAATTAATTAAGAAAACTTACTTCAACTCTTCACTGTGCTCCAGTTTCCGACTTCCTTCTATGGCAGAGTGGTTGTCACCAGTTTCATATAGGAGACTACTATCTTCAGGAACCTTGAGGTTCCGTTTATGAAATGCTGCAACCAAAACCTGGCACATTCTTGTAATAGGGCTTCCTCCAGGTCTTTGAAATCTATAAAGAGATGTACCTGAGAAAAAACTTCCGATTGCAAGGCCCATAAATAATGCTGGAATGCCAAATCCGAGACCCCATCCAACATTGTCTTGAATCCACACTAAAAGACTGCTTGAGATCAAAGCGCCAATGTTGATGGAAAAATAGAACCAATTGAAAAAGGACCCTTTCTTCACCCTTTCTTTGGGATCAGTATCATCAAACTGATCGGCCCCAAAAGATGAAACACATGGTTTGATTCCACCCGTCCCTAATGCAATCAGATAAAGCCCAAAGAAAAATACAACATACTGAGCTGGAGTAGCTGAGGGACAAATAGAACCCACACATTCAGCAGGTTTCAGTGCAGGAATTGAAGCCGAGAGTGTCAATGTACACATTCCCTACATCAAATACTAAATGTGTTAATGCATCAAAAAGCGAAACCAAACTGTATAATTAACTTGCTCACTTTACCTTAATTTAAGTACTAGAATTCATTAGTCAATAATATAATTAAAATGATGACAAATTGACGTCCTCACACCCCACATAGCCAAATATGTTATTACTCTATGAAACCTTCTTTAAATCTTCGAAAAGGAGTCAAAGTGTTTCCTCTATGATTTAAACACAAAAGATACTAAAACTACTAGCAACAAAAGAGAACCATACATGAATTTAAATCGCATGGGAAGGACCATGTAAAGAAAATCAGGGGTTAAAAGTACCATGAAAGCCCTTGTGCTAGGAGCTGGATTACATTTTGCCCCTTTACTTAAAAAAGCGACAAATAGTCCCTAAACCCTATATGTTAGCATGAGGTACACGTGACATGTCATATGTCACTATTTGATTATTCTGTCAGCCATGCTATTTTTAACAATAGAAATGAATGAAATTTTTAACAGAAATGACTAGTTTGATCTTTGATCTAATGTACAAGGACTAATTTACCCATTTTTTAGTTAAGGGGCAAAATGCAATTTGACACCTAATATAGGGGCCTCAATAGTATTTTTATCAAAATCAGGGTTAATGGCATAATGAAAACAAACAACAGCCAAAGACTCTACTGCAGTTGAATGCAAGATCAACTTCATGATAAGTACTTAAAAAAACTGAACAATAACATCTTAAGCAAAAATATAATAATAATAGTAGTTAGAGTGAATTATATTACAATGAAGTAAATAGCGGAGAAAGCAGCAATTGTCCAATATCTTCCCCAATATGCATCTGCTAAAACAGCTCCAATGAGAGGTGTAACGTAACAAGTTCCTTGCCATGTAGTCACATTCCTTGCAGCTGATGCATTTCCTTCATGTAGTTTCTTGGTCATGTAACTTACAAGATTAGTTGCTATCCCATAATAAGCCAATCTCTCACAACATTCATTACCTATAATTCCATATAAGAAAATTGCAGACATAAGATAAGCTTTACTCGAATAAAAGTAAAACTCATTTAAATGAAGAGAAAATAGACAAATTTATAATAATTCACCCAAAATGAAAGGGCATGCTTTCCAATTTCCAGTATTTTGCTTCAAAACAGGATTCCCATTAAAGTCAACAGAGCCATCCCCAGTGTAAAGGCCACTGTTTCCAGCCTAGAAATACAAGATAAAGAATTTTAACAAGAAAAAACAACAAACCCAGAATTTTTTTCAGTGTTAAAAGGTGTCTTTGAACAAATGATCAAAATCTTATGACCACCAAAAATAAAAGATCAAAGGGGGAAAATTACCCGATCAAGTTCAGCTTCCAACAGCGATCTCTCTTCATCGACAGATCCCATGATTGTATTGCAATTGAGCCAATCAAAGACTACAGATTCAAAATCCCCAAATTATAGGCCAAAGAAATATTATAATTGGTGATGAAAACGCTGGGTATTATTTATTTATTTATTAGGCTTATAAAATCATATACGACTTTACATTGTTAGATACAAAATGTCAATCGTCCTCTGGAAATTGGATTTTTTGGTAAAAAGAAAAGATGAATTACATCAGCATAAAACAACCATTATCTTTATCTTCTTGTAATAAATCTATTAGAAAATTGGAATCTTTGAACAAAAGAAAAAATATAGAAAAGGAAAGAACTTTTGGAATCTTTTAGCTTATTAGATATTAAGACAAGCTAAAGCACTGGAATGTTAGGGGGAATCCTGGCACGTTTCCTCATATCTCTTTTTATAAATAAGTCGAGTTTAGGGTAAGAGTTTTTTAATTATATCGCTATTATTTTGTTGTTATTATTTGAATATTGTATAATTTTATTTTATTATTAATTTTTAATTATTTTAAAAATATTTACTTGTTAAGATGTAATAATTTTAATGTTATTTAAGTATAATTTTAATTTGTTGTGAAATATTTATTTTAATATTTTAGTGTATTTGATGTTTTATATTTTTAAATTATTTTATATAAAATATAATATTAAAATGTTAATATGAGATGGGCCAGGCTTAAGTTTAACATTTTTTATATGGGTAGAGCTCAAGTAAAATTATAGGCCCATTTTTCGAGTCAAGCTGAACTGACCCTAGAAAATTGGTCCAAAATTTTTCATCAGCCCAATTCATTATCAGGTCTAATAATAAGGATTTTTAATTCACATATAGGTGTTTAAAGGTCGGGTCGAGTTTAGGTTAGGTTTAAGTATGATATTAATATATTTTATATTTATCTAAATTCAATTTAGTAAAAATATGATCCTAAAATTTTACTTAAGCCCATTGTAAATAGTTAATCCAAACCTATTTTAAGCTTGTACATATTTAAAAATTTTAAAATATTTATTTATATTATTTCAATTTAATATTTAATAATAATTTTTTATATATTAAAATTTTATATATAATCATCTTAATCTTTTAATGTTTGCATTATAGTATTATTATATATTACAATAGATTTAACTTTTACGTGTTATAAATTATATAATATATACAAATAATGTAATACATCAATCCTTAATATATGAAATACGTATTTATATTAAAATAAAAAATTAGATTAAATTGTAAATTAATTAAAATTTAAACACATAAATACATCAGATTAAAAATATTAAATTAATACATTAATCCTAAATTAGTGTCAAATTAATTTGTAATATGAAATCAATCACACCATTGTTAATATATACAACTAATGGAAGTAATAAAGTTTGTATAATAAAATTAAAATGTATGAAAATATATAAAAAAAGAGAGTAAATTAGTTTTTTTCTATTAAAAATTTTATCTATTTATATTGTTAAAAATCGATGCGATTGACTGAATAAATAATCAGTAAAATCTGGTAAGACACGTGAATTTATCCTTTTTTTTTAATAAAAAAGACAAAATATGATCAAACTCACTTCCCTAATACTTTTCCTTGCTCTCTTTTCATTTGATCTTTCAGAATATTTCTTAGAACTGGTTAAATTAGTTGTACAAATCTCTGCTTTTAGAGAATGAACAAGTTAAACCCACATAAAATCAGTTCAAGTGTATGTGTGTATATATATACATATATATATGTGAACAAATCAAAGCATCCAACCACAAGAATTTCCTTATATATATATGAACAAATCAAAGCATCCAACCACAAGAATTTCCTTTCACATAAACCCCAATTAGTTAATTAAAGAAGTTTGGAACAGTACCTTGATCTCTCCTTTGAACTTGCTTGAAATCCCGCTTAAGCTCCTTCTATTGCTTAGATTTTTGAAGCTCGAAGCTGTAAAGCATAAACAGAGAAATTCGAAACTGATTTGAATTTATTTTGAAACTGAAAAAGCATAAACAGAAATTTAGAGCTGAGAGTATACAATAATAATAAAAAAAAAGCTTAAATCTTTCATAAATAGCAAAAAGAAAGTAATAATTGAAAATAATTAAATAGAGATGGGCGTTGAAGTCACCTCGGGCTTCGCGAAGGAGATGAGATTGGGTGTTTGAATTGTGAATATAGTTACGTGTAGACCTAGCTATAAGTCGGGTCGGATTTGAGTAGGATTGATGTAAATTTTTAGATTCCTACTTTAAGTTGGGTTTGAAATTGAATTTAAAATTTTACTTAAATTTAATTTTGATTAAAAATGTTAAATTTGAGTTTTAATTGTCTAGATTAATTTTTTAGATTATTTTATTATATAAAAATAAATTTTAAAAATACAATGAATCAAATACACTTAAAACATTAAGATGAAATGTATTTCAATAAATTGAAAATACATTTAAAAAATATTTATATTCAAATAACTCTAAGATAGTTACAATTTAGCAAGTAAATGACTTTAAAATAATAACAAAATTAATAATAAAATAAGAGTTGTATAATATCTAAATAATAAGAACAATAGTGAAATGACAACAAAACAATTGATTCGGGTCAGTCAAGCTAGCCCGAGCAAAAAAATCCTACTTGAGGCCCATTCCAGTTAACAAATCGACCTTATTTTTATCCAAACTCAATTTTCAACCTATATTTTTGTCCAAACCCTTTTACTTTTCGCACAGGCCTAGGTAAATGACCTGACCCATGATTAGGTCTAGTTGCATGTGTAAGAGATCAAATTAATTTTTCGGTAAATTCACAAGAAGTCACTCAATTATGATGAACTTTCTTTTTTATCACTAATCTATTAAAAAATTTAAAATTGGTCACCCAACTAATTAGATTTGTCTATTTTAGTTCTTTTCCGTTTAGTTCCGTTAAATGTTTGATTGAATAATGAGGTATCAATTTTATAATAACAAATATAACTCCTAATATTTATACATTGTCTCAATCTAGTCATAATTATAAAAATATACTCTCAATAATTACACTTATATCAATTGTATAATAACAAACATAACTCCTAATATTTATACATTGTCTCAATCTAGTCATAATTATAAAAATATACTCTCAATAATTACATTTATATCAATTATTTTTATTTAAAAACCTGAAAATTTTAAAAAATATATAAAATTTAAAAAATATAAAATTAAAACTTTTAAAATTTTAAAAATATTTTAAAAATATGAAAATTTTAAATTTTAATGTTATCTAAACTAGACCAAATCAATTAAATCAAAAATCAACTCGAATATCAGTTCAATAAAAAGTAAATAATTAATTGACTCGCGAACCAGTATGAACTAATTCAACTTAAAACTAGCAAATAAATGGGCTCAAACGAACTCACGTCAAGCTTACATTGAACTCGAATTTTTTTAATAATATAAAATAAATAAATAAAATAAAATAAAAATTAATATAAAAGTAAAAAAAAATTAGGAGGTGGTGGCGCCGACTCGAATCTTATAAGTTCAACTTTTTGGATAGTGTATTCCAATATTTAGATTCTTAAGACAACTTTTAAGAATAATTTAAAAGCTTTGGCATACATATTTCGGTTTCCAAGATAACATTTTGCTTTCCAAGACACTTTTCTTGAAATAGTTTTTTTCAAAACCTTTCAACTTTACAGAAAATTCATTTTAGTTTTCTATGTAAATTTTATTTTTTTAATCTTTAAATTTATATTATTTATCAAATCATCTCAAAATGAATGAAAAATTTAATATTTACTAAATTTAAATTTTGGAGTGACATAGCATAACATCCACATGTAGGCTACGTCAACAAATTTAATGATATTAATTTTTCATTCATTTTGAGATGACTTGACATATAAGACAATTATAAGGGCTAAAAGAGACGAAAAAATTAAATGAAAGACTAAAATGATTTTTTTTTTTTTAATTGAAGAGCCAAATAAATCATAATACCTATTTTAAAAAAATATTTTAAACTTTAAATTCACAATTTCCATGAAAGTAAAAATCTATAAAAAGATAGTGGACTTTTGCTAATAATCATAATTTTTAGTAATAAAAGAATTAATTCATCACTTTTATAACACAGGTAATTGTTTTCATTTTTGTTGAATGCATGTCTCTGCTTAAAATGAATATTTGGTATATCTATTTACCAATAGAAAAATAGAAGCAAAATGGTATGTACATACATTCTTTATTATCAGATAAATTAGCAGTTTAGTATTAAGAACAAGGGTGAGGAGGTTACCAGACCCTGAAATTAACACAATTCCTTGTACGCAGGCTGCAAAAGAAAAAAGAAAGTGTTTTCATATTTTCTCTTTTGCTGTTTAATCTGTCGTTGCAGTCATGGTAAGATGGCATAATGAATATGAAATATTCAAGAGCTTTACCGATAAAATCGAGCATCAATGAGAGAACATCAGGACATCAGCATGTAAGAACCCTGCATCACTGATATAGAGCTTTACCAATAAACTCGAGCATTCAGCTTGGTAAATTGCTATCCATCTGCAGAAATATGAAATCAAGGTGCAATTTGGTATTCACTTCACAAGCACAGACAATTTGCGGATATTAATCAGCACATCATGACCTTCTGCGCATCGTTTGCCTGCATTCCTGACTTCTGAAGGTGGTGAAATTAAAATGAATATTTTGCATGAGCGCGCTGCCCAGTAAATCCTTCGTGAATGACAAATTAATCCTTGTTTAACCATTAGTAACCTCTAAACTCATCTCCAGACAAATGGGAATTTAACGACCGACTTCACCAGTAATCAAGAAACTCAGTTTTCTCGGTCTGCAAACTTGGTATGCTTCCTTGACCCCAGCCTTTCTGTATCCGCTTAAGGGTTTTCAAAGCAATTCCACTGCCATCATCTCTGTAAAAGAATATAAAATAGAAGCTATGTCAAGTATACCAAATAGTATACAGAGAACAATATACTACTACACCAATAGAAAAGAACGTGATGGGTTACCAGGCAAAGACATTATTAAAAATATATCACATATAGGAGTCCAGGATACCAAAGGCTTTACTGGCAGTGTCATGACATAACATATGTGATTTTATTAGATAATGGTTCTTTAATACTTTTTTGAGGGAAGGCTATAGTTCACTACTGTCTATATTTGGCAATTATCATTTAGCACCAAACAGAATTACTACTTTAGCCATACCTGTGTACTATTGTTTGCCAGTCATCTCCACCATATTTCGTTTCTTTTCTATGGATCAATTCCTTTGGTTTTCGAGATATCTTATTTTCCACTCTACCATCTGAAGCCATCTCCAACATCTTCTCTGCAAGTTCATCAGCCTCATGCTTGTTTCCTCTTTTACCCAAGTCCTCAACCACAGGCATGAATGATGCAGGGTCAAATTTGTATCCTTTGATAATCAACTTGTGCAAAATACCACTAGCTTCCTCTAACTTCCCATCTTTACAAAGTTTTTCAATGAGATCCTTATAAAGGAAGTTTCCCAGATGAAAAGATCTATCTAATGCAGCTTCAAAGATCACTTTAGCTTCTGAAAGTTGCCCACCAGAAAGCAACTCATTGAACATTAAACTATAAAAGGCTTCCTTGTGACCACATATACTAAGACCAATCTCGAATAACTCCTTCGCTACTCCAAAATCACTTGCCTTGCAGAAAGCTTCTATTAACATCCTGAAGGTAGAAATATTAGGATTTATACCCATTTGCAGCATGTCATCCAAGATAGAAGTAGTGTCCTGGATTTTCCCATTTTTGCAAAGAGACTGAATAATGTTATTGTATATGCAAACATTAGGAGTAATCCCTCTTTCTCTCATCTCATCGACAAGTCCATAAATTTCAAATATTTGATTTTTACTTCCTAAGCCAAGTATCAGTGAATTATAAGTCTGTATGCTCTTATTACATCCTTTTTTCTCCATGTCCTTGAGAACTCGAAATGCAGATGAAATCTTTCCTTCTTTACAGAAAATATGGATGAAAGTATCAAAAATAACCGCATCGGGTTGCAAGTTTTTACCCATCATCTCTCTGAATTTCTTTTTAGCTTCATCTATCTTTCCTGCTTTGCATAGAGCACTAATTATGATAGAATATGTAACTAAGTCAGGAATGCATCTCATGCTACGGCTAACATCATCAACTAGGCCTATAAATGAGTTCCCAAGGTAACCTAGAGCAGCACTTCCATGTGTCCACATCTCATGTGCAATTTCCATAGCTTTGTCCAATTTCCCACTTTTACACAAACCATCAATTACAATATTGCAGGTCACAGTATCCACACCATAGCCTTTTTCATTCATCTTTTGCAATAACTCTTCTGCCTCCAATATTTTACCCTCTTTCCATAGGCTATGCAGCAAAATATTACAAGTATAAGTATTAGGGACACAACCATTTCTCATCATCTCATTTAGAATAGCATTTGCTTCAGATAACTTTCCTTTATGACAGTAGCCGTGCAGTAAAGTGCTATAAGTTACTGTATCAGGGGAAAGACCACTCCTTACAATAAAACCCATCACCATTCTCGCATCAGAAAGCATCCCATTCTTGCATAGACCATCCATCACAATGTTATACGTGTAAATATTAGGTTCTACACCTTTATCTACCATATCTTTAAGTACCAACTGAGCCTCTACTAACTTTGCATTTCTTAGCAACCCCAACAACCAAATATTATAACTAACTAAATTCATCAAATCACCATTTTTCTCCATGGACTCAACCAAGGCCTTTGCTTCCACCAACATCCCTTGCTTACAAAACCCTTCAAGCATTAGATTATAGGTTATAACATTAGGCCGAGGTAGCCCCAATGCTTCATCTATTTGCATATCCCTAAAAATCCTTGATGCTTCAAGAACTTTACCGGCACTACAAAGAGCTGATATTCGAGCATTGAATGTCACAACATCAGGAAACAAACCATCCTCTCTCATTCTTTCCACCAATTTTTCAGCATCACCAGTTTTACCTTCCTTACAAAAACTTGAAATCAATGTATTATACACAACTCTGTTAGGCAAAATCCCAGAACTTCTCATCTCATCCAAAAGCTCCAACCCTTTATTAGCAAGGCCAAACCTACAATACCCACGAACCAAAATCCCAAAACTAAACTCATTCGGCAAGCAACCTTTCTCAGGCATTTTATCAAACAACTCTCGGGCATCCTCCAAATGACCCAAATCACATAACCCACAAGTCAAAAGATTAAAAGTATAAGTCTCCGGAGAGACACCAGCGAAGACCATATCTTTATACAACCAAAGCACACAATCTGAACGTCTTTCTTTAATACAACATCCAAAGAGAACATTGTACAAACGGATGGAAGGCGGGTTTTGTGGGAACATTTTTCTTATAGATTGAAAATGGGAAAATGCTTTATCAAAGAAACCCGATTTGGCCAAGAGATTAACAAGTGAAATGAGGGAAGGAAGGGACTTTTCTTGAGGCTGTGAGGATAAGAGAAGGAGGTGAAGATGATCGATTTCTGGGAGCATTTTGGAACGAATAAGGATACGAGCAATGGTGGGTACTGATGAAAGAAAACAAGGATTGGATGGTGAAGATTGAATGCGCTTGAAGAGTTGCCATGCAAGCTTTGGGTTTTTGGTGTTTTGAGGAGTGCTTGGGTAAGCTTCGTTGTTCCCATGTAATGGTTTTTGATCAACTATTGATTGCTAAACAAAGGGTGAATCCAAGCCTTTAGAGGGGCAAGCATTGCTGCATCCCGCCTGCTTCCTCAACCTTGTAATCCTTGTCTCGCTATGTTACCAAAATAGCATTTTGAGCTGCTTGTTTGATGAATCAATGCTCGATTGCTAACAGGTGACACCGTTTTGAGCTGATACACCAAAACAAGTCACTTTAGTCCAGTTATAAACGAAGTTAAAGCTCTCCAAAGATAGACTAGAACGGTAAATAAGGTGGGCTTGACCCGGATTGATAAGCGGTTCAAATGATTCAAAAGAAAAATAAGTTAGAAAAAAAAGATCGGTTTGAATCGGATTTTTAATTCAATTTAATCAATATGTACAAATTTCAAAGGTAATTTGATTTAGCCTTTTTGTTCCAGATTATATCCTACTTATGAATGTTCCTTCCAAAATGTTAATTTAATTTATTTTTAATATATTTCTGAATGTATATATACTTAAAAATGATGAATTTATTTTTGATATATTAAATTATCTATTTTAAATATAACTACTATCTGCCAAGCTACTACCTTTTACTTTGAAGGAAAAAGAAAACGCCATTGTTGATCAGAAGGTAACAGCTTGCAATAGTAGAAACAGCATAGATGGAAAATAATAAAAAAAAAGATCTGACCTTGATTCTTGATGACTCACAGCCAAGTGATCAACGGGTACCCCAAACGTGTCATCCCAATCCTCCATTGACTCGACCTGGTTCTGTTCATTCTGGTTATATTCTTTGGCATCATCATCATCCCACATTCCCAACTTGTTATCCTTAATTCGTGGAATATTATATATATTCCTCTACTTCACCTTCATACGCAACAATAACAGAAGCAAAAAAGAAAAGGGTTCTTTCCTCACTAAGTTTTGTTCTTTTATCATTTCATTTGATCGCCAAAAACAGAAAAGCTTAATCCAAATTGAAGAGGAAAAAAAAAGGGTGCACCATGGATCATGCAGCTGATGCTCATAGAACTGATTTGATGACCATCACTCGCCATGCCCTTAATGAACAAACCAAGTACCCTGAATCTCGTGGTGATTTCACCATCTTGCTCAATCATATTGTTCTTGGCTGTAAATTCGTTTGCTCTTCTGTTAGCAAGGTTCTTACTTCTTACACTTACCTTTTCTCAATGATCATTCCTTCAAATGTATGTATTTGACCCCAAAATCCTTTCTTTTTTTTTTTTGTGCGTTTATAGGCGGGTCTTGCCAAACTATTTGGACTTGCTGGAGAAACCAATATCCAGGTATGGTTTAAATTGTTAAAAAAGCTTTAAAAGTCCCATTTTAATGACTTTCTTATTGATCTATATTGTATTATAAAATTTGGGTTTATTTTGTTTTTGTTTTTCAATGTTTCAGGGTGAAGAACAAAAGAAATTGGATGTGCTTTCTAATGAAGTTTTTGTTAAGGCTTTGATTAGCAGTGGAAGAACAGTAAATAATGCCTGAAAACCATTTGTTTAAATGCTTGATTGAATAAAAATTAGTGCTTGATTTTTATGTATTAAACATTTTTATGTAGTGCCTTCTGGTTTCTGAGGAAGAAGAAGAAGCTATATTTGTGGATCAATCAAAGCGTGGAAAGTAAATATTCAAATCCGACATGAATATGTTCAATTCTTTTTTGAAATTTTTCTATATACTTGAAAGATCATATTCATTCACTATATTTATCCATGTATGAACTCTAGGCTAACTTAACATGCCAAAATTTTGTGGTGTTTTATTCAGATACATTGTTGTTTTTGATCCATTGGATGGATCCTCAAACATTGATTGTGGTGTTTCCATAGGAACTGTATGGCCTCCTTATACACCCCTCTCAAGCTTGTTCTTTTGCGGTAAAAGTATCGCAACAGTCTTTGTACTAAGTTTGATTGCATTTTGCCCCTCTACTAAAAAAAAAAGGGCAAATTAGTCCCTATACAAAATCAAAGAGCAAACTGGGCCATGTTTTTTAGTAAAGAGGGTAAAATGCAATCTAACCCTTGGTCTCCATGATACTTTTACCTTCTTTTGCTTAATGAAACTGGTTTATGAATGGTAACATGCATGTTTTCCCTCTTGTAATTTAGATATTTGGGATTTATATGGTGAAACATAAAGACAATCCCAGCATTGATGATGTATTACAACCCGGAAATAATCTCGTAGCAGCCGGTTATTGTATGTACGGAAGCTCCTGCACGGTTAGAAAACAGTCTCTCACCACCATGTATCAGCATTTGTAGAAACTTAAATCGGTTTTGCTTTTTGATGATTGAAGCCTAAAGGAAGTGTTGTTTTCTTTTGATTTTGCAGTTAGTGCTAAGTACTGGGAGCGGCGTTAACGGTTTCACTCTCGATCCATCTCTAGGGGAGTTCATATTAACTCATCCCGATATCAAGGTATTAATACTTACTCCATTGATCAAGTTGTCATGATGTTATAGTTACATTACCTGTTTGCTTTGGAGCAGATACCTAAGAAAGGAAAGATTTATTCAGTAAACGAAGGAAATGCCAAAAATTGGGATGAACCAACTCAAAAGTTTGTTGAAAAATGCAAGTTCCCTACAGATGGTTCACCCCCAAAGTCCCTTAGATACATTGGAAGGTATTTACTATTAGCTACGCTATTCAAACTCAAATACGAGCATCAGATATGATCATATTCTTTTATTATATCCGGATACTGGTCAAATACGAGTGCTAGAAACGAAAAAAAAAAAAAACTAACAAGTTGCTTTCAACTAATGACATTACACTTTTGCAGCATGGTTGCAGATGTTCACCGAACATTGCTTTATGGTGGTATCTTTTTATACCCTGCAGATAAGAAAAGTCCTAATGGGAAGCTACGGTAAAGTATTGTTTCAAAAGCTTCATTTTTTCATTACAACTTTATACGAATAAATGGAACTTTCATGTTTCGAATATAGTGTTCTTTACGAAGTTTTCCCAATGTCATACCTAATGGAACAAGCTGGAGGTCAAGCTTTTACCGGAAAGCAAAGGGTAATGTGATATCAACTCACTATTCTTTGTTCTTATGTATACATACATATATTTACATATGTTATTGATCTTTGATGGAGTTGCAGGCCCTCGATTTAGTTCCGGGGAAGATACATGAACGATCTCCGGTTTTCCTTGGTAGCTATGATGACGTTGAAGAAATTAAAGCACTCTATGCTGCTGCTGATGCTGCAAAATAGGAAGAAGAAAATGCTGCATATACTTGTAGACTTTATATCAGTCCTTTTAAGCTTTTTAACATGTGGTTCCTTAAAGAGTACTGATAATTTAATCCTGTACTATTGAAGAATCAAATAAGACTAAATTGAAATAAAATTATTATTTATTGTTTAAAAAACATAGTTTTATATTTAAAAAAGTTAATAAATAACAAACAAATAAACTAACTACATAATATTTCTTTGTATGAGACCATAACTCGAGTGGGCAATAGAAGAAAGTATTAGCACCTCTCTTGGAATCTCCTCAAAAGTCTTCAATTTTTTGTTTGTTACTAAAGCCATTTTAGCCAAGCAGTCAGCAGTTTTGTTTTGTTTAATGATATAAGATCTTTTCTCAACAGGTGATGAATACGTTTAATGAGGACAGAGTTTGAACTTGTCGGAAAAAAATCTTGAATAGCTTTGACTTTCTCCACATTATCAGATTAAATTTCCACACCATCATAACTCCTATTTTGGATGAGGGTCAGACCATCAAATATACTCTATAATTTAGCATCAAAGATTGAAAATTTGCCCAAATTCCTATTGTACCCCATAATCTACTCTCCATTTTCATTCCTTATGACCTCAAAAAATATAATTTTTAAGACATTTTTATACAACAAATATTAACTTTTACAATTTAGACTTTAACTAATTCATTTAATGATAAATGTACTAACCTAATTCATTCCCTACCTTCCATGCATTTTAACCCTCGTACTTCCAGCCCAAACCATATATACAGGTGTTGCATGATTTAACCGGGTCGGACCTGACCCAACCATGCCAAATTGGACGCATGTAGTAGCACAACTGCAAATTCGCAAAAAAGTAATAAAAAAATGGAGTTTTGGAGCCAAAATATAAAACTTTCTTTGTCAAGGAAGAAAAAAAAAAAAAAAAAACCAAACCTTCGTGAATATGACGAAATGGGTTTTTACTTTTGTGCCAGATAAGTCTCTTTTTTAGCTAATATTATTGCTTTAGAACTTGCTTTTTTGCATTTGAAAATAATCCCAAAAAAAAAATGAATGAAATTGAGGGTTATATTTGATTTCTACAATGTTGCATGCAATTTAGGTGTTTAATTGTTTTCAGATTTTCTGAATCTTTGTGCTTGATTTCACTTTAATTGCTGTATCCACTCAAAAGGTTCTGCTTTTAATTTATCATCCATATTAGCAGAAATTCCTTTTCTGGTTTTAAAAGGTTTAAAAAGCTTGAAATTTTCTTTTTGTTTGGTAATCTATGGAGGGAAATCCAATATCAGATGATAATTTGATTCAAGGTGATGGCTCATTTCAGGTTCATGAAGGGTTAAACCCACAATTTTACCAATTTCAAGATGTTATGAAAGAAATTGGAAAATCATGTGATGATAATTGGAATAGTTTTGATGAAGAAGGTGGTGGTGGTTGTGATGGATGTTATGATGGTGGTTGTAAGGGGAAAGGCGAGTTCTTGTGGCTGCGAGTGAAATGGACGGTGCAAATGGTTAAGCTGTTGATCAATGCTGTTTGTTATATCGATGAAGATGCGTCTTCTGATTGTCAAGGTGGTATTAAGAGAAAACCGTCTATGTCGCATAAGATTGGGAAATGGAGGCGTGTTTAACTTATGGTTGAAAGGAGTTATAGTGTATCGCCTCAACAATGCGAGGACAAGTTCAATGATTTGAATAAAAGATACAAGAGACTCAATGATGTGCTTGGCAAAGGTACTTCTTGCAAGGTTGTGGAGAAGCCGGAGCTTTTGGATGTAATGGACGTATCCGATAAGGTAAAAGAGGAAGTGAAGAAGATTTTGAGTTCGAAGAATTTGTTTTACGAGTAGATGTGTTTGTACCATACCGGGAATAGATTGTATATTCCTCAAGATCCCAAGTTGCAATGCTCCTTGCAGTCGAGGCAATACAATGGGGATGATGAGTTCGAGAAAGAACTGCACGGTGCTGAAGTGGATGATGTGTTTCGTAAGGGAAACGACGTGAGTTTGAACGGTATGGAGTATGGCAAAAGCAGCTGCTATGGATTGCAAGAGCAATGGATGGCATTCCGTTTACTCGAGCTGCAAAAGCAGAAGTTACAAATTCAGGTCCAAAAGCTTGAGCTCGAAAAGAAACGGTTTAAGTGGCGAAGGACAAATTGGAACCAGGACAAGGATTTAGACAAGACAAGGCTGGAAAATGAATGCATGAAGCTTGCAAACGAGCGATTGGCATTCGAGTTAGGAACAAGGAAATGAGTAGTTTCTGAAACTGAGTACGTGTTGTGATTCGGGTACTTCTTGGAATTGTATTTTAAGTTTAGTGTAATGAAAGACTTACTAGGTTTGTTTACGGTTGTCAATATCATCACCTCATGTTTTCTTAAACGATACGTTATGGTATTTTGTTTCATCTGTTTTCAGGCTATTGTTACGAATTTTGAACATAAACCTGTTGTTAGCTGTGTTTTCTGTGTTACCTGTATGTTTTGTAAGCATTAATGAACCAACAAGTGGCACTTAGATATTGTGTTTTTGTTAAAACCGAAGCTACATGTGCCCAAGTTGCCTTTCGGCCGTTTCAGTTTTATCGTCCGTTTTCACTAATTCCCAAGCATTCACATATTGCACCAACTGCACTTCAAATCTGAATTATTATCTGTTGTTGCTGTTTCCACATCGCAGTTTTGTAAAGACAGAGCGAAAGGTCAGATGGAGGAAATGGCCGTTTTTGCTCCATGCAACAGATAAGTCCCATTTGGCTATTTGAGTTTGTTACATACATTTTCTTTCTTGTTCATAAATTTATGATTTGGCTCTTGTTTGATCTACTTTCGTGAAATCAAGTGTTGTTTCTTCCAATCGGTCTTAGAAATTAGACGGACTTTGGCTGTAAAGTATTGCTTTGCTTAAGCTTTTACTGATAAATCTCCTTGTAGTAACTGCTATCCATGGAAAGAAAATCATTCCGTGGGACTTCTTTAGCTCGGTGCTAAACCAAGAATGACATTTAACTGCTTATATCTGTTATTGTGCTCCAATGGCATCTAGATACTAACTAAGCACCCGGATTGTATCCCGACAAGCTTATTTTTGATTGGAAACAATGGAAGGTAAACCATCAGCAGGTGGTAACATGCTGCAGGAATGGGAATACGGTTGTCTAGGCCTACAAGGATCGATGCAGCCTCAAAACGAACAACAGCCATGCATGTCCAAACTTCCTTCTGCTTTCGGTTCAGTTGAAAACGAGAGACGGGAAATCACTGTTATTGAGGATGATGTGACAAATTATGCCAAACAATGCATGCTCGAGCACAATGAAGCTGGTAAGAACGAGGACAGGTCGCCATGGCAACGCATGAAATGGACCGGAAAAATGGTGAAGCTTTTGATTACCATTCTTTCTTACATTGGAGAGGATCCTTCCACCGATTGTGCCGGTAATCAGATAAAAATTTCTTCTCTTTTGAGGAAACTCGGGAAATGGAAGTGTGTTTCGAAGGTGATGCTCGAACGAGGTTACATCGTCTCTCCACAACAATGTGAGGACAAGTTTAATAATTTGAACAAAACATATAGGAGATTAAATGATTTACTAGGGAGAGGCACCTCTTGCAAGGTTGTTGAGAACCCGAAGCTTTTGGATATAATAAACGTATCGGAGAAAGGGAAAGAAGATGTACGAAAACTTTTGATGTCAAAACATTTGTTTTTCGAAGAGATGTGCTCGTATCATAATGGCAATCGATTGTATCTACCTCATGATCCTGATTTGTTGCAGTCTTTGTTGTTTATTCTAAAGAACAAAGATGATTATGGGCTACTTGACTCGAACCAACCCATGCCTGATAAAAAAGCTGGTGTTACAGCTAAGGATAATGAGGATTTTGCAGAGTTCTCAGCAAAGTGGTTAGAGCTGATTAGCAAAAACGGTATTTCCCCATTGGGTTCTAACCAAACTTTAAATGCTCAAGGTGATGCAACCGAGTACAACGGGGCGAATTCTGGGTTTTCTGCGGAGATCTCAACAATGTGGTCCAAGCCAATGAACGGTAACGAAGTTGTAGGTCCCATGGGTTCTTTGAAACCGTCATGTTTCAACCAAATTCCGGACACTGAAGACAATGAAGCAGATGGATCACAATGGATGACACGCCGGGCATATCAACTAGAGAAGCGAAAGCTACGGCTGAAGTCCAAGGTGCTCGATTTAGAGAAACAGCGGTTGAAGTGGAGGCGTCAAAGCTGGAAACAGGACATGGAACTGGAAAAGATGAGACTGGTAAACAAGTGTTTGAAACATGGAAATGAATGGATTGCATTGCAACTTAAGGGTAAAAAGATTGGATCTTGAAAGGGTTTTAAGTATAACAAAGTTGGTTCTTCTTCTTTTTTTTTAATCAATGGCTGCTGCTTGTAATAGTTTCAAACATTATCTATTGTTTTTTTTATGATAATGTATAAAATCACCTCTTGTATCTTCGGATATGCATGTCAATTTCCATTGCCATGGATTCAGGTTTTTGGTTTATCAACTTTCCATATACTATTGATTTTATTCTAAAAATTGACAAAATTGTATATTTGTTATCATTATAAATCTATAAGATTTTGATGTAAATCTTGGTAAAAGTACCATTGAGGTCCTTATACTAGAAGTTAGTTGCAGTTTGTTCTTTTTACTCAAAAAATAGATAAATTAGTTTTTGTATATTAGATCGAAGAACAGACTGGTCTTTTCGGTTAAAAATTCCATTCGTTTTTACTGTTAAACTAGTGTGGTTGAACCAAGAACATTTTATAAAAATCTTGGACCCCCGAATTTGGAGTATCTTATTTTCACGCAATTTATAGGGTTCAACAAGCGATCAATATTTTACGATCAAGGGTGTAATACTATTTATAGCAGCGGTCCTTATATATTGTATTAACAATCGAAACATGGTTGAAAGAAAAAAACTTCTATTTGACAAGACTTCTTCCTATACCTATGAATTCCATTGGACTCAGAAATGATACATTGGAAGAATCTTTTGGGTCTTCCAATAACAATCAGTTGATTGTTTCGCTCCTGTATCTTCCAAAAGAAAAATGATCTCCGAGAACTGTTTCTTGGATCCAAAAGAGAGTACTTGTGTTCTCCCAATAACTATACATGACGTGTCACGTACATATTATGCTGACATACAATAATCAACTTTGAATAGTAAAAAATGGTTCGGAATTTTTAACATAGAGACTCATTTGCTCTTTCATCTAACTTATAGGGACTAATTTACTCATTTTTTAGTAGAGAGAACAAAATAGTTTAGTTAATGTTTTAAATTATTATAAACTAGAATATTTGAATTAATGAAATGTTTAATAAATAATTAGTATATTAAAAATAACATTAACATATTAATAAAATTAAAAATGTTTTAGTAAATAATAAATTACATAATAATTAACAATTCATAACAAAATAGTAAATTATTAAAAAGACCATAATTATGTATTTCATCTTTAAAATGTCAAAATTTGCATAAATTATTAATAAAAGTTTATACATTTACAAATTTCATCATTATAATAAGTTTAAAATTATATCAATTTTTCAAAATATTAATTAGATCATTAAAGCAAGAGTGTATACCCTTTTGAAATAAAGTTATTAGTTCAAATATTTTGATAATTAACAATTAATGAAAAATATAAAAGCAAATATTGATTGTAAATTTCATAATTACAAATATTAATAATAGTAAGATAATAATGCATCATAATTAATATTAGTAGTAAATAATTGATTAATTTTTTTATCATTAAAAAATTAATTAATTAATAGTATATGATTGATAATATAACACCTAGACAAATCCCACATCGACAAAACACGAGAGAAACCCAAATTATATAAAGGGATGACAACACTTAAATGATAAGAGATTTTTTGGGGTGTATGGCATGAGAGCCATGTGTGCCCCAAATGGATAAATTTCTTATCGGGTTAGGTATTGACTATGATAATATATGGATAGTTTCTTATTGAGTTAGATATTAGCTATGATAATATCTTACTGAATTTGATTTGATCATACCGAATATTAATTATGTTTAAATTAATTTTTTCTTCCTTATTTTATAAGTCTATTACGAGTAGTTGTTGACCATAAATTTTAAAATTACTTAAGTAACCCTTAACATCTCATTTAACTTGTGTGCATTTAACTTATTTTTCAATAATTCCAAGATAAAAATAGATTGTGAATTTGGCGACCAATGGCTTTCCTTAACGCATTCTACACCACTCAAAGAACCCAAAACCAAAACTTATAAAAGCCCCTCAATGTAACCCTAATCATCTCATCACAATAAACTCCACTTCCTTCCATTTTGGCTTCCTCCATCATCTTCTTCTTCTTCTTTCAACCTTTCTCCTGCATATATATAAAAAATCCCAGGAAAGAGAAAGGTAAAAGAACAAGAGATAGATAATGGGTGCTTGCGCAACTAAACCAAAGGTTTTGAAAGATGAAAACTCACCGGCCACCGTTGCCGCACCAGAACCGATCAAGGAAGAATCTGTTCAGCCGGTTGAAACAAAAGATGAACCGGTGGTCGCGAAGGAAGCTGATGAAACCAAGCCGAATTCTCTTGGTTCATTGCTTGATAATGTAATATCTTAACACTCTAATATATCATACATGAAAGGCTTCCCATTAACATAAATTTTTTCTTTGTACAGGAAGAAAAGAGCAATGAAACTAAGGTGGAGACAATAACTGTTGAAGAACCAAAGATTAAAGAAGAAGCTGCCATTGTCGAGGCGCCAAAGAAAGTGGAAGAAGCCATTGTTGAGTCTCCAAAGGAGGCCCCAAAGAAAGAAGAAGTCATTGTTGAGGCTCCAAAGGAGGCCCCAAAGAAAGAAGAAGTCATTGTTGAGGCAAAAACAATGTTTGAAGCTGAAAAGCAAAAGAAAAAGGAAGAAGAAGAAGAAGAAGAAGAGGTTATTGTTTTGGCTGAAAAGAAAAGTGAAGAACCTAAGAAAGAAGAACCCATTGTAAAAGAAGTGAAAACTGAGGCACCCATTGTTTAATCATAGGGAAATGTAAGGAAAAGTTCATATATATGTATGTGAGAACTAAGGAGAAAGAAGAAAAACAGGAGGAGGAAGAAGCAAAGGAAGCTAGCAACATATGTAATCATAAACTCATAATATTTTATGTTGTTTGATTTTATGTTTCTTCGAGAAATGCAGGAAAATGTATTTATTTTTTAAAATATTTTTAACTTAATTTATTTTTTTAGATTACTTAAAATTAAATATATTTTATAAAAGGATTAAGAAAACACATTGAAAATAATATGAAAACAAAATAAGCAAAACAATTGAATTTGAAAATGTTTAAATTTAAATAACTAATAAAAATAAAAATCATAAACAAAAATTGAAAATGAATTTTTTAAAAAATTAACAACTAAAATTTAAGAAAAAAACATTTAGCAAGAAAAAATTAAAAATTAATAAATTTAACAGTTATAGCTCTATGAGACCTAAAAGTTTAAAAATTTAAAATTTCAAATACTAAAATGATAAAATTGAAGTATAGAGACTAAATTTACAACTTTTTCAAAGTACAAGGACTAATTGCGAAACCTTATAAAAATTATATATATATAGGGAGGAATCCAGTTACACTGGTTTTACACCCTTCCGTAACTTTTATGTGATTACTATATTAATAAGCTAAATTGTCTATCATATCGATCTAAAATATTGTATATATTAAAATGTATTTAACGGTTAAAAGTTATTTACATCAATTGAATAGTTAAAAATTTTAATTTATATCAAATTTGTCATGCATAATCTACATAAATGAAATATAAAATATAGTGTTAAATTATTAAAATATTAATTATATAAAATCACTTAAATTTTACACGGTATGAATGGATCCTCCTATATATATTTCTATAAGTATTCTTGCAAATAAGGAAATTTTGCTTAGTTGGTATAATATTTATTGTGCCAAGTGTACATGCTTTAATATTATACACTTTAATATGGAAATTTTAAATTTTATTAACTTTTAATTAAAACAATCCTAAATGTTAATTTTTTAAAATTTATAAAATTATAATTAATTTTAATTACATATATTATAAATTTTATAATTGATTTTATGAATAACCAAGTAAATTCTAAATATTATTTTATTATATTGTATACTTTTACATTTACACGTTGTTGTAATTCTACTAATCAAAATTCAATCAACTTTCATTTTCGATCTTCGATATTAACTATCACATTAACTTACATCTAAAATATATGTTCTTCTACTTATTGAGAGGTATTGATCCACTATATCAATTATCGAATTGTCACTTAAAACTTACTAGCCAAACTAAAAAAAAAAATTAACAACCCAATGACTTAAATGAAAACTTTTGAATAGTTTTGTGATCGTTTTGTAACTTTTTAAAGTTAGAATGTCTAAAACGTAAACTTGCTTATAGTTTAGTGACATTGGGTATAGTTTGCCCTATATATTTATAATAAAATATCACATTTACTAATTAAAAAATATTTTCAATATTATTTGAAAAATATATATATTGCCATTTATTTTTGCATGAGAATCCCCAAGAGAGAACGTAAATATACTGGATTTCTGTTTAGTATATCTAATCAGTTCATTTTCACAACTCCAATGCCTAAGACCCGTTCTACTTTTGGATTCTTTGGAAGTTAGAGAAAATTACTATCTTTTTTATTTTAATTTAATTAATTTAATTTTTCTTCAAAAAATTAATGATTCGTAAATCATTAAATAACAACAATTATCTGTTATAATTTACTTTTCGAAAAAAACAGAAAAGGATTTATACACTTTACTAGGTTTTTAATTTTTTAATTTTGAATTCTCCTTTAGCAAAGGATTAAGCGGAGAAAACAAGAAAAAACCAACAAAGATTTCTGGTTTTTCCTCTTTGTTGGGTTTTCATATTGCTAAGGTTTTATACATAAAATGGGTCGAATTACGAATATTTTTCATAGTATAAAGCCACCGTTGTTAATGGTATTGGTACAGATCATATTTGCTGGTGTTAATGTAATGTATAAGTTGGCTGCTGATGATGGGATGAGTTTAAGGCTTATTGTGGTTTATAGATTTATATTCGCCACTGTTATCATGGTTCCGCTTGCTCTTATTCTTGAAAGGTTAAAGCTTAATCTTTTTTTTATTTCAGTTGTTCTTTTATCAATTGTTTTTTTTATTTGTGTTTTTTTTACAGGAAGAGCTTGAAGAAAATTAATAGAAAAGTACTGCTTCAAGCGTTTTTTGTGGATTATTTGGGTATGTTTAACTTAAATTTATATGTGTGTGTATATATATATATATATATATACACAAAATTTGTTTGTTTTAAGCTAATTGTAAATGTATTTTACAGAGGATCATTAGGTCAAAACTTGTACCTGCAAAGCTTGGTGCATACATCTGCGACATTTGTTGCAGTATGATCAACCTTGCTCCAGCCTTTACTTTTATTTTGGCCATTTGTTTCAAGTACACTTCTTAACCCTTTGTTGATTTTGATTTTTTGTATCCCTTGGATACTTCAATGGGTGTGGTATTGGGTTTCTGGTGTTTATGTTGGATTTTATCTATAGTTTTTTTTTTGACACTGTTGAGAGTTTTACTAGATTCAGCGACTCTGCTAAGAGATCGAGGAGTTGACAGGCAGCAGGAGAACCCTCACCCACTAAGGGCGTTGGTGAGTGAAAATTTGTGGACCGCCGTTACCTCCTCGAACTCTCAATGGAATCACAAAACCCAGAGATAAAATCGAATATAAATGTGGAACCCAATTCCAATTGTCTCTAAATTTTTGCCATTTTTTAACTGTATTGAAACAAAGTTAATTATGATAACAGGATGGAAAAACTGGCAATAAGAACAAATGCAGGGAAAGCCAAAGTGTGTGGGACATTAATAGGAATAGGTGGAGCAATGGTATTCACATTTTACAAAGGTATAAATATAAACATCTGGTCAACAAATGTAAACCTTTTAAAGCATCATCATCATCAACAAGTAGGTCCTGGACCTTCATATCATGGCACTGGTCACTTCATTATCGGTGCTTTTTTCGGTCTTTTGAGTTGCATTTCTTTCTCTTTGTGGTTGATCAATCAGGTAAAACTTGGGTTCTTTTCCTTTTCCTATTCCATCAATTTCACTCTACTTATATGGTCCTTTTTTGTACTTAATTTTTGAACTTTGTTAGGCTAAAATGAGTGTGGGGTTCCCTTACTTGTATTCAAGCACTGCTTTGATGTGTTTGATGGGATCAATACAAGGAGCTTTGTATGCAGTTTGTATTGTGAGGGATTGGAATCAATGGAAGCTTGGGTGGAATGTTAGGCTTTTAGCTGTTGCTTTTGTGGTATGTTAATGGCTACATGTTGGGTTTTTCTTTTGGGGGGAATTGAACATGTTGACATTGTTTTTTTGGTTATGTTGCAGGGAATTATGGGATCTGCTTTGTTGGTGTTTTTGGTATCATGGGCTGTTAGGTTGAAGGGACCATTGTATGCAGCTATATTCAATCCATTGGGGCTTGTGTTTGTTGCTATTGTGGGATCTTTGTTACTCGATGAAAAGCTGCATTTAGGAAGGTATATTATGTCATATTTGTTGTACTATTTTATTATATTTTTATAGCACTAACATAGTAATTATAATATGGATATAGAAACAATGGTGGCAAAATGAGACCGAATCTCGAAAGATAAAAACTTAGAATTTGAAAAGATTTAATATACTAAATTTGAAAGAAAACAAACTCAAGCTTACAATAAATTGAATACGAAAAAGAAAACTCCAGATTAGTACTTGAAACGTAGATAATAATAAATAATAATAAAAACCCGAAATTCAAAATCAATATTTAACTTGAGATTAGCTCGAATCTGAATTGAATTTAAAACAGTTCAAATCTGAATCTAAACTCTAAAACGTTAAGAACTTGTAAAACTCAATTCTGCCTTGAGATTGACTCGAATTTGAATTACACCCAAAACAATTCAAACTTGAAAATTTGACTTAAAAAATGCAAAGGTATTATTGAATATAACGACTAGAACTTAAAACTCGAATAGAAAACTCTAAATTTAACACTCAAAGTAAAAAAAAAAAAAAAATCCTAAAATTGACTCAAATCCGAGTTGAATTCAAAGAAATTCAAACCTGAAAATTTAAACTAAAAAAGGGTTGAATTTAGATATATCTTAAGATTGACTTGAACTCTAGCTAAACTCAAGACAGTTTGAACTTGAAAAGGACTGAACCATACAAAAAAAAAAAAAACTTAAATCCGAAAACACCCGAAAACCTCCAAAATTATAAAACAACTAAAACCCAAAATTACATGATCTAAACTTAAATCAAATTGTTATCTTTATACCTACACACAACACTCAAACTTAAACTTTAAACTACAAAAAAACTCAAACTCGAAAATACTCAAACTTAAAACAATTAAAACCCAACATTAAATGATCTAAACCCGAATCAAATTCTACCTTTATACTTACCCAACACTAAAAACATTCAAGCTAAAAAACACCCAAATTTAAAACAACTAAATCCCAAAATTACATGATATAAACCCGAATCAAATTGCTATCTTTATACCTACACAACACTCACATCCAAACTCGAATAACTTAGATGCAAATGGTGTTTTAGTTTCTAATTCTTTCTCTTATTTCCTGGGAAATCAACAGTATCATAGGGGGATTAATGATAGTATGTGGAGTATATGTGGTGCTATGGGGCAAAGCCAAAGAGATGAAGCAAAAAACACAGTTAGTACCGGTACCAACAGTTGATGAAGAATCAAATGCAATAGAAGAAGATAAACAAAGTGAAAATAAAGAAACTGATGAAGAACAAGAGCATGAAGGAACTGAAACTCCACCTGTAATAATTTTAGCTTAAAATTTTGTCTTTTTTCCCCCTCAAAACTAGAAAAAAAAAAATTTGGCCATAATTAGCAGCAACTTACAGTTTACTGCCAGATATATTTGTTGCACAAGACACTGTTTTGAAAGCTCATCTAAGGTGATTTATTACCTGTAATTCAAAGGCCAATTTGTACACCTGATATTAGATCATCTATTATATATTATTATAGCTATGAAGCAGCAATATATAGCTAGCAATTTATATGTTGTTTTTATGTGTAGAATCATCCAATGAAAGGGTTTTCTTTGTGTTGTGTGCATGAACCTATGAGAGCTTGCCATAATCATCATCTCATCTCTTAAATTGGTTTTGATGGTTGAATTTAACGTATATTTTAATTCAATATAATTATTTAAAATTTGTTTTTAATTTATTATGCATAAGTGGTGGATTTTTTTTTATTTTGTTAAAAATATTTAATATCTATGAGCAAATTGATTCTTCTTAAAAAATTAGAATAATTCAATCTTTCAATTTTGACAATAATCAACTAATTAAGGACAATTAATCATAATTTTCGTTAATTATATATAATTTTGATTGGTATAATAATATATTTAGTGCTTAATGTTTATATATATTTTGTGTTGTTAGATAGAATATGTAAATGTTACGAGCTAAATTTGTTAAATTAATACTAAATTGATAGAATATATAAATGGTTGTGGGTTAAATTTGTTAAACAATATCAATTTGACACAATGTGTAAAATTTTGAGGATTAAATTTGTTATTATACCAATAGAATATAGGGTAAACTACCTAGTTTGTCACTTAACTTTTAGGGGGCTTTTATTTTGTGCCCTCGCAATTTTGTCACTCAACTTTAAGGCGCTTTCATTTTAGTTACCCAATCATTAGATCTCTTACTATGTTAACTATGTAAACTAAATTATGTTCTAAATATTATAAAAACAATTATAAAATTTATAATATATGTAATTAAAATTAATTATAACTTTTATAAATTAAAAAAATTAACATTTTATAATTGTTTATAATTATTTTTATGAATAACCAAGTAAATTCTAAATATTATTTTAAATCTAAAATAGTATCATTTTATTATATTGTATACTTTTACATTTACACCATTTTTATAATTCTACAAATCAAAATTCAATCTGTTTTCATCTTTGATCTTCGGTACTAACTATCACATTGACTTAGATCTAAAGTATATTCTTCTACTTATCGAGAGGTATCGATCCACCATATCAATCGTCGAATTGTCACTTAAAACTTACTAGTCAGTTTAGTGATCATTTTGTAACTTTTTAAAGTTGAATGTCTGAAACGTAAACTTACAGTTAGTTTAGTGACATTAATTGTAGTTTATCCTATATATTTATAATAAAATATCACATTTACTAATTAAAAATATTTTCTACATTATTTGAAAAATATATATATTACCAAAGATGAGAATCGGTTCATTCACAACTCCTCGCGCTTAACTTGCTCCAAATTTTTACTTTTATTTTGGCCATTTGTTTCAAGTACACTTCTTAACCCTTGGTTGATTTTAATTTTTTGTGTCCCTTGGATATTTCAATGGGTGTGGTATTGGGTTTGTTTATGTTGGATATTTCAATGGGTGTGGTATTGGTGAAAATTTGTGGACCGCCGTTACCTCTCCGAACTCTCAATAGAATCACAAACTCAGAGTTAAAATCGAATATAAACGTGAAACCCAATTCCAATTGTCTCTAAATTTTTGCCATTTTTTACATGTATTGTAACAAAGTTAATCATGATAATAGGATGGAGAAACTGGCAATAAGAACAAATGCAGGGAAAGCCAAAGTGTGTGGGACATTAATAGGAATAGGTGGAGCAATGGTATTCACATCTTACAAAGGTATAGAAATAAATATTTGGTCAACAAATGTAAACCTTTTAAAGCATCATCATCATCAACAAGTAGGTCCTGGACCTTCATATCATGGCACTGGTCACTTCATTATCAGTGCTTTTTTCGGTCTTTTGAGTTGCATTTCTTTCTCTTTGTGGTTGATCATTCAGGTAAAACTTGGGTTCTTTTCCTTTTCTTATTCCATCAATTTCACTCTACTTATGTTCCTTTCTTGTACTTAATTTTTGAACTTTGTTAGGCTAAAATGAGTGTGGGGTTCCCTTACTTGTATTCAAGCACTGCTTTGATGTGTTTGATGGGATCAATACAAGGAGCGCTGTATGCAGTTTGTACTGTGAGTGATTGGAATCAATGGAAACTTGGGTGGAATGTTAGGCTTTTAGCTATTGCTTTTGTGGTATGTTAATGGCTACATGTTGGGTTTTTCTATTGGGGGAAATTGAACATGTTACATTGTTTTTTGGTTATGTTGCAGGGAATTATGGGATCTGCTTTGTTCGTGTTCTTGGTATCATGGGCTGTTAGGTTGAAGGGACCATTATATGCAGCTATATTCAATCCATTAGGGCTTGTGCTTGTTGCTATTGTGGGATCTTTGCTACTCGATGAAAAGCTGCATTTAGGAAGGTATATTTTGTCATATTTGCTTTACTATTTTATTATATTCTTATAGCACTAACATAGTAATTATAATATGGATATAGCTAGATATAATGGTGGCAAAATGAGACCGAATCTCAAAAGATAAAAACTTTGAACTTGAAAAGATTTAATATATTAAATTTAAAAGAAAAAAAAATTAAGCTTATAACAATTTGAGTACGAAAAAGAAAACTTCAGATTAAAACTTGAAAAACTCAATTCTGCCTTGAGATTGACTTGAATTTGAATTAAACACAAAACAGTTCAAACTTGAAAATATGAATTAAAAAATGTGAAGTTATTATAAAACATATCGATTAGAACTTAAAACCCAAATAGAAAAGGCTAAACTTAAAAACTCAAAATAAAAAAAATACCCTAAAATTGACTCAAATCCGAGATGAATTCAAAGAAATTCAAATCTGAAAATTTAAACTAAAAAAGGATTGAATTTAGATATATCTTAAGATTGACTTGATCTCCAGCTAAACTTAAGACAGTTTGAATTTGAAAAAAACTGAATCATAAAAAAACTTAAATCTGAAAACACCTGAACCTAAACAATTAGATCCCAAAATTACATGATCTAAACCCGAATTAAGTTTACATAACAGTTACACCCAAACTTTGAACTTGAAGAAATTCAAACTCGAAAACCTCCAAAATCATAAAACAACTACAACCCAAAACTACATGATCTAAACTTGAATTAAGTTGTTATCTTCATACCTACACACAACACTCAGACTCAAACTTTGAACTATAAAGAAACTCAAACTCAAAAATACTCAAATTTAAAACAATTAAAACCCAAGATTAAATGATCTAAACCCGAATCAAATTCTACCTTTATACTTATCCAACACTAACACTCAAACTCTCAACTATAAAAACATTCAAACGAGAAAACACCCAAATTTAAAACAACTAAATCCCAAAATTACATGATATAGACCCGAATCAAATTGCTATCTTTATACCTACACAAAACTCATATCCAACTCGAATAACTTAGCTGCAAATGGTGTTTTAGTTTCTAATTCTCTCTCTTTTTTCCTGGGAAATCAACAGTATCATAGGGGATTAATGATAGTATGTGGAGTATATGTGGTGCTATGGGGCAAAGCCAAAGAGATGAAGCAAAAAACAGTTAGTACCAAAGTGCAAGTAGCTTGATGAAGAATCAAATGAAATAGAAGAAGATAAACAAAGTGAAAATAAAGAAACTGATGAAGAACAAGAGCATGAAGGAACTGAAATTCCACCTGTAATAATTTCAGCTTAAAATTTTGTCTTTTTTTCCCTCAAAACTAGAAAAAAAAAAAAAGAAATTTGGACATTAGCAGCAACTTACAGTTTACTGCCAGATATATTTGTTGCACAAGACACTACTGTTTTGAAAGCTCATCTAAGGTGATTTATTACCTGTAATTCAAAGGCCAATTTGTACACCTGATATTAGATCATTTATTATATATTATTATAGCTATGTAGCAGCAATATATAGCTAGCAATTTATATGTTGTTTTTATGTGTAGAATTATCCAATGAAAGGGTTTTCTTTGTGTTGTGTGCATGAACCTATGAGAGCTTGCCATAATCATCATCTCATCTCTTAAATTGGTTTTGATGGTTGAATTTAACATATATTTTAATTCAATATAATTATTTAAAAATTGTTTTTAATTTATTATGCGTAAGTGGTGGTTTTTTTTATTTTGTTAAAAATATTTAATATCTATGAGCAAATTGATTCTTCTTAAAAAATTAGAATAATTTAATCTTTCAATTTTGACAATAATTAACTAATTAAGGACAATTAATCATAGTTTTTCGTTAATTATATATAATTTTAATTGGTATAATAATATATTTAGTGCTTAATGTTTATATATATTTTCTGTTTTAGATAGAATATGTAAATGTTACGATAGCTAAATTTGTTAAATCAATATCAAATTGATGGAATATGTAAATGGTTGTGGGTTAAATAATTTAAGATAAATAATGCAAAATAGTTTATTATACATAATATATACATAATTTTAAAGCGAATCATAGTTTAAAATAGTTAATGTATGCAAATTAATGAGGAAGGGTTACATATATACATAAACATTAATGGAGCAAATTAATGAATTTTCATTTTTTGCATATAATGAGTTTTATTATACGATTTGGATGCTCTATGGCAGTTTAATGGTGGATGATCAGCTAAGTGGGATCTGATGATAGTGACAAGCAACTGAAAAAATAATGATGATAGTGACGAGGCTTTAATAAATGGTGATATCGACATTGCCGTCCACTCAATGAAGGACGTTCCTACTTATTTACCAGAGAAGACGATTCTTCCTTGCAACCTTAAGCGTGAGGATGTTCGTGATGCATTCATTTCCTTGAGTGCTTCTTCTTTGGCTGAGCTTCCTGCGGGGAGTGTCGTTGGTACTGCATCACTCAGAAGAAAGTCGCAAATACTCCATAGATATCCATCGCTCACGTCGCATATTCTTAGAGGAATCAGCTAAGTTATTTAAGATTCTCTTCCGATTCAAACATATAAAATTACTTCTTTATTTTAGGTGGAGGATAATTTCCGGGGCAATGTACAAACACGGTTAAGAAAACTTTGTTGGCATTAGCTGGACTTAGACGCTTGAGCATGGCGGAAAACGTTACTTCTACTCTTTCAATTGATGAAATGCTACCAGCTGTTGCACAGGGTGCTATTGGAATTGCTTATCGTAGCGATGATGAAAAAATGGTATGTATTGTCTTTGCTTATTTCATGGCTGACCTTAAATCACTCAAGTGGTGGTTCCGTGAATCTCTTCTCATCTATTGTTATCTTGTACACAGGGCAATTACCTAGCTTCATTAAATCATGAGGAAACACGATTGGCAGTTTCATGTGAGAGGGCCTTTCCGTTGACACTTGACGGGTCTTGCCGAACTCCCATAGCTGGATATGCTTCCAAAGACGAGGATGGCAATTGCATATTTAAAGGATTGGTAGCTTCTCCTGATGGAACACGCGGTATGACCATCTCACTCGGAACATTTCCCAGATTTCTCTTTTAATCTTATATCTTCTATACGAACAACCTTGTCATTTCTTATATATATGTATGTATATGTATATATTGCAGTGCTTGAAACTTCAAGAAAAGGCTCATTCCATTTTGAAGATATGGTTTCGATGGGGAAGGATGCTGGCAAAGAACTTCTATCTAGAGCAGGTCCAGGCTTCTGTGATTCTTGAGTAATTTAACAACAATCTAGCTTTTTTTTATTGGTTGTAATTCTAGGAAATGTTAATTGGTAAATTCAGATCTAGATATGTATTTTTGATGAGTGATGTTAGAATGTTAGATTTTTTTATTGCCTTGTAATTTTAATTAAACTAGTTCATGTGTTGCTGGTGGATAATTATTTAATAATTAAAATAATGTTTCAGTAATTAAGTAATATTAGTAAATAATTTTCAATGTAAAACATATGTTCTTTTCGTCTCTGGGTGCCTAGGTATCCACCGTAAGTCTTTTCTCGTTTGAATCTCGCCCTTACCTTTACTTTAATTTAAGGATATGCCATACTAAGGTGCTGCTAAATGAAATGAAAGGATCTTATCAACGTCCATGAATGATAAATCATAGATCGAACTAACTGCCGAATCGGAAAAATTGGGTACTATCATATAGCTTTATTTCGGCTAAGTTCAACGTAAAACATATGTTCTATTCATAATTATTTGCTTTAATTAGCTATATACACTATTTTTCAACAAGAGGAGCATTTACCTCATTTACTTCGTATTTTCTTTTGCTTGAGTTTAACAACAAATATAAAAGTCGGTTTGATTGGCACGGGCATTGTTGCCAATATAAGAAAATGTTGGTTTAAGTGCCCTGAAGCACATTGTCATTCTATTTACGAGTTGGACTGGAGCAGGACTATGGGTTGTTTAGACATTGTGTCAAAAATAATAGATATGATCACCTATAATGAGATTGTTCAAAAATATTTTTAAAATTAAAATTTAATTATAAATTATATAAAATAGCAACTAAAAATATATTTTATTATTTTATTATTTTTTCTAATAATAAATTGAATTTTTCAAATAGTTTTGAAAAATATTTTAGAATTTAACCCCAACATCACCTATGGACATCTCTAATTACATGCAACTAGACCTATTTAAAGATTAGGCTTATTATCCAAGTTCAAAAGCTCATTTTAGATTTGAAAGGCTTTATGAAGAAAAATAAGTCACTTTAGAACATTCAATTTGGTTATATTATATAAAAAATAAATCTATAATAATATAATAATATAAATATTAAAAATGTTAAAGTTGTTATATATACAATTTTGACAAATGAAAAAAGTTACTAAAAAATACTATAAATGATTTTCAAAAAATAAAAATAATATAAGTGGACTTACAATGAATTTATACAAAATTTTAGATTTATATTTTAAAGCGGATTGAGCTTTTGCAAGCATAAAATCATACTTACGCCAAATTTCATGACATCTTTGATATTTCATTTGGTTACCATTGTAATAACATAGAAAAAAACTTATTTATTACATATATTTTACAATATTTGAATATAAAATAAAGAATAATTAATATAAATTTAAGCTTAAAGCTAGAAATTTGAGTAAAAACTCTTGTAAAAATAATACCTATAAATAAGTAAATTTTTCCCTTATTTTAATAAAATAAATAATAAAAGTGACTAAATACTACAAATTAAAATAATTTATTGTTAAATTATATATTAAATCATGTATAAAAAAAATAATACCACAACCAAAAGTATCGTTAGGTTGGTCTCATTTAATATTACATGGAACGGATTAATTTGAACCTGGTGAGATATTTTAGTGGAGAACGTTTGTTATTTGAATATTAGTAAAAATATAATATTTGTTTGAAATTAATCAAATCCGTTGCAGTCTAGGTGGTTAGGATACTCGGCTCTCACCCGAGAGACCCGGGTTCAAGTCCCGGCAACGGAATCTACTTTATCATTTTCAACTTTGAACCGTTTTAGACTTTTTGGAGTCCTTTGGCCTTTGTCTGCTCTATTTGTTGATGTTTCCATTTTTATGGTTAAATTTCATTAGTAGTCACTCAACCATTAGTGATTTTTTTTTTGGTCACCCAACATAAAATGTTACAAAATGATCATCAAACTCTTAGTAGATTTTTTTTAGGTCATCCAACTATAAAAAGTTACAAAATGGTCACCAAACTATTCAATTTTGTCTTTTTTAGTCATTGGGTGGCTAACAATGGCGGCATTTAAAATTGGCATAATAACTTTAACCCTCAACATTTATACATTGTGTAATTTGGTCTTTTTTGTAATTTTGCTTATCTTTGATACCCTTTCACCTAAAAAACAAATTTATCAGTTAAATTTGATTAAAAATATATAAAAATGGAAATGTTGAAATACCCAAGATAATGATTTTCATATTTTCTCATTCTTTTAAAATTAACCCTTAATATAAAAAGAAGAAGAAGAGGAAGCAAAACTGCAAAAAAAAAAAAAATTAAAAAAATCAGATTACACAATATGTAAATGTTGAGGGTTAATTTTTTAGTATCAAGACTAAATTGACATAATTTATAATTGTTGAGGGTTAAAGATGCTACTATGCCAACTTTAAAAGCTACCACTAACCAGCTGACGACTAAAAAAACAAAATTGAATGGTTGGTGACCATTTTGTAACTTTTCGTAGTTGGGTGACCAAAAAATAAACTTACTAATAATAGGGTGACTACTAGTGCAATTTACCCTTTTTAAAAAAAAACTTTGGGCGTTTTAGAAATATAAATATTAAATATTTTACTTTTTTAACTTATTTAAATCACTTATATGTTAAAAAAGCCCTTGAGAAAATGCAAGAAAAAAATAAAAATCAATTAGGCCCCTATATTAAATTCACACCCAATTAAGTCCCTGCTGTTAACTAAAAAAAATCAATTAAGCCTCTTCGTTAACGATTTCATCATTGACCATGTTGACCATTAAAATAAATTGATAAATTAATTAGATGGTGACACATGGCGCTTCTAGTTTTATCTAATATTTTTCCCATAAATATTATTTAAAATCATAAAATTATTAAAAATAAAATTATTAAATATTAAAAAATATTAACAATGAGATAAGCTTATTAAAATTATAAAATATTATAACAAAATTGTAAATACTATAAAATGTAGAAATGTAATAAATGATAAAACAATAAAACTTATTTAAAATATCTAAATTTAAAACGTATTAGAATTCTTTAAAAATAATAATAAATTGTAAAAAATTAAAATTATAAAAAGTATAAAAGTTATAAAAAAATCATAAAAACTTGAACTAGACCGGTTAGCTCGAAATCGACAAGATTACCAATCCCAGGAAAGCCGTTAGATCAGTTAGCTTGGGAACTAGACAGTTGAATCGATTTTTTATTTTTTAATAATTTTATCAAACCGAAATCTCACTATCCAACTAATAACATATGTCAAAATGAAATATTCTAACCAAAGTTTTCAGAATTAGATTGGTCATTGGACTAATCACGGCACCGATTTGCCAATTCATCTGGTTCAATCAAATAAATAATTAAAAATAAAAAAATCGGTTCAATTCGTCCAGTTCCTAGGTCAATCAGTCTAATGTCTTTCCCCGCACTAATATCCTTGTCGATTTTTTTAATAATTTCTATAAGTTTATATCAATATTAATATTTTTAATATTTTTTATAATTTTCATGATTTTTATAGAATTTTAATACATTTTTTATAAAAAAATTAGAATTTATTAGATTTCTTATATTTTTAATATTTATAATATTTTATAATATTTATAAGTTTATATCAATTTTCATATTTTTTAATATTAATAATATTAATATTTTTGATGATTTTTCTAGTTCTTATAATTTGATATAACTTTTTATGATTTTAATATATTTTATAGAAAAAATATTAGACTAAACCAGAAGCTATCATGTGCCACTATTTGATTGGTCAATCAATTTATTTTAACTGTCAACATGGTTAATGACGAAAACTGTTAACAAATGGGCTTAGTTGATTATTTTAGCTAACAACAGAAATTTAATTTCTAGTTTATAATAAAATTTTATATTATTAATAACTAGTGACAAAATCTAGTTTGAATGGAATGTTTTGTACAACTTTTGCCGAAACTTTTTTTTTGAAGTCGACTTTTATTTAAAAACGAAAATAGGAGTCGCCACCAATTTTATTTTATGAGGTGTGATCAGGTCACCTCGTTGTTTAATCATTTTAATAAATAACATTGATTTACTAAAACAAAAAAATTTGGTCTACAAAAATCCAGAAAATAAGTTCAGGAGTCGATTACGTAAGAGGAATGATTAACACCCTCGTAACGCCCAAAATTGGTACCCAGTTGATTAATTAATGTCTTAATGTCGAAAGTTGAAAACTTAGAAAGAATTTAAAATACGATCCCTCTTTTTATTAATGTTAATTTTACTTTAAAAATGTTTGTGTAAATCTAAACGTATATTAAAGACCCTCTCATCTCGAGGTAACAAAATGTCACATCTAGTAAGTTAGGACACAACACTTCGGATCCTTGAGAATAAGCTTTTCTTTTATTTATTTTTTTTGTTCAAAACTCATGTATTTTAATTTTAAAAGGATATTCGGTTATTTAGGTTCAACGAGAAAAATCGACACCTAGTAAGTTAGGGCACGACTTCTCGAATTTCCAAATACGGAATATTGCCTTTATTTTCGATATTTTCTTTTTTACAAATTTGGGTAAAAATTAATGTAATGTTTAAAATAATATACGTTAGTTTATTCGATTATGGTAAAAAAACAGCCTAAACGTAAGAAACCTGTCATGTTTGACGAATAACGATAATGCAACATAACTTGTAGTAATACAATTAACCATAAAAAAAATAGTAACAATAGATCATGAGGCCAATATGCGTAATAGGATAATAATAACAATGAAAATAATAATTGTGATAATAATAATACTAAGAATAATATCAGCAACAACAATAATAATGATAATAATAATAAAGGCAAAAAAATGCACAATAAAGGAAAATACAAGCTAATTTGAAATACAAAAAAAAAGAATAAATAAACAGTTAAGGAGATAATAAATAAGTGAAAATTAATAAAAGTTTGATTTTAAAAAAATTAAAAATAAATAAATAAATCAAACAATATATATATAAAAATCTCAAGTTAAATGATCCAAGGATCGAATTGAAATTGAAATAAAATTAAAGGGTAAAATCTAAAAAAGAAAAAAAGGGGAATTAGGGCATGAATAAAATGCGCGCAAAGGAATGAGGACTAAATGGAAATTTATTCCCAATCCTTAGAGTGCTCCGTTTCAATATGGACCAAAGTGAAACAAAAATAAAATTATGCGGCAAAATTAAAAGAAAAAAAGAATAAAAAGGACTAAATTGTAACGCGTTGCAAAAGAGGAAGGACCGTACGAGCAAATAACCCATACGCTAGAAAACACGCGGATCCTATTTAGGGATAAATTTCAAAATTGCGTATGGATTTTGATTTAATGTACAATTTTATATATAAATTTTAATTGTGTAATTTTATACATGAAATATTAATGTAATTCAATTTTGACAAATTACTAACATAGTTACTGATATAACACTATTTAAAGTACATTTTTTTTCTTCTCTTTTCAAAATCAATAAAAAAATAGAGATTTCAGATCCAAACAAAAAACAAAACCGAAAAAATAGCAAGCAGATTAAACGCAAAAAAAGAGACTAAAGGTCAGAATAAAAATCAAAGGTGGTTCCTTTTTTTTTTTGCTTTTTTCTTTTTTTCCCTTTTATTCTTTTGACACATAAAAGCATGTGTTATTCTTTAAAAAAATAATAAAAAAGGTAGCTTTACCTTTCTTCTTCGACACATAATGGTTGGAAAACTCACGCCCCTTTCGGAGAAAATAAAAAAGAAAGAAGATTTTTTTTTTAGACTTAGACAAATTATAATGGGTTTTATAAAGAAATGAAAACAGCGTCGTTTCAAAAAATAATAAAAGATCGCGTGTTTTCATTGGAGGGCTAATTGCACTTTTAGCCCCCTTTTTTATGCTTTTACGATCAAGTTCTATTTTCTTTTTAATTTGGCCCGTTAATTAAAGCTTTGCATTTCGATCCCCCACCTAACGGTGCGTTTGATCGGAAGGAATTATTGCTCGTTTAGTCCCCATGAGTCCATGATGTTGCGAAATCAGTCCTCGTTCTTTCTTTTATTTTCAAATTTAGCCCAAAATCCTATTTTGATTTCAATTCAATCCTTTTAAGTTGACTCATGATTTTTGTACATTTATTATCATTATTATTATATTATTACATCATTATCATATTATATACGTTATTGTTACTTTATTATTATTATTATATTATTACCACTATTGTCATTTTATTCTTTTATTTCATTACTAGCATCATTTTATCTCCATTAACATATATTCATTTACATTCTTATACTATTATTTTATTTTATCACTACAATAATTATTACTATTATTATCATTATTTAGTATTTGTAAATATTATTATTATTACTCTATTGTTGTTTTGTAACCATATTATTATTATCGTTATTATTTTTATTTTACTATTACTATTATATTATATTATGTTTGCTTATTTTTAGACTTAGCGACAAATGAAAAAAAAAGAATATAATGGGTTTTATAAAGAAATGAAAACGACGTCGTTTCATGAGGGGTTCAGGCCAAAAAGCCTAGCCGTTTAAAGCGACCATGAGCGACCACCCGTGCGATCCAGGATCCGCGTGTTTTCATTGGAGGGGCTAATTGCACTTTTAGCCCCCCCGCTTTTTTATGCTTTTACGATCAAGTTCTATTTTCTTTTTAATTTGGCCCGTTAATTTTCAAAGCTTTGCATTTCGATCCCCCTGCTGCTGTGCGTTTCGGCCGGAAGGAATTATTGCTCGTTTAGTCCCCATGAGTCCACGCGCGTTGCGAATCAGTCCTCGTTCTTTCTTTTATTTTCAAATTTAGCCCAAAAATCCTATTTTGATTTCAATTCAATCCTTTTTAAGTTGACTCATGATTTTTGTACATTTATTATCATTATTATTATATTATTACATCATTATCATATTATATCGTTATTGTTACTTTATTATTATTATTATTATATTATTACCACTATTGTCATTTTATTCTTTTATTTCATTACTAGCATCATTTTTATCTCCATTAACATATATTCATTTACATTCTTATACTATTATTTTATTTTATCACTACAATAATTATTACTATTATTATCATTATTTAGTATTTGTATTATTATATTATTATTATTACCTCTATTGTTGTTTTGTAACCATATTATTATTATCGTTATTATTTTTATTTTTACTATTACTATTATATTATATTATATTTGCTTATTCTTTTACATATATATTACATTATTTATTAAAGACTATTACTATTTTATTTTTCTTTCGTTTTATTTTACAATATTATTTATACATTATATATATTATTATTAGTATTATTTATGTTTTCATTATCATTGTTCTAATATCATTTTATTCTCTATCATTCTTGCCATGTTACTATTATTATTGTATTATTATTCTTGTATCATTATTAGTATGTCATTTTTACCGTTATCATTTTATTATTATTTATTACCATATTATCGTTATTATTATTATTATTCGTTATTCTCATTATTTTCACCATTTTTTTCTTTCTTTTGCTTGCTATTACTATTATCTATTATTACAAGTGTATGTGTTATCATTCTTTTTTCTACTATTATTACTATTATTACTATTATTAGTTTTTCTATTATTATTATTGTCATTGTTATCGTTAGTAGTAGTAGTATCTTTATAATTACCGTGTTTACGTCCACATTTGTTTTCTTAGCCTTGTGTTATATTATTAATACATTTTGAAAATTATCATATTTCCTTTAATTTTTTTAAAAAAAAAAAAGGCAATGTTTTGTATTTAGAGATTCATGAATAGTGCCCTAACGTCTTTGGGTTGCGATTCTCTGTTTCACTAAATAATCAAACATCCTTCTATCCTATTTCATGAAATATGAGACGACCTTGACTTGAGAGATTAAAACATCGTGTCCTAACGTACTGGATGTAATACTTAGATCTTTTTGGAGTAAAGAAATCTCGATTTTTCTTGGCCCGAATACCTATATTTATTTTTAGCTCAAACACTAAAATCAAAGTGCATTTACAAAACCACCTTATTCCGTCCAAAAGTTTTCAAATCGAGCAATGTTTGTGTGTTTAGAAATTTGGGAATAGTGCCCTAACGTCTTTGGGATACGATTTTCCGTTTGATTAAAACACTAAACATCCTTTTAATAAATTTCAAGAACTTGAGATAACTTTGATTACGAAGGCTTGAATATTGTATCCTAACGTCTTTGGATGTGATGTTCGTATCCTCTCGAAACAAAGAAATCTCAAATATCCTAATACATTTTTAAGACCCGTATTTTAAAACCCTTTCAAACTTCCGACATTAAGACACTAATTAATCATTTTGGTACCAATTTTGGGCGTGTCGAGGTGCTAACCCTTCCTCGTCGTAACCGACTCCGAACCCGATTTTTAAAACTTCGTGACCGAAACACTTGTTTTAGTAAAACAAAACGTTTTATTAAAATAAAGGTGATCCGATCACACCAACTAAAGGTCGGTGGCGACTCCCCTTTTTTTCATTTTTAAAACCCAAAGTCGAACCCCCTTTTGTCGTCTTCCAAAAAATGGTTACGACAAGAGGAAACCAGGATTGTTATTTATAAGTAGCTAAAGTGTGATAATTAATTAATGAAAAAGACAAAATTCTGTCTTTTGATTTAAGGTTAAGTTTTGTTTATGTTGCTCTTTAACCATCTTGTTTGATATTTCTTCGAGTTGGGCTGAATTCATTTAATTAATATCCATTATTCGAATTTGAGTTTTAATTAAGTTTTACCTCTATACATTTTATATACTATTTTAAAGAATAAATAATTTCACAAGCACAAACTTAAGCTTAAGCGCAAGGGTGAAATATCCAAATATACAAAAAAAAAATATTTACGAGAAATGGCGGTTTCTTAAAATTTACGAAAAATGCCATTTCCCTACAAAATATATCCACGTCGGTAGCGTTTTGTGGAAAAAAATCAAGAAAGGGCGACATCGATCGCTTTTGCTTTGATGTATAAATATTTAGCCCTATTCAAAATTTTAAATATTTTATTTAGCATAAATTGTAGATACAAATATTAGTTATCAAATATTTATTATTCAAATCTCAATGTTAAATTTAAATATATATTATTTATATCTATTTTATTTTACAAAATTGGAACACTAATCACATTTGAATATCATATAAATAATTTAAGCAATCGGGCTCGAATCCTTATAACAAGTCCAGTGTTTAATACAAATAATTAGTGGATCTAAATTTTAAAATATATATATTAATTGAGTATGAATTTTACAATTATTAACCACGTCGATCAATCCATTGAATATTCAATTTAATTTAAATTCTACATATTCATGGGTTAAATTTAGAGAATAATTTTTTTATCTTTGAACCAGCCTAAATTTAAATATTTTAAAATATATAAATATTAGCGTAAAAATATCTTTTAATATTTTGTTATTTTTAAATAATAAAATGTACTATTTAAATAGCTTTAATTTAAGTTACGATTACAAAAAACTTCTTATTTATTAAATATATTAAAATTAAATTATAAAAAATAAAAATAAAGAAAACTTCTTATTTATTAAATATATTAAAACTAAATTACAAAAAATAAAAATAAAGAAAACTTCTTATATTAAAACTAAATTACTAAAAATAAAAATAAAGAAAACTTCTTATTTATTAAATATATTAAAACTAAATTACAAAAAATAAAAATAAAAAACTTCTTATTTATTAAATATATTAAAACTAAATTACAAAAAATAAAAATAAAAAACTTCTTATTTATTAAATATATTAAAACTAAATTACAGAAAATAAAAAATAAAAACATCTTATTTATTAAATATATTAAAACTAAATTACAAAAAATAAAAATAAAAAATCTTATTTATTAAATATATCAAAACTAAATTACAGAAAATAAAAATAAAAAACATCTTATTTATTAAATATATTAAAACTAAATTACAATAAAATAAAAATAAAAACAACTTCTTATTTTATTACATATATTAAAACTAAATTACAATAAAAATTAAACAATTTCTATTTTATTAAAGATATTAAAATTAAATTACAATAAAAATTAAACAATTTCTATTTTATTAAAGATATTAAAATTAAATTACAATAAAAATTAAAAACTATTATTTTATTAAATATATTAAAACTAAATTACAAAAAATAAAAATAAAAATAACTTTTATTTATTAAAAATTCAAATTAAATTACATACAAAAAATAAACAACTTCTATTTTGATGAAGATATTAAAATTAAATTACAAACACAAATAAAAAATAACTTTTATTTTATTAAAAAATTATTACAATTTAAAATAAAAAACCCATCCGAATCAATGTTGATACCTATTTAATCGATGCCACAAGGGGTGGTCTGCGATTCTGTACCGATTCCTTCTTCTTCTAGCTTCCTGGGGTCGTGGAACCTCGGGTGGTGATTCCGGTTCCTCCGGCAATGGGTCTGGCTGTGGGTGTTGTGAGGATGACCCACCTTGATAAAATAACGACCCCGGAGATGTTTGCATAAACCACGGCGGGGTGTCTGAATCCTGTATGGCGAAGAGACTGGTAAAAAGAAGTGCTCCCTGATGGTGCCTCCTGTGATCCCTCACTCGATGACGGCCTCAAGATCGGCTGGCCAGTCGGAGTAGTCGGGAACGGACTCGAACCTGGCCATGCATACCAACCTGGGGTGGGACTGGGAAAAGGAAACATATATGGGTTAGGATACATATAATGGCTAGGGTGCGACCGCATAAAGGCTAAATCTTTGTGATGTCGGTGTCGTCGATCGAATCGATGGGCTCGGTGACTATGTGGTATTTGTTGATGGGCCGGTGGTCGTTTGCCGCTATTGATGGCTCCGTCTCATCACCCCTTCTCCTTGGATTTAAAGGGCCCCAACGTTCCCTTTGTTGACGAAGTTGTCGTCGCCTCTCTTCTTCTGACAACAAATACGGCTTACCATGTATCCTAAACAATTGCATGTATTCCGGCACGTACGCTAACTCAGGAACGATGATCGATTCCCGAATAGGTAAATAGCCATACCGGTTCTCCCACATCTCGATATATACTGACCAAAATCTTGGCCAATCCGTGTGCAACTGTCGTAAGTCCACTTTGTGCTCATCATCGAGCACCTTAGGTGGCATGGGAATCAGTTGCCGGAATCCAAATTGTCGCAGAACCCAATCTGACTGGTGCATCTCCACGGTCGTATAGTTGATCAATGGGACCTTCATGTGCCAAATGTTTAAATTTTGTAAGAACTCCTCTGGAATTACTGCTCGAATTGTCGGATCATCGTACGGTGTCCATTGAAACTATATTAACATTACCAAAATATTAGTTATATACATAATACTAAACACTAAATACGAAATACTAAATTATAAATACGAAATTTGAAACTTACTTGTGATTTCGATTGTTGGTCCAATAAAGCCATATATCTTCAAACGAGGTAGGTATTCCAAAGATAACTCGCCAAATGGTTCCACCTAATTAAATAAATTTTAGCATACAATTATACTATAAATCTACATAATAATTGTAAAATATAACATTAAATTTACTCGTTATCGATGGGAATGAATATGGGTGGTCGAGTCGAGGGCGTAAAATAGAAATCAAATCGTGCCCATGATTTGCAGAGTGATAGGCAACCTCCGATTTTTACTTTACTCGGTAGTGTCGCACCGCACATCTCCCGATACAACCGATATACGGTAGACCCCAACTCAATTCACCAATTTGCTAAAAAATCAACAAGTTTCAGCAGCCATCTCAAATGTACAAGATTTCTAGACAGGTCCGACATCAAATAACCTCCAATTATCTCAAGAATGTATGCCCGAGCATACCGTATTCTTTCTATTTCGATCACACCATCATTCGGCTCCGGGAATGTGTCTCGTAACTAGGTCATCTCAATCCGATCTCCATGAATGTTATCCGGAATGGCACCCAGAAGCTCGTAGCATACGGCTATCCTATCGGTAGAAGTTGCGGACCCGGTGACTATCAACCAGTCCACCGGCAATCCCAACTGCAACTGCACATCTTCCAGAGTTATGGTACACTTTCCGCATAAAAGATGGAAAGTGTGCGTCTCGAGTCTCCACCTCTTTATCAACGCACTGATCAAAGTCGGCTCCAACTTGAACCCCTGGCCTATCCTGGCCACGTGCCAAAAACCCACTTCCTGCAGGTAATTCTCGATCAACGGCGATGGGGGACCATGCATATTGCGAATATAACATTGTAACACTCGATCTACAGACTGTTTAAAAAATTATAAAATAAAAATTAATTAAAATTGCATAAACCTAAAAAATATTAAATAATATTGAAAAATTAAAATTAAAACTTACCATTTGCATTTGATCGACGGAGATGTGCTTGTTGTCTAGACAAATTAATTCCCCAGCCATTGGTAATAAGATCAAAAATTTTAAAAGTTTCAAAAAAAATATATTAAAAAATTTAAAAAATGGCTTTTTTGTAAATATTAAAGGACTATTTTGAAATTTCAGAGGTTTCAAGGACTTAAAGAGAAATTTGAGAGAAGAATGAGTAAGGACTAAAGTGTGAAAAAAATAAAAGGGTTGGGGTTTTTATAAGTTTATTTTTTGGCCGGCCTTGGTTCCGTCATCGGACCACCATGGTCGGCGACCGAAAGATGAAAACGACTCCCTTTTAACCCCTTCGAAAAGGAAACCGAAGGCAAGGCCTTCTTAGCCTTAAAACGAAAGGGAGGAAGCCTCCTAACTGTTCCTCAAGTCGACTTCGACAATAAAAGGGGAAGATTCCGGCGACGGAGGCGCGGTGCAAATCCGAAAGTTTTCCTCTTTTTTGTTCTTTTATTCTTGTTTCGTTTGTAAAAGAACTTTTTAAAAGAAAAAATGAAAGTAGCAAATTTAAAAAATAAAACTAAAAAAACGAAGATTACCTTGAATATTTGCTTTTTTTTTTAATTTCTAATGTTCGTAAAAAGACTACAATGGTTTGGCTTCGGTTTTTATAACCGATTTACAGATCTAATGTCGAAACCATTTTTATTTTAATGTTTTGAAAAAAGGGTCGACTTAAAAATGATGTGGAGTCGCCACCAATCCTTTTATTTAGGTGTGATTGAATCACCTTTGAAAATTTTATTGGTCTACGAAATTAAACGACAAAAAGGATTTGGGAGTCGGTTACACACGAGGAAGGATTAGCACCCCCATAAGCCCCAAAACGAGTACCAAATTGATTAATTAATGTCCTTACGTTGAAAAGTTGAAAATATTAAGGCATGAGTATTTTTTAAGGAAAGTTAATTTATTTGGAATTGAATATCCAGATTAACTCGTTTCAAAAGGAATAAAAATATCATATCTAATGCGTTATGATATAACACGTTTATACTTTGACATCGAGATCATCTTTGATCTTCAAAACATGCAATTAAAAAGATATTTGATTATTTAGTTGGATAGAAAATTAACACCTAATACGTTAGGACATAATTTTCCGAACTTTCAAACATACAAACATTGCCTTGAAAATTTTTCAAATGTGAAATCTTAAAATTTGGCTCAATATACAATTTTTAACAAAATGAAACATTTGGTAAAGACTTGTGTAATAACCAATTTTGGCCCGGGGCCCGTTGAAAAAGAAAAAACACAATACCAGTATAATAAGCCAAATCCAAAACCAAATAAAATAAAATAGTCCATTTAAATGTCCATCTACAAAAAGATTCAAAGCCCAATTAACCCAAAAATACCAGACCCAAATTTAATACAAATAACAGCCCAAGAATTATAAACAATGTCCCAATTTACCCGAGCCCAATTACAAGGGCCCAATCGGCCTGAATGACCTAAAGACACTTAGGGTTTCAGAAGCCCTAAGGGATCCCAAAGCTATGCGCAGCCGCCGCATGTTTGCCTCCTGACCTTCCACGCGTGCCGTTCCAGATCCGCGCGTCCCTCACATGCGCGCCGTCCCTCACACGCGCGTCGTTCCCAGTGCCTACGCCTCTTGATGGTTGAAGCTCCCAGGCGCCTCGGGCTCCATCCCCACCTTCCTCGCCCATGCCCTGCAGAAACAAAGACAACAAACAACAGGCAATAAAGCAGGAAGTATAGGGGAAATAGTTGAATAATAAAAAAGGGCCTTGTGTATTTGGCTATAAAGCCATTCAAAATGGATGTAAAAAGGGTCCGGCTTCTGTTTTACGAACTACGAATACGGAATAATAAAAACAAGCAAAGATTTTGAAGGTTGATCTCATTTTCCATTTTTTGTTATTTACTATTATTTACTGTTATTTATTACTCCTTCTATCATTTTCATTATCAAAAAAATTTCTATAAACAAACAATAAACAAAAGGGGGAGAAAAGGGTTTTACCTGGGCCGAGTGTTTGACCTCCGTCTTCCATCGCGATCGGGGTCGAACGTCGGTGAATGAAAGAGGCTCTAAGGTCGGTGTCGTGGAAATCGGTCAGACTCCTCTCAAAATATTGCTCTTCGTCGAATATGATGGCGATTGGGTAGTAAGCCGAGGGATTCTCCATTAGTCGCTGCCATTCGCCGGTCAGGGTAGCAACCTAGTGGTGAACAGAAGGGGCTTTAGCTGTTGGTTGAGGGCGACGAAAGGTTGGGTTTCGGCTGGAGTCAGAAAGGGTGGCTAGGGTTTCATCCAAAGAGGTTTAGCAAAGGATTTTAGGTAGCTTTAAAAGGGCTAAATGGCCATTAATAAAACGACGACGTTTCAGGTTTAGCCTGATAGCTTCGAAACGACGTCGTGTGGGTGCTCCGATTCGACCCGATTTGGAAACCCAGAGGATCCGCGTGTTTCTAAAAGGAATATTTCCCGTACTAGTCCTCCTCTGTTTGGCGATAATTCGATTGGGTCCTCTTGGCCGTGTATTTTGCTTATTTGCTATTTTCACCCTACATTTTGAAACGCATTTCAACTCGGCCCTCATTCATACGCTGCGTTTTGATTATCGGAATAATTTCTATTTCCATCCCTAGTAGTTCGCTCTCATTTCGCTTAAGCCCTTGGTTCTCTTTTATTTTAGACTTCGGCCCCCAGATTCCAGTTTTCATTTTAATTTAATCTTTTTATAGATATTTTGTTTTCTTTAAAATATTTTACTATTCTGCCATTATTTAAAAAATATTATTATTACTATTATTAACATTATAATTATAATTATTATTATTATTATTATTATTATTATTATTATTATTATTATTATTATTATTAAGCTTATGTGCACTACTTTTCAAACATTTACACATATTGTTTATTTTAAGATCCTTTATACATTATTTGATGTAATTGGTTTATTAATTATTTTAAGTTTTCTTCACATTATTATTTTATACTTTTATACATAGATATATATACATTATCATGTTTAAAGTTTTTACATCGCCTTTTAAAAATTGTCTTGTATATTATTGATTTAAAATCCCATTTTGCATTACCTATTCTAAACTAATTTATTGTCATTTCAAATTATATGTGTGGGATTTAATTTATTTCAACTTGCCCCATACTTGTCGTAAATTGTTTCATATGTTCTTAATTTATTTGTCTTTGATTATTGATGTGGATGTTTAAATAGCACAAGTTACGTGATTATTGCTATTGTATGTGTTATGATTTGCTTATCAGTATTTGCATGTCGTTGTTGTTCATCCGCTATCGTTTTAAAAAATGCAAATTTTCAAGATAAGGTGATATTTTGCGTTTTGAAAATACGAAGAAACCGAGCCCTAACTTACTGAGTTCTAGTTTTTTCTCGTTTAATCGGAAAGATGAAATATTCCCTTTAAATTGTAATACAAGTTTAGAATAAAAATACTTATTCTCGGAAGCTCGAGGTGTGACGTCCTAACTTACTAGCCATGACATCTAGGAACCCGAAATAAGTTTGTTTCTTTAAAGCAAAGGCAATGTCCCATGTTTGAAATTTTAGGGAATTAAGCTCTAACTCACTGAGTTTCGATTCCTCATTTGACAAATGAAGGGATATTCTCCTCGAATTCAATCAATTTCAAAGTTAAGAGACAAGCTCAATTTCGAGAATCTAAGATGTTGTGCTCTAACTTACTGAGTATGACATTTTATCCTTTCGAAATAAGAGGATCTCATCATCTATTTTGATCCGTTTAGGTTTTTAAAAATAAAAGACATCAAGGCATTAAATAATCAATTTGATACCAATTTTGGGCGTGACGAGGGTGCTAACCCTTCCTCGCACGTAACTGACTCCCGAACCTATTTTCTCAAATTTCCGTAGACTAAAAAAACATTGTTTTAGTAAATCGAAATGTTTTATCAAAACAAAGGTGATCCGATCACATCTAATAAAGATCGATGGCGACTCCCTATTTTTAAAAGTCGATTTCCGTTTTGACAAAAAAATGGTTATGAAGCTTGACGACTCCGCTGCGGATTTAGGGAGAGTCGAGCCACAAAATTGATTGTTTTCTATCTCGTTGTTGAAAATTAAAAATTTGATTTGGAAAATTACGATCCTCTTGTTGCGTTCGTTTACATCATCTCATTTAATTATTATGGTTTGAGTCTTGTAAAATACTTGTGCATCATATTGCATGACCGCTGGGTCACACCTTTCTAAGTGGGAGTGAGAAACTACTCTTTCGTGAGGTTTTCACCTCCGTGCAAGATAGTGAAACGCTTTCAGAATACATCCATACCTATGTCTTCGTGTGATTTTCATCTCCGTGCAGCCATAGGGATGTTCCCCTGAACCGAACTTGGTCCACATGAGCCTATAATGGGTGAGGATCGAGAAATCTGCTAGTTCGGGTACCTTTACTCTAGAACCAAACCGCATATAGAGAGACCTAGGAACCTACCCTAGGTAGAGCCACACTAAACCCCTAGAGGTCACCTCGATAGGTGTTTTATGTTTGTCATTTCTCCTACACTGACGTTTTTTCTGTGCTTGTTTATTTCTCTTGCACTAACGTGTTTTCTCTTGTTTTGATTGCATTGCACGCATTTCTCATATTTAAGAGGCGTTGATTTGGGTTCGATTGCTGAATTAGGAAGTTTGCCATGGAAAACAACTTTCTTGATAAAGTGGAGGATAATGCGGCTATCTGAATTTGGTCAGAGGCTACACAACTAGAAAAAGGAGATAGTCTAGCTGCGGGGCATGTGTCAGAATTATGGGACTACACTTGTATTAGTGTGACACAAAATAATCTTCACGAGTTAAAAGCTATATGGGATCAATGGAGCAATGAGACCAAGAGTTCATTCTGCCATAGTTACGGAGATTTGCCACACTTGCTCGACGTCAAGGTGGATGAGCAGTTATTCCGATCTATCACTCAGTTTTGGAACCTGCGTATAATTGCTTCACTTTTGGGAAAATGGATTTGGTACCAACCATAAAAGAATACACAGCTCTATTGCATTGCCCTATGGTTCAGGTTGATAGAATCTATTTGAGAGCAGCTTATGTTCCAGCCTTCTGGAAGAAATTAATGAGCATTACGGGAATGAATAAGCAATGGATCAAAGCCAGGATCAAGCAAAAGGGCGAATGTAAGTGCATCCCATGGAGGAACTTGAGAGATCTGATTTTAACCCATCCTGATATAGGTAAAAGAGTCGATGTTTTTGCACTGAGCATATATAGGTTAGTGCTATTCCCTAGAGCATTAGGACATGTAGATGAAGCTGTCACAGATTTCTTCGACTGACTCAGTACGGGAGTTACACTAGTTCCTGCAATTTTGGCAGAGGCTTTCAGATCATTGAACCCGTGTAGAAGGTCCGGAGAAGGCAGGTTCGTGGGTTGTGCACAGCTGCTAATAGTTTGGTTTCACAGCCATTTTTGGAAAATGGATAAAGTTTATTGTCGGATCTTTATAGATAACTATTCCCCGTTGAAAGAGATAATAGCAGTGCCAAAAAGAGACGACGTATCAGAGGAGAATTGGATAGTATTTCTTCAAAATCTTCAGGAGACGAATATCGAATGGAAAGCTCATTGGTTTATACCTGATGAGATTCTGTTTCAATGTGAGAATTTCGACTGGGTCCCTTTGCTCAAAATTTGGGGAGCCACTGGTTATGCTCATTTACTGGTATTAAGACAGTAAGGGTCGAGACAATTTATATCGGCAACACATGGCCTAGCACAATGTGAGTTCCCGTATAAAGGGAAAAACTATAAGAAGAGAGTTAAAGAAATTTCCACTGCTTGGAACCAAGTTCGTCGAATGAAAAAGTTGACCGTAGGATCAAGGACTACTCCTAAATATGACAGATGGATTAGTAAAAGAATCAACGACAACATCCAAGGGCCAGGTCTGGAAGACGAACGATCCGTGGAGGAATATTTGCGGGTAATCCCATTAGAAGTGGAAATAATAAAGCAAGATTTCGAAAAGAAGAATCGTGAGCTGGAAAAGAAGATAGCAATTAGAAGATGAAAAGATGCATTTAAAGTTAGATGCCACATGCAAAAGATAGAGGCCGAAAAGAAAAAGAAAGGAAAAAATAAAGCCGAGGAAGACTTAGAGAGCTTGAAGACAGACTACAAGAAAATGCGCATATCAATGAGGACTGCTAGGCTGGGGAAAACTTCAGAGCAGTGGAAACAGGAAATTCAAGCAGAAAACTGTAACATCCTCGAAGTGGGCCTACTCATTTATATGATAGTCTAATATGATAAGTTGGGATTGTAAAGGTTGGGCTGGCTTTTTGATTAAATATATGGATTAGAGTTTAAATTAAGTGATATTTTAGGCTTTTAAAAAAAATTGGGTTAGGTGGCTAATAAATGGTGTTAGCTTATAATTTATGAAGATGGTTAATTAAGTGACAAGCTGGGCTTGTGGCCCAAAGAATTAAAGTGCATTAAGTGGGCATAAGGTAGCGCCATAAAGGGGGAGGAATTTGGGCCCTTGTGTGGCGTTTGGGCCCTAAAAGATGGGTCAAATTTGGCATTTAAATGAGAAGGGGGTGGACGGCAATTAGGCTACCTTTTAGGAGTTATTTCTTTTATTTTAACTGTTAAAAAGCTGATAATTAATAAGGAGGAGTTGGATTTAAGGTGAGCTCTCTTAAAGGTAAGATAAGGATTGAGTTATCGATGAGATGAAGGCTATCGGAGAGGGAGAGTTGGTCAAATTCTAACTCTGTGTGTGTGGGTATGCCAAAATTTCTCTATAAATAGGAGTAGTATTCTTCAAATTTAGTATTCGAAACCTATTATTCTCTCATTCTCTTAAAATTTCTAAGCCTTCTCTACGCTTTCTTTTTTCTTTTCTAAGAGCCAATTCCTTTGTTCATACCCTCATCTCCCATAGCCAATCTACAAGTGAGATCTCTGTTTTCCCGAAGGTGCACCATAAGCCACATACTCCTTAGTAATTTGGTAAGTTTTGGGATTTTATTCTATGTGATTTCACTTTTTCTTTTCATTCAAATCTAACCCGAAACACTTATTTAAGGCCTGTCGATTTTCCCTCTCTACTTTTAGTAGCCAAATCTGTCTCATTAAAAGTCTCTTGTGCCGATTTGGTGGAAAAGTCGAAGGTAGGAAGGTGACGTTTTCTTAGGAATTTTTGGGATTCGACAAATAAGGCTCTACGTTAGGGATAATAGATTTTCACAGTAACCAGGTGTGTAATACCTCCCCACCATCTAGATCTGCCTATTATTTTATGTTCATGTATTTTTTTATGTTTTGATTAATGCCAAAATCTCGGTTTATTGATGCAAGCCTAAGGAGGGTAAAAGCGGATCCCCAGGTTAGTAAATAATCTATTTAAATGTTATAAGTAAAATGCTTGTATGTGATTGCATGGGTTGGGTTGATGAAAGGAGGAAGTTATACGTTATATGTGTAGCGGCTAATCTTTGTGAATCGTTATACTGAACTTGACCATTAAATATTATACAAATTTGGCCATTATATGTTATAAGGGCTTGGCCATCATATGTGGATGGCAAAGATGACCGCCATCATGGTGTGTAGCGGTGTGGGTCGATTGTAAAAATCTCCAATGGTGTGAACAGGTTGAGTGCGGGGGTGTAGCGGATGGAAACCTAGGCAAACGGGTTGGGCCTTGCATATTAATTGCTATTAATTTTATTATGATTATTACTTTGTTTATTTTGTTTAATGGGCTTAAGGCCCAAACTCTAGTCGTGCATGAGGTTGCACATCGAGTCTCGCGACTCACCCTTTAATTAACATTTCGTGATACCTAGTGATTTGGACCGGGCTTGAGAGGAGCATAAGGTGGCCATGCGAGAAGAATATGTAGATTTGGCAAAAAGAGACTCAAGTTTTATTTTATCTTTTTAATTAATGGACTTCAAATCTCGTTGTAATAAGGCCATGGGCTATTATATTTTATTATGGGCTTCTATTACTTTAAGTCGTTTAAGTTTTTATTTTATTTAAAAGGACATGTATTTGAGTTTAGATTTTACTCTACTTAAGCATATTCTATATAAAACATATTTGGGCTTTTCTAAAATACGACATGTTTCGATAAAATTTTTCTTGGTGACATACCGATCCGGTTGTAGTGTTTGAAATTTGGGTTTGGGGTGTTACAATTGGTATCGAGCAGGTTCAAAACTCACTCTAGGGTTTTGGGCTCAAAACATTTTTTAAAGATGGGCTTTTGAAATATACATGTTTTAAATAATAACAGTCTGTTAGCTCAAGATAGCACTTGCATCTCCTACCAAGTCCCCAGGTTACTCTCAACCATTGTGTGATATTTATATATGTGGGCTTAATGGGCCTAGTGGGACGTGGACTAAGCTAAAATTAGAACTTGATGGACTCTAGGCTTAACTTAAACCACTTCTTAAAATTCATAAAACTTAATTTCACCGAACAAACTCATTAACGAGCCGAAGGCTGAGGTGTGTAACCATCATACCCATGTTCAGAAGGATATGGAAGAGCACAGTATTTAAGCAGATCCCTAGTGACTCACCTCCTCTTCGCTGGAATCCTACCTGGTGCGTAGTGACTATTTACCCTAGTTACGAGGGCTGGTTGATGGGCTAAACCCTATGATTAAAACCCGAAAGGGACCAGCCACCTCTTTCTTAAAAAAAAAAAACCCAAGTTTTGTAAAATTTTTAAAATAATTTTGTTTTATGAAAAAAATTCCAATCAACCCTGTTTCAAAAAAAAAACCTATCAACGTTTGAAAAATTACCCTTGTTTTGCAAAATGACCAAAATAGCCCTGATTTGTAGAATTACCAAATTACCCTTATTTTGTAAAATTACCAAAATACCCCTGAATCATAAAAATTATCAAAATACCCTCAAATTACAAAAATTATTGAAATACCCTTGAATTTCAAAATTACTGAAATACCCTAAAATTTTAAAATTACTGAAATACCCTCAAATTTTAAAATTATCGAAATGCCCTTAAATTTTAAAATTACCGAAATACCCTCAGATTTTAAAATTTTAGAAATGCCCCAGATTCTAAAATTACCAAAATACCCTTACTTCACAAAGTCACCAAAGACCTTATTTTGAAAATTATGAAAATACCCCTGTAGGATAAAATTACAAAAATACCCCTGGGTAGTGGAATAACGAAAATACCCCTATGTATTGAATGTGGGTGTATGGATGTTGTTAGTTGAATGTATGTAGTTTATAAAACTAGGAAAGGTGAACTTGAGACTGAATTGCGAATTCGAAAGAACTACTCTTAAAACTACTAATCATAAGACTGTTCGTGGATAATCACTGGAAGAAAACCAATAATTCATAAAATTTTTAATCAGATAAACGCGAACCAATAGCATGAGTACAAGGGGACGAGGTCGCTATAGATGTGAATACCGGTGCGTACTCTACCATAATATACTAAGTGTTTATTTTGGCTTAGAATTAGAGTGCACAGCGAAAGTCTAGTGGTGAGACTTAAATAGTATGATTTCTAGTTAGTTGGAAATTTCGAGGACGAAATTTCTTTAAGGGGGTAGAACTGTAACATCCTCAAAGTGGGCCTACTCATTTATATGATAATCTAATATGATAAGTTGGGATTGTAAAGGTTGGGCTGACTTTTTGATTAAATATATGGATTAGAGTTTAAATTAAGTGATATTTTGGGCTTTTAAAAAAAAAATAGGTTAGGTGGCTAATAAATGGTGTTAGCTTATAATTTATGAAGATGGTTAATTAAGTGACAAGCTGGGCTTGTGGCCCAAATAATTAAAGTGCATTAAGTGGGCATAAGGTGGCGCCATAAGGGGAGGAATTTGGGCTCTTGTGTGGTCATTTGGGCCCTAAAAGATGGGTCAAATTTGGCACTTAAATGGGAAGGGTGGACGGCAATTAGGCTACCTTTTAGAGTTATTTCTTTTATTTTAACTGTTAAAAAGCGATAATTAATAAGGAGGAGTTGGATTTAAGGTGGGCTCTTTTAAAGGTAAGATAAGGATTGAGTTATCGATGAGATGAAGGCTATCAGGAGAGGGGAGAGTTGGCCAAAATTCTAACTCTGTGTGTGTGGGTATGCCAAAATTTCTCTATAAATAGGGAGTAGTATTCTTTAATTTCGTATTCGAAACCCTATTATTCTCTTATTCTCTCAAAATTTCCAAGCCTTCTACGCTTTCTCTTTTCTTTTTCTAAGAGCCAAATTCCTTTGTTCATACCTCATCTCCCATAGCCGAATCAACAAGTGAGATCTCTGTTTTCCCGAAGGTGCACCATAAGCCACATACTCTTAGTAATTTGGTAAGTTTTGGGATTTTATTCTATGCGATTTCACTCTTTCTTTTCATTCAAATCTAACCCAAAACACTTATTTAAGGCCTATCGATTTTCCCTCTCTGCTTTTAGTAGCTGAATCTGTCTCATTAAAAGTCTCCTGTGTCGATTTGGTGGAAAAGTCGAAGGTAGGAAGGTGATGTTTTCTTAGGGATTTTCGGGATTCGACAAATAAGGCTCTACGTTAGGGATATTAGATTTTCGCGGTAACCAGGTGTGTAATACCTCCCCACCATCTAGATCTGCCTATTATTGTATGTTCATGTGTTTTTTTTATGTTTTGATTAATGCTAAAATCTCGGTTTATTGATGCAAGCCCAAGGAGGGTAATAGCAGATCCCCAGGTTAGTAAATAATCTGTTTAAATGTTATAAGTAAAATGCTTGTATGTGATTGCATGGGTTGGGTTGATGAAAGGAGGAAGTTATATGTTATATGTGTAGCGGCTAATCTTGTGAACTATTATACTGAGCTTGACCATTAAATGTTATACTGGACTTGCCATTATATGTTATAAGGCTTGGCCATCATATGTGGATGAGCGACATGACCGCCATCATGGTGTGTAGCGGTGTGGGTCGATTGTAGAAATCCCCAATGGTGTGAATGGTTGGTGCGGGGTGTGTAGCGGATGGAAACCTAGGCAAGCAGGTTGGGCCTTGCATATTAATTGCTATTAATTTTATTATGATTATTACACTGTTTATTTTGTTTAATGGGCTTAAGGCCCAAACTCTAGTGGTGCATGAGGGTTGCACATCGAGTCTCATAACTCACCTTTTAATTAACATTTCGGTGATACCTAGTGATTCGGATCGGGCTTGAGAGGAACGCAAGGTGGCCATGCAGAAGAATATATAGATTTGGCAAAAAGAGACTCAAGTTTTATTTTATCTTTTTAATTAATGGACTTCAAATCTCGTTGTAATAAGGCCATGGCTATTATATTTTATTATGGGCTTCTATTACTTTAAGTCATTTAAGTTTTTATTTTATTTAAAAAGGCATGTATTTGAGTTTGGATTTTACTCTACTTAAGCATATTCTATATAAAACATATTTGGGCTTTTCTAAAAATACGACATGTTTCGATAGAATTTTTCTTGGTGACATACCAGATCCGATTGTAGTGTTTTGGTCGGGTTTGGGGTGTTACAGGACCAAGGTCAATCAATGGAAGTGAAAGTTCCAAGAGGCTCAAGCTCAGAGAGAGGCTATAGAAACAAGTCTATTAGAGGCCCAAAGTGACAAAGAGAAATTAAAGGCTAGAGTGGTGGAGCTTGAAAAAATACTTTATCTGTATGAAAATCGCAATTCTGTGGTAGAGTTAAGAGCGAGTTTGGAGAAAATCAAGGCACTGAAGGGAAGAAAAGAAGAGTTAGAGTACGTGTTACAAAATAGTAAACTTAGGGTAGAGCTTCTTGAAGCAAATGAGGAGCGTGGGAAGGAACAACTTCATCACTCTCAGAGTCAAGTCAGGGATCGGGACTACCTCATGGGTGAAGCTGTGACTCAAATCCAGGGGGTGGCCGAATATTTGCAAACATTGCCAGCTCAGGCTGACATACTAAGTGTGAAGTAAGAGCTAGTATCAGTCAAGGGTCAAGAATTAGCTTCGTTACTCGAGAAATTCAAAACTCTGGGCATTAGGGCAAAGTTGTATTTATAATCCATCTTATGTAAAGAGCTTTGTTTTCTGAAAAGTTTTCTAAATGAAGTTGAATCTAAATCGACACCTCTTTGCATCCATACATTTGCATTGCATTACATGCAATAGTGTTATACCACCCTAATCATTACTGAGGCTAAAATCGTATAATCCACAGCTGTGACACTACGAATTTGGAATCACGGCACCCCTATAGGACACGTCTAAAAGCTAGAGCTATGGATGCAGAACTCAACAAAAGAATCAAAAGAATGGAAAGGATCCAGAGAGAGTTCCAAGAGCAGTTGGCTAGGTCACAACAGGAAACAAGAGATCTGGTGGTGAGATCTCGAGAGGAATCGCTCGAGTAAAGGGATCAAATGGCCAAAATAATGGAGATGATGATAGCTTTGGTCAAAAGAAAAGGACCCGCACAGAACCCTGGCATCATAGAACCCCAGACAAGAGTTAATCAGAATCCTCTCTATCCCCCAGGATGCACCCCGTCTCACGCCCATGCAACGCAAAGAGGATATCCTCAAGGGGAACCGAGGTTTATAGCCATGACCTACACCGCCGGCTCACCTAGGGCAAGGTATATTTGTATCAAACTCCGAAGATAATTTTGCGAACCCAATGGTTCCAGATTTGGACGATCCGATAGAAATCGCTAAGTTGAAAATGGAAGATCGTGATGCTCATGACAAGTATAAGAGTCTAGAAGAAAGACTCAAGGTGATAGAAGCTACTGAAGTCTTCTCTGCACTAAGTGCCAAAGAGCTCAATTTGGTTCCCGATCTGGTTCTACATCAGAAATTTAAAGTGCCAGATTTTGAAAAATATGATGGAACGAGGTGTCCAAAGGCCCATCTTATCATATTTTATCGAAAGATGGCCGGTTATGTGAATGAAGACAAATTGTTAATACACTATTTTCAAGATAGCTTGGTCGGATCAGCCCTCCGATGGTATAATCAACTCAGCAGAGAGAGGATCCGATCATGGAAGGACCTAGCGTCAGCATTCTGTGAACAATACAAGCATGTCTCTGATATGGCGCCCGATCGACTAACGCAGCAGAGGATGGAAAAGAAGCCAACAGAGACTTTTAGACAATATGCTCAAAGGTGGAGGGATATCTTGGCCCAAGTAGAACCCCACTAACTAAAACTGAGATAACGATCCTCTTTATCAACACTTTGAAAGCGCCATTTTATGACAAGCTAGTGGGAAACACCACAAAAGACTTCGCCAATATCGTAATGTTTGGAGAACTCATTGAGAATGCCGTAAAGAGTGGAAAAATAGATGCAAGAGAAAGTGTCAAAAGATCAAGCTCGAGAAATATAGAAAATGAAATGACCAACTTGAGCAAGCGTTTCAAGTCAGTCTCTGCAGGTCAATCGAGGGCTGGGACCACTAGTCATCAGGGATCATCAAGTCAAGATCCAATGTAAAGCGTCTCCAGTTTACACCAATTCCAATGACATATGGAGTTGTATCAAAGCCTGTTTGATGCACATATGGTGGCTCCTCACTACATGAAACCAGTGCAACCTCCATACCCCAAATGGTATGATTTGAATGCTCAATGCGAGTATCACGCAGGAATAACGGGTCACTCAACCGGTAACTGCATTACATTTAAGAAATTGGTGGAGAGGCTTATTAAAATAAGGATTTTGAAGTTCAATGAGTCGACCGGAGTAATAATTTGTGATAATTAAAGGAGGGGTGAGAGAGTCTCGATTCCTTAAAGAAGTTATCAGAAGCCTAAAAATCGAGAAGTTAGAACGCCAATGACACATTTGAAGAGAAAACGGGGGCACAAAGCTTTCCGAAGTCTTACACACTTGGGGGTGTTTTAAACAATAGGACTGTGGAAGAAACCTGCATTTTTAGCTAATCTGGAGTAATATTCAAAACATGTTTGTTGCTTTAAGCCTGGAGGCAACAAGAGTCCTTTTGTGAAATGGGCTTGTTTCCAGAATTGTTATTTCAATAAAATGCATCTTTATTTTCACTCCTCGCATTTCATACTCTATATCGTTTCATTTTCATATCATACTTTTAAATTTTTACCTTCATGCCCACAATGGGTCCCCAAATATCAATGACATGAGCAACACTGTTACCGACTCTCTTTTTAACGAGGTATGTGTCTAAAGGGATTGGAAGACTGTGGGGATGACAGAGGTCACAACTTATTCCCTAAATTGTCAAGAATGGTAGATCCTATCTTACGAAGTGTCAGCAAACACTACAAGAGAGATGAAGATGGAAGTTAGGCTTGCTGCAGGAACAAGGCAAGGAATCATTGAGTTATCTCCAAGAGCTCAAAGATATTTTCGTATGATCACGTTAATACACGCCGGAATACTAAGGCACGAGTATGCTATCAAAGCAAAGGAAGTCACAGAAGAAGTCCATAAGAATATTTAAAGATCACATGCTGATGGTTCTACCTTGACTAAGCCAATCAAAAGGTTCGAGCTACTGGTCTACCCAGAAAGGAAATTACATCAAACACCAAATCGAGGAAGATAGAGCTTACGTGCCTCTTCCCCTTTTTTTTCTCTACATGTGGGCATGGACGTTATCAAGCCAATCTCCTCAAAAGCTTCTGGTCCGCATCGATTCATTTTTGTGGATGTCAATCTCTTCACTAAGAGGGTGAGGTCGCTTCATATGCCAATATTACAAAGTCGATAGTCATTAGACCCAAAAGGGAAAAAAAATATTAACAAAAAATGGTAAAAAGATCATATTTAACAGCACAATGTCAAAAGTTTGCGGTCTTTTCAAAGATCAAGTGCCACGCTATAGTGTTAAAAAAAAAAAGGGAACAAAACGAAGATTGTTAGGAAGATGACCTAAACTTGTGAATGTTGGCATATAGAAGTTACGTTTACCCTTTTTATGCTCATTAAACTTCGGCCAGAACCTCTGCTGGGACAACGCTTTCCTCATTAGATTTTGCCTAGTGAAGTCAAAATCCTCTTTCCCCAGCACAAGCCGAGCCAAAATTGGACGAGGTGAGATGGATCCAATCCCGATGTGATCAAATGAATTTGGAAAGAAAATGTTGAGAGCTATCTGTCACGATCAGGTGAAGCGAGTTTACAACAAAAAGTGATCGCCTTAGAAAATTTCATGATAGGGCTTTGAAAGAAAAATTCTCTCACGCAAAAGAGACTTCAGGAGAAAGTGAATGCCGAACTAGGAAGGACCTTATGCAGCGAAGAAGGCCTAGTTTATGAAAGCATGGATATTGACAGATATAGATGGCAAGGACCTGTCCAATTCAGTGAATTCAGATTCAGCCTAAAAAAGGGGAATAAAAAAAACATTCTCATCAAAAAAGAAGAAAGAAAAAGGAGAGGCCAAAGGCGAAAACCCGCAAAGGGCGCTTTGAGACCAAAGGTGGGTTTGAGTTGAAAACCCAAAAGGGCAGCTCAAATGTTGATAAAAAATGGGGCATACAGTAATCTTGCTATGCTTGAAGTAACAATGAAGAGGTATGTTACGTCTTGGGGCATCGACAAAGTACTCCGGATCCCCTAAACACATATTGAGTTTAAAATGGTCCTCAAGAAGTTTGGACAGAGAAGCTCAAGCTGCAATATCTGGGGCACCCAGCTTCCATTTTACCCATTTTGAGTCTGCTATCTTTGTCTCTTCCAAATACACTCTAAATAAACTTGCTTCTTCATTGCATATGCTAGATTTGATTAACTTGTTTGTTTCGAGCTATCCTCCCAATAAATTTCCATTTCATCCATCATTATGGTCCTTTTTGAGCATTTTGCATTAAAATAATGATTATTAGACTAATAATACTTTCATGAAAGGAGTTTTGCATATGACTCTGGAAACCTCTAAACAATACAGGAGTCTGAAACAAGATTATTGCTTAAGATTCACCAAGCTCAAGGGTTTGAAATATCTGAGTCCAAATTAAGGTTATCACTTCGATTTTTTGTCAAAAAATGGTGATTGAACAAAATGATAAAGTATCGCGGCAGTGATATAATCCTGACAAAAAATGGGCATTGTTAATCCAAGTGCAAAACCAGAATCATTCTCGAAAGGAAATTATATTCTGCATTCATGCGAGCATCATGCATATACATCTGGTTGGGTCACCTAAAGAGTGATCATTAGGTGGAAGCTGACACAGATCTTGTACCTTTAATTAACAAGAGGGTGGGTCAAGAAGAGACAAGTCCTATGTTTTAGAGTCGCAGTAGGATGAATGGAAGATATTCAAATCCTATACCCTCAGGTCACAATAAGATGAACCCTGAAGTTACAGGGGGCAAAAGGGTGATATACGAGAAACGCAGATTACTCGTAAAGCTTGAGGACGGGTACAAAACCTGAAAGGAAAGTCAAGAATCGAAGTAATGAATGCAGGTCATCATGAAAATCGTGACGAAAAAAAGTTACATGACAAACAAACCCAGGGCGCATGGCACAATCATATAGGCATAAAAGCATTTAAGAAAACATGTGCATATCATGATAACATCACGCTTAACACATACAGGTACACCAGTAAAGCAAGAAGTTTTGATGATCGCTGTACCGAACCAAAGAAAAAGATGACATCCGAGTTCCACTAGATGATATGTTTTCAAAAAATTAACTCATAATACGAAAGGTGAGTTGAGCCTCGAGACACACCGAGGTATTTTTAATTTCCATCTTTCAATTTCTGTTCAAAAATCAACTCATAATACGAGAGTGAGTTGAGCCTCGAGGCACGCCGAAGTATTTTTAATTTCTGTTTTCCAATTTCTGTTTTCAAAAAAATCAACTCATAATACGAGAGGTGAGTTGAGCCTCAGGTCATACGCTGAGGTGTTTTACAATATTTCTTTTTTAAAATATCAACTCATAATACGAGAGGTGAGTTGAGCCTTGGGACACGCTGAGGTATTTTTAATTCCTATTTTTTAATTTCTGTTAATAGCAGATCTTGCCTTCCTAAGTGAAGCAGATCGAAGATCAGATATTGCCTTCCTAAGCGAAGCAGATCGAAGATAACAAATCTTGTCTTCCTAAGCGAAACAGATCGAAGAACAAATTTTACCTTCCTAAGCGAAGCAGATCGAGCATAGCAGATCTTGCCTTCCTAAGCGAAACAGATCGAGCATAGCAGATCCTGCCTTCTTGAGCAAAGCAGATCGAGCATAACAGATCTTGCCTTCCTGAGCGAAACAGATCGAGCATAGCAGATATTGCCTTCTTAAGCGAAGCAGACTAAAGTATTTTTAATTTCTGTCTTTCAATTTCTGTTTAAAAATCAACTCATAACACGAGAGATGAGTTGAGTCTCGGGGCACGCCGAGGTATTTTTAATTTCTGTCTTTTAATTTCTGTTTTTAAAAAAAAAACAAAAAAAACAAAAAAAAGCACAAAATAACAAAAAAAGAGGGGTCAACTCATATTGCGAGAATAAGAAAACAATTTGAAAAGTTCAGGTTTCATCAAAGTCCTAGTGGAGCAATTAGTAGATCAAAACTACAAATCTCTTCATATTGGAGCAAGTAAAAAATAAACAAGATTGAGGAAAAGCGAATTGACGCTATGGGTCATGTCTCGCAAAGCAGCGGTGGAGTGAATCATAGCAACAAGCTACAGTAGAGTTTGAAGAAGTTTGAAGAAGATGAGACCAATAAGTCAAGGCTTGGCCAAAACCGGGCAAAAATTGATTCTTTTATTGTCTTTGCTCTATTCTCGTTTCACGACAACGAGCAAAGACGGCACCTGTAATAACAATTTTGGCCCGAGGCCCGTTGAAAAAGAAAAAACACAATACCAGTATAAAAAGCCAAATCCAAAACCAAATAAAATAAAATAGTCCATTTAAATGTCCATCTACAAAAAGACTCAAAGCCCAATTAACCCAAAAATACCAGACCCAAATTTAATACAAATAACAGCCCAAGAATTATAAACAATGGCCCAATTTACCCGAGCCCAATTACAAGGGCCCAATCGGCCTAAATGACCCAAAGACACTTAGGGTTTCAGTAGCCCTAAGGGATCCCAAAGCTATGCGCAGCCGCCACATGTCTGCCTCCTGACCTTCCACGCGCGCCGTTCTAGATCCGCGCGTCCCTCACACTCGCGTCGTCCCTCACACGTGCGTCGTTCCCCGTGCCCACGCCTCCTGATGGTTGAAGCTCCCAGGCGCCTCGGCTTCCATCCCCACCTTCCTCTCCCATGCCCTGCAGAAACAAAGACAACAAACAACATGCAATAAAGCAGGAAGTATAGGGGAAATAGTTGAATAATAAAAAAGGGCCTTGTGTATTTGGCTATAAAGCCATTCAAAATGGATGTAAAAAGGGTTCCGGCTTCTGTTTTACGAACTACGATTACGGAATAATAAAAACGAGCAAAGATTTTGAAGGTTGATCTCATTTTCCATTTTTTGTTATTTACTATTATTTACTGTTATTTATTACTCCTTCTATCATTTTCATTATCAAAAAAAAAATTCTATAAACAAATAATAAACAAAAGGGGGAGAAAGGGGTTTTACCTAGGCCGAGTGTTTGACCTCCGTCTTCCATCGCGATCGGGGTCGAACGTCGGTGAATGAAAGAGGCTCTAAGGTCGGTGTCGTGGAAATCGGTCAGACTCCCCTCGAAATATTACTCTTCGTCGAATATGATGGCGATTGGGTAGTAAGCCGAGGGATTCTCCATTAGCCACTGCCATTCGCCGGTCAGGGTAGCAACCTAGTGGTGAACAGAAGGGGCTTTAGCCGTTGGTTGAGGGCGACGAAAGGTTGGGTTTCGGCTGGAGTCAGAAAGGGTGGCTAGGGTTTCATCCAAAGAGGTTTAGCAGAGGATTTTAGGTAGCTTTAAAAGGGGTAAATGGCCATTAATAAAACGACGACGTTTCAGGTTTAGCCTGATAGCTTCGAAACGACGTCGTGTGGGTGCTCCGATTCGACCCAATTTGGAAAGCCAGAGGATCCGCGTGTTTTGTCTAAAAGGAATATTTCCCACACTAGTCCTCCCCTGTTTGGCGCTAATTCGATTGGGTCCTCTTGGCAGTGTCTTTTGCTTATTTGCTATTTTCACCCTACATTTTGAAACGCATTTCAATTCAGCCCTCATTCATACGCTGCGTTTTGATTATCGAAATAATTTCTATTTCCATCCCTGATAGTTCGCGCTCATTTCGCTTAAGCCATTGGTTCTCTTTTATTTTAGACTTCGGCCCCCAAATTCAAGTTTTCATTTTAATTTAATCTTTTTATAGATATTTTGTTTTCTTTAAAATATTTTACTATTCTGCCATTATTTAAAAATATTATTATTACTATTATTAACATTATAATTATAATTATTATTATTATTATTATTATTAAGCTTATGTGCACTACTTTTCAAACATTTACACATATTGTTTATTTTAAGATCCTTTATACATTATTTGCTGTAATTGGTTTATTAATTATTTTAAGTTTTCTTCATATTATTATTTTATACTTTTATACATAGATATATATACATTATCATGTTTAAAGTTTTTACATCGTCTTTTAAAAATTGTCTTGTATATTATTGATTTAAAATCCCATTTTGCATTACCTATTTTAAACTAATTTATTGTCATTTCAAATTATATGTGGGATTTAATTTATTTCAGCTTGCCCCATACTTGTCGTAAATTGTTTCATATGTTCTTAATTTATTTGTCTTTGATTATTGATGTGGATGTTTAAATAGCACAAGTTACGTGATTATTGCTATTGTATGTGTTATGATTTGCTTATCAGTATTTGCATGTCGTTGTTGTTCATCCGCTATCGTTTTAAAAATGCAAATTTTCAAGATAAGGTGATATTTCGCGTTTTGAAAATACGAAGAAATCGAGCCCTAACTTACTGAGTTTCGATTTTTTTCTCGTTTAATCGGAAAGATGAAATATTCCCTTTAAATCGTAATACAAGTTTAGAATAAAAATACTTATACTCGGAAGCTCGAGGTGTGACGTCCTAACTTACTGGCCATGACATCTAGGAACCCGAAATAAGTTTGTTTCTTTAAAGCAAAGGCAATGTCCCATGTTTGAAATTTTAGGGAATTAAGCTCTAACTCACTGAGTTTCGATTCCTCATTTAACAATTGACGGGATATTCTCCTCGAATTCGAATATGAATTTCAAAGTTAAGAGACAAGCTCAATTTCGGGAATCTAAGATATTGTGCTCTAACTTACTGAGTATGACATTTTATCCTTTCGAAATAAGAGGGTCTCATCATCTATTTTGATCCGTTTAGATTTTAAAAAATAAAAGAGGATCGTATTTTCAAATCTTTTCAAATTTTTGACATCAAGGCATTAAATAATCAATTTGGTACCAATTTTGGGCGTGACGAGGGTGTTAACCCTTCCTCGCACGTAACTGACTCCCGAACCTATTTTCTCAAATTTCCGTAGACCAAAAAAACATTGTTTTAGTAAATCAAAATGTTTTATCAAAACAAAGGTGATCCGATCACACCTAATAAAGATCGGTGGCGACTCCCTATTTTTAAAAGTCGATTTCCGTTTTGACAAAAAAATGGTTATGACAACTTGAATATAGTGAAATTTGAGGCACAATGCAATAACAAAATGCACAAATATTAATTGTGAAATAAGCACAAATTAAACATTATATTAACAATAGGCTATGAAATTTAATAATTCTATGAAATTGACAACAGCAAATTAATATAAAATAAAATTTTGGATGCTAATAAATATATTTAAAATAAAGTAAGTTGATTTTTATCAACATTTTATGGAATTGTTTAAATAAGTTGATTTTTGATCAACATTTTATGGAATTGTTTAAAATGAAATAATTTGTGAACAATTCATTAAATACATATTTTAACAAAAACTTACTCATTCAAACATATATATAATCGTATATGAGTAATATAATATGATCTTATTATTATATATACATGTATGTATAAAATAACATAGTATAATTGTTTTTAAAATTAACATTACATAAACTATCAAACCAATACATGGTATATAGTTTGGAATAAATTTTTACAATAAATATATAGATTATTTAACTAGATTTATAAAAGTTTAAAATAAAATATATATACAAAACAATAATAAATCTATATTGAAGAAAAATTTAATTCAAACAAATATATGTTTACATATGTAAATAATATTTAAAGTGAACAATAGATAATTTAAAATTAAATATTTCTAAGGCATAATATATATGTACAAAAAAGGAGAGTATAAATATATACCTAAAACAATATATATATATATATATATATATATAAAGGAAAATGATTTAAATAAAATTTTATGTACAAGCATTTATGCATGCAATATAATAATAAAAATATTTATAACTTAAATTATATTAATTTCGAATCATATAAATATTTAATAGAGGGATTAAAATAAACATTTTTTATACAAGCAAATAAACCATATAATAAAGTACATATAAATAAATAATTTAAAACACATTAAAAATTAAAAAATAATTCAAAATAATTTATTAAAACCATCTAACAATTAATTTAATAACAAATAAAAAATACAATTCAATCGAACAAAATCAAAAGGTTAATTTATGAGCAACAAAACTATTAAATATAAAAAGGATTTAAGTGTAATGCTAGCAAGTAATCAGGGACTAAATGTACAAATAATCGCATGACCAAAACGCAGTATACTAAATGGATTAGATTGAAAATGCAAGCAAATTACAGAGATCAATTTAGAAGAACAAACGAATTAGATAACAGGTTTAATCGAAGAACAATGCAATATATAGGGACTTAATGCAAAAATACTCCATTTTTACAAAAGACACGCTGATCCTGCGGTTTTGAATCGGGTCGGGTCGGTGCATGAATGAAACAACGTCGTTTTAGACCTGGGGTACGAAGCTGAAACGGCGTCGTATCAATGGGCTATATAAGCCTAGATTTTCAGAAAAAAAAAATTCATTTGGTCTTTCATATTTTTCAAAAAAAAAAAAGGCAATTCTCTGCAGTACGCTCCTCTTGCGATTTCCGATCGCCTGCCCGTCGCCCATCTGCCCTCGAAACTCCCCTTTTCAAGCTAATCAAGGTATGGGCCCTCTCTTCCCTTTTCTTGTTTTTCTTTATATATATATATGTATATAATTTAATGGGAATAAAACAGATCGAAAAAAAAAATACATTCACCTTTGACAAAGAAATGATTTTTAATTGATTTTTTTTTTTCAATATGCTTGCATATGCGTATCAAAAGAATCGGAATTCTCCCCTGTTTACAGTACACTATCGGCTTCTTTTATAGCTGAAATAGAAAATGTAAATAAAAAATAAAATATCAAAATCTTCTCTGCTATTGCTTTGCTGTTTGCTTGCATGGGTTGTTGCAGGTACAGCTGTGGAGGCCGTTGTTGAGGCTAGCGTGGATGCTGCGAGGCGCGCGTGGGTGTACGCGGGGTGTACATGGGAGAAGCTGCGGCGCTAGACGGTTCTGGAAACCCCTAGGGTTTCTGGAACATCAAAACGTTTGGGCCGTTTGGGCCTCAGGGTTTTTTTAGAATTTGGGCTGTTATTGGTTTTAGGCCTGATGTAATTTTTAATTTAATGGACTCTGGACTTTATTTTGGATTTGTTATGGTTTATTTATTCTGCTTTTGTTTTTTTTTTTTGGTTAATTGGTTTCTGAATGGGCCCGGTCATTAATTGGGTCTTACAGTAATGATGATGCAAAATAAAGATGCCTGGCAAACTCCATGTGAATAAGAACCCTAAATTAGTGGTGGAAAGTGGACCTTAAACGGCTTCTGCGACGGTTTCCATTTTGGGTAAGTCCCCCCCATGTTCTCATCTTCGTAAACTCCGTCTCCCACAGAAAAAAAATAGAAGAGTTTTATTATACGATTTGGATGCTCTATGGCAGTTTTAATGGTGATAGTGACAAGCAATTGAAAAAAAATAATGGTGGGATATTTGGGGGACCAATGTAGGCCATTGGGTTTTCTTTTTTGAAAAATCTAATATGCAGTGTCTGTCTATGACTTGTTTAGACCATTTCTTATTAAACTACAAACCCTCTTTATCTCCAAGTATAAGAAATGAATATCACTGCTCTTCTATCATCAACTGATGAATGGAATTAACTTCATATATATATATATAAAATGATTTTTAACAAGTGATGAAAAAAATATGCACTCCTTTTTAAAACCAATATTTGCCTCGATTTTCAAACGCTGACATGCATGCCATTATCATTATGTTATGTTGCATCAACTTGAATGAAAGCCCAGTGGTTTATATGTAAATAGATAAAAATCATATTTTGGATACAGAGAGATAGGCAGGTTGTAGCCTGTAGGTTAGAGTTAAGACAGCCTGACCTCAAATCCTCCTCCATTTATTAGATTAGATTTTTGCCTGCCATTTATTTACTTAGGTAATAATTAAAATATTGATATATGTTAATCTTTTTATATAGAACAAAGATTTACGTTGAAGCTTCGAAAATTACTGACCAAGTTCCCGCTATTGATCTAATACTTGACTTTATTTACAATATGTACTAAAAAGAAAAAGCCTTATTAATAATTTAAGTCATATTTTAAATATTTTTATATCAACTGCTCAAGTTTAAGCTTAAATACAAGCTCAAGCAAAGCCAAACTTGAGTGATAATAAATTGATTCTTGATGAAATATACATACACATTCTTTTAGCATAAATTATCCATTCTTGATGAAATAAGCAAACAAACATCCATGTCTAACCATATATATTCCCATAAAACACTTGATAATATCCATTAAATCCTGCCAATAACTTCATAAATATATATAATATAATCCTTTTAAGCACTAAAAACATATATATAACTTAATATTTGGGTTAGCTTATTGAAATATCAAAATCTACTTACTACATAGTTTCTTGCTATATCCCACTCAAACAACTTAAAACAATATATAAGTTTGAAATTTGGCCATTAGCAGCAACTTATAGTTTACTGCCAGATATATTTGTTGCACAAGACACTGTTTTGAAAGCTCATCTATAGGGATTTATTACCTGTAATTCAAAGGCCAATTTGTACACCTGATAATATTAGATCATTTATTATATATTATTATAGCTTTGTAGCAGTAATATATAGCTAGCAATTTATATGTTGTTTTTATGAGTAGATTTATCCAATGAAAGGGGTTTTCTTTGTGTTGTGTGCATGAACCTATGAGAGCTAGTCATAATCATCATCTCATCTCTTAAAATAGTTTTGATCGTTGAATTTAACATATATTTTAATTTAATATAATTATTTAAAAATTGTTATTAATTTATTATTTGTAAGTGGTGGATTTAATTCTTTTATTTTGGTAAAATATTTAATATCTATGAACAAATTGATTCTTCTTAAAAAATTAGGACAATTTAATCTTTCAATTTTGAAAATAAACAACTAATTAAGGACAATTAATCATGGTTTTCCGTTAATTATATATGATTTTGATTTGTATAATAATAAATTTAGTGCTTCATGTTTATATATATTTTGTGTTGTTAGACAGAATATGTAAATATTACGAGCTAAATTTGTTAAGTCAAGACCAAATTGATAGAATATGCAAATGTTTGTGGGTTAAATTTGTTAAACAATACCAATTTGACATAATGTGTAAAATTTTGAGGACTAAATTTGTTATTATACCAATAAAATATAGGGTAAACTACCAAATTGGTCACTTAACTTTTAGGGGGTTTGTAGTTTAATAAGAAATGGTCCAAACAAGCCATAAACAGACACTGCATATTAGGTTTTCTAAAAAATGAAACCCAATGGCCTACATTGATGCCCCAAATAATGGTGGGGACCAATATACCTAAATATATCAAAAAAATTAAAAATTTACGAAATTGGGCCACTAATTTTTATAATCTTATCTCAACCCTAAATAAAAAATTCAATTTAAATTTTTTAGGAAAAAAAAGGAAGTTTAATTAGTGATTTGAATCCAATCCATTTACACCAATTAAGAAACAAAATTAGAGGAAGATTAGGTGCTTATTTATGAGACTAAAACAAATATGATGGTGATATTCAAAAATTTTGGACCATGTATAGCTCAGGGCCAACTTAACCTAAAGATAAATTAAACATCATATTAGGTTTTCCAAAAAAGGAAACCCAATGGCCTACATTGGTGCCCCAAATATCCCACCATTATTTGTTTTTTTCAGTTGCTTGTCACCATCATCATATCCCACTTAGCTGATCATCAGCCACCATTAAAACTGCCATAGAGCATCCAAATCGTATAATAAAACTCTTCTATTTTTTTCTGTGGGAGACGGAGTTTACGAAGATGAGAACATGGGTGGACTTACCCAAAATTATCTTATAAATAACAGGTTTAGGGTAAAGACAAATCCAATTGCAGGAAGCAACATATTGGTCAAATTGAAATTACCCTTTTGGCATAAAGGTTTAGGGTAAAACAAAAGTTACATTTCAAACTTAACTCTAGTTTACTCAAAGTTAATACGAAAGCATTGCATAGCAAGTCAATTATGCATATAGAAAGTGATTGTTACAGTCTGTCTTTTCCCAATGTTTCGGGGATTTGGGTGGGGGACGTCCACCTCCATTGTTGAATTCCCAATTCTGGAAAGGCATAGTTTTGTACCAATTGTAAAAGGAATTTCTATTTATGCTAAAATTCAGGTTGCTTGACAGATATGAGATTAGAGGAGTGGTTTGCCCTATATATGACGATGAGAAACACCAGAGAATGTAAAGATTAAGCGGAGAAAACAAAAAAAAACCACCAAAGATTTCTGGGTTTTTTTTTCTCTTTGTTGGGTTTTCATATTGTTAAGGTTTTACATAAAAAAATGGGTCAAATTGCTAATATTTTTCATAGTATAAAGCCAGCATTGTTAATGGTATTAGTACAAATTATATTTGCGGGTATAAATATAATGTATAAATTAGCTGCTCATGATGGGATGAGTCCAAGGATTATTGTGGTTTACAGATTTTTGTTCGCCACTGTTGTGATGATTCCGCTTGCTTTTATTTTTGAAAGGTAAAAACTTAATCGTTTTGGTTTCAATTGTTTTTTTCAGTTTTTTTTATTTGTGTTTTTTTTTTTACAGGAAGAGCTTGAAGAAAATTAATAAAAAAGTACTGCTTCAAGCGTTTCTTTGCGGATTATTTGGGTATGCTTAACTTAAATTTATATGTGTATATATGTATATATACAAAAATCTTTTTATTTTAAGCTAATTGTAAAAGTATTTTACAGAGGATCATTGGTTCAAAACTTGTACCTTCAAAGCTTGGTGCATACATCTGCAACATTTGTTGCAGCCATTGTCAATCTTGCTCTAGCCTTTACTTTTATTTTGGCCGTTTGTTTCAAGTACACTTCTTAACCCTTGGTTGGTTTTTATTTTTTGTGTCCGTTGGATCCTCCAATTGTCTCTATATTTTTACATGTATTGAACAAAGTTAATTATGATAACAGGATGGAGAAACTGGCAATAAGAACAAATGCTGGGAAAGCCAAAGTGTGTGGGACGTTAATAGGAATAGGTGGAGCAATGGTATTCACATTTTACAAAGGTGTAGACATAAACATCTGGTCAACAAATGTCAACCTTTTAAAGCTTCATCATCATCGACAAGAACGTCCTGGACTTTCATATCATGGCACTGGTCACTCCATTATCGGTGTTGTTTTCGGTCTTTTGAGTACCGTTTCTTTCTCTTTGTGGTTGATTATTCAGGTAAAACTTGGGTTGTTTTCCTTTTCCTATTCCATCAATTTCACTCTACTTACATGGTCTTTTTTCGTACTTAACTTTTGAACTTTGTTAGGCTAAAATGAGTGCGGGGTTCCCTTACTTGTATTCAAGCACTGCTTTGATGTGTTTGATGGGATCAATACAAGGAGCATTGTATGCTGTTTGTACTGTGAGGGATTGGAATCAATGGAAGCTTGGGTGGAATGTTAGGCTTTTAGCTGTTACTTTTGTGGTACGTTAATGGCTACACATTGAGTTTTTTTTTTGGGGGGAAATTGAACATGTTGACATTGTTTTTTTTTTTTTTTGTTATGTTGTAGGGAATTATGGGATCAGCTTTGTTCGTGTCCTTAGTATCATGGGCCGTTAAGTTGAAGGGACCATTATATGCAGCTATATTCAATCCATTGGGGCTTGTGCTTGTTGCTATTGTGGGATCTTTGTTACTCGATGAAAAGCTGCATTTAGGAAGGTATATTATGTCATATTTACTTTACTATTTTATTATATTCATAGCTGCAAATGGTGTTTTAGTTTCTAATTCTTTCTCTTTTTTTCTTGGGAAATCAACAGCATCATAGGAGGATTAATGATAATATGTGGAATATATGTGGTACTATGGGGCAAAGCCGAAGATGTGAAGCAAGTACCAGTACCAGCAGCTGATGAAGAATCAACTGCAATAGAAGAAGATTAAATTTGTACCCTTAAACCATGTTTTTTTGGTTAAATTTAATCTTTCTAGTGAATTATAATTTTAACCAAGATTTAAATAAGACACGTGGCAAATTCCCTCTATCGGCAAGAATGGAGCAGAGGGACCTAGCGGATTTCCAAATACAAATACAAATAAACAATTATATTACCATAAGTGAAAGGGTTTACAAATATTTATAAAATAATAATAAAATATCCAATAAATAATTATGGAAGTTTTTACACTTCACCTTCTTAGAAGTATAAAAAAGAAAATTAAGCAAGCGGCAAGTATTTTAATTTAACTTTATAAAATTAAAAAGAATTAATTGCCATCATCATTGCATCTAAAATAAATTGGAAATGCATGAAACATGTAGTATTGGCCCACTCCAGAAACAATTAAAAACCCAATAAAAAAACAAAACAAATAAACCCAAATAAAACAGTCTAAAAATGTCCATTTACAAAATTAAACCAAACAGACCCAAATTGAATTAAACCTAGCCCAATCTACATCAGCCCATTTCCAAGAAAAGAAAACAGAAGTCAAACCCTATTCCCCTAATGCAGCCGCCGACCCTCCACCTTCCAGCAGCCCCACGCCTCTGCCACCGCCGCCAGCAGGCCCCTCGCACGCCTCTGACGCTCTTCATATCACCTGCAAGACAGAAACGAAGGCGGAGACGACACGCAAGCAAAAGAAACAAAGAGAAGACGACAAAAACAACAGAAAAGCAAAACGAAAAAAAAAAAATCGAACCTGTAAAATCGGTTATAAACCGAAGCGAAACCATTGTAATCTGCTTCCCCTTTTTTACGAACTTTCAGCAATCAAAAAGCAATAAGAAGCATTAAGGTTGATTCAGATTTTTATCTTTTACTGTTTTTATTTTATTTTATTTATTTTAAACCTTTTACAAACCAAATCAAAAAGAAAAGGCGAAGAGCCTCACCGAAACTTCCCGATCGCGGCGTCGGAATGATCCCCCTCCGTCGTCGGAAGGCCCTCTCTCCCTTCGTTTTCGAATGCCGAAAGTCGGAGCTTCAAAGGGGGTTTCGAAAGGGGCTAAAAGGGGCCCGGTCTTGGACACCACCGGCCACAATTCGGTGGTGGCGCGGTGGTGCGATGAACGCCGGAGGAAACCTAATCGGTCAATACCGAAGGGGAGAAAGGATTTTTTATTTTCTTGAAAAGATGGGTCTGTAAAATGAAAAAAAAAGAAAAATGGTCTTTTAAACGAAAACGAAACGTCGTCGTTTCGCCAAGGGTCACCAGCGCCAAAACGGCGCCGTTTAAGATGACTCGAACGAACCCGACCGGTCCCATAAAGAGGATCCGCGCGTTTTGGTATTAAGGGTTTATTTTTTCTGGTCCTTCAACATTATTATTTCGCGCAATCGGGTCTTTTCATTCCTTTTAAATTTGCCCTATTATTTCTGCTGCATTTTTAATTTGATCCGCGTCCAAATCAGTTGAAACGCTGCGCATAGGGGTTGGGTTATTCACCCATTGGGTCCCCGTGAGTTTACGCGCTAGATGTTATGGTCCCTGGCGCCCTTTTTTTGATTTATTGTAATTTCAGCCCCCTGTTCTTTATTCTGATTTCAATGTAATCCTCAACCTGTTTAATGGATTTATTTATTTACTTATTTTCCTTAAAATAATAATAATATTATTATTATTATTATTATTATCATAATCATCATCATCATCATTATTATTATTATTTATTTTAAGCTTTTATACACTACTTTTTTAAACTTTTATATATATTGTTTATTTTAAAATTTTTATATACATTATTTATTTCAAAATCTTCCATATATTATTTATTTTAATTGATTTACTATTTATTTTAAGTTTTCTTCATATTATTTATATATATATATATATATATATATATGCTATCTTGTTTAAAGTTTTTATACGTCATCTTTTAAAAAAATTATTTTATATATCATTGATTTTAAAATCTTTTTATAGTATCTACTTCTAAACTAATTTATCATCATTCCAAATTATATGTTTGATATTTTATTTATTTCAACTTGCTTTATATTATTGATGTTAATGTTTAAATAGTGCACACTATATGATCGCCATCTTTATATGTATTTTAGTTTGTTATTTCGTATTTTTGTATCGTTGTTGTTCATTCGTATAGCGTTTCATTTATGTATTATCGTTCTATGATCGTTTCTATTTTTATATTATGCCATCACATTGTGCATTAAATCCCAACATATTTATCCAACTTAGATCGTTTTTTCTATTTCAAAAAAATAAATGTATGCCTTTACATGTTGTATTCACTATTATTCAAAACCTGAATTTTTTTCAAAATAAGGTAATATTTCGCGTTTTGAAAATTTGAGAAAATCGTGCCCTAACTTACTGGGTTTCGATTTTTCTCGTTTAGCCTAAATAACAGAATATCCTTTTAAAACAAATACGAGTTTAAAATATAAAGCTTATTCTTGAAAGTACGAAGTGTTGTGCCCTAACTTATTGGGTGTGACATATCGTTATCTCTAGATAAGAATTTCTAAAAATGATAATATTCCGTATTTAGAAATTCAAGAGACCGTGCCTTAACTTACTGGGTTTCGTTTTTTTTCCCTTAATCTATATAACCGAATATTCTTTTAAAATTAAAATATACATGCTTTTAAATAAAAGGCGGGCTTATTCTCAAGGATTTGGTGGTGCCGTGTCCTAACTTACTAGATGTGGCATTTCGTCGCCTCGAGATGAGATAGTCTCTAATGATTATTTCAACTCGTTCAAGTGTTTTAAAATCAGCATTGATAAAAAGGATCATATTTTAAATTCGTTCCCAGTTTTCAACTTTCGACATTAAGACATTAATTAATCGATTTGGTGCCAATTTTGGGCATGACGAGGGTGCTAATCCTTCCTCGCACGTAACCGACTCCCGAACTCGTTTTCTCAAATTTCGTAGACCAAAAACACGTTTCAGTGAACCAAAACATTTTATAAAAATAAAGGTGATCCAATAACACCAAATAAAGATCAATGGCGACTCCCGATTTTATTTTTGTTTTCAAAACTAAAGTCGATTCCCGTTGTAACACCCTAAACTCGGCCCAAACACTACAACCGAATCTGGTATGTCACTAAGAAAAATTTTGCCAAACATGTCGTATTTTCAGAAAAGCCCAGATATATTTTTATATAGAATATGCCTTTGTAAAATAAAATTCAAACTTATTTACATGCCTTAGTTTAATTAAAATAAAAATTTAAATGACTAAAAGTAATAAAAGCCCATAATATAACATAATATAAACTAGTGGCCCATGGCCTTATTACAACGAGATTTGAAGTCCATTAATTAAAAATATAAAATAAAACTTGAGTCTCTTTTTGCCAAATCTACATATTCTTCTGCATGGCCACCTTGCGTTCCTCTCTAGCCGGTCCGAGGCATTAGGTATCACCTGAAATGTTAATTAAAAGGTGAGTCGCGAGACTCAGTGTGCAACCCTCATGCACCACTAGATTTTGGGCCTTAAGCCCATTAAACAAAATAAACAGTGTAATAATCATAATAAAAATTAATAACAAATAATATGCAAGGCCCAACCCGTTTGCCTAAGTTTCCATCCGCTACACGCCCCCGTACCAACCGTTCACACCATTGGAGATTTCTACAATCGACCCACACCGCTACACACCATGATGGCAGTCATGCTGCTCATCCACATATGATGGTCGAAGCCCTTATAACATATAATGGCCGAAGCCCGTATAACATTTAATGGCCAAAGCCCGTATAACAGTTCACGACATTAGCCGCTACACATATAAAGTATAACTTCCTCCTTTCATCAACCCAACCCATGCAATCACACACAAGCATTTTACTTATTTCATTTAAACAGATTATTTACTAACCTGGGGATCCGCTTTTACCCTCATTGGGCTTTCATCAATAAACCGAGATTTTGGCATTTATCATAACATATAAAACACATGAACATACAATAATAGGCAGATCTAGATGGTGGGGAGGTATTACACACCTGTTATCGCGAAGATCTATTATTCTTAACGTAGAGCCTTATTTGTTGAATCCCGAAAATCCCTAAGAAAACGTCACCTTCCTACCTTCGGCTTTTCCACCAAATCGGCATAGGAGACTTTTAATGAGACAGATTCGGCTACTAAAAGCAGAGAAGGAAAATCAACAGGCCTTAAATAAGTGTTTTGGATTAGATTTGAATGAAAAGGAGTGAAATCGCATAGAATAAAATCCCGAAACTCACCAGATTACTAAGGAGTATGTGGCTTATAGTGCACCTTCGGGAAACAGAAAACTCCCTTGTAGATTCGGCTATGGAGAAAAGAATATGAATCAAAAGGAATTCGATTTTAGAAAAAGAAAAAGAGAAACTATAGGAAAGGCTTGAAAATTTCGGCAGAGAATGAGAGAAGAATAGGGTTTCAAAATACTGAAATTGAAGAATACTACTCCCTATTTATAAAGAAATTTTGGCATATCATCTACACACAGAGTTGGAATTTCGGCAACTCTTCCCTTCTCCTGATAGCCTTTATCTCACCTGATAACCCTTATCTCCTCAAAAATAGTCCTTATCTTTCTCTTCATTATCTTCCTATTTATCAATAAAATAAAAGAATTAAAATCCCTATTTTGTAGCTAGTGTGCCGTCCACTCCTAGGGCTTGTAGGTGCCTAATTTTTGTCTTAAAAATTTGGGCTCTAAGTGGCCATACTAGGCCCAAACTCCTCCCTCCTTATGACGCCACCTTATGCCCACTTAAAGCTCCTCAAATCGTTGGGTCACAAGCCCAGCTTGTCACTTAATTAACTATCTACTTAAATTATAAGCTAACACCATGTATTAGCCACCTAACCCAAATTTTTAAAGCCCAATATATCACTTTAAAATACCCAGAACACTAATTTAAACCCTAATCCACATATTTAATCAAAAAGTTAGCCCGATCCTTAGAATCTCAATTTAACATATTAAACTATCACATTAATGCGTAGGCCCACGTTTAGGATATTACAGTTCTACCCCTTTAAAATAAATTTCGACCTCGAAATTTACCTGATCAGAAAAGATGGGGATATTGCTGTCGCATAACCTCTTCCGGTTCCCACGTCGCCTCTTCTGCGTCGTGGTTTCTCCACAAGACTTTGACCAAAGGAACGAACTTCCTTCTCAACACTTTTACGTCTCGATCCAAAATTCGTACTGGTTCTTCCTCAAAAGATAAATTTGGCCTTACTTCAATTTCTTCTCACTGGCACTATGTGCCATGGATCAGATCGATAACGTCTCAACATCGAGACATGGAACACGTCATGCATCTACTCCAACTCTGAAGGCAAATCTAAACGATAAGCCATTGGCCCTACACGTTCTAGTACCCGATAAGGCCCAATAAATCGTGAACTTAACTTACCCTTCGTCCAAACCTCATTACCTTCTTCCACGAGGAAACCTTCAAGAAGACTTGATCACCTTCCGCAAATTCTACCTCTTTCCACTTTAGATCTGCGTAAGACTTCTGTCGGTCAGATGCTTCCTTTAACCTAGTCGTATTAACTTAACTTTTTCTCTGTTTTCGAAACTAGTTCAGGACCCAATACCTGACGTCCATCTAACTCCGTCCAACAAGTTGGAGTACGACATCTTCTTCCATACAAGGCTTCATACGGCGCCATTTGAATACTAGCTTGATAGCTATTATTGTACGCAAATTCAGCCAAGGGTAAATGCTCCTCCCAACTACCCCTAAAATCGATGATGCAACTCCTTAGCATATCCTCCAAGATCTGAATTACTCTCTCAGACTGACCATCCTTCTGTGGGTGAAAAGTGGTACTAAAGTCTAACATTGTTCCCATTGCTTGATGAAGAGCCTTCCAAAATCGTGACATGAACCTAGGGTCCCTATCCGATATGATCGACACCGGTACACCATGTAATCTTACAACCTCAGCCACGTACAACTTAGCCAACTTTTGTAGAGAAAAGTCCACTCGAATCGGTATGAAGTGAGCAGACTTCGTCAGCCGATCCACAATTACCCAAATTGAATCTTTCTTGGTAGGTGTAAATGGTAACCCACTAACAAAATCCATTGTGATTCTCTCCCATTTCCATTGGGGAATCTTTATCGACTGCAACAATCCCGAAGGCAACTGATGTTCAGCTTTGACTTGCTGACACGTCAAACATTTTCCCACGTATTTCATAACTTCTCGCTTCAAACCTGACCACCAAAATCGGTCTCGCAAACCTCGGTACATCTTAACTCCTCCAAGATGTATAGCATAAGGGCTACTATGCGATTCCTGAAGAATCATCTGCCTTAGCTCCTCATCTTTTGGCATACAAACCTTCCCATGGAAACACAAAACTCCATCATTGTTCAGACTATAGTCCCCTACCTCACCTTCCTGTACTTGTCGGATTCGAGTACTTAAGACATCATCCAAAAGTTGCTTCTCATTGATTAGACTTGTCCACATAGGTCTTACTTGTAGCTCAGCCACCAAACTACCATCCTCATACAAACTAAGATGAGCGAACATCACCCTTAGGTCTGTTATCACATTCCTACTCAATACATCCGCCACCACATTGGCCTTACCAGAATGGTATTCAATCGAGCAATCATAGTCCTTCAAGAGCTCGATCCACCTACGTTGTCGTAAATTTAAATCCTTCTGAATAAGGAGATACTTCAAACTTTTATGGTCGGTGTAAATTATCGACTTTTCCCCGTACAGGTAGTACCTCCAAATCTTCAGAGCAAACACTACCGCCACCAATTCCAAATCATGCATAGGGTAGTTCAACTCATACGGTCTCAACTGTCGCGACGCGTATGCCATAACTTTTCCATCTTGCATCAACACACACCCTAACCCTGTGTGTGACACATCGCAATAGACGGTAAATTTTTTTCCCGCCTCTGGCTGAATTAATACTGGTGCTTCTGTTAGAATTCTCTTCAGCCTCTCAAAACTCTCTTGTTGTTTGTCAGTCCACACAAAAGATACTCCATTCCTCAACAACTTAGTTAATGGTGCCACTATTGAAGAGAACCCCTCAACGAACCTTCGATAATATCCTGCTAATCCTAAGAAACTTCGAATTTTCACCACAGACTTCGACGATTTCCAACTTAGTACTGCTTTAATTTTTCGAGGGTCTACCCTAATCCCCTCTGCGGAAACCACATGCCCTAGAAAAGTCACCTCTTTCAGCCAGAACTCACACTTACTAAACTTTACGTACAACCGCTTTTCCCTCAGAATTTGTAACACCACTCAAAGTTATGCATCATGCTCCTCCTCAGTCTTGGAATAAACCAAGATATTGTCGATAAATACTACGATGAACCGATCAAGGTATGGCTAAAACACCTGGTTCATCATATCTATAAATGCTGCTGGCACGTTCGTCAAACCAAATGGCATTACCAAGAACTCATAATGACCATAGCGTGTTTGAAATGACGTCTTATGAATATCTTCTTCTTTAACCCTTAATTGATGATATCCCGACCTTAAATTAATCTTAGAAAAGACCGAAACTCCTTTGAACTTTTCGAACAAATCATCGATTCTTGGTAATGGGTACTTATTCTTAATCGTCAACTTATTTAGTTGACGATAGTCCACGCACATACGCATAGATCCGTCTTTTTTTCACGAATAGAACCGGTGCTCCCAATGGAGACATACTCGGTCGGATGAATCCTCGATCCAAAAGCTCCTGAATCTGAGCTTTGAGCTCCACCAGCTCCTTCGACGCCATTCGATAAGGGGCAATAGATACCGAGGCCGTACTCGAGAGTAGTTCTATTCTAAACTCTACTTCTCGATCCTGGGGTAATCTTGGCAACTCCTCCGAAATACATCCGCGAAATCCTTGACTGTTTGAACCTCATCGACAGTCACCTCTTTAGCATCCAAAGCACTAATAAAAGCTAGAAAGGTATTACATCCCTTCCGAATCATCTTAACAGCTTTTAAGGCCAACACTATGTTGGACAAATAATTCCTTCTTTCTCCTAATACAACTATCTCCCCGCCTTCCGGGGTACTTAACACCATGCGCTTAAACCCACAATCTAACTTAGCACGGTGCTTTGACAACCAATCCATTCTTAGGATAAGATCGAACTCTTCAAATGGTAATTCCATTAAGTCTGCCGGGAACACTACCCCTTGAGTCTCTAAGGGTACATCTTTAAACAGCTTGTCTACCACCCTAGATTGTCCTAAGGGGCTAACCATGGTCATCTTCCTAATAGTTGTTTCAAGATCTATACTTAAGGTCTCAAATATGGAATATGCAACATAGGAGTGGGTTGACCCAATATCAATCAAAGTAAGAAAAGGGCTGTCAGCTATAAGAAACGTACCGGCTATGACATCCGGTGCGTCTCCATCCTCCTGTCGATGAACTACATAAACTAGACCTGGCTGCCTTGCCTCTACATTACCTGCACCTCTTCCAGGTGCTCCACGACCTCTACCAGCCCCATTTCCTCCTCTACCTGTACCACAACCCCTTGGTCCAGACTGATCATCTCTCCTCACTTGATCAGCGCCCCGACCCACTGGCTGCCCCCGATCCATCTGAGGACAGTCCTTAATCAAATGTTATGGATCCACACTTAAAGCACCCACCTGTCTTCACTCTACATTCCCCATGATGCGCCTTGCCACATGTAGAACATGCCTATCTCTGACTCGTCGGAGCACGAATTGGCCCATCAGTTCTAGGCCTCTTCTGAAAATTCTCGAATGCTCTTGATGGCCCAAAATTCCTCTTACTCTTACCCCGATCCTTATCCCTTTCTTGTTTCTCCACTCATTTCACTTTCTCAGCTATTTTAACCTTATCTACCAAAACAGCAAAGATTCTCTCTTACTGCGGCGCTATCAGAACCCTTAACTCACTCTGCAGCCCATCTTCAAACTGAACACAACGTTCATACTCCGTCGCTACCATTCCTCGAGCATAACGGCTCAAGCGCAGAAACTCAGCCTCATATTCAGCCACAGACTTACTTCCCTGTTCAAGAATGCCTTCCTTTGGGCATCTATATAGCTGGCCCCTACATACTTCCCCTGAAATGACTCTTTAAAGAAGTCTCAGTCAATTGGTCTACGACAGTACCTTCTTTCACCGGGATCCACCACTGGTAGGCCTCATCTCGGAGAGAGACACGACCCCTTTCAACTTTTCCTCTACCGTGAAGTCTAAGTCATCCATTATGCATTCAGTCACTTCCATCCAGTACTCAGCTGTGTTAGGAGCTACCCCAGAAACTCCCTTGAACACTTCCGCTCCATTGGCCCTAAGCCGTTCTAGTACAGATTTTTGGGCTCCTGTGCCCATGCCTACTCCAGCAACCCTCTCTAAAACCCTCAACATCGCTTGAGATACAGTGTCATCTTTAGGCGCCTCATCCCGAAATTCTCCTTCTACAGCCAGCAATTCCGACATCTCATTTCTCGACCCGTGGCCAGACTCTACTAGCTCTGATGCGGTCATTCTACCTCTACCGCGTCCACGCGGCGGACGTCCTCGACCTCTTGAACTCATTTCTCCTATTGGCGTTTATCTGATTAAGAATTTTATAGACTATTAGTTCTTTCCACTGATTTATCGCGAACAGTCTTATGAATAATAGTTTTTAAGAAGTAGTTCTTTCGAATTCATACATACAATACAGTCTCAAGTTCATACATTCAATCATCCATATTCATAAACTCGTGTTCATTACAGAAAAGTGTTGTTGTTGTTGTTGTTTTGTTGTTTTCACTACCCAGGGGTATTTTCGTAATTTTTTAAAATAAAGTTTTTGTTGATTTTGTGAAATAAGGGTGTTTTGGTAATTTTTCAATCAGGGGGTATTTCAATAATTTTGAATTCTGGGGGTAATCTGATAATTTTGAAATTTGGGGCTATTTCAGTAATTTTGAAATCTGGGGGTATTTCGGTAAATTTGAAATTTGGGGGTATTTTGATAATTTTAAAATTTGAGGGTATTTCGATAAATTTGAAAATTGAGGGTATTTTAGTAATTTTAAAATTTAGGGGTATTTGATCATTTTGCAGCTTAAGGGTAATTTGGTAATTTTATAAACTTTGATGTTGTTGTCAGAAATTTTCACAAATCAAAAATATTTTCAAAATTTTACAAAACCTTGAATTTTTTTTTTCCAAAACAGGGTGGTTGGTCCCTTTCGGGTTTTAGTCATAGGGTTTAGCCCATCAACCAGTCCTCGTAACTAGGTTGAATAGTCACTACGCACCAGGTAGGATTCTAGTGAAGAGGAGGTGAGTTGCTAGGACCGCTTAAGTACCAGGCTCTCCCTGAATCCACTCTTAGACATGCGTATGCCTATTACCACACCCTAACTCGACTAAGGTGAATAGTCACTACGCACCAGTTAGGATTCCAGCGAAGAGGAGGTGAATCACTAGGATCGCTTAAATACCGTGCTCTTGGGATCCTTCCTGACATGCGTGTATGATTTACATTACACCCTAGCCTTGTGGCTAGATAACGGGTTTGTTCAATAAAATTAAGTTTTATGAATTTAAGGAGTTGTTTCAACTAAGCCTAGAGTCCATCAAGTTCTAATTCTAACTTAGTCTACGTCCCACTAGGCCCACTAAGCCCACATATATAAAAATCATACAATGGTTAGGAGTACTTACCTGGTGGACTTAGGCCGGAGACGCAGGTGCCATGCCGAGCTAACAGTTCTATTATTAAAAAAAACATGTATATTTCAAAAGCCCATTTTAGAAAATATTTTGAGCCCAAAAACCCCAGAGCCAAGTTTTGAACCGGGCTCTGATATCAATTTGTAACACCCCAAACCCGGCCCAAACACTACAATCGGATCTGGTATGTCACTAAGAAAAATTTTGCCAAACATGTCGTATTTTCAGAAAAGCCCAGATATATTTTTATATAGAATATGCCTTTGTAAAATAAAATCCAAACTTATTTACATGCCTTAGTTTAATTAAAATAAAAATTTAAATGACTAAAAGTAATAAAAGCCCATAATATAACATAATATAAACTAGTGGCCCATGGCCTTATTACAACTAGATTTGAAGTCCATTAATTAAAAATATAAAATAAAACTTGAGTCTCTTTTTGCCAAATCTACATATTCTTCTGCATGGCCACCTTGCGTTCCTCTCCAGCCCAGTCCGAGGCACTAGGTATCACCTGAAATATTAATTAAAAGGGTGAGTCGCGAGACTCAGTGTGCAACCCTCATGCACCACTAGATTTTGGGCCTTAAGCCCATTAAACAAAATAAACAATGTAATAATCATAATAAAAATTAATAACAAATAATATGCAAGGCCCAACCCGTTTGCCTAGGTTTCCATCCGCTACACGCCCCCGTACCAACCATTCACACCATTGGGGATTTCTACAATCGACCCACACCACTACACACCATGATGGCGTCATCTTGCTCATCCACATATGATGGCCAAACCCTTATAACATATAATGGCCGAAGCTCAGATAACATTTAATGGTCAAGCTCAGATAATAGTTCACGGCATTAGCCGCTACACATATAACGTATAACTTCCTCCTTTCATCAACCCAACCCATGCAATCACACACAAGCATTTTACTTATTTCATTTAAATAGATTATTTACTAACCTGGGGATCCGCTTTTACCCTCATTGGGTTTTCATCAATAAACCGAGATTTTGGCATTTATCATAACATATAAAACATATGAACATACAATAATAGGTAGATCTAAATGGTGGAGAGGTATTACACACCTGTTATCGCAAAGATCTATTATTCTTAACGTAGAGCCTTATTTGTCGAATCCCGAAAATCCCTAAGAAAACATCACCTTCCTACCTTCGACTTTTCCACCAAATCGGCACAGAAGACTTTTAATGAGACAGATTAGGCTACTAAAAGCAGAGAGGGAAAATCGATAGGCCTTAAATAAGTGTTTCGGGTTAGATCTGAATGAAAAAAAGGAGTGAAATTGCATAGAATAAAATCCCGAAACTCACCAGATTACTAAGGAGTATGTGGCTTATAGTGCACCTTCAGGAAACAGAAACCTCCGTTGTAGATTCGGCTATGGAGAAGAGAATATGAATCAAAAGGAATTCAGCTTTTAGAAAAAGAAAAAGAGAAACTGTAGGAGAGGCTTGGAAATTTCGGCAGAGAATGAGAGAAGAATAGGGTTTCAAAATACTAAAATTGAAGAATACTACTCTCTATTTATAGAGAAATTTCGGCATATCATCCACACACAAACTTCTCCTGATAGCCTTTATCTCACCTGATAACCCAATCCTTATCTCCTAAAAAATAGTCCTTATCTTTCTCTTCGTTATCTTCCTATTTATCAATAAAATAAAAGAATTAAAATCCCTATTTTGTAGCTAGTGTGCCGTCCACTCCTAGGGCTTGTAGGTGCCGAATTTTTGTCTTAAAAATTTGGGCTCTAAGTGGCCATACTAGGCTCAAACTCCTCCCTCCTTATGACGCCACCTTATGCCAACTTAAAGCTCCTCAAATCGTTGGGCCACAAGCCCAGCTTGTCACTTAATTAACTATCTACTTAAATTATAAGCTAACACCATGTATTAGCCACCTAACCCAAATTTTTAAAGCCCAATATATCACTTTAAAATACCCAGAGCACTAATTTAAACCCTAATCCACATATTTAACCAAAAAGTCAGCCCGATCCTTAGAATCTCAATTTAACATATTAAACTATCACATTAATGCGCAGGCCCACGTTTAGGATGTTACACCCGTTTTTCAAAAAATGGTTTCGACAAGTATAATTTTTATTTTGCCAACTGTACATGCTTTAATATGGAAATTTTTTAAATTTTATTAACTTTAATTAAAACTATCCTAAATGTTAATTTTTTTAAATTTATAAAAGTTATAATTAATTTTAATTACATATATTATAAATTTTATAACTGATTTTATCAATAACCAAGTAAATTCTAAATATTATTTTAAATCTAAAACAGTATCGTTTTATTATATTGTATACTTTTACATTTACACCATTGTTATAATTCTACGAATCAAAGTTCAATCAGTTTTCATCTTTGATCTTCGATACTAACTATCACATTGGCTTAGATTTAAAGTATGTTTTTCTACTTATCAAGAGGTATCGATCCACCATATCAGTAGTCTAATTGTCACTTAAAACTTACTAACCAGTTTAGTAATCATTTTATAACTTTTTAAAGTTAAATGTTTGAAATGTAAACTTACAGTTAGTTTTGTGACATTAGGTGTAGTTTACCGTATTTATTTATAATAAAATATCACATTTACTAATTAAAAAATATTTTCTACATTATTTGAAAAAAAAATATATATATATTACCAGCATAAGAATCAGTTCATTCACAACTCCTGCGCCTAAGTCTCCTTCTACTTTTGGATTCTTTGGACGTTAGAGAAAATTACTATTTAATTAATTTTTCTTAAAAGGATTTATACACATTCCTTGGTTTTATATTTTTCGTTCTCCGAGAAAACAAGAAAAAACCAACAAAGATTTCTGGGTTTTTCTTCTTTGTTTGGTTTTCATATAATTCAGGTTTTATACATAAAATGGGTCGAATTGCGAATATTTTTCATAGTATAAAGCCGTCATTATTAATGGTATTAGTGCAGATCATATTTGCTGGTATTAATATAATGTATAAGTTGGCTGCTAATGATGGGATGAGTTTAAGGGTTATTGTGGTTTATAGATTCATGTTCGCCACTGTTATCATGGTTCCGCTTGCTCTTATTTTTGAAAGGTTAAAGCTTAAATATTTTTTGGTTTCAGTTGTTCTTTTATCATTTTTTTTTTTTTTTTTACAGGAAGAGCTTGAAGAAAATTAATAGAAAAGTACTGCTTCAAGCGTTTCTTTGTGGATTATTTGGGCATGTTTAACTTAAATATATATGTGTATATATGTATATATACAAAAATCTGTTTGTTTTAAGCTAATTTTAAAGGTATTTTACAGAGGATCATTGGTTCAAAACTTGTACCTGCAAAGCTTGGTGCATACATCTGCAACTTTTGTTGCTAGGGGTGAGCGTTCGATCGAATCGAATGAAAAAATTTCGAGTTAATCGAATTGACGAATCATATTTTATCATCCTAATTTGATTTGAAGTTTTCTCGAATCGAGTCGAGTGAGATGAAATTCGAATCGAATCGAACCGAATCGAATTGAATATATTTGTTCGAGTTAAATTTTAAAAAAAAAAAATTGGGTCCTTGTAACCATTGTCACCCATCGTAATAAAATTTGTTCACCTTAACCAAATTTTTTATTAACTTTCATCACCAAATAATTTATTTATTAATATTTTATATACGGGTTAGCTTTTTATTTGTTTTCTTGTTTCAATTATCTTGATTCTTGACACTATATATTTTGGAATTAAAAATATATGAAATGTAAAATGTGATTTTTAATAAAAGCTATTTTAAAGATAAAATGTGAAATTGATACCAATACAAAATTTTAACACGAATATTTTTAATTAGATTTTAATATAAAATTTAATATGACTAAACAATTCAATAATATAAATAATATAAAATGTGAAATTTAATTTAATAATATAAATAGTAGATATAAATAAAACTATTACTATTTATGTTTAGTGATTTTTTAGATAATTTTGATTTTTTATTTGAGAGTAAAGAGTGAGAAGTAAAAGTTTAGGGGAAAATAAAAAGTTTTGGAGAATAAAAGTTTGAGGAAAAGTAAATAGGGGGAGTAAAATTTTGAAGGGAAAATATTAAAAAAAATTTGGAGGGGGGATGGGTTTGGGGTAGATGAGAGGTGAAAAAAAAAATTTAAAAATTTTGTCTTTTTTCCCCCTCAAAACTAGAAAAAAAAAAAAAGAAAATTTGGCCATAATTAACAGCAACTTACAGTTTACTGCCAGATATATTTGTTGCACAAGACACTGTTTTGAAAGCTCATCTAAGGTGATTTATTACCTGTAATTCAAAGGCCAATTTGTACACCTGATATTAGATCATTTATTATATATTATTATAGCTATGAACCAGCAATATATAGCTAGCAATTTATATGTTGTTTTTATGAGTAGAATCATCCAATGAAAGTATTTTCTTTGTGTTGTGTGCATGAACCTATGAGAGCTTGCCATAATCATCATCTCATCTCTTAAATTGGTTTTGATGGTTGAATTTAAAATATTTAATATCTATGAGCAAATTGATTCTTCTTAAAAAATAAGAATAATTTAATCTTTCAATTTTAAAATAAACAACTAATTGTCATGGTTTTCCGTTAATTATATATAATTTTGATGGTATAATAATAAATTTAGTGCTTAATGTTTATATATATTTTGTGTTGTTAGACGAATATGCATGTAAATGTTACGAGCTAATTTTATTAAATCAAGACCAAATTGATAGAATATGCAAATGTTTGTGGGTTAAATTTGTTAAACAATATCAATTTGACACAATGTGTAAAATTTTGAGGATTAAATTTGTTATTATACCAATAGAATATAGGGTAAACTACCTAGTTGGTCACTTAACTTTTAGGAGGCTTTTATTTTGTGCCCTCGCAATTTTGTCACTCAACTTTAAGGCGCTTTAATTTTAGTTACCCAATCATTAGATCTCTTACGGCGGTTAACTATGTAAACTAAATTATGTTCTCACTTTCATTTTGGTCACCAAAAAAAATATCTTTTTTTTTTTTAAAAATATTGGTTGTAGTAAAAAAAACTAAGGATTAAGTAAAAAAAAGGATAAAAACTAAAATATGACGTTATTTACATAAATTAAATAGTTAAAAATTTTAATTTATGTCAAACTTGTCGTACATAATCTACATAAATGAAATATAAAATATGACGTTAATTATTAAAATATTAATTATATAAAACCACTTAAATTTTACACCGTCTAAATGAATCCCTCCTATATATACTTCTATAAATATTCTTGCAAATAAGGAAAATTTGCTTGGTTGATATAATTTTATTGTGCCAACTGTACATGCTTTAATATGGAAATTTTAAATTTTATTAACTTTAATTAAAACAATCCTAAATGTTAATTTTTTAATTTATAAAAGTTATAATTAATTTTAATTACATATATTATAAATTTTATAATTGTTTTATGAATAACCAAGTAAATTCTAAATATTATTTTAAATCTAAAATAGTATCATTTTATTATATTGTATACTTTTACGTTTACACCATTTTTATAATTCTACAAATCAAAATTCAATCAGTTTTCATCTTTGATTTTCGATACTAACTATCACATTGACTTAGATCTAAAGTATATTCTTCCACTTATTGAGAGGTATCGATCCACCATATCAATCGTCGAATTGTCACTTAAAACTTACTAGTCAGTTTAGTGATCATTTTGTAATTTTTTAAAGTTGAATGTCTGAAACGTAAACTTACAGTTAGTTTAGTGACATTAGTTGTAGTTTACCCTATATATTTATAATAAAATATCACATTTACTAATTAAAAAATATTTTCTACATTATTTGAAAAAATATATATATTACCAGCATGAGAATCAATTCATTCACAACACCTGCGCCTAAGTCTCCTCCTACTTTTGGATTCTTTGGACGTTAGAGAAAATTACTATTTAATTAATTTTTCTTAAAAGGATTTATACACGTTCCTGGGGTTTTCATTTTTCCTTCTCCGAGAACACAAGAAAAAACCTACAAAGATTTCTGGGTTTTTCTTCTTTGTTTGGTTTTCATATTATTGAGGTTAATTTTATTAAAATGGGTCGAGTTACAAATATTTTTTTATAGTATAAGGCCGACATTATTAATAGTATTGGTACAGATTATATTTGCTGGTATTAATGTAATGTATAAGTTGGCTGCTAATGATGGGATGAGTTTAAGGGTTATTGTGGTTTATAGATTCATGTTCGCCACTGTTATCATGGTTCCGCTTGCTCTTATTTTTGAAAGGTTAAATCTTAATCTTTTTTGGTTTCAATTGTTCTTTTATCAGTTGTTTTTTTATTTGTGTTTTTTTTTATTTACAGCAAGAGCTTGAAGAAAATTAATAGAAAGGTACTCATTTCTTTGTGGATTATTTGGGTATGTTTAACTTAAATTTATGTGTATATATATGTATATATACAAAAATTTGTTTGTTTTAAGCTAATTGTAAAGGTATTTTACAGAGGATCATTGGTTCAAAACTTGTACCGCAAAGCTTAGATATTTTAATTCAATATAATTATTTAAAATTTGTTTTTAATTTATTATGCGTAAGTGGTGGATCATTTTTATTTTGTTAAAATATTTAATATTTATGAGCAAATTGATTCTTCTTTAAAAATTAGAATAATTTAATCTTTTAATTTTGACAGTAATCAACTAATTAAGGACAATTAATCATAGTTTTCGTTAATTATATATAATTTTGATTAGTATAATAACATATTTAGTGCTTAATGTTTATATATATTTTCTGTTGTTAGATAGAATATGTAAATATTACTAAATTTGTTAAATCAATACCAAATTGATGAAATATGTAAATGGTTGTGGGTTAAATAACTTAGCTAAATTTGTTAAATTAATACCAAATTGATGGAATATGTAAATGGCTGTGGCACAGGGTGCTACTGGAATTGCTTGTCGTAGCGATGATGAAAAAATGGTATGTATTGTCTTTGCTTATTTCATGGCTGACCTTAAATCACTCAAGTGGTGGTTCCGTGAATCTCTTCTCATCTATTGTTATCTTGTACACATGCCAATTACCTGGCTTCATTAAATCATGAGGAAACACGATTGGCAGTTTCATGTGAGAGGGCCTTTCCGTTGACACTTGACGGGTCTTGCCGAACTCCCATAGCTGGATATGCTTCCAAAGACGAGGATGGCAATTGCATATTTAAAGGATTGGTAGCTTCTCCTGATGGAACACGCGGTATGACCATCTCACTCGGAACATTTCCCAGATTTCTCTTTTAATCTTATATCTTCTATACGAACAACCTTGTCATTTCTTATATATATGTATGTATATGTATATATTGCAGTGCTTGAAACTTCAAGAAAAGGCTCATTCCATTTTGAAGATATGGTTTCGATGGGGAAGGATGCTGGCAAAGAACTTCTATCTAGAGCAGGTCCAGACCAGGCTTCTTTGATTCTTGAGTAATTTAACAACAATCTAGCTTTTTTTTATTGGTTGTAATTCTAGGAAATGTTAATTGGTAAATTCAGATCTAGATATGTATTTTTGATGAGTGATGTTAGAATGTTGGATTTTTTTATTGCCTTGTAATTTTAATTAAACTAGTTCATGTGTTGCTGGTGGATAATTATTTAATAATTAAAATAATGTTTCAGTAATTAAGTAATATTAGTAAATAATTTTCAATGTAAAACATATGTTCTATTCGTCTCTGGGTGCCTAGGTATCCACCGTAAGTCTTTTCTCGTTTGAATCTCGCTCTTAACTTTACTTTAATTTAAGGATATGCCATACTAAGGTGCCTTTTAGTCCCTCTGTTTCCTCCAGCTAAATGAAATGAAAGGATCTTATCAACGTCCATGAATGATAAATCATAGATCGAACTAACTACCGAATCGGAAAAATTGGGTACTATCATATAGCTTTATTTCGGCTAAGTTCAACGTAAAACATATGTTCTATTCATAATTGTTTGCTCTAATTAGCTATATACACTATTTTTCAACAAGAGGAGCATTTACCTCCTTTCCTTCGTATTTTCTTTTGCTTGAGTTTAACAACAAATATAAAAGTCAGTTTGATTGGCACGGGCATTGTTGTCAATATAAGAAAATGTTGGTTTAAGTGCCCTAAAGCACATTGTCATTCTATGTACGAGTTGGACTGGAGCAGGACTATGGGTTATTTAGACATTGTGTCAAAAATAATAGATATGATCGAGATTGTTCAAAATATTTTTAAAATTAAAATTTAATTATAAATTATATAAAATAGCAACTAAAAATATATTTTAATATTTTATTAATTTTTCTAATAATAAATTGAATTTTTCAAATAGTTTTGAAAAATATTTTAGAATTTAACCCCAACATCACCTATGGACATCTCTAATTACATGCAACTAGACCTATTTAAAGATTAGGCTTATTATCCAAGTTCAAAAGCTCAATTTAGATTTGAAAGGCTTTATGAAGAAAAATAAGTCACTTTAGAACATTCAATTTGGTTATATTATATAAAAAAATAAATCTATAATAATATAATAATATAAATATTAAAAATGTTAAAGTTGTTATATATACAATTTTGACAAATGGAAAAAAGTTACTAAAAATACTATAAATGATTTTCAAAAAATAAAAATAATATAAGTGGACTTACAATGAATTTATACAAAATTTTAGATTTATATTTTAAAGCGGATTGAGTTTCTGCAAGCATAAAATCATACTTACGCTCAGCTCATAGACATCTTTGATACTTCATTTGGTTACCAGTGTAATAACATAGAAAAAAAACTTATTTATTACATATATTTTACAATATTTGAATATAAAATAAAGAATAATTAATATAAATTTAAGCTTAAAGCTAGAAATTTGAGTAAAAACTCTTGTAAAAATAATACCTCAAATAAGTAAATTTTTCCTTATTTTAATAAAATAAATAATAAAAGTGACTAAATACTACAAATTAAAATAATTTATTGTTAAATTATATATTAAATCATGTATAAAAAATAATACCACAAGTTAGGTTGGTCTCATTTAATATTACATGGAACGGATTAATTTGAACCTGGTGAGATATTTTAGTGGAAGACGTTTGTTATTTGAATATTAGTAAAAAAATAATATTTGTTTGATATTAATCAAATCCGTTGTCGTCTAGGTGGTTAGGATACTCGGCTCTCACCCGAGAGACCCGGGTTCAAGTCCCGGCAACGGAATCTACTTTGTCATTTTCAACTTTGAACCGTTTTAGACTTTTTGGAGTCCTTTGGGCTTTACCTGCTCTATTTGTTGATGTTTCCATTTTTATGGTTAAATTCTATTAGTAGTCACTCAACCATTAGTGATTTTTTTTTTGGTCACCCAACATAAAATGTTACAAAATGATCATCCAACTCTTAGTAGATTTTTTTTAGGTCATCCAACTATAAAAAGTTACAAAATGGTCACCAAACTATTCAATTTTGTCTTTTTTGGTCATTGGGTGGCTAACAATGGCGGCATTTAAAATTGGCATAATAACAACTTTAACCCTCAATATTTATACATTGTGTAATTTGGTCTTTTTTTGTAATTTTGCTTATCTTTGATACCCTTTCACCTAAAAAACAAATTTATAAGTTAAATTTGATTAAAAATATATAAAAATGGAAATGTTGAAATACCCAAGATAATGATTTCCATATTTTATCATTCTTTTAAAATTAACCCTTAATGTAAAAAGAAGAAGAAGAAGAAGCAAAACTGCAAAAAAAAAAAAAAAATCAGATTACACAATATGTAAATGTTGAGGGTTAATTTTTTAGTATCAAGACTGAATTGACATAATTTATAATTGTTGAGGGTTAAAGATGCTACTATGCTAACTTTAAAAGCTACCACTGACCAGCTGGCGACTAAAAAAACAAAATTGAATGGTTGGTGACCATTTTGTAACTTTTCGTAGTTAGGTGACCAAAAAAGAAACTTACTAATAATTGGGTGACTACTAGTGTAATTTACCCTTTTTAAAAAAAACTTTGGACGTTTTAGAAAAATAAATATTAAATATTTTACTTTTTTAAACTTATTTAAATGACTTATATGTCAAAAAAGCCCTTAAGAAAATGCAAAAAAATAAAAATCAATTAGGCCCCTATATTAAATTCACACCCAATTAAGTCCATGCTGTTAACTAAAAAAAATCAATTAAGCCTCTTCGTTAACGATTTCTGTCATTGACTATGTTGACCATTAAAATAAATTGACAAATTAATTAGATGGTGACACATGGCAGCTTCTAGTTTTATCTAATATTTTTCCCATAAAAATTATTTAAAATCATAAAAATTATTAAAAATAAAATTATTAAATATTAAAAAAATATTAACAATGAGATAAACTTATTAAAATTATAAAAAATTATAACAAAATTATAAATACTATAAAAATGTAGAAATATAATAAATTATAAAAACAATAAAACTTATTTAAAATATCTAAATTAAAAAACGTATTAGAATTCTTTAAAAAATAATAAATTGTAAAAAAATTAAAATTTATAAAAATTTATAAAAATTATAATAAAAAAAAACATAAAAACTTGAACTGGACCAGTTAGTTCGAAATCGACAAGGTTACCAATCCAAGGAAAGCCATTAGATCGGTTGGCTTGGGAACCGGACAGTTGAATCGATTTTTATTTTTAATAATTTTATCAAACCAAAATCTCACTATCCAACTAATAACATATGTCAAAATGAAATATTCTAACCAAGGTTTTCACAATTGGATTGGTCATTGGACTAATCACAGCACCGATTTGCCAATTCATCTGGTTCAATTAAATAAATAATTAAAAATAGAAAAAATCGGTTCAATCGTCCAGTTCCTAGGTCAACCAGTCTAATGTCTTTCCCCGCACTGATATCCTTGCCGATTTCTTTAATAATTTCTTATGATTTTTTAATAATTTCTATAAGTTTATATCAATATTAATAGTTTTAATATTTTTTTATAATTTTCATGATTTTATAGAATTTTAATACGCTTTTATAAAAAATAGAATTTATTAGATTTCTTATATTTTAATATTTTTATAACATTTATAATATTTTATAATATTTATAAGTTTATATCAATTTTATATTTTTTAATATTAATAAATTTAATATTTTTTGATGATTTTTTCTAGTTCTTATAATTTGATATAACTTTTTTATGATTTTTAATATATTTTATAGAAAAAATATTAGACTAAACTAGAAGTTGTCATGTGCCACTATTTGATTGGTCAATCAATTTATTTTAACTGTCAACGTGGTTAATGATGAAAACTGTTAACAAATAGGCTTAGCTGATTATTTTAGCTAACAACAGAAATTTAATTTCTAGTTTATAATAAAATTTTATATTATTAATAACTAGTGACAAAATCTAGTTTGAATGGAATGTTTTGTACAACTATTGTCGAAACTTTTTTTTTGAAGTCGACTTTTTATTTAAAAACGAAAATAGGAGTCGCCACCAATTTTTTTATGAGGTGTGATCAGGTCACCTCGTAGTTTAATCATTTTAATAAATAATTTTGATTTACTAAAACAACGATTTTGGTTTACAAAAATCCAAAAAATAGGTTCGGGAGTCGATTACGTAAGAGAAATGATTAGCACCCTCGTAACGCCCAAAATTGGTACCAGTTGATTAATTAATGTCTTAATGTCGAAAGTTGAAAACTTGAAAAGAATTTAAAGTACGATCCCTCTTTTTATTAATGTTAATTTTACTTTAAAAATGCTTGAGTAAATCTAAACGTATATTAAAGACCCTCTCATCTCGAGGTAACAAAATGTCACATCCAATAAGTTAGGACACAACACCTCGAATCCTTGAGAATAAGCTTTTTTTTTTTTTATTCAAAACTCATGTATTTTAATTTTAAAAGGATATTCGGTTATTTAGGTTCAACGAGAAAAATCGACACCCAGTAAGTTAGGGCACGACTTCTCTAATTTCCAAATACGAAATATTGCATTTATTTTCAAAATTTTCTTTTTTACAAATTTGGGTAAAAATTAATGTAATGTTTAAAATGATATACGTCAGTTTATTCGATTATGGTAAAAAACAACCTAAACGTAAGAAACCTGTCATGTTTGATGAATAACGATAATGCAACATAACTTGTAGTTATACAATTAACCATAAAAAAAAAATAGTAACAATAGATCATGAGGCCAATATGCGTAATAGGATAATAATAATGAAAGTGATAATTGTGATAATAATAATACTAAGAATAATATAAACAACAACAATAATAATGATAATAATAATAAAGGCAAAAAAATGCACAATAAAGGAAAATACAAGCTAATTTGAAATACAAAAAAAAATGAATAAATAAACAGTTAAGGAGATAATAAATAAGTGAAAATTAATAAAAGTTTGATTTTTTAAAAAAAATTAAAAATAAATAAATAAATCAAACAAAATATATATAAATATCTGAAGTTAAATGATCCAAGGATCGAATTGAAATTGAAATAAAATTAAAGGGTAAAATCTAAAAAAGAAAAAAAAAGGAATTAGGGCGTGAATACAATGCGCGCAAAGGAACGAGGACTAAATGGAAAATTATTCCCAATCCTCAAAGTGCGCCGTTTCAATATGGACCAAAGTGAAACAAAAACAAAATTATGCAGCAAAATTAAAAAGAAAAAAATAAAAAAAGGACTAAATTGCAACGCATTGCAAAAGAGGAAGGACCGCACGCGCAAATAACCCATGCGCTAGAAAACACACGAATCCTAGCCTTGCGGGGCGGGTTATAGGGTTGGAGGCCAAAACGATGCCGTTTTGGAGTCTATGCACTGGCACAAAACGACACCGTTTTGTAGGGCCTATTTAAGTTAAAAAAAATTCAAAAAATTCATTTTATTCCTCCTTCAGGAAAAAAAAAAAACCTCTCTCAACCTCAGAGCTCCGGCCATGGGTCCGGCCATCGGCCACCGTGGCGACCGTCGATCATCGGCGACGGTGCAGCCGTCCACGATGGCCGGAGAATACAAAAAGAGGTCTTTTTGACCGTTTGGCTCCCCCCGAGACCGATCTGAGATCAAAAAGCCTAGAAGCCTTCTAGAAAATAAAAAAAAGTCAAAGGAACTCTTCGGTTCTGTCTTCCCCGACCACAAGAAAGGTAAAAAAATTTCATATTTTTGAATATATATGTATGTATGTATACTATATTCGAAATAAACATGTGAAAAAAATTGAAAATATACCTCTGTAAGAAACTATAGTTTTTTTATTTCTTTTTCTTTTGATTTTTTTCTTCTCTATTTTTTAGTTTTTATTGCTTTTATTGTATTTTTTCTCTGTTTTTCAAAAAGGAAGCCCTTTTACAATATGTTCTTTGGCTTTTTATAGCCATTAAACACCTTTTGTTGTACATTTATTTATATTTTCTCTACTGTTTCTTGTCTTGTTGTTTTTTGTGTTGCATTCTTCTTCCATCCTTTTCTCTTTTTTGCGGGGTGGTTGGCGGTCATGCTGTGGTGGCGGAGAGGCACGCTTCTTGATGTGGAGAAGCGGCGCTCTAGGCTCTTAGGGTTTTTTTTTTTACTAAAAATTTGTTTATGTGTTGTGGGCTAGAAATGTTAGGGTTTTCTTGTATTTTGGTTGTAATTGGATAGTGTATTTGGGCTTGATATGTAATTGGACTAGGACTTTATTTATTTTTTAGTTTGGTTTGTTTGGGCCCGATAGAATTAGGCCCTTACAACTTTATTTAAGTATAAATTTCAAAATTATGTATGGATTTTGATTTAATGTATAATTTTATATATAAATTTTAATTGTGTAATTTTATACATGAAATATTAATGTAATTCAATTTTGACAAATTACTAACATAGTTACTTGATATAACACTATTTTGAGTATACATAGTGTAATACAAATAATTATATATATTTAATATAAAAATAAATCGGTGTATTTATCCATTTAAATGTATTCAACTTTTCATATATACATATGAACCACAACCAAAATTCTATACGCATAGTTGCATTGCATCAAATCAAAATTCATATATCAAATTGCACATTAAATCAAAGTTTGAGATTTTTCTATTTTATTCATTTAGTGATATAATTACAGTAAGATTGTTCATTGGAAAACCTTATATTAGTTAAAATTCAAAATGGGAGAATCATTTTCAAAATTCGTTGTAGTCTAGGTGGTTAGGATACTCGGCTCTCACCCGAGAGACCCGGGTTCAAGTCCCGGCAACGGAATTTTATTTTTCTGTTTTTTTAAAACTTTGGGCAGTTTTTGACTTTTTGAGCCCTTTGGGCTTTATCTGCTCTGTTTGTAGATGTATGCACCCATTTGTTTACTTGGCAGATATTCTCAAATTTACTATATTTTGATGCCTTCCATTAGAAGAAAATATTATCTTTCCCTATAAAGGAGAAGACCAAAGTGATTAACAAGTTACAAAAGGATGCCATCTTTTTTCTATTATAAGTCAAAAGAGTTTGACTTTCACCTTATTGCTCTCGTCTTATATCATCTTCTTCATACAATTTTATGTTTTAGGGATAACTCAGACCTGAAACCTTATGGATATGAACATTACTTTCTCTACTTATGATGGCATGTCATTATTAAACTACATCCTCCTCTGTAAGAATTCTAAAATGATTAAAACCCATTTTTTCTATTCAATTTTCTAAGTATAAGAAATGAATATCACTGCTCTTCTATCATCAACTATTGGAAAACTCCATGTGAATAAGAAATGATGATGCAAAATATATATGGCTGGCAAACTCCATGTGAAAAAGAAATGATGATGCAAAATATAGATGCCTGGCAAACTCCATGTGAATAAGAACCCTAAATTAGTGGTGGAAAGTGGACCTTAAACCGCTTCTGCGCTGTTTCCATCTTGGGTAAGTCCCCCCCATGTTCTCATCTTCGTTCTTTTCTTCACTAAAACTCCGTCTCCCACAGAAAAAAAAACAGAAGAGTTTTATTATACGATTTGGATGTTCTATGGCAGTTTTAATGGTGATAGTGACAAGCAATTGAAAAAAAAATAATGGTGGGATATTTGGGGGACCATTACCAATGTAGGACATTGGGTTTCCTTTTTTGGAAAACCTAATATGCATTGTCTGTCTATGGCTTGTTTGGACCATTTCTTATTAAACTACAAACCCCCTTTTTCTCCTCCTCTATAAGAATTCTAAAATGATTAAGACCCATTTTTTCTGTTCAATTTTCTAAGTATAAGAAATGAATATCACTGCTCTTCTTAATCATCAACTACTGGAAGAAAACTGTTGGAATTCTGAAACACAGTTAAAAGAATAGCCATTGTAATCCCAAAATCTGTTACGCAACAGTATTGTTGCCATGCACGTTATTTCCATGCAGGTTGAAACGAGGCGTTTTGACCATGTTTTAATTGTCTTTTAGTAATACGCTGCGTTCTATGTTTTTACTGAAACGGTGTCTTTAGTCATTGTAGTATCGTTTATTGTTGTTATCCTATATACTTGCACAGTGGACAAGAACAACGGTTATCGAATTACTGAATCAGATTTCAAATTCTTCTTCTCTCTTTTCCTCTCTTCTTCTTCCTACTCTTTCTTGAATTTTAGATTCATTCTTTTACAATATCCTATCCAGTATCCGCTTTCACCCAGCTCTTTCTTTCTTAACAGTCAAATAACAAACAGCAATCTCGTCAAATCCATTTCAATCTCCCTTTTCTTCTTCCTCTTCTTCTATATTGAGTTCTCTAGCTCCCAATGGAGACGATAGTTTCTTCTCAATGTACAACCCACGGCGGCGGCGTACTCAAATCTGGCTTCCCCCTCCAACATCTTAAGCCCCACACTCTTCCTAGTTCAAAGAAAAGCAGAGCTTTGGTGCCATAAAAGCTTCTCTTGCCAAGACTGAAGTTGCACTTCTCAGAATTGGCACTAGAGGAAGGTACATTCTTTGAATTGTTGCTTTGTAAGTTGTTAAATTATAATGCTGGAAAGTGATCTGCTCTCTGATTTGTTTAAACACTTGGATGGTTTCTCTGGGTTTAATTTGTTTTGTAGAATCTTGCTCTGGTTTTAGCTAGTTTTGTGAATTCCTAATAGAGTTTCGGCCTTCTGCATACTTAGTCCTTAATGGTCAGTTCAGTTAATTCTGTCTTGATTTATTTGTTAGGTTCAGTTGTTCTTTCAAAATACTTGCTTTCTTTTGTTTGGCAATTGTCATAGACTAAACTCAAATTGTTGGACTGTGTAATGAAAGCATAATCCATAATCCCTTTGTGATCCTTTGATGTGCTACACATATTCGAATCCTAGACATAACACAAATGAGTCCGAGCAGATACCGACTTATCCTGTTATCGTCCCGAGTCTAGGATCGAGTCACTGGATGAATAGCACAAAATTCAGATTCAAAAAAAGGGTCTTTCAATGTGGTGTGGTGAATAGCTCTTTTATTTCTTGGTTTTTGAAGGATATCTTGAATTTCTTCTAGCTATTTATGTAGTTTCGATGTGTAGGACAGCCCGTTAGCACTCGCTCAAGCTCATGAGACGCGTGACAAACTCATGGCTAGAGTTGAGAAAAACTCGATTCAACTCGAAAGAATTGAAAAAATCAATTTCGAGTTAAATGAATCGAGTTATTCGAGTCAACTCGATTTTTTTTCGAATTTTGAGTTCGAATTGAGTTGAGTTTTTAAATTCGAATAACTCGAATAATTCGAATAATTCGAATATCAAAATATAATATTTTATATTTTTACTCAAAACTCTCAAACTTTTTTACTTTTCCCTCAAAACTTTTACTCCTTCCCACTTTCCCCAAAACTTTTACTCCCCTCCCATCTCAACCCCCCAATCTATCCAAAATCATTTCCCACCAAAATTTTACTCTCTCATTTACTTTTTCTCAAAATTTTACTCCCAAAAACTCTCAAAACTTTTAATTTTCCCCCAAAATTTTTACTCTCTTCTACTTTTTTCCTAAAACTTTTACTCCATTCCTATCTCACCTCCCATCTACCCCAAACCCATTTCCCTCTAATTTTTTTTTAATATTTTCCCTTCAAAATTTTACTCCTCCTATTTATTTTCTCTCAAACTTTTATTCTCCAAAACTTTTTATTTTCCCCAAAACTTTTACTTCTCATCCTTTACTCTCAAATAAAAAATCAAAATTATCCAAAAAAATTCACTAAACATAAATAGTAATAATTTTATTTATATCTATTATTATATTATTAAATTAAATTTCACATTTTATATTATTTATATTATTGAATTATTAAGTCATATTAAATATTTATATTAAAATTGAATTATTAATTATGCCATGAAATATTCGTGTTAAAATTTTATATTGGTATCAATTTCACATTTTATCTTTAAAATAACTTTTATTAAAAATTACATTTTTACATTTAATATATTTTTAATTCCAAAATACATAGTGACAAGAATCTTAAGATAATTGAAATAACTAAACAAGCAAAGAAGCTAACCCGTATATAAAAGATTAATAAATAAATTATTTGGTGATAAAAGTTAATAAAAAATTTGGTCAAGGTGGACAAATTTTATTACGATGGGTGACAATGGTTACAAGGACCTAAAATTGTTTTTTAAAATTTAACTCGAACAAATATATTCGATCCGATTCTATTCGAATTCCATCTCACTCGACTCGATTCGAGAAAATTTCAAATCAAATTAGGATGATAAAATATGATTCGTCAACTCGATTAACTCAAAATTTTTTCATTCGATTCGATTCGATTCAATCGAACGCTCACCCCTAACTAGGACCAATTTTTAATAGTGGAAATAGATAAAATTTTGAATAGAAGGACCGGTTTGCTCTTTGATCTAATGTATAGAGACTAATTTGACTATTTTTTAATAGAAAGAGCAAAATATAATGTGACTCCCAATATAAGGGCCTCTATAGTAATATGTAATATGTGTGTGTGAATGAGGAAGGGTTACATATATACATAAACATTAATGGACCAAATTAATGAATTTTCATTTTTTGCATATAATGATAAAGCAAAAGATGATGACTTTGTGTATGTAAGAGATGTAAGCAAAGAGGGAGATGACAAGTTAGGATGTATGAACTTAGTTACAAGCTATTCTAATATTGGTGTAGCTAAGGGCAGGCAAGACTTTTACCTCTTCGGTTAAATGGATAAATTGCTCTTTAGCCCTTTCCAAAATTTAAAAAAAGAATGGATTAGTTTGTTTAACCTTTGGTTAAATATAAAAATTGAAATTTTAGTGGTAAAAGTATTATGGAGGCCATTGTACTAGGAGTTGGCATTGTATTTTACCTCCTATATTGAAAGAAATGGGCAAGTTAGCCCTTATACATTAGATCAAAGAGTAAATTAGTCATTTTATTAAAATTTTTTATCCATTGCTACTCATAAAAAATGGTCCATGTATGCTAGCATGAGGTATACATGGCACATCACGTTTCACTGTTTGGTTATTCTATCAAGTATGCCAATTTTTAATATTAGAAATAAATGAAAATTTTAACGAAAAAAAAAACCAGTTTGCTTTTTGATCTTATGTACAGGGACTACTTTGCCCATTTTTAAGTAGAAGAGGGAAAATGCAATTTGGAACCTAATATAGGGACCTCCGTGATATTTTTATCAAATTGCTATCTTTATACCTACACAACACTCATATCCAACTCGAATAACTTAGTTGCAAATGGTGTTTTAGTTTCTAATTCTCTCTTTTTTTTCCTGGGAAATCAACAGTATCATAGGGGGATTAATGATAGTATGTGGAGCATATATAATTACTATGTCAATTTTATTTTTCCCACAATTCCTGTAATCATCTCACAAATTCTCACCACCAACTTTTTAACATGTGCCCACAACGCCTATCCCAATCATAATTAAAATCTAACAACTTGAATTAACTCATTATGTAATTGAATAATAAAATATTCAAATATTCAATTATATTTATAAATAAATAATATCATTTGTTATAAAGGAGAACCTCAATTGAAAAATTAAAACCTGTGAATGTGTATAACGATTTTTAATTTTTGAAAATTAAAATCAAAATTGAATCCTGGGTTTTTAATTTTTCAATTTTGGGTTCTCCTTTAGCAAACGATTCATATTATTGAGGTTTTATACATAAAATGGTTGGAATTGCGAATATTTTTCGTAGTATAAAGCCACCATTGTTAATGGTATTGGTACAGATCATATTTGCTGGTATTAATGTAATGTATAAGTTGGCTACTAATGATGGGATGAGTTTAAGGGTTATTGTGGTTTATAGATTCATGTTCGCCACTGTTATCATGGTTCCGCTTGCTCTTATTTTTGAAAGGTTAAAGCTTAATCTTTTTTTGTTTCAGTTGTTCTTTTTTCAGTTATTTTTTTTATTTGTGTTTTTTTACAGGAAGAGCTTGAAGAAAATTTAATAGAAAAGTACTGCTTCAAGCGTTTCTTTGTGGATTATTTGGGTATGTTTAACTTAAATTTATATGTGTATATATGTATATATACAAAAATCTGTTTGTTTTAAACTAATTGTAAAGGTATTTTACAGAGGATCATTAGTTCAAAACTTGTACCTGCAAAGCTTGGTGCATACATCTGCAACATTTGTTGCAGCCATGATCAATCTTGCTCCAGCCTTTACTTTTATTTTGGCCGTTTGTTTCAAGTACACTTCTTAACCCTTGGTTGATTTTGATTTTTTGTGTCCGTTGGATACTTCAATGGGTGTGGTATTGGGTCCCTGGTGTTTATGTTGAATTTTATCTCTAGTTTTTGTTCTGACTCTATTGAGAGTTCTAGTGAATTCAGTGACTCTGCTAAGAGCTCGAGGAGTTGACAGGCAGCAGGAGCACCCTCACCCACTAAGGGCGTTGGTGAGTGAAAATTTGTGGACCGCCGTTACCTCCTCGAACTCTCAATAGAATCACAAAACCTAGAGATAAAATCGAATATAAACATGGAACCCAATTCCAATTATCTCTAAATTTTTGCTATTTTTTCATGTATTGAAACAAAGTTAATTATGATAACAGGATGGAGAAACTGGCAATAAGAACAAATGCAGGGAAAGCCAAAGTGTGTGGGACATTAATAGGAATAGGTGGAGCAATGGTATTCACATTTTACAAAGGTATAGACATAAACATCTGGTCAACAAATGTAAACCTTTTAAAGCATTATCATCATCAACAAGAAGGTCCTGGACCTTCATATCATGGCACTGGTCACTTCATTATCGGTGCTTTTTTCGGTCTTTTGAAGGCGCTTTTCTCTTTATGGTTGATCACCGTAAAACTTGGGTTCTTTTCCTTTTCCTATTCCATCAATTTCACTCTACTTACATGGTCTTTTTTCGTACTTAACTTTTGAACTTTGTTAGGCTAAAATGAGTGTGGGGTTCCCTTACTTGTATTCAAGCACTGCTTTGATGTGTTTGATGGGATCAATACGAGGATCTTTGTATGCAGTTTGTACCGTGAGGGATTGGAGTCAATGGAAGCTTCGATGGAATGTTAGGCTTTTAGCTGTTGCTTTTGTGGTATGTTAATGGCTACATGTTGAGTTTTTCTTTCGGGGGGAAATTGAACATGTTGACATTGTTTTTTGGTTATGTTGCAGGGAATTATAGGATCTACTTTGTTCGTATTCTTGGTATCATGGGTTGTTAGGTTGAAGGGACCATTGTATGCAGCTATATTCAATCCATTAGGGCTTGTGCTTGTTGCTATTGTGGGATCTTTGTTACTCGATGAAAAGCTGCATTTAGGAAGGTATATTATGTCATATTTGCTTTACTATTTTATTATATTCTTATTGCACTAACATAGTATTATATACTCCACATATATCATTTTACTATTGATTTCATTTAGAAAACTAGAACACCATTTGAGCTGTTATTCGAAAGTTGATATGAGTGTGTAGATATAAAGATAGCAATTTGATTCATTTAAATCATGAATAGCAATTTGATTCGAGTCATGTAATTTTGGGATTTAGCTGTTTTAAATTCAGATTTCTTGAATGTTTTTATAGTTGAGCTGAGTGTTTTGAAAGTATTCATAGAATTTGATCGGTTTAGATCATTTATCTTGGATTTTAATTGTTTTAAGAGTCAAAGAGTCAAAGTTTGTTTGTTGTGTAAAGATAACAACTTGATTCAAGTTTAGATCATGTAATTTTTTTATTGTTTTATGATTTTGAGGTTTTCAAGTTTGAGTTTTTAAAGTTCAAAGTTTGTGTAATCATATCAAACTTAATTTTAAGATCATGTATTTTGGGATCTAATTGTTTTAAGTTTTCAGATTTAAGTTTTTTGATGGTTCTCCTTTTTGTAGTTCAAAGTTTGAGTTTTTTGAGTTAAAGATGATGACTCAAGTTTAGATCATGTAATTTTGGGTTTTAGTTGTTTTATGATTTTAAGTTTTATTTTGAGTTTTTTTAAGTTTTCAGTGATTCAATTTTAAACTGTAATTTATTTTGATCATTTAAGTTTGGGATTTCATGTCAAATCTTTGAATACTTTCAACTTTTAATTTTTTTATGGTTTAAATTTTTCAAGTTCAAATTGTCTTTTGAGTTTAGTTATTCAGTTCAAATCAATCTCAAGATATATCTAAATTCAACTTTTTAGTTTAAATTTTTTGAATTCTTTCAAATTCAACTTGATTTGATCCCACAAAGCTTTTATGTTTTGATTTTGTTTCAGTTTTCTTTATCCCAAATCAATTAATCTTGTTTCAATCATTTTTCAATTAAATTTTATCAGTTCAATTTCGTGAATTCTTTGACCGCTTGATTCATTTGAGTCAATCTCATCTCAAGAATTCAATCAACCAGAAATGCTTCAATTAATAAATCTGATCAAATTTTCACTTTTTCTAAATCAAACTGATCCACCAAAGTCTTCCAGATGTCACAAACCAATCCAACCAGTCTCTCAACAAAACTAAAAAAAACACTTTTGAATATATATCAATTTAAAGTCAAATTCCTAAAATAATCAATAATTAATTGTTTTTCTTTTTCATAAAACAATTTTCAAAAAAAAAATTCATTAATTCTTATTTATCCTAATTTTAATCAATATTATTTAAACATTTATATAAATCAATAATATAAATTCTTTTTAAAAGAGAACCCAAAATTGAAAAATTAAAACCTGTGAATGTGTATAACGATTTTTAATTTTTGAAAATTAAAATCAAAATTGAACTCGGTTTTTAATTTTTCAATTTTGGGTTCTCTTTTAGCAAAGGATTCATATTATTGAGGTTTTATACATAAATGGTTGGAATTATTTAATATTTTTCAGAGTATAAAGCCACCATTGTTAATGGTATTGGTACGATCATATTTGTCGGTATTAATGTAATGTATGGTACTGGTAAAATGATGGGATGAGTTTTAGGTTATTGTGGTTTATAGATTCATGTTCGCCATCGTTATCATGGTTCCGCTTGCTCTTATTTTTGAAAGGTTAAAGCTTAATCTTTTTTTGTTTCAGTTGTTCTTTTTTCAGTTGTTTTTTTTTATTTGTGTTTTTTTTTTACAGGAAGAGCTTGAAGAAAATTTAATAGAAAAGTACTGCTTCAAGCGTTTCTTTGTGGATTATTTGGGTATGTTTAATTTAAATTTATATGTGTATATATGTATATATACAAAAATCTATTTGTTTTAAACTAATTGTAAAGGTATTTTACAGAGGATCATTAGTTTAAAACTTGTACCCGCAAAGCTTGGTGCATACATCTGCAACATTTGTTGCAGCCATGATCAATCTTGCTCCAGCCTTTACTTTTATTTTGGCCGTTTGTTTCAAGTACACTTCTTAACCTTTGGTTGATTTTGATTTTTTGTGTCCGTTGGATATTTCAATGGGTGTGGTATTGGGTTCCTAGTGTTTATGTTGGATTTTATCTCTAGTTTTTGTTCTGACTTTGTTGAGAGTTCTAGTGGATCCAGTGACTCTGCTAAGAGCTCGAGGAGTTGACAGGCAGCAGGAGCACCCTCACCCACTAAAGGCGTTGGTGAGTGAAAATTTGTGGACCACCGTTACCTCCTCGAACTCTCAATAGAATCACAAAACCCAGAGATAAAATTGAATATAAACGTGGAACCCAATCTAATTATCTCTAAATTTTTGCTATTTTTTCATGTATTGAAACAAAGTTAATTATGATAACAGGATGGAGAAACTGGCAATAAGAACAAATGCAGGGAAAGCCAAAGTGTGTGGACATTAATAGGAATATGTGGAGCAATGGTATTCACATTTTACAAAGGTATAGACATAAACATCTGGTCAACAAATGTAAACCTTTTAAAGCATTATCATCATCAACAAGAAGGTCCTGGACCTTCATATCATTGCACTGGTCACTTCATTATCGGTGCTTTTTTCGGTCTTTTGAGTTGCGTTTCTTTCTCTTTATGGTTGATCAGTCAGGTAAAACTTGGGTTCTTTTCCTTTTCCTATTCCATCAATTTCACTCTACTTACATGGTCATTTTTCGTACGTAACTTTTGAACTTTGTTAGGGTAAAATGAGTGTGGGGTTCCCTTACTTGTATTCAAGCACTGCTTTGATGTGTTTGATGGGATCAATACAAGGAGCTTTGTATGCAGTTTGTACTGTGAAGGATTGGAATCAATGGAAGCTTGGGTGGAATGTTAGGCTTTTAGCTGTTGCTTTTGTGGTATGTTAATGGCTACATGTTGGGTTTTTCTTTCGGGGGGAAATTGAACATGTTGACATTGTTTTTTTGGTTATGTTGCAGGGAATTATGGGATCTGCTTTGTTCGTGTTCTTGGTATCATGGGCTGTTAGGTTGAAGGGGCCATTGTATGCAACTATATTCAATCTTGTTGCTATTGTGGGATCTTTGTTACTCGATGAAAAGCTGCATTTAGGAAGGTATATTATGTCATATTTCCTTTACTATTTTACTATATTCTTATAGCACTAACATAGTAATTATAATATGGATATAGATACAATGGTGGCAAAATGAGACTGAATCTCGAAAGATAAAAATTTTAAACTTGAAAAGATTTAATATACTAAATTTGAAAGAAGAAAAATCAAGCTTATAACAATTTGAGTATGAAAAGAAAACTCCAGATTAGAACTTGAAAACTCAATTCTACCTTGAGATTGACTCAAATTTGAATTAACCCCAAAACAATTCAAACTTGAAAATATGACTTTAAAAATGTGAAGTTATTATTGAACATATTGATTAGAACTTAAAACCCAAATAGAAAACCCTAAACTTAAAAACTCAAAATAAAAAAAAACCCTAAAATTGACTGAAATTCGAGTTGAATTCAAAGAAATTCAAACCTGAAAATTTAAACTATAAAAAAATGGATTTAGATATATCTTAAGATTGATTTGAACTCCAGCTAAACTCAAGACAATTTGAACTTGAAAAGAACTGAACCATCAAAAAAACTTAAATATGAAAACACCAACCTAAACAATTAGATCCCAAAATTACATGATCTAAATCCTAATTAAGTTTACATAACAGTTATACACCCAACTTTGAACTTTAAAAAACTCAAACTCTAAAACCTCCAAAATCATAAAACAACTAAAACCCAAAATTACATAATCTAAACTTGAATCAAGTTGTTATCTTTACACACAACACTCGAACTCAAACTTTGAACTACAAAAAGAACTGAACCATCAAAAAAACTTGAATCTGAAAACACTCGACCCTAAACAATTAGATCCCAAAATTACATGATCTAAACCCGAATTAAGTTTAGATAACAGTTACACCCAAACTTTGAACTTAAAAAAACACAAACTTGAAAATCTCCAAAATCATAGAACAACTAAAACCCAAAATTACATTATCTAAACTTGAATCAAATTGTTATCTTTACACACAACACTCGGAACTCAAACTTTGAAATACAAAAAAACTCAAACTCAAAAATACTCAAACTTAAAACAATTAAAATCCAAGATTAAATGATCTAAACCCGAATCAAATTCTACCTTTTGTACTTACCCAACACTAACGCTCAAACTCTCAACTATAAAAACATTCAAACTAGAAAACACCTAAATTTAAAACAACTAAATCCCAAAATTACATGGTATAAACCCGAATCAAATTGCTATCTTTATACCTACACAACACTCATATCCAACTCGAATAACTTAGTCGCAAATGGTGTTTTAGTTTCTAATTCTCTTTTTTCCGGGAAATCAACAAGATTACAGGGGATTAATGATAGTATGTGAAGTATATGTGGTGCTATGGGCAAAGCCAAAGAGATGAAGCAAAAACATAGTTAGTACCGGCAAATATCCTAAAATACCAAAAAATAAAAATTACCGAAGGATGTGTTTCAAAATATTGACCTGAAGGGTAATTTCCCAAAAATCGCGCCCACGCCAACAAGATTTTTGGAAAGCGAAAGCGGCGTCCTAGGAGGCTTTTACCTCAAGAAAACGCCTCACGAGGGCGCTTTTCTTTAGGGCTAAAAGCGCCCCTCAGGACGCGCTTTTAGGCCGTCTGTGAATCAAATTTTTTTTGACCGCTATTCCCCAACCACGTAAAAAAAACTATAAATACCCCAACCCTTCATTTTTTCACACTTCAATCCTTTCTCATTTTTCTCTCAATTTTCTCTCAATTTGCTCTCAATTTTCTCTCAAGTTTCTCTCAAAATCCTTGAAATTTACGCCAAATATCAAAATAGTCCTTTACTATTTACTGAAAAAGCCCTTTATAATTTTTTTAATATATCTATTTTTGGAAAATTTAAAAATTCTTTATCGGAGTACAATGGTCGGGAATTACGCCACCTAGACAACAAGCACATTGTCACGAGCAAATGAAAATGGTAAGTTTGAATGTTAATTTTTCAATATTATTAAATTTTTTAATTATGCAATTTTAATTAATTTTAAATTTTATAATTTTTAAACAATCAGAGATCGGTGTTGCAATGTTATATTCGCAACATGCCCGGTCCCCATCGCCATTGATCGAGAATTACTCATGGAAGCGGGTTTTTGGCACGGGCACGATAGGTCGGGTTCGTTGGACCCGCTTTTGATCAACGCGTTGATAGAGAGGTGGAGACCCGAGACGACACTTTTCATCCGCCATGCGAGAGTGTACCATCACCTTAGAAGATGTGCAAGCATAGCTTGGGATTACCAAAGGATGTGCTCAGAGTCACCGGGTCCGTAATATCTTTCGATTGATGGCCGATGCTACTTAACTTCCGGGTGCCATTCGATAGAATGCAAGGAGGTCGGATCGATATGGTTTGGTTACGAGATTGCATTCCACAGCCGAATGAAGGTTCGATCAAGAAGAAAGAATACGGTATGCGGCATACATGCTTCAGATAATTGGAGGCTATCCGATCGCCGACCTCTCTAGAAACCTCGTCCACGAGATGGCTCTCAAACTTGTTGATTTCAGAGCACCGTGAATTGAGTTGGGGATCCGCCGCATATCGAGGTTGTACCGGAGATGTGTAGGCGACGCCGAGTAAAGCAAAAATCGGAGGTTGCCTATCACTACCGCAAATATGGGCATGGTTTCGATTTCCATTTTTACGCCCTCGACTCGACCAAATCATATTCATTCCCACCGATAACGAGGTAAATTTAATATTATATTTTATAATTATGTCGAGATTTATAGTATAATTGCATGATAAAAGTTTATTTAATTAGGTGGAACCATCCGACGAGTCATGTTGGAATACCTAACTCGCTTGAGGATATACGGCCCTATTGGAACAACGGTCGTAATCACAAGTAAGTGTCAATTTCATTATTATAATTTAGTATTTATGTATATAACTAATATTTTGGTAATGTTAATATAGTTTCAATGGACACCGACGAGGATCCCAAAATTCGAAAGCAAGAATTTCGAGGAGTTCTCCAAAATCAATAGCAGTTGGCACGCTAAGGTGCCGCTAATCACCTACGCGACCGTGGAGATGCACCGCCAGATCGAAGTTCTGCGGTAATTTGATACCGCAACCAATTCCGTGTTTCCCGAGGTGCTCGATGATGAGCACAAATGGACTTACAAAGCAGGTAATACCTGATTGGCCAAGATTTTGGTCGTAACATATCGAGACGGGAGAACCGGTTTGACTTTTTACCTAACCGGAACCGATCATAGTTCCCGAAAGTTAAGGTATGCGTGAGTACATGCCATGGTTTAGAATCCATGGCAAGTCAGATCTTTGTCGGATGAAGAGAGGCGACAGCAAATTCACGAACGAAGGGAACGCTTGCCCCTTTACATTCAAGGAGAAGGGGTGATGAGATGGGCCCAAAGAATGCGCTACACATCCACGGGCCCATCAACAGCGCCTACACAATCACCGGCCCATCGCTTCGGTGACAATATCGACATCACAGTCATTCATAGTTTATGCCAATGCGTTCTCGTCCCTTATATGTATCCTCCTAACCCATATATGTTTCTTTTCCTAGTCCCACCCTGTGTTGGAATGCATGGCCGGGTTCGAGTCCGCTCCCCGACAACTCCCGTTAACCAGCCAATCGTGAGGCCGACCGGGGTGGGATTAGAGGAGGCGCCGCTGGGAGCGCTTCTTTCTACTGTGCTCCTTCACCGTGACGGATGCGCCACCCCGCCGTGGTTTATGCAAACACCTCAAGGTCATTATTTTATCAAGGTGGGTCATCATCGCAACACCTGTAACTGCACTCCACCGCCGAGGAACCCGATTCCCACCGAGGTTCCACGACCTCACCGAAGCTAGAAGAAGGAGGAATCCAACAGAATCGCCGATCAGCCCCCATGTGGCAATCGGTTCCCACCAAAGACGCCTCTAAACCCTAATTTAGTTTTGTTATTTTATTTTTTTGTAATTTAGTTTTAATATATTTAATAAAATTTGAGTTTAATTTTTTAATTTCTGTAATTTAAATTTTTAATTTAATTTTAATATCTTTGATAAGATAGAAATGGTTTAATTTTTTTGTAATTTAATTTTTTATATGTAATAAAATTGAGTTTAATTTTATTTCTTTTGTAATTTAATTTTTTATTTTAATTTTAATATATTTGATAAGATAGAAATGGTTTAATTTTTTTGTAATTTAATTTTTTATATGTAATAAAATTTGAGTTTAATTTTTTAATTTCTGTAATTTAAATTTTTAATTTAATTTTAATATCTTTGATAAGATAGAAATGGTTTAATTTTTTTGTAATTTAATTTTTATATGTAATAAAATTTGAGTTTAATTTTATTTCTTTTGTAATTTATTTTTATTTTAATTTTAATATCTTTGATAAGATAGAAATGGTTTAATTTTTTTTGTAATTTAATAAAATTTGAGTTTAATTTTATTTCTTTTGTAATTTAATTTTTTATTTTAATTTTAATATATTTGAAAGATAGAAATGGTTTAATTTTTTTGTAATTTAATTTTTTATATGTAATAAAATTTGAGTTTAATTTTATTTCTTTTGTAATTTAATTTTTTATTTTAATTTTAATATATTTGATAAGATAGAAATAGTTTAATTTTTTTTGTAATTTAATTTTTTATATGTAATAAAATTTGAGTTTAATTTTATTTCTTTTGTAATTTAATTTTTATTTTAATTTTAATATATTTGATAAGATAGAAATGGTTTAATTTTTTTGTAATTTAATTTTTTATATGTAATAAAATTTGAGTTTAATTTTATTTTTTTGTAATTTAATTTTATTTTAATTTTAATATCTTTGATAAGATAGAAATAGTTTAATTTTTTGGTAATTTAATTTTTTATTTAATAAAATTGAGTTTAATATTATTTCTTTTGTAATTTAATTTTTTTATTTTAATTTTAATATATTTGATAAGATAGAAATAGTTTAATTTTTTTTGTAATTTAATTTTTTTATATGTAATAAAATTTGAGTTTAATTTTATTTCTTTTGTAATTTAATTTTTATTTTAATTTTAATATCTTTGATAAGATAGAAATAGTTTAATTTTTTGTAATTTAATTTTTTTATTTAATAAAAATTGAGTTTAATATTATTTCTTTTGTAATTTAATTTCTTTATTTTAATTTTAATATATTTGATAAGATAGAAATGGTTTAAATTTTTTGTAATTTAATTTTTTATATGTAATAAAATTTAAGTTTAATTTTATTTCTTTTGTAATTTAATTTTATTTTAATTTTAATATCTTTGATAAGATAGAAATAGTTTAATTTTTTTTGTAATTTAATTTTTTTATTTAATAAAAATTGAGTTTAATATTATTTCTTTTGTATTTTAATTTTTTATTTTAATTTTAATATCTTTGATAAGATAGAAATGGTTTAATTTTTTTTTGTAATTTAATTTTTTATATGTAATAAAATTTGAGTTTAATTTTATTTATTTTGTAATTTAATTTTTTTATTGTAATTTAATATCTTTGATAAGATAGAAATGGTTTAATTTTATTTATTTCACCGCTTTTCCTCCAAAAAATGTAAATTACATAGCCAAAGAAGAGATAAACAAGCTAAGAACAAGGTCAACTAGTCCGATTTGGACACGAGCGAGATGTATGGCTCGGTTCCTACACCACCAAGATCGCCGACTTTTGGTTGGTCGGTTCTGATATCCATATTGTTGCGTATTCTAGTCGAGGAAGGTCGACCTTTTGGTTTATGATCAATTCTCTATCCGCAACAAGCTTATACGGTGCAAGCGATACCGATGGCCACTTACGCTCATCCTGGATCGTGGGAATACGTGTCTCTACACGTTGTACATGTTTTCTAACTTGTAGACTTCACGACATAGCTCATGGGGTCAAGACGAAGATTATGACAAGCCGCAAGTACATGAGCACATGGGTAACGGCGCATCAAATATCCCACAATGCATGTCTTATTTGTCAAGTGTACACGATAATGCCCGCCAACAATACCTTGGCTCGGTCAAAACTCCGTGACACGAAACCATAGGTCGTCATGGTTGTGACACACCGGTGCATGGTGTTCGCCTGCGCCTTCCCACGTTAATTTCTTGCAAGACCTTCGCTCCATACATGGCCTCCTTGCATCCGCCCCTCGATAACTCGTTATTTCTTCAAAATAGTGCCGCTAAACGAAAATATGTCTCCCGAAAATCGCCAGAATCGCAGATGACGGGTTCTTTTAGCATGTAATTTATGCATTAGGCTGTGTTTGTGGTCATATGACCATATCGTAGGCCGCCATCATATGCTTGTGTCCACTGCTCAAAAGGAATATTGTATAGTACTCTGCGCCTTGGCGCTATTCATGCGCAAATCGCCAACATCTCGTGAAAACGGTCTTTATTGATCTCGCATTTTGCCAATATACGCTGATAGCGAATATTACATACCACTATTCAATTGCGAATAAATTGAAAATTTCAAAAGAAATTATATTAATAGATATTTCATACCCATATCGGTCACTTGCCGCTTCGCTTTTTAGATCGGTGTTGCCCATAGTAGTTGGATGAAACATGCCTCGTGCAATATCGATGGTGTGTGCGATGCCACATGCTTCCTCGCTCGCTCTATTGCCGCAAGTATTCCAGGCCCCGATCCGATATAACGATATGTCGTTGAGGCGGATATGCCTCCTTAACCTAGATAGGAAGAAGTCCCAATCATCACCGACTTCGGTGTTATTGCGTAATCTAATCGGAAGGATTCTCCCACGTACCGCCTTGTGCCACAGCCTAGCAATAGCCGATGCGTATATCTACCATACATGAAGGTATCGTCAATTTGTACCAACGGCTTGCGATGTAAAAGCATCTCGCATTGCTTAAATGTCCGCAATCAGCGCTTGAACATCAAGCATCCATGGAGCGTACGATCGCTGTAGTCGCCGGTTCCGCTTTCAAGGTCTCATAGTCGCTCGACATACGCCTCCAACACGACACCACCGCCACACTTCATTATATGAAGCGCCCCACCGACTGCAACTTTTCTAACGCTTCGCTTGGCTATCCAAGCCTTTTTGTAAGAGGGCGTACCCCATTTGCTACGAATATTGCCAATTAAGGCCAGACTATAGTTTTGGGATCGGCCTTCACCGTTGAATTATTAAATCACCAACATGTCGAATCCATCCTCGATGATCTTGTGTTACACCCACAACGGCACGTTAAATAATGCAACATTACATAATATTAGTGTTATTCAAATCATTAAACACATAGTGGTATTGCATTTAAGACATGTATGCGAACCTTTGTACTTTTTCACCTCCCACATCCCCGTCCTTTTCCTCAACGACGCCATGATTTTCCATGAACATGTGCCGCCTTGCACCGCACACTTCTTCGCATCTATCGAGCTTTGATTTAACCATAGTGTAGTTAACCCTTTCCCGATGTCAGTATTGTTTCAATGCACCAAGAAAAGTATTCTTGTTGGAAAACCGTTACCAACTTCTAATTGGTCCGAATCCAACGAAGAATTTGTACGGCCACGCGTCGTGTGGTAGTTCAGAAACTCCAATGCATCATCTTGAGATAGATCGACATTATGCATGTGCTACCGGAGGTGAGTATGCCCCGAATAGCGGATCTTCTTCTTCTTCGTTCAACCGCCTCAACATCTTCAGTACAATTGAACGGCTCGATTCGTAAAATAATCCAACTTCGCACCGCCGTGCCCTCGCTCCCGAGGTGGATCCATATCGGATTCATCGCTCGATCCTCCATAACTCGCAACAAACGAGGCCCTCACGGTGGATGTCGCCGGTAATACATCATCCCTCCTTAAACATCTTTCAGAAGATCCTAATCGTATGTGGATTGCCATCCACTAGAAGATGATGACGCCCCCAATACGTATTTACGCCATCCGACGCCGAATGACGAATATGCATGTCCCATCCACCAACCGAGTGTCGTACAGGGTTATGTTTTCCATACTACCACCGCACACGGGCACTTCGTGTTTTGCCTCCCACTTACAGTAGTGTCGACTTGGGGTCGTATTCCCTCAAGGATACTAGATGTTGAGGTCGCAATGATCACTTGGAGATGAAAATTCTACATATACCTCGATATAGGGTGAACCACCGGCAAGATGAGCCTCCACCATTACCTCAAGGCTCCGAGGACCTTTGATGTCGAATGCGCCATATCTCACCGGATCAACCAAGCGCAAAATCTATACTTAATAGATCGAACTTTTATTAGCGTTGTTCAATATTTTACGCCTAATTCTTTTGCGGTTCTACCAAATCGACGTTCGATTAAAACTCAATCGCGTTGTATTCTCCGATAAGAAAACAACACCATCTTCGTGTCACGACTTTACCATCGTAGTAAATAACAAAGATTAATACGCTCACTCATTTTCAATTTTTTTTCCTTTGCTTGAATTTGCTTTCGCCAACCGAGAATGAAATTTGCCTAATTTATAGCCTAATTTTGCCGGATAGCATCAGAGCAAAAGCGCTGGCCCACGTAGGAGCGCTTTTCAAGACTCGGTAATAGTGCACCTATTTGAAGCGTTTTGGCCACTGCTTGTTCGTAAACGCTCTCAAAATAATTTTGCCGAGACCATCAGTAGCAAAAGAGAGTCCACGTAGGAGCGCTTTGCCACGGCTTGTTCTCGCAACGCCTCCTCAAAATAATTGTACCGATACCATCAGTAGCAAAAGCGGCCCACGCGAAGTTGCCACCCGGTTTGTTCTCAAACATCTCTCAAAATTATTTTGCCGAGACTACGCCCAAAAACTTATTTCATTTTCACATTGCAAGTGGATTTGGAAGAATCTCCAACGCGTCAACGTAAGCGCTTTTGGGGAAAATGGTTTGCGAAGTCCTGGAGCTGCATTACCTCAAGAAAAGCGCACCTCATGGGAGCATTTTTGTCGAGGTAAAAGCGCCCTCGTGGACGCGCTTTAGGTCGCTTTCCCCAAAACGCTACGACGTGATGCGATTTTTGGGAAATTGCCATTTTGGTCAATATTTTTGAAACCCGTCCTTTCCGTAATTTTTGATTTTTTGGTATTTTGAGATATTTGCCCGTTAGTACCAAAGTACAACAGGTTGATAAAGAATCAAATGAAATAGAAGAAGATAAACAAAGTGAAAATAAAGAAACGATGAAGAACAAGAGCATGTAGGAACCAAATTCCACCGTAATAATTTTAGCTTAAAATTTTGTCCTTTTTCCCTCAAAACTAGGAAAAAAAAAAGAAAAAAGAAATTTATTATAATTAGCAAAGAACTTACAAGCCATCGCCAGATATATTTGTTGCACAAGACAATCGCTTTGAAAGCTCATCTATGGTAATTTATTACCGTAATTCAAAGGCCAATTTGTATACCGATATTAGATCATTTATTATATATTATTTTAGCTATGTAGCAGCAATATATAGCTAGCAATTTATATGTTGTTTTTATGTGTAGAATCATCCAATGAAAGGGTTTTCTTTGTGTTGTGTGCATGAACCTATGAGAGCTTGCCATAATCATCATCTCATCTCTTAAATTAGTTTTGATGGTTTTATTTAACATATATTTTAATTTAATATAATTATTTAAAAATTATTATTTATTTATTATGTGTAAGTGGTGGATTTATTTTATTTTATTTTGGTAAAATATTTAATATCTATTATAATAGCCAATTTTGGCCCAAGTCAAATAAACCAATAAAAACCATTTTAATAGTCCAAATAAATGGTCCATTTACATATTAAATCTAGGCCTAGAAACCCAATAACCCAATCAAGACCCAACTACCAGCCCAAGACCTAAAAAGCTAACCCTATCATATTACAAAGAAAAAAACAGCAGCTATCAAACAAGGTCAGCCGCCGACCCTTCATCCGCCACCACCAGCAGATCTCCACTGACACCTGCAAGATAGAAACGAAGACCAAGCAACGAGACAAAGAAGAAAAACAACAAAATGACAGAAAAAACAAAACAACAGCAAACAAAGAAGAATCTATCAATCGGTTATAAAAACCGAAATGAACCCTTTGTAACGTTCTTCCTTTTTTTTACGAACATTAGAAATCCGAAAATAAAAAAGCAGAAGTTTTGATCTCTTTCACTTATTATTCTCCGTTATTTAATTTTGCCCCTTTTTTATATCTTTTTTTTCTTTTAAAATTGTTACAAACGAATTTTTAGCAAAATATCAGAAATCAAAAGAGAACAGATTTTTTCGAAGGTGACTCGAGATTTTTTTGATTTTCTTTCCGATTTTATTTTCATTTTTGATACGCAAAAAAAAATACACATTATTTATTTTGGAATTTTATATGGGTTTTAAATTTTTGCATACATTGGTATATTGTATAAATAATTTCCATTATTTATAAAATTTGTTTCAAATTACACCATATAACATTTATATATATATATATATATTCATTTCAAAATCTATGTATATCATTATTTAATATAATATATTTTTGTGTTAAACTCTTGTACATTAACGATTTCAAATTCTTTTTGTTTAAGATTTATTACTTCTTGTTATTTGGTATTTGTTGATTTGTTATCTTTTAAATGTGGATGTTAATATTTATGTGGTGTAATGTGCTAGTTTAGATGCATTATGGCTATATATATAATTATTGTTATTATTTTTTTTGTAGAAGTGATATTGCTATGGATCTTTATTTCATGTTATTTGTTATGTCTTTGTTCCGTATTCTTGAATTATGATTTCATTCCAACTTTCATCCAATTTCAAACTAAATATTTTGAACCGGTTTTAAAATTACCTATTTGAAAACCTTTTGAAATAAGGTAATATTTCGCGTTTTGAAAATTCGGGAAAAAATCGTGCCCTAACTTACTGGGTTTCGATTTTTCTCGTTTAATCTAAATAACCGAGTATTCTTTTAAAGTTAAAATACAAGAGTTTTAAATAAAGGTAAGCTTATTCTCGAAGGTTCAAGATATCATGTCCTAACTTACTGGATGTGACACTTTATTACTTCGAGACAAGAGGGTCTTTAACATTCGTTTCGATTTATTCAAGTGTTTTGTTTCGACAAAAAGAGGGATCATAGTTTAGATTATTTCAAGTTCTCAAATCTTCGACACTAAGACATTGATTAATCAACTAGGTACCAATTTTGGGAGTATCGAGGGTGCTAATCCTTCCTCGTGCGTAATCGACTCCCAAACCCATTTTTTGAGTTTCGTAGACCAAAATCATTGTTTTGATAAATCAAACTGTTTATTAAAAACATCCATTTTACGAGGTGACCCGATCACACCTCAACAAAAGGATTGGTGGCGACTCCCGTTTTATTTTCGTTTTCAAAACCCTAGTCGATTCCTGTTTTCAAAAAAATGGTTTCGACAGCTTAGCGACTCCGCTGGGGAACCAAATAAGAGAGTCAAGCCACGAGTTGATTACTTTTTTATCTTTTTGTCGAAAATTGAAAACTCGGTTTAAATGTACGATCCTTTTGTTCCATTTCATTCGTATTTGTTACGATCTTCATCATTGTGGTTTATAATTGCTGTGTTGGTTTAAGTTTTGGTATCTTCTGCACATTGCATCGCATGATCAGTTGATCTTACCCTTTTAAGTGGGAGTGAGAAACTACGCATTCGTGAGGTTTTCACCTCCGCATAGGCTAGTGGATTGCTTCTGGGATACATCCGTACCTATGTGCTTCATGAGATTTTCATCTCCTCATGGCCATAGGGAAATGTATTCCCTTGAACTAAACTCGATCTATATAAGCCTATAATGGGTGAAGATTGAGGAATCTGCTGGTTCAGGTACCCTTTCTTTAGAACTAAACCCCATATAGCAAACCCTAAAAGCCCACCCTAGGTAAAACCACTCCAAATCCCTAGAGGTCACCCGAATAGGTGTTCTATTTATTTCTTTCTTGCTTAATTTTGCTTTCTACTGACTATTTTCTTTTGTTCCGATTATGATTGCATTGTATTTGTGTAACACCCCAAACCCGACCCAAACACCACGACCGGATCTGGTATGTCACTAAGGAAATTTTTGTAAAACAAATCGTGTTGTCGAAAAGCCCAAATGTAATTTATATAAAATATGCCTTTATGAATAAAACCCAAACTTAATTACATGCCTTAGTTTAATTAAAATAAATGTTTGAATAACTAAAATAATTTATCCCATAATAAAACAAGATATAAACTAGTGGCCCATGGCCTTATTACAACGAGGTTTAAAATCCATTAAATAAAACATAATATAAAAATAATTAACTTGAGTCTTTTGCCGGATCCACATATTCTTTTGCATGGCCACCTTGCGCCCTCTCTAGCCCGATCCGATGCACTAAGTGTTACCTCAAATGTTAATTAATTGGTTGAGTCATGAGACTCGCAGTGCAACCTTCATGCACCATTAGATTTGGGCCTTAACCCATAAAAATAGAATAATAAATTCATGTACATATATAACAAATAATATGCAAAGCCCAACCCATTTGCCTAGGTTTCCATCCGCTACACGCCCTACCAACCGCTCACACCATTGGGGATTTCTACAATCAACCCACACCGCTACACGCCAAGATGGTCATCATCGCTTCATCAACATATCATGGTCAAGCCCTTATAATGATCACGGCAAAAGCCGCTACAACATATAATGATCACCGTAAAAATCGCTACACATATAACGATAACTTCCTCTTTTCATCAAACCCACCCATGCAATCACAAAAATCAATACACTTATAACATATAATCGAATATTCACCGACCGGTGATTCGCTTACCCTCTTTGGCTTCCATCTTTATGCCGGATTTCGTGATTTATCACAACATATAATACTTATAAACGGTATTTAATGTATGATTTAAATGGTGGGAAGTATTACACACCGATATCGCTAAATCCAATATTCTTAGTCGATGTCCTTGATATCCGGATCTATTATCCTCAATCTATAACTTTGCTTAAAAGCCGAAAATCGTGAAAATATGCCCTCTCCTATATTCGCCATGGTTAGTATTCTACCCTATTTTATATATATAAATAAACAAATCCTCTTACCTTGAAATCCCGAAAGTAACACGATTCTATAACTTAGAGATCTATGGATTGGCCTCTTTCTTCAAATCCTGAAACGCTTGAAAAGAAGTGTGAAATAAGAGATTAGTTTCTAATAGCCATTCGCTAAGGACTTTGAAAAGCCGAAAGAACATTGAAATCCAAATCAACACTTACCTATTATTTCCTTTAGATTCCACACAAGGCACTCCATTAAAGAGGATTCTAAGAACCACAGGAGATGAGATCTAGCGATTTCGCTTTTAGAAAACTAAGTGAAGTGTTTCGACTTAGAAGGAAAGTGAAAAGAAAGTGGAGAGAAAGAATACTTGGGGTTTCACTTTTTAAGAAATCAAAAGAAAAGATATTACCAAGAAGAACCGAGAATTTCGCACGTAAGATGAGAGAAGAGAATGGGGTTCAAAATGCTTAAATTGAAGAGGTACCCTATTTATAGGAATTTGGCACCCCTCCAAGAGATTGAATTTCGCCACTATGTACTCGTAAGATAACTCCTATCTTTTCTCCTCTATCCTTCTATCCCTTATCCCTATCAAAACACTCATCCATAAGAGGCCACATTTGCACCAACTCTCCTTTATTTTATCACTTTGTTATCCTCATTAATTAAACAAAATAATCCCTAAATTATAGCCTTGTGCCATCCCTCCTTAGCTCACCTTGGTCGCCAAATTTTGACCCAATTCTTTGGGCCCAATCAACCTCAAATTAACATATTAAACATAACATTACACACAGTGCACAAGCCCATTAATACCTTACCATAACATTATAAGTGCTACATGCATCTCAAAAATTTTAAACGTTCCCATTCTCAAGGCCTATTGGGCCCAATTCTACTAGGCCCAATTTCAGGATGTTACAATTTGCATCGTAGAAAAGAGGTGTTAAATCAAATTCGATTGCTAAATAGAAGAGCTTGTCATAAGAAAATGGATTGCTCGATAAAGTGGATTACAATACGGTCGTCTGAATATGGTCCAAGTAAACACAACGAGAGAAGGCTGATAATCCGTGAAAGGATACGCGACTTTGCGTCGTTGCCCGAAGACTCGGACCGACAGAGATTATTCGAGAACCGTCACGCCCCGACGTTCTTGAAGAAGCTAACGAGCATCGCGAGGATAAGTGAGCAATGAGATGTGGCCCGGATCAAGCAAAAGGAGCTAGTAGAGACATCAATTAGAAGGTTCGCGAGATTTGACCTTACATCCAGATACAAAGAAAAAGATCGATGTCTTCACCGGGAGTACGAGGGCAAGGCCGCATATGTAATCCGTTTTATGTAAAGAAATTTGTTTTCTAGAAAAGTTGTTCTGATGGAATTGAATTCGGAATCAATGCCTTTCTTTTTGCATTCATTCCATGCATTTGCATTGCATTTCATGCATTTGCATTGTATTTCATGCATTTGCATTACATCGCATCATATGCATTAAAATTTGTAGAAAGGCTCTGATTAATTAAAATTATGATAGTTACCCTAGAAACCAACGAAAATCCACTAATTACATATCGCTACATTACCCGTTGCAAAACGAAAGCAATGGATCAGAGACTAGAGAGATTAGAATAAATGCAAAAAGATATGCAAGATCAGATGCAAGAACAATTAGCAAAAATGCAGCAAGATATGAGGGATCAGATGCTCGAATCCTAAAGAAATATGATGAACCAACTGGCCCAGCTATTGGCCGGAGGACCCGACAAAGGAAAAAGCCATATGACCAATCCTAGTGATGACAACGAATAACCTTCCTACCCTCTGGGTTTTATCCCGACGAATACCCAAACACAACCGGATGCATACCCACAAAGGGTACCAGTCACCATCAGGACCCAGTATCAAGCCGGTGCATCGGCTTGCACAATATGTAAAAAGAAGAAGAAGAATAAGCAAAACTGCAAATAAAAATAAAAATAAAAAACAGATTACACAATATGTAAATGTTGAGGGTTAATTTTTTAGTATCAAGGCTAAATTGACATAATTTATAATTGTTAAGGGTTAAAGATGCTACTATGCCAACTTTAAAAGCTACCACTGACCAACTAGCGACTAAAAAACAAAATTGAATGGTTGGTGACCATTTTGTAACTTTTTGTAGTTGGGTGACCAAAAAAGAAACTTACTAATAATTGGGTGACTACTAGTGTAATTTACCCTTTTAAAAAAAAACTTTGGACGTTTTAGAAAATTAAATATTAAATATTTTAATTTTTTTAACTTATTTAAATGATTATATGTCAAAAAAGCCCTTAAGAAAATGCAAAAAAATAAAAATAAAAATAAAAATCAATTAGGCTCCTATATTAAATTCACACCCAATTAAGTCCCTGCTGTTAACTAAAAAAAATTAATTAAGCCTCTTCGTTAACGGTTTCTGTCATTGACTATGTTGACCATTAAAATAAATTGACAAATTAATTAGATGGTGACACATGGCAGCTTCTAGTTTTATCTAATATTTTTCTCATAAAAATTATTTAAAATCATAAAAATAAATAAAAATTATTAAAACGAAATTATTAAATATTAAAAATATTAACAATGAGATAAACTTATTAAAATTATAACAAAATTATAACAAAATTATAAATACTATAAAATGTAGAAATATAATAAATTATAAAAAACAATAAAACTTATTTAAAATATCTAATTTAAAAACGATTAGAATTATTTTAAAAAATAATAAATTGTAAAAAAATTAAAATTTATAAAAATTTATAAAAATTATAATAAAAAAAAACATAAAAACTTGAATCGACCAGCTTAGTTCAAATCGACAAGGTTATCAATCCAAGGAAAGCCATTAGATCGGTTGGTTTTAATCGACCGTTGAATCGATTTTTATTTTTAATATTTTTATCAAACCAAAATCTCACTATCCAACTAATAACATATGTCAAAATGAAATATTCTAACCAAGGTTTTCAGAATTGGATTGGTCATTGGACTAATCACGGCACCGATTTGCCAATTCATCTGGTTCAATTAAATAAATAAATAAAAATAAAAAAATCGGTTCAATCATCAAGTTTCTAGGTCAACCAGTCTAATGTCTTTTCCCGTACTGATATCCTTACCGATTTTTTTAAATAATTTCTTATGATTTTTTTAATAATTCCTATAAGTTTATATCAATATTAATAGTTTTAATATTTTTTATAATTTTCATGATTTTTATAGAATTTTAATACGCTTTTAATAAAAAATTAAAATTTATTAGATTTCTTATATTTTAATATTTTTATAACGCTTATAATATTTTATAATATTTATAAGTTTATATCAATTTTCATATTTTTAATATTAATAATTTTAATATTTTTTGATGATTTTTCTAGTTCTTATAATTTGATATAACTTTTTATGATTTTTAATATATTTTATAGAAAAATATTAAACTAAACTAAAAGTCGTCATGTGCTACTATTTGGTTGGTTAATCAATTTATTTTAACTCATCAACGTGATTAATGACGAAAAATCATAACAAATGGGCTTAGCTAATCATTTTAGCTAACAACAGAAATTTAATTTCTAGTTTATAATAAAATTTTATATTATTAATAACTAGTGATGTAATCTAGTTTGAATGGAATGTTTTGCACAACTTTTGTGAAACTTTTTTTTGAAGTTGACTTTTATTTAAAAGCGAAAATAGAGTCGCCACCAATTTTTTTTATGAGGTGTGATCAGGTCACCTCGTAGTTTAATCATTTTATTAAATAATTTTGATTTACTAAAACAACGATTTTGGTCTACAAAAATCCAAAAATAGGTTCGGGAGTCGATTACGTAAGAGGAATGATCAGTACCCTCGTAACGCCCAAAATTGGTACCCAGTTGATTAATTAATGTTTTAATGTCGAAAGTTAAAAACTTGGAAAGGATTTAAAATATGATCCCTCTTTTTATTAATGTTAATTTTACTTTAAAAATGCTTGAGTAAATCTAAACGTATATTAAAGACCCTCTCATCTCGAGGTAACAAAATGTCACATCCAGTAAGTTAGGACACAATACCTCGGATCCTTGAGAATAAGCTTTTCTTTTATTTATTTTTATTCAAAACTCATGTATTTTAATTTTAAAAGGATATTCGGTTATTTAGGTTCAACGAGAAAAATCGACACCCAGTAAGTTAGGGCACGACTTCTCAAAATTTCAAATACGGAATATTACCTTTATTTTCAAAATTTTCTTTTTTTTTTTACAAATTTGGGTAAAAATTAATGTAATGTTTAAATGATATACATTAGTTTATTCGATTATGGTAAAAAAACAGCCTAAACGTAAGAAACCTGTCATGTTTGATGAATAACGATAATGCAACATAACTTGTAGTAATACAATTAACCATAAAAAAAATAGTAACAATAGATCATGAGGCCAATATGCGTAATAGGATAATAATAATAATGAAAATGGTAATTGTGATAATAATAATACTAAGAATAATATCAACAACAACAATAATAATGATAATAATAAAGAGAAAAAAGGAACAATAAAGGAAAATACAAGCTAATTTGAAATACAAAAAAATGAATAAATAAACAGTTAAGGAGATAATAAATAAGTGAAAATTAATAAAAGTTTGATTTTTTAAAAAATTAAAAATAAATAAATAAATCAAAATGTATATATATAAAAATTTGAAGTTAAATTGTCCAAGGATCGAATTGAAATTGAAATAAAATTAAAGGGTAAAATCTAAAAAAAGAAAAAAAAAGGAATTAGGGCGTGAATAAAATGCGCGCAAAGGAACGAGGACTAAATGGAAAATTATTCCCAATCCTCAGAGTGCGCCATTTCAATATGGACCAAAGTGAAACAAAAACAAAATTATGCGGAAAAATCAAAAAGAAAAAAATAAAAACAGGACTAATTGCAGCGCGTTGCAAAAGAGGAAGACTGCATGCGCAAATAACCCATGCGCTAGCAAACACGCGGATCCTAGCCTTGCGGGACAGATTATAGGGTTGGAGGCCAAAACGATGCCGTTTTGGAGTCTGTGCACTGGCCCAAAACGACACTGTTTTGTAGGGCCTATTTAAGTTTAAAAAATTTAAAAAATTTCATTTTATTCCTCTTTCAGGAAAAAAAAAACTCTCTCAACCTCTCTCAGGCCTCAGAGCTCCGACCATGGGTCCGCCACCACCACTGTGGGTCGCTGTGTAGCCCACGACATGACGATGCCGGCCCACGATGGCTGGAGAATACAAAAAGAGGTCTTTTTGACCGTTTGGCTCCCCCCGAGACCTATCTGAGATCAAAAAACCTAGAAGCCTTCTAGAAAAAAAAAGTCAAAGGAACTCTTCGGTTCTGTCTTCCCCGACCACAAGAAAGGTAAAAAATTTTTATATTTTTGCATATATATGTATGTATGTATACTATATTCGAAATAAACATGCAAAAAAAAAAAATGAAAATATACCTCTATAAGAAACTATAATTTTTTTATTTCTTTTTCTTTTGATTTTTTCGTCTCTATTTTTCATTTTTATTGCTTTTTATTGTATTTTTTTCTCTGTTTTTTCAAAAAAGGAAGCCCCTTTTACAATATGTTCTTTGGCTTTTTATAGCCATTAAACACATTTTGTTGTACATTTATTTATATTTTCTCTACTGCTTATTGTCTTGTTGTTTTTTGTGTGTTGCATTCTTTTTCTGTCCTTTTTCTCTTTTTTGCAGGGGTGGTTGGCAGTGCAGTCTGTGGTGGCGAGGCACGCCTGCTGACGTGGAGAAGCGGCGCGGCTAGGCTCTTAGGTTTTTTTTTTTTTTACTAAAAATTTGTTTATGTGTTGTGGGCTAGGACTGTTAGGGTTTTCTTGTATTTTGGTTGTAATTGGATAGTGTATTTGGGCCTGATATGTAATTGGACTAAAACTTTATTTATTTTTTTAGTTTGGTTTGTTTGGGCCCGGACAGAATTAGGCCCTTACAATTTTATTTAAGTATAAATTTCAAAATTGCGTATAGATTTTGATTTAATGTACAATTTTATATATAAATTTTAATTGTGTAATTTTATACATGAAATATTAATGTAATTCAATTTTGACAAATTACTAACATAGTTACTGATATAACACTATTTTGAGTATACATAGTGTAATACAAATAATTATATATATATTTAATATAAAAATAAATTAGTGTATTTATCCATTTAAATGTATTCAACTTTTCATATATACATATGAACCACAACCAAAATTCCATACGCATAGTTGCATTGCATCAAATTAAAATTCATATATCAAATTGCACATTAAATCAAAGTTTGAGATTTTTCTATTTTATTCATTTAGTGATATAATTACAGTAAGATTGTTCAGTGGAAAACGTTATATTAGTTAAAATTCAAAATGGGCGAGTCATTTTCAAAATCCGTTGTAGTCTAGGTGGTTAGGATACTCGGCTCTCACCCGAGAGACCCGGGTTCAAGTCCCGGCAACGGAATTTTATTTTTCTATTTTTTTAAAACTTTGGGCAGTTTTTGACTTTTTGAGCCCTTTGGGCTTTATCTGCTCTGTTTGTAGATGTATGCACCGATTTGTTTACTTGGCAGATATTCTCAAATTGAATGGACCTAAAAGACCGGGTGAGTTACCGAGTTATGGAATTTCTGTGTTTGAATCGTTGAATCGGGGCTGGTATAGACTGCCCCCTGTTCTCAAGTACGCAAATGGGTTGCCTTTGTTTTGTCCATTGGCAAGCTGTGAAGGGAAGCTAGTGGTGATGGGCGGGTGGAACCCAGTGAGTTACGACCCGGTTGCTGACGTTTTTATCTATGATTTCACGACTCAGCAATGGAGACAAGGGAAGGATATGCCGTCCAAAAGGTCCTTCTTTGCAATCGGAGCATGTTCAGGTCGGGTCTATATTGCGGGCGGGCATGACGAGAACAAGAACGCGTTGAGAACCGCGTGGGCTTATGATTTGAGAAAGGATGAGTGGGGTCAGATGGGTGAGTTGAGTAAAGAGCGAGACGAGTGTGAAGGTGTGGTGATTGGGGAAGACAAGTTCTGGGTTGTTTGGACCATTTCTTATTAAACTACAAACCCCCTTTACCTGGTAGCAGAGGAGGCCGTTCCAAAGAGAAAGTTTGGAGGAAATGAAGATGGATTGTTATTATTACCATTACCCAAGCTTTGTTTCAGCGTTAACAGCTCCGGTGAAACCGGAAGAGGCAATAACACGAACATGTGGAAGGCAAAGAAAAGAATGCAAAGCATGGAGAATCCAATATACCAAATCTGCTGCTATGACCAAATACAAGAGATGCAGAAAGTTTATTATAGAAAGGATATGGAGAAGATGAGATGAAAATGTTGGTTGCATGCCGTCCTTGTCCATGACAAATAAATAATGGAGTTTGTACCGTATACCAACTGGAGGGTTGAATTGTAAAAGTATTATAATGTTTGAGGCAGATATATTCTTCATCTTTTATTCATTAATCAATTAATTTTAAATTAAAGAAAGGTTTAAAGGATGAATGTTTTGATTATTGTGATGAATGTTTTGATTATTGTCATCATATATATCATATCTCTCTTGTTCGTATTTTTTAAACATTGTCATTCACTTGTATAATATTACGTTCTTGTATTATTGTTTTATGCTCTTAGTGCATTTGTATTTCATGTTATCGCTTCATGGATTAAATCCCAACATTTATCCAACTTAGATCATTTCATTCTATTTTAAACAAAATTAATGTACGCCTTTGAGTGTTACACTCGTGATTATCCAAAAACAAAAGCTTTCAAAATAAGGCAATCTTTTGTGTTTGAAAATCCGAGAAATTGTGGCCTAATGTGTTGGGTTTCAGTTTTTCGCTTGGCCAAATAATCGAATATCCTTTTGACATCTTCAATGCATGAGTCTCGGGAATCATGAGATGATCTTGGATTCAAGGATTTAAATTGTCGTGTCCTATCGCGCTGGATGTGATATTTTATTCCTTCGAAATGAGAGGATTTTAATATCCAATTTAAGAAAATTCAAACATTCTTAAAAGAGATTGTATTTTTAAATTTTTTTTAAATTTTAACTTTCGACATAAAGACATTAAGTAATCAATTTGGTACCAATTTTGGCGTGACGAGGATGCTAATCCTTCTTCGCACGTAATCGACTTCCGGACTTGATTTTTCTCGAAATTTTGCAAACCAAAATACCGTTTTAGTAAACCAAAATGTTTTATTACAAAAAAGGTGATCCGATCACACCTATAAAGATCGGTGATGACTCCCATTTTTATTTTCGTTTTTAAAATTAAAGTCGGCCTCTTTTTAAAAAATAGATTACGACATAATTCAAGCCAATTTGTACACCTGATATTAGATCATTTATTATATATTATTATAGCTATGTAGTAGCAATATATAGCTAGCAATTTATATGTTGTTTTTATGTGTAGAATTATCCAATAAAAGGGTTTTCTTTGTGTTGTGTGCATGAACCTATGAGAGCTTGCCATAATCATCATCTCATCTCTTAAATTGGTTTTGATGGTTTAATTTAACATATATTTTAATTTAATATAATTATTTAAAAATTGTTATTAATTTATTATGTGTAAGTGGTGGATTTATTTTATTTTATTTTTGGTAAAAATATTTAATATATATGAGCAATTTAATTTTTTAAAAAAATTAGAACAATTTAATCTTTCAATTTTGAAAATAAACAACAAATTAAAGACAATTAATCATGGTTTTCCGTTAATTATATATAATTTTGATTGGTATAATAATAAATTTAGTCTTGAATGTTTATATATATTTTGTGTTGTTAGACATAATATATATGTAAATGTTATGAGCTGAATTTGTTAAATCAAGACCAAATTAATAGAATATGCAAATGTTTGAGGGTTAAATTTGTTAAATAATACCAATTTGACACAATGTGCAAAATTTTGAGGACTAAATTTGTTATTATACCAATAGAATATAGGGTAAACTACCTAGTTGGTCACTTAACTTTTATAGGGCTTTTATTTTGGGCCCTCGCAATTTTGTCACTCAACTTTAAGTCGCTTTCATTTTATTTACCTAATCGTTAAATCTCTAACGACGGTTAATTATGTAAACTAAATTATGTTCTCACTTTCATTTTGGTAAAAAAAAAAAAATCATTTTTGAAGTATTGATTGTGGTAAAAAAAAAAACTAAGGATTAAGTAAAAAAGGATAGAAACTAAAATATTGTATTAAAAATTTGTCAAATTATACTTGTTTATCACATTTTTAACTATTTTAAATTCCTTTCTTGTTTATCACATTAATTATTAAAATATTAATTGTATAAAAACCACTTAAATTTTACACATCTAAGTGAATCCCTTCTATATATATTTCTATAAATATTCTTGCAAATAAGGAAAATTTGCTTGGTTGGTATAATTTTATTGTGCCAAGTGTATGGAAATTTTAAATTTTATTAACGTTAATTAAAACAATCCTAAATGTTAATTTTTTTAAATTTATAAAAGTTATAATTAATTTTAATTACATATATTATAAATTTTATAATTGATTTTATGAATAACTAAGTAAATTCTAAATATTATTTTAAATCTAAAATAGTATTATTTTATTATATTGTATACTTTTACATTTACGCCATTGTTATAATTCTACGAATCAAAATTCAATCAATTTTCGTATTCGATCTTCGATACTAACTATCACATTGACTTAGATTTAAAGTATGTTCTTCTACTTATCGAGAGGTATTGATCCATCATACCAATCGTCGAATTGTCACTTAAAACTTACTAGTCAGTTTAGTGATTGTAAAAATTGTAAAAAAAATAAATATATATATATATATTGTAAAAATTTTATATTATCAAAAATAATAAAATTGTAAAAAAATTAAATATTGTTAAAAATATTTAAAAAGTAAAAGTTATTAAAAATAATAAAACATTATTTAAATTTTTAGAAAGTTTATTCAAAACCATAAATAATTACTAAAAAGTTGTAAATAATTAACAAATCAAATTCTTCTTCTTATTTGATTTTCTCTACAAATTCCAAATGTATACAAGGAAATTTTCTTTGCTGTCATCTACTTCTTTTCTTGATTTATTTTGGTATTATTGTTTTCATATTTGCGGTCTGGAAACATTAACAATATATAATTCGATTAAAATTATAAAATTCTTTAAAATTTGTGAAATTATTGATTAAATTTCACCTGTTCATAATTTTTCTAATATAAAAACCTTTATAATATTTTTACCTCAAATTAAATAATACTATATATCAACGTTGTGGAGGCTATCCTTTGCCTGGCAAACTCCATGTGAATAAGAACCCTAAATTAGTGGTGGAAAGTGGACCTTAAACCGCTTCTGCGACGGTTTCCATTTTGGGTAAGTCCCTCCCATGTTCTCATCTTCGTTCTTTTCTTCACTAAAACTCCGTCTCCCACAGTAAAAAAATAGAAGAGTTTTATTATAATGGTGATAGTGACAAGCAATTGAAAAAAAAATAATGGTGGGATATTTGGGGGACCATTACCAATGTAGGCCATTGGGTTTCCTTTTTTGGAAAACCTAATATGCATTGTCTGTCTATGGCTTGTTTGGACCATTTCTTATTAAACTACAAACCCTCTTTATCTCCTCTGCTATAAGAATTCTAAAATGATTAAAACCCATTTTTTCTGTTCAATTTTCCAAGTATAAGAAATGAATATCACTGCTCTTCTATCATCAACTGTTGGAATTCTGAAACACAGTAAAAAGAACAGCTGTTTTTATGTAATATGTGTGTGTATGAGGAAGGGTTACATATATACATAAACATTAATGGAGCAAATTAATGAATTTTCATTTTTTGCATATAATGATAAAGCAAAAGATGATGACTTTGTGTATGTAAGAGATGTAAGCGATGAGGGAGATGACTAGTTAGGATGTATGAACTTAGTTACAAGCTATTCTAATATTGGTGTAGTCAGGGCCAGGCAAGACTTTTACCTTTTGAAATTACCCTTTTGGCATTAAGGTTTAGGGTAAAAAAAAGTTACATTTTCAAATTTAACTCTAGTTTACTCAAAGTTAATATGAAAGCATTGCATAGCAAGTCTGTTTGCTTTAGTCAATTATGCATATATCATGTGATTGTCACAGTCTGTCTTTTCCCAATAGGGGGCGTGTTTCAGGGTTTTGGGTGGGGGACCTCCACCTCCATTGTTGAATTCCCAATTCTGGAAAGGCATAGTTCTGAATTACCAAGAAAAAGGGAGTCACAAAGTCCAAAAACTGACAATAAAATTCCAAATCTATTTCTTAAAACACCATTTGCAAAACCAATTTATTCAGCTCTTTTTCCTACTTTATTCTTTTCTCTGTTACGTGAACATTTTTAATATAATAAAAATTGGGTGATTATTGACTTATACATCAGTAATTTAGTTGGTTTAGAATCTTTGACAAACTTAGTCTGTCACTAATTTCAACTTAACCACCCTTATTCCCCCCGTTCATAACTATAATCACGTGAAACATAGGATCAAATTTGACGTCCCAATGGATACGAATTTATTGTAAATTGAATAAGGATGCATAAATTTACGAGTTAAATTTATTGAATTTTTTAAAATTATGATAAATTTTTTGAGTTTTTCGAGTTAATAAATTCTATTTTAACAACCGAACTTAATTTGAATTTTTTTCGAATCGAGTCGAGTTAACGAATCTTATTATTTATACTTAATGTTGCTATTAGATGGACCGATTATTTAACTAGTAGACGAAGTACAAGATTATTTAACTACATTAACAATATAATGATTTTGCCTCTTAACTTAATAGGTAAACATTTATCAAAACCACGTAGTATTGCAAGTAAATATTTATCAAAACGACGTAGTTTTGTCTTTTCTTATTCGGATTTTCGGATAACTCAAATTGTGTAATTCATATTCGAGTTAAACCGAAAAACTTAATTTTTTATTCGAGTTGATCCGAATAACTTGATTAACTCAAATAACTCGAACTATTTAATTCAAAATTTAAAATTTTTATCGAGTTTTTCGAATCGGATTTTGCTCACCCCTATTTGTCAGTATGTCAATAAAAAAAAAAAACACTATATCAATATCTCTTTAGAGACCAAAATATTAAATTTCGATAACCTTAATGACTAAAATAAATAATTTTAAATTTAGGTAACCAAAATAAAAATATACTAATAATTGGATGGCTATTTGTGAAGTTTACCTTAAAAATAAATATTTTCAAATAAAAAATAAATAAAAGTTTTAATTTGAAATTTCATCCACCCTATATAAATTATGTGATGGGGGCATGGGAGCCATTGAGGCTAGAGTTTGTCACACATGGCTTGAAAACTATAATTAAAAGAAAACATCAAGGTGTAATTTGCCCAACTTTACCTTTGAATACTAAACCAAAATTACGTAATTTTATACAACAATTTTATTTTTGCGTAATTTTATATATAAAATTTTGTTTTGATTTAAATCTCACAATTTATTAACATAATTATTGATATAATATTATTTATGTTTATTTTTGTATACACAAATAATTATATTTATTTCATATAAAACAAATAGATGTATTTATTTCATTAAATATGTGTATAATTAAATCAAAATTTCATATGTATAAATGTACCAAAATAAAGCTCATGTATAATTTTAAGATTTGTCCCATCAATATTATTGATTGAACTTTAAATTTCAAATTAAACAAAATCGAGAGATTAAATTTTAAAAAGTACGAAAAATATAGGGATTGATGGCAAAATTAAAGTTTAATGTATAATGAGGACCCTTGTATTAAGAGTCAGATTGTATTTTACCTCATTTACTACAAAAATTGACAAATTAATATCTATATGTTAGATCAAAGAGCAAATTGGTCTTTTTATTAAAAAATTGATCAATTTTTACGGTTAAAAACTGATCTTTATACGTTAGCATAAGATATATGTGTGCAACTGTTTAGTTATTATTAGAGGTGATCATGGGCCAGGTTCGGGCCAGATCCAGACAAAATTTTAGGTCCGTTTTCTAGGCCAGAGCTCGGTCCAGCCTGAAATATGGGTCTAAAAATTTGTCTAAGCCTGGCCCGAAATAAAATTGATAAACTCGAGCCCAGCCCGGCCCATATTAAATTTTTTTTAGCTTTTTCATTAAATAAAAAATTTTAAAACAAATATTAAAACAAAAAAAACAAATAAAAATATGTAAAATTTAAAAGTATATTTGATTAAAAATAAAATATATATTTAATATATAATTCGGGTCGGGCCAAAAAAGTTTTACCCGAGCCCAGCCTATTTTTTAAACGGGCCTCATTTTTTACCAAACTCATATTTTGAACCTATATTTTTACTCAAATCCTCTTATTTTTAAGGTAAACCGTTGGGCTGGACCGAATAACCCAACTCACGATCACTTCTAATTATTATGTCAACCATGTTAATTTTGAAAGACAAATTGTTGGTGAAAGCAATTACAAAAACTGGAAACCAAAGAAGTGCCTGTTGCATTCGGCGTGTGACACATGATTTGCAGCAGTGAAAAAGGTCATGGCAGAAACAAATTAATAAAATAAAATATAAAATTAAAGTAAAAGTTGGGTTGGAATTTGGAGTTGCATGGTAAATTTAATAAGTTTATTGACGTAGAAAAGATAAACCAGATTTCATTCACACTCTTTGTTTCTCCTTGTTTTTGCTTAGAAAACAAAGGAAACCCCCGGAAAAGACCAGACTAGCCATTATTTTCCTTTTTTCCTCTGTAGGGCTATGATTAAGTGAAGCAGAGTCCATACCTATCTCCTTCGTCAACTTCATTGTTGTTGTAGTGAAAAAGAAGAAACAAAAAATGGGTAATGTTGCTTTTGTTTGGTTAGTGATCCAGTGAAAATGGGTTCTCCTTTTTTTTCCTGGAAAATGAGGGAAAGTGTGAGAAAATAAGTATAAAGTGGGAAAAAAAAAGGAATACCCAGATTTTTCTTTTCCCGTTTCATACACTTTCTTTCTTGTTCTTTCTGGGACTAAAGCATTTGAAGAGGAAATGAGGAAGCATGGATGGCAGCTTCCTTCTCATCCACTTCAGGTAATTTTTTTTTTATGTAAAAAATCGAGCTTTTTTTTTTTGTTGTAATTCGGGGTATTCAGTAAAGTTTTCATTTTTGTTGTTTGTGAAGGTGGTGGCTGTTGCTGTGTTCTTGGCACTTGGATTTGCTTTCTATGTGTTCTTTGCTCCTTTTGTTGGGAAGAAAATGTTTCAATATATTGTGATGGAAATCTATGCCCCTCTTGTAAGCCATTTCAAACAAATTTCCTTTTTTTTTGGTACATAATTTAAGTAACATTTTTGAGATCTATGTTTTGTTTGTTTTTCTTTTGATTCATCTGTTTGGTGTTTTTCTCTTCGTGTCGTTTTTTTTTCAATCAACATGTCACCTCAGTTGATAAAGCAAAATATGTTGCTTGTCTTTTAGCTACTGTTTCCTTTGACTCTGTACTAGAATTTCAAATTTTTGTACATCAAAAGATTGTTAATTTATCACTTGATTTGGTTGAAGATTGTACATTTAAACTTTGTTTAAGGATTAGGAGATGACAGTTCCTGGTATGCGGTTTAGTCTCGGGTTTGGCCTTTTAGGATAAAGTAGGTTTAAGTATTTGTGTTGATTGAACAAGTTTAAGAACAATTGGACTTGAGTTTCAAAATGCAGTTGATTTAACACCGGAGAAGGTTCTTTGTTTTGCTACTAGAATCTCGGTTTTTTCGGGTTCTATTGATATCGGAATCTGTTAGGGGAAGTGTGTGTTTATTACATGGAAGTACTAGTAACAATGTTTTTCATTTTAGATTTCTTGTTGCTTTGGCCTATATATTTGGTGTGCGGCAGCAGATCCTGCAGATCCCGGGGTTGTTAAGTGTAAAAAGTATCTTAAAATTCCTGAAAGCGGGAAGTATTCTGCACCAAAAGACTGTAAATTAGGTGGAGATCCAGCTACAACCTTGCCTGATGATAATGATGCTTTGGTTGGAGGAAAAACTGCAGAAAAGGACACAGCAGCAACTGATGAAACCTTGAAAGACGGTGGTGTTGAACTTGAGGGAAACGATGGTTCAATGAAGCAGTCATCTTGTTTGCTATGGATTTTCTCTCCTTGTGCTGTTATTTGCAAATGCTGTGGCACGAATGAAGAATCTTCTTGAGCAACAGATGAGTGAAGATGGAATGTTCTATTGCAGTTTGTGTGAAGTTGAGGTTCGGATCCCTTTGGTGCCTTTAAAGTTTGATTGTTTATTCTTCCCTTTAATGAGATGATTATTACATTATGATCTTAGGACTTAGGAGGGGAAAAAGTAGCTCCACCGTCCATGCTTGTCTTGCATTCTTTTTATTCTATATATTGCCATTCGTTTTGTTGTCATAAGTACTTTATTCTTGGCAGGTTTTCAAATACAGTAAGCACTGCCGAGTCTGTGACAAATCTGTCAACCATTTCGATCATTACTGCAGGGTACTGCATGATCTTCATTTATTGAATACTTTATCTCGGTTCTTCATCAGAAACTCTACTAATATTTATTTTATTCCCTTGGTTTCTTTTCTATGGTGGCTAAACAATTGTATAGGCAAAAGGAACTACCGACTATTTTTCATTCTCATGGTGTCGGCTCTTCTATTGGTAAGCTCGGTCTCCATCTTCCTGTCGTCATATTACATCATTAATCCCCCAATGATACTGTTGTTTTCCCAGGAAAAAAGAGAAAGAATTAGAAACTAAAACACCATTTGCAGCTAAGTTATTCGAGTTTGGATGTGAGTGTTGTGTAGGTATAAAGATAGCAATTTAATTTGGGTTTAGATAATGTAATTTTGGGATTTAGTTGTTTTAAATTTGGGTGTTTTCTGGTTTGAATGTTTTTATAGTTGAGAGTTTGAATGTTAGTGTTGGGTAAGTATAAAGGTAGAATTTGATTCGGGTTTAGATCATTTAATCTTGGGTTTTAATTGTTTTAAGTTTGAGTATTTTCGAGTTTGAGTTTTTTTGCAGTTCAAAGTTTGAGTCTGAGTGTTGTGTGTAGGTATAAAGATAACAACTTGATTCAAGTTTAGATCATGTAATTTTGGGTTTTAGTTGTTTTATGATTTTAGGGGTTTTCGAGTTTGAGTTTCTTTAAGTTCAAAGTTTGGGTGTAACTGTTATGTAAACTTAATTCGGGTTTAGATCATGTAACTTTGGGATCTAATTGTTTAGGTTAGGATGTTTTCAGATTTAAGTTTTTTTGATGGTTCAGTTCTTTTGAAGTTCAAACTATCTTGAGTTTAGCTGGAGTTCAATTCAATCTTAAGATATTTCTAAATTCAACCCTTTTTTAGTTTAAATTTTCAGATTTGAATTTCTTTGAATTCAACTCGGATTTGAGTCAATTTTAGGATTTTTTTTATTATTTTGAGTTTTTAAGTTTAGCGTTTTCTATTTGGGTTTTAAGTTCTAATCGATATGTTCAATAATACCTTCACATTTTTTAAGTCATATTTACAAGTTTGAATTGTTTTGGGTTTAAATCAAATTCGAGTCAATCTTAAGGTAGAATTGAGTTTTCCAAGTTTTAATATGAAGATTTTTTTTTTTTTTGTACTCAAATTGTTATAAACTTGATTTTTTTTCTTTCAAATTTTGGTATATTAAATCTTTTCAAGTTCAAAGTTTTTATCTTTCGAGATTCGGTCTCATTTTGCCACCATTGTATCTATATCCATATTATAATTAATATGTTAGTGCTATAAGAATATAATAAAATAGTAAAGCAAATATGACATAATATACCTTCCTAAATGCAGCTTTTCATCGAGTAACAAAGATCCCATAATAGTAACAAGCACAAGCCCCAATGGATTGAATATAGCTGCATACAATCGTTTGCAGGTACAAGTTTTGAACCAATGATCCTCTGTAAAATACATTTACAATTAGCTTAAAACAAATAGATTTTGTATATATACATTTATACACATAAATTTAAGTTAAACATACCCAAATAATTCACAAAGAAACGCTTGAAGCAGTACTTTTCTATTAATTTTCTTCAAGCTCTTCCTGTAAAAAAACACAAAAAAAAAAAAACAACTAAAAAAAGAAAAACTGAAATAAAAAAGATTAAGCTTTAACCTTTCAAAAATAAGAACAAGCAGAACCATGATAACAGTGGCGAACATGAATTTATAAACCACAATAACCCTTAAACTTATCCCATCATTAACAGCTAACTTATACATTACATTAATATCAGCAAATATAATCTGTACCAATACCATTAACAATGGCGGCTTTATACTACGAAAAATATTCGCAATTTCAACCATTTTATGTATAAAACCTCAATAATATGAATCGTTTGCTAAATGAGAACCCAAAATTGAAAAATTAAAAACCCAGGATTCAATTTTGATTTTAATTTTTCAAAAATTAAAAATCGTTATACACATTCCTGGGTTTTTAATTTTTCAATTTTGAGTTCTCCTTTAGTAAAGGATTCATATTATTGAGGTTTTATACATAAAATAGTTGGAATTGAGAATATTTTTTGTAGTAAAAGCCGCCATTGTTAATGGTATTGGTATAGATCATATTTGCTGGTATTAATGTAATGTATAAGTTGGCTGCTAATGATGGGATGAGTTTAAGGGTAATTGTGGTTTATAGGTTCATGTTCGTCACTGTTATCATGGTTCCGCTTGCTTTTATTTTTGAAAGGTTAAAGCTTAATCTTTTTTGGTTTCAATTGTTCTTTTTTCAGTTGTTTTTTTATGTGTTTTTTTTTTTTTTACAGGAAGAGCTTAAAGAAAATTAATAGAAAATTTCTGCTTCAAGCGTTTCTTTGTGGATTTTTTGGGTATGTTTAACTTAAATTTATATGTATATATATGTATATATACAAAAATCTGTTTGTTTTAAGCTAATTGTAAAGGTATTTTACAGAGGATCATTGGTTCAAAACTTGTACCTGCAAAGTTTGGTGCATACATCTGCAACATTTGTTGCAGCCATAATCAATCTTGCTCCAGCCTTTACTTTTATTTTGGCCATTTTTTTCAAGTACACTTCTTAACCCTTGGTTGGTTTTGATTTTTTGTGTCCGTTGGATACTTCAATGGGTGTGGTATTGGGTTCTTGGTGTATATGTTGGATTTTATCTCTAGTTTTTGTTTTGACTCTGTTGAGAGTTCTAGTGGATTCAGTGACTCTGTTAAGAGCTCGAAGAGTTGACACAGCAAGAACACCCTCACCCACTAAGGAAATTTGTGGACCGCCTTTATTTTCTTGAACTCTCAATAGAATCACAAAACCCAGAAATAAAATCGATTATAAACGTGGAACCCAATTCCAATTGTCTCCAAATTTTTTTTTCCATTTTTTACATGTATTGAAACAAAGTTAATTATGATAACATGATGGAGGAACTGGCAATAAGAACAAATGCAAGGAAAGCCAAAGCATGTGGGACATTAATAGGAATAGGTGGAGCAATGGTTTTCACATTTTACAAAGCTATAGACATAAACATCTAGTCAACAAATGTAAACCTTTTAAAGCATCATCATCATCAACAAGAAGGTCTTGAACCTTCATATCATGGCACTGGTCATTTCATTATCGGTGCTTTTTTTAGTCTTTTGAGTTGCGTTTCTTTCTTTTTGTGGTTGATCTGTCAGGTAAAACTTGGGTTCTTTTCTTTTTCCTATTCCATCAATTTCACGCTACTTACATAGTCTTTTTTCGTACTTAACTTTTAAACTTTGTTAGTCTAAAATGAGTGTGAGGTTCCCTTACTTGTATTCAAGCACTGCTTTGATGTGTTTGATGGGATCAATACAAGGAGCTTTGTATGCAGTTTGTACCGTGAGGGATTGGAATCAATGGAAGATTGGTTGGAATGTTAGGCTTTTAGTTGTTGCTTTTGTGGTATGTTAATGGCTACATGTTGGTTTTTTCTTTTGGGGGGAAATTGAACATGTTGAATTTTTTTTTTTTTTATGTTGCAAAGAATTATGGGATCTGCTTTGTTCGTGTTCTTGGTATCATGGGCTATTAAGTTGAAGGGACCATTGTATGTAGCTATATTCAATCTATTGGGGCTTGTGCTTGTTGCTATTGTGGGATCTTTGTTATTCGATGAAAAGCTGCATTTAGGAAGGTATATTATGTCATATTTCCTTTACTATATTAGTGCTATAAGAATATAATAAAATAGTAAAGCAAAATAGTAAAGCAAATATGACATAATATACCTTCCTAAATGTAGCTTTTCATCGAGTAACAAAGATCCCATAATAGCAACAAGCACAAGCCCCAATGGATTGAATATAGCTGCATACAATGGTCCCTTCAACCTAACAGCCCATGATACCAAGAACACGAACAAAGCAGATCCCATAATTCCCTGCAACATAACCAAAAAAACAATATCAACATGTTCAATTTCCCCCCAAAAGAAAAACTCAACATGTAGCCATTAACATATCACAAAAGCAACAGCTAAAAGCCTAACATTCCACCCAAGCTTCCATTGATTCCAATCCCCCACGGTACAAACTGCATACAAAGCTCCTTGTATTGATCCCATCATACACATCAAAGTAGTGCTTGAATACAAGTAAGGGAACCCCACACTCATTTTAGCATAACAAAGTTCAAAAGTTAAGTACGAAAAAAGACCATGTAAGTAGAGTGAAATTGATGGAATAGAAAAAAGAAAAGAACCTAAGTTGTACCTGACAGATCAACCACAAAGAGAAAGAAACGTAACTCAAAAGACCAAAAAAAGCACCGATAATGAAGTGACCAGTGCCATGATATGAAGGTCCAAGACCTTTTTATTGATGATGATACTTTAAAAGGTTTACATTTGTTGACCAGATGTTTATGTCTATACCTTTGTAAAATGTGAATACCATTGCTCTACCTATTCCTATTAATGTCCCACACACTTTGGCTTTCCCTGCATTTGTTCTTATTGCCAGTTTCTCCATCATGTTATCATAATTAACTTTGTTTCAATACATGTAAAAAATGGCAAAAATTTAGAGACAATTGGAATTGGGTTCCACGTTTATATTCGATTTTATTTCTGGGTTTTGTGATTCTATTAAGAGTTCGAGAAGGTAAAGGCGGTCCACAAATTTCCTTAGTAGGTGAAGGTGCTCCTGCTGCCTGTCAACTCCTCGAGCTCTTAGCAGAGTCACTGAATCCACTAGAACTCTCAACAGAGTCAGAACAAAAACTAGAGATAAAATCAAACATAAACACCAGGAACTCAATACCACACCCATTGAAGTATCCAACGGATACAAAAAATCAAAACCAACCAAGGGTTAAGAAGTGTACTTGAAACAAACGGCCAAAATAAAAGTAAAGGCTGGAGCAAGATTAATCATGGCTGCAACAAATGTTCCAGATGTATGCACCAAGCTTTGCAGGTACAAGTTTTGAACCAATGATCCTCTGTAAAATACCTTTACAATTAGCTTAAAACAAACAGATTTTTATATTTATACATATATACACATAAATTTAAGTTAAACATACCCAAATAATCCACAAAGAAACGCTTGAAGCAGTATTTTTCTATTAATTTTCTTCAAGCTCTTCCTGTAAAAAAAATACAAATAAAAAAAACAACTAAAAAAAGAAAAACTGAAACAAAAAAAGATTAAGCTTTAACTTTTAAAAAATAAGAGCAAGCGGAACCATGATAACAGTGGCGAACATGAATCTATAACCACAACAACCCTTAAACTCATCCCATCATTAGCAGCTAACTTATATATTACATTAATACCAACAAATATAATCTGTACCAATACCATTAACAATGACGGCTTTATATTACGAAAAATATTCGCAATTCCAACCATTTTATGTATAAAACCTCAATAATATGAATCGTTTGCTAAAGAAGAACCCAAAATTGAAAAACTAAAAACTGAGGATTCAATTTTGATTTTAATTTTTCAAAAATTAAAAATCGCTATACACATTACTGGGTTTTTAATTTTTCAATTGTGGGTTCTTCTTTAGCAAATGATTCATATTATTGAGGTTTTATACATAAAATGGTTAGAATTGAGAATATTTTTTTGTAATAAAAGCCGCAATTATTAATGGTATTGGTATAGATCATATTTGCTGGTATTAATGTAATGTATAAGTTGGCTGCTAATGATGGGATGAGTTTAAGGGTTATTGTGGTTTATAGATTCATGTTCGCCACTATTATCATGGTTCCGCTTGCTCTTATTTTTGAAAGGTTAAAGCTTAATCTTTTTTGGTTTCAATTTTTCTTTTTTTAGTTGTTTTTTTTATTTATGTTTTTTTACAGGAAGAGCTTGAAGAAAATTAATAGAAAAGTACTGCTTCAAGCGTTTCTTTTTGGATTATTTAGGTATGTTTAACTTAAATTTATATGTGTATATATGTATATATACAAAATCTATTTGTTTTAAGCTAATTGTAAAGGTATGTTACAGAGGATCATTGGTTCAAAACTTATACCTGCAAACGATTGTATGCAGCTATATTCAATCCATTAGGGCTTGTGCTTGTTGCTATTGTGGGATCTTTATTACTCGATGAAAAGTTGCATTTAGGAAAGTATATTATGTCATATTTGCTTTACTATTTTATTATATTCTTATAGCATTAACATAGTAATTACAATATGGATATAGATACAATGGTGGCAAAATGAGACCGAATCTCGAAAGATAAAAACTTTGAACTTGAAAAGATTTAATATACTAAATTTGAAAGAAAAAAAATCAAGCTTATGACAAATTGAGTACGAAAAAAAAAACTTCATATTAAAACTTGGAAAACTCAATTCTGCCTTGAGATTGACTCGAATTTGATTTAAACCCAAAACAATTCAAACTTGTAAATATGACTTAAAAAATGTGAAGGTATTATTGAACATATTGATTAGAACTTAAAACCCAAATAGAAAACACTAAACTTAAAAACTCAAAATAATAAAAAAAACCCTAAAATTGACTCAAATCCGAGTTGAATTCAATGAAATTCAAATCTGAAAATTTAAACTAAAAAAGAGTTGAATTTAATTATATCTTAAGATTGAATTGAGCTCCAGCTAAACTCAAGATAGTTTGAACTTGAAAAGAACTGAACCATCAAAAAAACTTAAATCTGAAAACATCCGAACCTAAACAATTAGATCCCAAAATTACATGATCTAAACCCGAATTAAGTTTACATAACAGTTACACCCAAACTTTGAACTTGAAGAAATTCAAACTTGAAAACCTCCAAAATCATAAAACAACTACAACCCAAAACTATATGATCTAAACTTGAATCAAGTTGTTATCTTCATACCTGCACACAACACTCAGACTCAAACTTTGAACTACAAAAAAATTCAAACTCAAAAATACTCAAATTTAAAACAATTAAAGCCTAAGATTAAATGATCTAAACCCGAATCAAATTCTACCTTTATACTTACCCAACACTAACACTCAAACTCTCAACTATAAAAACATTCAAACCAGAAAACACTCAAATTTAAAACAACTAAATCCCAAAATTACATGATATAAACCTGAATCAAATTGCTATCTTTATTCCTACACAAAACTCATATCCAACTCCAATAACTTAGCTGCAAATGGTGTTTTAGTTTCTAATTCTCTCTCTTTTTTCCTGGGAAATCAACAGTATCATAGGGGGATTAATGATAGTATGTGGAGTATATGTGGTGCTATGGGGCAAAGCTAAAGAGATGAAGCAAAAAACACAGTTAGTACCAGTGCCAACAGTTGATGAAGAATCAAATGAAATAGAAGAAGATAAACAAAGTGAAAATAAAGAAACTGATGAAGAACAAGAGCATGAAGGAACTGAAATTCCACCTGTAATAATTTCAGCTTAAAATTTTGTCTTTTTTTCCCTCAAAACTAGAAAAAAAATAAAAAATTTGGGCATTAGCAGCAACTTACAGTTTACTGCCAGATATATTTGTTGCACAAGACACTGTTTTGAAAGCTCATCTAAGTTGATTTATTACCTCTAATTCAAAGGCCAATTTGTACACCTGATATTAGAACATTTATTATATATTATTATAGCTATGTAGCAGCAATATATAGCTAGCAATTTATATGTTGTTTTTATGAGTAGAATTATCCAATGAAAGGGTTTTCTTTGTGTTGTGTGCATGAACCTATGAGAGCTTGCCATAGTCATCATCTCATCTCTTAAATTGGTTTTGATGGTTTAATTTAACATATATTTTTATTTAATAAAATTATTTAAAAATTGTTATTAATTTATTATGTGTAAGTCGTGAATTTATTTTATTTTATTTTATTTTTGTTTAAAATATTTAATATCTATGAGCAAATTGATTCTTCTTAAAAAATTAGAATAATTTAATCTTTCAATTTTGAAAATAAACAACTAATTAAAGGCAATTAATCATGATTTTCCGTTAATTATATATAACTTTGATTGGTATAATAATATATTTAGTGCTTAATGTTTATATATATATATATATATATATATATATTGTGTTGTTAGACGAATATGTAAATGTTACGAGCTAAATTTGTTAAATCAAGACCAAATTGATAGAATATGTAAATGTTTGTGGGTTAAATTTGTCAATGTGTAAAATTTTGAAGACTAAATTTGTTATTATACCAATAGAATATAGGGTAGACTACTTAGTTAGTCACTTAACTTTTAGGGGGCTTTTGTCACTCATCTATAAGATGCTTTCATTTTAATTATCCAATCATTAAATCTCTAACGTCAGTTAACTATACAAACTAAATTATGTTCTCACTTTCATTTTGGTCACAAAAAATATTTTTTTATTTAAGTATTGATTGTGGTAAAAAACTAAGGATTAAGTAAAAAAGGGTAGAAACTAAAATATTGTATTAAAAATTGTCAAATTGTACTTGTTTATCACATTTTGACAATTTGAAATTTCTTTTTTTTCAATATTGAAATTTTAAATTTCAAAACAAAAAATCAATGAAATAAATTGTTGAAATTTTTTTTTCGCTTGATAATGTTAATCAATTAATTCTTGTTTAATTAATTGCAATGATTTTTCTTTACTCTTAGTTTAGTATGAAAGACTCAAGATCATATAATCAAAAGAAATTTGGGTTGACAAGTGTCCTATAAGGGTATAATAAAATATTAAAAAACAGACACATTTTAATTTTTCAAAGTTACTTGTAGAATAAAAATACACTGTGAGTGTACCAAATACTAATCCCAAATCTAAACTTAAACTACATCCACCTCGATTTGACAATAAAAAGTCTATAATCTAAACTAGTTCAATTCAATCTGAACTTAAATTTACTCAGACTTGATATAATGTAATGTAATAATAAAAAGTCAAAAATTTAAACTCGTTTAGGTTAAACCGAAACAACCCAAACTTTAAACAAGAATCCAAATCTAAATTCGAAAAATTATTTGAATTGAAATGATTGACAAATTTTAAAATCTCAATTGTCTAATCCGTATTGTTCCAACTTTAAATCACAAAGTTGAGCTGCTATATTATATGGTAGTACATAGTTATGTTGAGGGGGTCAATTTCTTTTAGATGAGTCTTCGAAGGGTTGTCCGTTGGACAACTGATCGACTATATGAATCAAACCTCCTCAAGCAACTTCTTAAGGCATGCTTGCTCTTGACAGAGCACGAGGGACAAAACCCTCACCGGGAATAATACCTTTTATTGTTAAGGGTTCGATCAATTGCTCCACGAATAACACTCAAAAAATTTCTCCCGAAAGAATCCACCCTCAATAAATTACTATTTGAGCTTTTTAAAACTAATTTTATGTTTTTTTTTTTTTTTATGAAATTTGTCCAGATTCCAAGGAGAATTTGAGTTATTTCATGGAAAGATAAAACTCTATTTACTACATAATTTCTTGATATTTGCCACTCAATGTATTGTGTTGAATGAAAGCATATAGCTTCTATCCATTGTATTTATCTTAAGCATTGAAAAAATAAACAAGTTCAATAATTATGTATTTTTATCTGGTATTTGTGTTTAATAATATATACGTATTCATATATATACTAGTTTAAGAAAATAAAGAAAAAAATGTACTACTCATTTATTTAAGCAACTTAATTTTATAACATCATTTATTTATCTAAATAATTGTTGAGGGAGAAAGTGTTGTGGAGGCTAAAGTGGCAGTTCACTTGATGGATCGAGAGCCGCAAGGTGAAAGAGGTGAAGCTAGTTAGGGAGAAAGGAGGAGTGAAAGTTTGAGGAAGGGGACAAGAGAAGGGAGAGAGCAGTGTTGCCTAAACTATGACAGAAATGTCGATTCACCTATGACAGGCAGAGAGTCGAAGTCTACGTGCTAAGGGAAAAGGAGGAGAGAATGGCTAGGCTGATACTTAGGTTTTTCTTGGAAAAAAAGAGAGATCCCTCGTGTGCTGAAGCTTACATAGAGAGGTCATTCCTTATCTTGTAGTATCACGTAGCCACTAGCACAGGGAATTCATATGACCGTGGCCAAGTGACGGGGTCATTGTATAGTGTACTGTGTAGTTTTGTTTTAACAATGTCTCTCACAGTAAGTATGTAGCAAGTGATTCCCACGAGAGCATATAGCCAACTATCTCCAAGCCAGTTCGGTTACAATGCACAATGAGTTATCGTAGACCGTCTAAAGTGAGGAGTCCGATTACAAGTTGTTCCATATGCTATGCCAGGTGTTCTTGCTAAAGTGGAGGGATAACAAAAACTGCAAAATTTGACCATCAAGTAAAATTAGGCGGCTATAGTCAAACGAATAGGCGAGACGGTGCATTAAAGTTTCAAGAAGGCCCACTCGTATGAGGGCGTGGCTGCTAAGAGAGAGCTGTTCATTTAAACATGGCAAATACGTAGATCAATGCAAGTTGATGGGTAATTTCAATCAAAGACCCTCTATATAAACCTTTAATAGCAAAGCCAAAAAAAAAAAAAAAAAATCATCGATCAAAAGGGGAAAAAAAAGGGATAAGGATGAAGAAGATGATGATAATTGCTGTTCTTATTTTCTGCGTTTTAAGTTCACAAATGGAAAACGTAGCACCACAGGTGGATTGCTACGACGCTTGTAGTACTGGTTGCGTTCAGAGTAACAGTAAGTTCAAAAAAAAGAAGAACCTTCTTCAAATTTTTTTTCATTTTTTTTGTGGTGGTTTGATCTTGGATGTCGGTCTTATGGTCATGGATCGGTGTTTTTGTTTTTGGGTGATGCAGCGAGGCTTATGCAGCGATGTGATCGCAAGTGCCAGATTAGATGCAGTCCAGGTACGGTTTACCTTAGGTTAAAGTATGCAATGAGTCCCTGAACTCTTCAAAAGATTTAAATATAGTCCAAGTACAATATTCAGACACTATTTAACAGCCTTAATAAGATTTAAATTTCTTTAAAAAATAAAATTACAAAGACTAAATTCCAAATTTAGGAAGAGGATAGGTATCTATGTTATATTTTAACCTTTTATCATATGATTATGTGTCGTGTCGGTCAATCTTACTCAGCTAGAGCCTTATCTACTTTCCTTTTTGGGGTGTTTCGGACATATCTAAGTTGCCCATTTTTTTTTGGATGTCTTTTTTTGGGGTCTTGTCTTAATTCACTCTATTTTAATTAGATTTTTTTCAGACAACCTATTGATTTAATAAAAAAAAAAGTACATGACTTCAACTCAAATTTATACTATTTTTGAAATAATTTAAATTTAAAATAACTTAAGTAACACAAAATTACCTAAACTCAAATGATTAGAATTTATAACGACATAAGACTCCGCATCCCAAAGTTATGTAAAATTACTAAGTTGGTTTAATGATTTTTTTCACTCAATCGGGTATTTGAACTTTCCACATATGTCAAAAAGACTTTCAATTTTTTTTTCAAAAAAGCAATTAGGCCCTTACCCTTACTAAAAATTAGAAAAAATAAATAAATTTTAGAAAAATTATTAAATTTTAATAAAAATATAAAAATTTAAAATTGATTAAAATTAGAAATTTTTCACAAAAATCGTAAAAAAATAAAAAGAATTGTAAAATTTTGTAAAAAATCATAAAAATTATAAAATGTATCAAAAGTCCCTTTAATAATTAATTTTAACTGTTGATAACAACTCCTAGTTTTTTCAATTAAAGTCATTACGTGTCACAACACAACAAGTGACATATGGCGAAAAATGATAAAAAATAAAAATTCAATAAAAGTTATAGAAAAAATTATAAAATGCTTCTTTTTGTACAATAATTTTATAATTTTTTTGCAAAATTTATATTTCTTTACATTTTGTATAATTGTCTTATGACTTTATAAAATTTTATAATTTTTTTATATTTCTATATATTTTATAATTTTTAAAATTTTTATATTTTTCTAATTTTTAATATTAATTTTTATTAAAATTTAATAATATTTATAACTTTTATTGATTTTAATTTTTATATTTTTTTAATTTTAATAAAAGCAGGGCTTAATTGATTTTTTGAAAAGTTTGAAGATCTTTTGATGCTATTTTGAAAGCTCAAATACTCAATTGAGTGCAAAAAAATAAAATAAAATAAAGGCTTAATTATTTTTTTAAGGCTTGAGGGCCTTGTTGATGTAATTTAAAAGTTCAAGTACCCAAATAAATAAAAATAAAAAAAATAAAGGCTTAAGAGCTTTTTCCATCCTTAAACCAGAATTATTTAAAAATTTTCATTTAACCCAAAGTTTTTATTTAGATTCAATTATGAGCTACTATAATATAAAATGAAAAGAAAAGAAAAACCCAAAATTTTGAATAAAGGGTTTTTGTTTAGTTTAAGCTTAATATTGGAATTAAGTGCATGGTTAATGCTTTTTAGAACTAATTTTATGTTTATTTATGACATTTGTGCAGATTCCAAGGTAGAGGGGAATTTGGGTTAGCTTATTGAAAGATCAAAATCTACTTACTACATAGTTTCTTGCTATATCCCACTCAAATGTATTGTGTTGAATAAAAGCATATATATATATAGCTTCTTATCCATCGTCTTATCTTAAAGCATTGAAGAGATACTAATAAGTTCAATAATTATGCATCTTTATCTAGAATTTGTGTTAAATAATATTATATAAAAGATAAATTTATCCCTACCAACTTTACTACAAAAATTGTGGCCTAGAATGAAAAACCAATATATTAAAGGTCCCTTACAACACAAATTCTCCAAGTAAAAAACAGAGCCTTAATTAATGTCGAAAAAGGACATGATTTTTTGTTGACTACAGCCAAAGTTCTGCTGAAGAATCTAAGGATTAATGCTCTAGTTGTTTCAAGCACCTTTCTGGAATGGACCATCGGGTGTGAAACCCTGACCACGACCGCCTCCACGTCCCCTTCCTCGACCTCGTCCACGACCTGATGCAATAAGTGATTAGCCAAAAATGGTGAATGCACTAAAACAGGCGAGAACAGATTGAAAGCAAAGGGCTTACCACGACCCTGGGCAGGCAATGGTCCTGATGGACCATTACCATTGTAAAATCCCGAGTCCCGTTGCATATTTCCACCACCATACCCTCTTCCACGCCCTCGGAAACCACGCCCCTACCCCGACCACGACCTCGACCTCTTCCTCCATAGCCTCGCCCACCATCCCATCCTCCATTCCTGTGCTCCACCATGCCACCATTGATATTGCCTGAACAAGAAAGAATGTCAAAGAATTCAGGAAAAACACAAGCACAATTTAATAAACGGCAAGAATCTGGATAACAGACTCTTACAATCAACCGGATACAGAAAAGTCGCCTATTGGCTCTAAAACCTAGCAACTAAAAACAACTGATAAAAGTACCATGGAGGTCCTTGTGCTTGAGAGTCAGATTGCATTTTAGTTGCTCTACTCAAAAAATGGACAAACTAACCCCCATACGTTGGATAAAAAAACTAACTAGTTCTATTAAAAATTTCATCTATTTCTACATTTAAAAATTGATCTTTGTACGTCAGCATGAGACATAAGTGGTATGCCACATGTCATTATTTGGTTATTCTGTCAACCATGCCGGTTTTTAACCGTACAAATGGATAAAAGTTATAACAGAAAAAAGACTAATTTGCCCTTTTTTTTTTAGCAGAGGGTGCAACATGCAATCCAAATTCTAGTATAAAAGCCTCCATGGTACTTTTGTCAACCCTATTGCCTTTATTGTCCCATTAACCTTCCCCGAAAGTGTCCATTATACACTAATACCAAACTAAGCATACCCCATATTGGAAATGCAAGATGACAAGGCTAAAATAGATTTTAACTTCTCAACGTCTTCAAGTACTATAAAAGCAGGAAAATCACTTTGCTGAAACACCTATGCTTCGTTCGGTTATTTAGTGTATTAACACAAGAAAAAGCTTAATTATTCCACAAGTATTACAATTGTTTATCATAACACAAAAAGCGTGGGTAAAAATTTAAACTTAGAAATTAGAAGGATAGTAAAAAAGACCTCTCCAAAATAGGTAAAAGAATTTCCTTGCCTTTGCCGAAAATAGGTCATGTAAGTGGCTAAAAATGAACAAGCAAAAGCAGTTTATTGCTAACTCATATACAAAAACCTATTGAAAATATAATATTCCTCCAAACAACTCATGTGACTTGACCATGTGCTTTAGCTTTGGATGTCTCTAATTTGCATGATATGGGTGTACAAATATCAATTCAGGCAAGAAGCAAAATAAACCAGAAATGCATAATGACATCAATTGTACATAATTCTCTCACCTCCTTCATTGTCCTCGAACTCAGCTGACGGCTTTACTTGATCAGCCGGGATCGGAGGCTGATATCTGAACATCAAATTAACAAATTAACAAACCAACAAAGCAGCACATCGATATAATCATTAGTAAAAATCAGGATTCAATTTACAAGACTATATTGAACAATGTTTAACTTTTAAATACAGATAAGAGGAGGTCAGCTAACCCTATTGAAGATGAATCGAGCTCTTTCTTAGACAAAGTAATAGTGATTATCGAAACATGGCGTGTGGTTTCTAGGCTGCACAAGCAAAAACCAAAAATTAGTGGCAATGATGTTAGTTCTAGCAAGAAGATTAATACATTTAATGTTACTCAAACTTAGGTGTGAGTATCAAATATAGGTATGTATCCAACATGGATACCGTTAGATTTTTCAAAGTTGTTCCATATAGTTGGAAGATCATTGAAGTTCATATCCCCATAATCAGGATGTGAGTATCAAACACGGGCATGGTTAGATTTTTACAAGTTTTTCCACCAATTTGGAAGATCTTTTAAGATCATATCCCCATATCCATGTGTTGGACACGAGTTCCAAAACCCGTACTTAAATGAAGAGTACGGGCAGCATAGTTCTTACTACTAGAAAGAATTAAGAAATCTAGGTTCTTACGGAAGAAGGCCTTCTTCCAGCGGTTCCCATGTGTCAGTTATGTCTATTGATCCCGTCGATGTGTTTTGATGAAGACCAGCAATCCTCCTCTGGGATTATAAATATAAGACCAATCAAATACATAAGTCTCTCTGTCTGTATATATATATATGCAACTAAAACTACATATTTCCCACATATTAAGAATAATGTCAATAACCTACACGAGATTTATAAACAAGAACCCAAAAAAGTTTGTTTTTCAAAAAATAAAACACCTTAATTAATTCAGCAATCATGACAGTCTTGTTGATAGCTCTACCAGTGGCTTTAAGCACAATCTCATTAGCACCTTTCTCCTACAAAATACAAAAGCTTTCAACAATCAATAACAATGCAAATACTCAACATATAAAAAAAAGTACTGAAAAAGCAACAAAAAAAAAAACCTGAAGCAGAGTGATGGCGTAAGAAATATAATTCCTCATCCTCCCTTGAGCTGTAATCCTCAGCTCATTCTCGTTTATGGGTGTATCAGCTTTAGGCTTCTCTACCTTTTGGTACCGGTCCATTATTTTCAAAAAATCTTTAAAACAAAACAAAACCCAAGGTCGAAAATCATTCAGAGATTAAATTTATATTCAATAAAACGAAATTAAAAACAAAAAAGGGGTGACATCGAGATCTAGAGTTTACCTGTGTGACAAACAGTGGCTGCGAAGAGAGGGGAATGGGGTGTAAACAAAAAGGGGGGCAAAAGGGCTATTCTTTTCTTTGTTTTGTTTTTCTGAAAACGGAGGAAGGTATTATTTGGGGAATTTAGGGTTTTAGGGGATTTGTGTGAAGTTCAAACCGTTCTATCCGTACGATTATCCAATAACGAATTGACACGTAGATTAGTTTGGCTCTATTTTCTCTCTTTAAATGTTGCAATCTCAACGCTTGTTTGTTTTAGTCAAAACTCTAAAACGCCTTTAACCTTTTACATTACTCTACTTGATAGATTTTTCACGGCACTAGATCTTTAATCCCGCAATCTTAATTTTAGAAAAGTGAAGATTCTCGTAGAAATTTTTTAAGACATCATTACAAAATAAAAATATTTTTTGTAAAAATTTTTATTTATAGTTGAGCTTTCCTAAATTTAATATTATAAATTATATTAATGCGTTATAGATAGGCATTCAATCTCTTCAAACAATGTGTTAATTCTGTTGAATCATATAACCCCTCACGAACAAGATGAATCATTCAAATGTGTCATGATTACATATTCTCTTGCGTAACTCATGACAAATTCATGTTAATATTTTATTACTTGGTAATGAATTTTTTATCTTTCTCTAATAATATTATATTTATAAAAATAATTTTGAATTTTTTTGGAATCAATAAAATATTTTTATTATAAAATAAATGCATTATTTTTAGTTTGTAAGTAAATAAAATATCACCCAAAAAAGTTTTCATTCTTATTTTTATTTATACTTTAGTTATGATTTAAATTTTTATTATATTAACGGATTGAATAAATCGATTAAACTGATATTTTTATGTTTTGGATCAAATTTTTGAATCAAATTATGAAAAAAAAACCCTAAATTTACTAACCAATAGGCCCAAGTTTAGCCCAAATCCAAAATTTAAAATTAAATGAATAAAAGTATTATTATTTTTAATTGTATTTATAGTTTCTAAAATTTTCTTTTTCTGATTTTTCTCCATTTTAATAATTTTTAATAATGAACAGATCGAACGAAAACCATGCAAATAGAACAATCATTCAGGAGCACCCTCCAACAATTTTAACCTCAAAATAGACTTAATTTCAGTCTTCATATATTTCCCACATCAAATGCGTACATTAAATATGTCCATGTATATAAGCACCGTGTAAATGTCCACAACCTAGAGAAAATAAAAATCATTCAACAGTAATATTTATAAGCACAAGACTATACAGGGTGCATGATTAACAGAACTGAACTTAATTACAAGTTTACAGAGCACAAATTCAGCAAACACAAAGAGATTGTGGGTACATTGAAATGTATATACATACAACAAAGTCAAAGCCAAAGCCAACCATATGATATTTTTTATATTTCCCCCTAAATTGAATGACATGTAAATGAGTGGAAACTCAAAGTGTATTATTTTTTTATGTGTTTTCTTTTTTGCCTATCACTATCCAGTTCTGTTACCCTCCTGTTTGTCTATTGCCTGAACGTCGGCCGAGGCGGCTAACCAAAGCAATATTGCATCCATCATCATCATCATCATCATCATTGTCGTCGTCATCTTGATCAGATAAATTGATGGGTTCAGCATTCTCATCAGCTGCATGTGTAGGCTGCCTTGGTAGTATACTACCAAGGTTGTTCCCGGATGACCCGAACGCATGCAGCAGAAGAAAGAAATTCACGAAATTACTATCCAAACTTGCTTCGAAACCTCCATTCTGACCATCCTCTTCTTCATCATGGTGATTTCCTTCTATTACATAATCACCATAAACCATTGACCATGGCATTGTTGACCTTATGGTGCTGATCACATCATCCCGTTCCTGTTCCCGTACAAGCCTCCTCCATTTTTGTTCGAGAGTAGGGTCCACTTCTCGTGGTTGAGCACATGGATGATCCAATCTCATGTGTTTCCTTAGTTCTTTAAAAGTCCCGACGAAAGTGCAGTCATCCTGCATGCAGCTTCTCTTTTTAGAATTTAGATATTCCCTTGCAGGTTCCACTACTGTCCATCCTTTCACTTGACCCCTACAAAGTGGACACGCGAGTTCCGTTACTTCACACTTTTCGATGGGCCAGCCAGAACCTGGTTCCAAGACCGGAGTATCAATGGAACTAAACAAAGGTTCTTCTTCATTGGATGAGACTACTTTAGTGTAGAACTTTTTGTATTGATCGAGACAGTTCGAGTATCGGAAGCTAGTTCCACACATGTAAGGACGGCAACCATTGTCATGGGACGAGCAGAGAAGAAGCACGGCATTGTGAGGGCACTCCATACAAACAGAACAAGTCGCGTCTTCCCAATCATTCTTACCCAAAGCTTTGGAACATTTTTTTGGGTACAAATCCCCTGAAATTTTTTCATTATGTGAAGTAAATGTGTATGGGGTTGGCCGGACTTGCCGGAAAGCAATTCCACGTCGTCCTTTGCTACCTTTTGCCATTTGCAAACTACACCACAGAACAGTATTGCAAAAAATCAGAAACTTTTATGGTAAAAATAAAAAAAAAAAAAACCCAAGTCCAACATATAAAGCTAAAACCAATGATTTTAGAACCAGACCGACGGTAATACCAGTGAACCACCAGTCCGACCAGTCCACAGTTAAAAAAAAAAAAATCCTGAAAAATAGGGGAAAAGGAGAAGAAAAAAAATATTTAAAAAACTTATAAACACATTAAAATAACAATAATGACATAAACATCAATTATACATTACAAATTCAATTAAAAGTTTAAAACATTAACTAAATTAACTACATCAAATATACATTACAAATTCACAGTTTTAACAGTTCAGCCGGTTCCGATTTGCAGTTCAAAACAGTTCAAGGTTCAGCCAGTCCAATCCCTTTCCTCGGACAGGTATATTGGCCGGTTGCCAATCCAACCAGCCGGTCCAGTTTAAACAACCATGGTAAAAACAGAACAGTTGACATACATAAAAACAAATAAATAGTACCAAAATTTGGGCTTCATAAACCGTAAACATAATGAAAATTCACTCATCGACCATTATCCTTGATAAAATTCACATCCATTTACAATTACAAATCACAAATAATATATATATCCAATCACTTAAACCTACAATTAACTCAATACAAAGCACAACAGACTGAAAACTGAAGTATATCTGAATTTAAACAGGGGAATGTGTTATTTAAACTCTGGGAGAGAACTCAGGCTTGGCATTGGCATTTGCGCATGGTGAGACTCGAATCTGAGTCATCAAGATCCCAGAATACAGTTGAGGCATCATTGGCAATTCACAAGTGAATTAGATTATCTACCAGAGTCAACACACACAACCAAACTCAAAACCCACGTTTGATTATCCATTTCACAAGTGAATTAGATCACCTTTAAGATTAAACATCGCAAAAGAGCAATATCTAATCAATGGGCAACCAAAATATAATGCGAAAACTCAAAATTCCAAAAGAACGAACTTCAAAAAATAAAAATAAAAAACTCACCTGCCTTGAGTAAAAAAAAAAGTTGAAATCTAGATCGATGTAATGGGTCTTTTAGAGATACCAAGTCTTATCTGACAAAAAAAAAAAAAACCAGAGACCATAGAATTAAAAGAATAAAAAACAATGTTCTTTAACAATAGATTCAAGCCATAATTATACAGTAAATTAAGTAATTAAATAATAAGAGGAGAACATGAAGCTACGATTTTTACCCGCATGGGAATTTTTTAGGCTTTATCCCATCTAAGATTTAGGATTAAAATTGGGGATTAGAGAACGAAGGGAAATTAGGGTTGTGTCTGTGCACGAATTTGGATGAATTGAGGGACCAAATTGAAGAGAAAAATGTAGCGTAGAAATGAGTCGACGAATCAGATTGATAGGTGTTTTCTTAGGGAACTGGAGTGATCGAGAAATGAGAATCTCACGCGCTGTTAGGATGGTGTGAAATTCACGCTCTATAATACGTGGGTTGTTGATAGATATAGGAAAATAATTTCCTACTTGACGGGTTGTAATTGGATACGGTTGCTTAGTAAGAGTTTTATAAGTAAAGTTAATACGTCGTTTTGGGTCTCATTTTTAGAGTTTGGGTTTAACTAAAATTAATCATGGTTTTAGATTGGGTTAATGTAAAATTTTAAATTTATTTTCTCGACTCGGGTTTGAATTAAAAAATAAGTTTAAAATTCTGTCTAAGTTTAATGTATATTAAAAATATTAAACCTGAGTTTGACTCGACTTTATCAGTATTATTTTTTTAGATTATTATTATTATATAAAATAAATTTAAAAATATAATACATTAAAAACATTAAAATGAATGTTTTTCAACAGAATGAAACTATATTAAAAAAAGTCTTTATATTTAAATAATATTAAGATAGTTACAATTTAACAAATAAATACCTCTAAAATAGTAGTAAAATTAAAAATAATATAAAAGTCATATAATATTCGAATAATAACAACAAAATAATAGCGAAATTATAGCAAAACAACAACAAAATAGTTTATTCGAGCTTGGCCTAGAAAAAAATTCTACCCAAGGTTCGATCTGTTTAGAAAACAGACTTTATTTTGTGGGCCTATATTTTTACCCAAATTCTCTCACTTTCTAGTTGAACTTTCGGATTTAGGCGGATGATCGACCCATGATCAGGTCTAGTTCTAGTTAGGTTTTCATTAAGGTTGTCTTTCATGCTTTAGTTTCGCTTTACTTTATGTTTCTCTTTCAAGTGTCATGGTTTTATCACCTCACCTTTTCGAAGAAGTAAATCAATTCTCACTAAAATTGTCTAGCTTCCGATTAGTTAACTTTCCTCCACCTTAAAGTATTTCAAGCTTGTGGAGCATTTGTAGGACATTAAGCGCCGCATGAAGGCTATTGTGGTTGGGGTGGACTTCATCTTTCTCAATCACTTAGGATTTTGATGGGATTCATCTTCTTCTTACTTGACTTTTGGTAGTTGATCTAGGATTGTATCCAGTTCCATGTATCTTAGCTGTTGTCCTTTGTTGTAAGCCCATTTTTGACCTTTGTTGCTAAAATCATCGGTGGTTTTTATTTCAGTGTCATCTATAATCATTTTGGTTTGGTCGTTTGTGGCCTCATTCATTTATGTTATCTGTAATTTAATCTCTTTGAATTGTTTGGTAGCCATGTAACTCCTACTCCGTCAATGAATAGTTTGCAATGAAAAAGAAAATAATCCTACCGATTGAGTCTTAGTTTTGTCAGTGCAGGTCGTGGATTTGAGTGCGCTGGAGTGCATTATCCTCTTATTTAAGAGTTGAAAAGAAACTATGCCTAATTTTTAAGTATTGTATCAAAAAGATCATGTTATTTTCACAGGGTTTGAAATGGATTGGGCCCTGAAGGGTAAATAAATGAAAACCCAATAAAAGCTTGGGCTATGAGTAAAAACCAATGACCATAGAAACCCAAACTTCTAATTGGAATTAGCTATGACATTGTTGGTGCATTTTAGGTCAAATTCTTAATTTAGTCCCTCAACTTAGTCTTAATAGTTAGTCCAAATTACATTTAAAGTGCTGACGTGGAAGGTTTTCAGAAAAAAAAACCATTATTGACCAATTTTTATTATTGAATTAAATTGTTAAATTGCAATTTTTTATAAATTGTTGAATTAACTGATATTAAAAATTCGTATTATATAATTATTATTTTTTCAAAGTATATTCTAATATTGTGATGATTTAGATGTAGTGCCTTAGCTTTGACTAAAAGAGTCATTTGTAGTGACAAGAGGGTCTTCCTCCCAACTTTGAAAATGCTAACAAAAAGGTCCATTTTTCAACAATGAAATTAATTTTTTTATTTATAATTCTGACAATGGGTTGTTATTTATTTATTTTTCAAAGTTATGTTTCGGTGATTCATGCAGAAAATCATGCTTAGAACATGGAGTCATCAACATTTGATGTCGGGGTGTGGTGGGTTGTTAGCTCACCCTCCTCTAATTTACTATGCTTTTTATTATTTGGGTTAATCCAAAAATACATCCTCAAATTATGATTTAAATTTCGAAATTTACCTTCAAATTTCAAAACGTTTTAATTAAATTCTCAAAGTATCAGTATCATCAAGTCCTTTAGTGAGCTTAACAAAACTTATGAATCAAATAGGACGACATTAAGGGTAAGTAGGGGCACTCCCCCCCTAATGGTGAAACTAAGGGTGTAATCGAACCAAATGAAGCTCAAATATTGGCACACTCGAGATTGAGCTCGACTCAAAATTTAGAACTCGATACTCGGCTTGAGCTTGATCTAATATCTATTTTTAAACTCGAGCTCCGCTCGCGATATAATTGAGTACTCTAGCTTGATTAAGCTTGGTTATCAATTTTGGTACTCACACTCAATTAAGTTTATGGTTAATAATATATACTAAGGGTAATAATGTAATTTAATAATATATTTAAAATATATATTAAAAATGAAAAGCTTGATAAGGCTCGAGAGCTGTTTGAGTCGAGTATTACTAAACTCGAATTTGGCTCAACCAATAGCTCAGATCGATATTATAGAATCACGTTTGAGTTTTTTTCTCGAGTCAGACTTTAGTAGTTTGCAAACACCAGTGTTTCATTTACACCCCTAAGAGAAAATTGTATTTAGGTATCTTCAAAAATTGCAAAACTATAGATTAATACAAATAATAAATTTGCACAAAATTTTATAACTCAATGTTGGCCTCTCATAAATAATTTTCTAACTTCACTCCTAAAATTGCCTTTAAATTTTAACGACACAACCTTTTGTAATAGATCAGGTTCAAGCTGCCCACATAGTAGGTGTAGACATTTTAAATTTGATCAACGTGTTTTACATATACTTTACATCAGATCTTAACTGATGTTTAACACTCAAGTTGACATTACGGTGATAGAAGGACTTGATTATAGTTTGGGATCAATTAGATTATTTTGAAGTTTAAAATCAATTTAGAATACAAATTATAGTTGGGGGACCTCCAATGAAATTAACCCTTAATAACAGCATTCATGAATTGAATCACAAACCGACCGGCCTAACCCATACAATGTTATATCTACACATTCAAACCCCATTAATATGGCACTGACAAGAACGCAGCTCTCCATTTATTTGGGGTTGAAATTTTCAAAGAAGAAAAATGGTGTAGCTCCTTAAATTTCAGGGCCCCCCACCAAAAAAGAGGAACTCATTATAAAGGCAGCTGCTCCCAATAGTTAGCTCAGTCCTGATCACTCAGTATCCTTTGAAACTCATTGTTTAAGCTTTGATTTCCCCAAGTTTTTTTATTTAAGAAATGGCTCAGGCAAGAGGCGGTGCAATGGAGGTGGCAGCGGCTGCGGCGGTGGTGCTTTGCTTGTTGCTGAGCCACTTTGAGTTGGCTCAAGCAGTAACGTATACTGTTGGTGGAACCGGTGGTTGGACCTTTAACGTGGCTGGTTGGACCAAAGACAAGCGTTTTAAGGCTGGTGATACGCTTGGTAAGCATATTATTTGGATTTTTTTTATGGGGGTTAATTACACCAAATGTTTCCAAATTTTAAAATAGTTTAATTTAATCCTTGGATTATTAGTATTACACCAATCAAGTTCTTCTTTTAGCAAAATCATAAACTTGAATATTCAATATTAAGTCAGATCTATTGATCAAAGTTTAAACATATGTAGTTATCATCAAGGGTGAAATTATAATTTTTTTCTAGGGTCAAGATTAAATTATATATTTTTATATGTGCTAAAATACATTTTACCATTATTAACTTAAAATTTTATAAATTTTAGAAAATATAAATAAAAATTTTCTTATTTTAGGAGGCTTATCGTATAAACGAGTTAAAATTAACAAATTTAAAAGAATAAAAATAACAGCCTTGTAAATTTTAATGACATTATTTTTTAAAGCATTGTTGTCATATAATAAGTATATGTGTATAAAATTTAATCATGTTATATCTATACCTTACAAGCCCATCTTAGAACCTCGTGACTTAATGTCCTTAATTAAGAAGGATCATTTTGTGAGCTAAAGAGGTCGCGACCCCATACCATCGAGACTGAACCACTAGTATGGACAAAGTATTTGTCATTTACATGTTACATATATTCGTTGTCCTAACATGACAATTCATACCTATGACGATAAGGCATCAGTAGGTGAATTAAATCTCACGAAATTTGAAACCAACACATGAACAACACATGACACATTGGGAAATTATCAAATGTAACCCCTTAGATGGCCATGAACATAAGGATAGAAGAACAATACACACATTCTCTTTCCTAGAAGTGTTTATAGGTCAGGCCGAGCCTAAGCATGATATTAATACACTTTATAATTGTCCAAGTTTGCTCATATTTATAAATAGCTAACTTAATTCCATTTTACGCCTATTCATATCTTTACTCAAATCTTCCTCTAATATTCTCAGCTCTCTCTCTCCCTCCCTCCCCTCTCTCTCTCTCTCTCTCATTAGTATAATGATAAAATTGCATATTGATTCCCATAATAATTTATGATTCATCTCTGGTCCCCTAAAACAAATTTTTAATTTCATCCCTTATATGATACTAATCTGCAGTATTCAAATACAACCCATCAATCCACAATGTGGTAGCTGTAAACAGGGCCGGTTACAGTTCATGCACAACCCCAAAAGGTGCTAAAGTTTACCAGTCCGGCAAGGATCAAATCAAGCTTGTCAAAGGCCAAAACTATTTCATCTGTAACTATGCTGGACATTGTCAAGCTGGCATGAAAATAGCAGCCACTGCTGCTTAGCCTATGATAAGCAAAGCTTAGCTTGCTTTTATCAGCTTTCTTAAGTATAATTAGTGTTGGATTTGGTGTCAACAAGTCTTTAAGTCTAGTGCTAGTGTTTAGTTTTATAAATATGATCTACAATATGATGGTTTTTGAGTAATGTTTTGTGGCAATGGTCTACATGTACTCTCTCTTTTGTAATAAAATAAACTTTTGTGTTGGATACGTATTTATATCCGAGGGGTAGACGGTGGCTTTAGCCTCAAAAAATGGTAAAATTACCTTATAGTTCTTTTATTTTTTTTTTTTAAAGTTAGTATAATAGTTTCACTTCAGTTCTCCAAAAATTTATAATTTATCGTTGGTCCTCTAAAATAATTTTCTAGCTTCGCTTCTGATTTTATCTATTATTCATTATAAATCATGATATTATATATAATAAATGTACATGCATTTGTGCGGGGGTGAAGATAAGGGGGCAAGTAGCGACTCTAGCCTCCTCAAAAATGGTATATAATTTATTTAATCCTGACCCTATATGGTAAAATTATTTTTTAGTCTATTTAAAATTTTAAAATTATTAAATATTATAATAGTAAAATTACACTTTAACTCCACTAAGATGGTAAATATTCAATTTAGTCCTGTAAAAAATTCTTAAATAAACCATAAAGTAATTTTCTGGTTTTGTTGGTCTTAATTAATAAAAAACCGTAATTTGACAATTTTTTTAACATTTATCTCATTATAGGTTCTTATTATATCTGTTGTTTTTTATATAATGCTTAGAACTACCAATAATTCCTCCCCAATCCCTACCTATGAGAGGATAATGCGCTTCAGTGCACTCGAATCCATAACCTCTTGCATTGGCAACAATACCGATACTAATCAAGTTAAAAAAATATTATTTTCTCAATTTATGAAATTAATTTATATTGTCATAATTTTTTTTATAAAGGTAGACCGTAATTTTTTTGGTACATGACCGCTCTAATTAATAACGGCCCTAGACTTAGCTACACCAATCATGTCTTCCTGGATAATCTTTGATAAGGTTCTTGGAGGGTGAACTAACACAGTTACGTCAAAAGGCCCTTAGAATACCTAGCTTGTCAAAAAATCCACACACATATTAACTTCACGATAAACATCAACAAGATTACAATTCCAATTGCATTGAAGTAGCTCCTTATAATTCCGAATCACTGAAGAGAGAGAATCATGTTGCAAGGGAGTCAAAATCTTATTAACAGCCACAAATGAGTCTGACTCGATAACAAGATTCCTTATACCATGTTCCTAAGCTAGACGAAGACCATTATATATCATAAGGCTCAGCTTTGATGATGTGCCCATATCCTAATTTCCCAGCAAAAAGGTAGGCCGTAGTTCATATAACGTCAACCCCATTTTCTAAAAAATAAGAAGGTTGTAAAATTTTTTAATATATTATTTATCAATTATATTTCAATTATTTACTTGCAATTATTTATAAAACCGTTAAATTGAAAAAGAAAATGTATTAATTTAATATATTTTAAATATAGAACACAATAAATCTGTGTATCGCTCGGGAATAAAACTTATATATATATATATACACGTGCATACGTAGGTACATATGTATAACAGCTAGAGAGGGACTCGATAGGATGGATCAACCATTTTCAAAATGAACAAGTTCTCTCTGTTACCTCTTGATATTCTGCAGAAATATGAACAAACATGATTGCATGCAGCAATTAGGCGATGGTTTCGAGTTAATTTCAGGCATAGAGTTAATTTTTTTTTTCGTAAAGTACTGACCGTAGCTCTTCATCCAAGTATGTAATCTCCAACTGACCACGGCCGCTTCCAGGTGACTTAATCGGTATCTGCAAATCACCGGAAATCGACGGACAATGAGTTGCCGCAATGAGACTACAAGTGAGACTCGAGAGTGAGTGTCAAATACAGGAATGCTTAGCAATATATAGCACTAGTCACTAGACATAAATTTTGACATAATGTTAAATGTAACTATCAATGTTTATGTAAACATTAAAAACTAAATTTAATATTACGTCAATACCAGACCAGCGATTCTGAAATAGTCGAATTTAACAGCTACCCTTCTTGCATTTATGGGAACTAAATTAGCAGTGGCCTGCAAATTAATTCGATTTGAGAAAATTATTTACCAGAGTTAGAAATGGTCTAAATGATATAATTGGCATCCAAAATTATTGAAAATTTTGATAATTTAAGTCTATCCGATTCAAAATTAATTCCGCACTTTCAATACTTCAATTATTAACTTTTTGCTTTTCAAGTTTTTAGGATCATAAGTAGGTAAAAGCATTTCTAAATTGCATTTTGTTCTTTCTATTAAAATAAATTGGTTGATGTATGAAATCATGAGCTACACATAGTATGACATTTGTAATGGTTTAATTATTTCATCAATTAATAAATGAAAATTTTAATAAAAATAATTAGTTTGGTATTTAATGTATCATTTATGGTGAGCAAAGGATTTTTGAGTAAAGCAGCAAAATAGGATCTCCATAGAAAACCAATTGAATACAAAATAATGACATAAACAATACTTACTTGATTAAAGAAAGGCCAAGTTTCCATATTTTGAGCTCTGAGAGTATCCACATTGATTGCCTGGTATATTTTTCCATTGGGTCTCAAGAACTTTGGCCTCTGATGTCAAAAGAAAGGTCATGAATGGAATAATTTTGAAGAAAATTGGGTAATTTATGGATAAAAAAGGTAAGACCTTGGTTTGCAAAAGTGACTGAGATGTTGTGTATAAAAGTTCCCATTTTCCATTCAACAAGTTGGATTTGAGTGGCTCTTTTATCTCATTTAAAGCTTCGAGTTTAAGTGCTATCTGATTTAAAAAACCAGGAAACCCCCCATCAATGGAAAAATGCAAGAGAATTATTTAATTTGCATGAAAAAACAGAGCAAAAGAACCTGATCCACACGTTGTTGATCCTCAGGGGCGGCTTCAGCTCCACGATCAAGAGGTGCTATAGCATCAAAAAGCTCATCTTTTAGGGTTTTAATGTCTTTGCTTTTGGTGAAAAGCCCAGAAAAGATTGAAGCTTCAGTCCTCCATTTGAGGGAAACAGCAGTTTGTGATGAAAAAAAGTTGATTTTCACATTGGGTTTGGATGATGAAAGAAGTGGTTTTGATGATAAGGTGAAAAAAGAAGGAGAAAAAGAAATGATGGGCTCATTTGAAAGTTGCAGATGAGGTTTTAGCAGAGCAGTAATGGCAGAAGAAGAAGACGAAGAAGTAAGAGCCATTCCTGAATTAAGCTGTTTTTGTGAAAGTTACTAAGGCAAGTGTGGATAATGTTGAAAATTAGGTGGTTGTCAATCCTAATTCAAGGAGGACTCAAAGGAAGGGTAAATTTTGATTATTAAACTTTAAATTATTATAAATTAATTAATTAATTATTCGAAAATTTTTATTTAAGTCACTGAATTATTAATATTTACTTTTTTTTTAAAAATTTGGTTAGCAAGTTTTAAGCAATTATTCGACGATTAGTACGATAGATCAATACCTATCGACGAGTAGAAAAATATATATTAGATCAAGTAGATCTAACAGTAAGTGTTAGAGATAAAAAGAAAAACTATTTGGATTTTAGTTTGCAGATTCGTGACATTCAAACTAAGCTGATCTACAGAAAAAAAAAAAAAAAAGTGGAATAAGAGCTTTAATTGGTATTAGTAGTGTAAACAGAAAAAGTCATACATATCAACGATTTTAATAGTTTAATAATTTAAATGAAATTTTTTTAATAATTTAATTATTATTTTATAATTTTTAAAGTTGAGTGAATTAAATGTAATGTTATAAATAGTTTACATCATGAGCCCCACTTGTACTCAAAGATTGGCCTATAAGGCCCACTCTCCAAGGAGATTGATTTCTCTACTAAGGAAAATGCCATTAGAATTGGCTTCCTTGTATGCATAGCTCGATGCCACCGGGCACACTTGTTTGAAGCTCTTGGGATAATTCGTAGGTAAACAGGCAACATCACTTGTTGGCTTAATCACAATGGGCAAAGTTAAATACAATTAATGGAACTGCCACAGCTACCTGTTTGACATGAGCTACTGCCATTTTTACGGAAATCACAGCCGGTCCGACCCCATATTCGGCCACTCCACCCTTTCAGGCCATCTTAGAAGACGGTTTGGACTGATTCTAATGTAAAACCTTCACCATGGCAGTTCCCTCCTACTGTGATTATTCCTGGCCATATTATCTCTTTACACTGATTCACAAGGACCATATAATATACATCAACACACACACACACACATGTTTACAAGGTGGATACAGAAACAAACTAGAATTGTGAGTCAATGCCATCCTACACCAATATGTTGGCCAATGGCACTTGGAGACAGCCATGGAAGACTGATGTGACTTTGCTTTTAAAGGTGGTTAACTTGGTAGATAAAGAAACCTGGGATTCGACAAAGGCTACCGAAAATTAACATCAATTTCTTAAATTATCCTTTGCTTTTCCTAGAAGATAGACACAATCAGGGGAAATTACAAACAGAAAATCCAGGAAAAATGGTTCCTGTTTAAGGAGAAAAAGGTATCACTTGCTGTATATCCAGAAGGTATCCTTTTTCTCGCTTTTTTTTATATATAAGGTGCTTTTGAAAATAGAATCAATCCCCATTTGTATTACATAAAACATGTCTCTAAGCCTTGAACCCTATACAAATATTGATTTTGGTCGAAGAATTCGATGGGAATCGGATCCTGAAAATGGACCTTGGATCACTCTCAGTTTCGTTGAACCACCAGACCAGCAACCGAGAAATGCATGCATTGAAGGGGCTCCCCCTGCAACTGCTTCAGCCATTGGAGCATTGCCAATGGTGAAAATCAGCGAAAGCCATGTTACCAACACCATGCATTGCCCCATTTGCAAGGACGAGTTCGAGATCGGTGGAGAAGCGAGAGAGTTACCGTGCAAGCATTTGTATCACTCGGATTGTATCGTGCCATGGTTGAACATCCACAACACGTGCCCCGTTTGTCGGTACGAGATCAACAATGAGTCTGATAACGCTCCTGGTGACTACGAAATGAATGAGATTGATCGTGGGGATTTCGGTCTTGGTGTTAAAGATTTGGCAAATGGCTTAACTTGGTTGCGGACTCGGTTGCTCTCTTCGAGGCCTCTTCGTGTGTTCTCTCATTGGACTCGCGGATACCTTGACTCTCTCGATAGTATGATCAATGGAAATAATTTCTCTCAAGAGGGTAGGATCTTCTATCACAGCTACGTACATACATACATACATACATACATACATATAAAGATTGTGTAACACACTCGCTATGTTATCTCCCTTGCAGCTAGCTCCTGGTGGCGCTCTTGGCTCATCCTATAGGTTATCTATATATACCAGCGGCCAGGTATGTATGTATATGTGTATGTAGATATGTATATATATGTATATGTTTTTAGTATACTAAATTTCACATTACAAAATCTTTTCTTAGAGAATTTGTTAAATTATTATTACAATCACATGCATGGTTAAGAGAGTATACACAATCAATGACCTATGTTATTAATATTCGAATGGAGTATTAGATATGAATATATGTTTGTTATAAATATATATTTTCTGTATTATGTTAGAATATGTGTTATTAAACACATAATTTAAGGAAATTGAAAAATTTTATAACATGCAATAAAATCATGTTGATAAACCAATATTGAAACTAGAATGGTCAATTGGACAAGTAGGATAGGTTCGGGTTGAATCAATTCATATTTAAAATTTTCAAGTTATTTCGAGTATATGTACTTTTTTTGTTAAATATCTAAATTTTATTAAACAAAAAATGTTACATAATAGTTTAAAGGCCTAAAAAAATAAATTCAAGAAAGAACGAACAGGCACAAACCCTAACTCAACCCAAGGAGAACCCAAAGCTCACAAAGAACCCTAGTTCATAGGAACAAACCAACAAAACTTAGGAGTCGTCATCACCATCGACCGTATGCACACCTTTGGCCTGGGAGATCATTCCGCAGCAAACAAAGCATCTAAACCACCATGAACAAACATTTAGGGTCAAACCATCTAACTTGGCTTCAACCACAGAATCAACAGATTTGGGGCGTTGACTCCATGCCATTCCATTCCGACCAACGACTCAAAGGTAGCGAGGAAACCTCGAGAAAAGACTGAAGCAAAAGCAAAACCACCAAAACTTGATGCAAAATGAGTCGCCGGGACTAAGAAAAACATCACCCTTATCTCGGGTTCAAGTTTCTTGTTTAGTTAAAACATAAATCTGACTGCCATCTAGTGCACAACAACCATCATTTATTAATGTATATAATATATATGTGTATATATATATATATATATATACATAATTTTCTTCTTTGTCATTGCTTTGGATGATATGATATCCCAATCCTTTGGTGCACCAAACACACCTAAAATGAACATGACACATCAGCTAAAACCCAAGATACCAACACTTCCTTGAACAACATGATAGCTTGTACAATACAAACCTTAAACCCATGTCCTGTTTCCCCTTTAAAAGTTAATTCTTTTTGCATCTACAAAATACTTTTGAACCATCAAACATGAAAATCATATGTATAAATGACTTTGTAAATCTATACTGTTTTTTTATTTATTTATCAATCCTTGAGTATATTATAAAACAATAGTTTTTACAGTTCACAACATGACATAATAACTTTTGTTCCAAAAATAGAACCAGCATTTTTCTTTGCACTTTGAATTAAATACAAAGAGATGGTTCCTTGCTCAAACCTGGCATGTTTTTTTTTTTTATGACTGCTTCTTTTTAAGTAGTCACACACACCATCTCTTTCGGGTTATTTAACCCTGAGGGAAGAAAAAACATCTTATGTTTTTATGTCGTAAGATGTCCGGCCTGTGAATTTCCAGCTTTGCCCCCGGGGAAGTTGATCTTCCATCTCATTCGCGCAATGTACGTTGCTTGCCTGAAGGAGATGGAAAATGTTTGGAAATTTTTTGCAGGGGCTTCTACCGTGTTTTTGCCTTGTCAAAGTCCGGAAACGAGTATCACCTATTGTGGTCTTTTTGATGTCTCGGGATGTTGGATGCCTAGACATTAAACGAATTCGATTCAATCATAAATGGAGATGAAAGGTCAAGAATCCTAAGAATGCCAATAACCAGAGTTGCTTGGGGAGAACACTTGTTGCTATAGCTGCAAATGCTCACAACAATTACATAAAAACAATTAGCTATAAATTTAAATAACATGATGAAAATTCGAAGCAAATGCTTATTCAGAATTGTAAAATTCACTTAGCATGTGTTCTTACATGATGGAGATTGCGCAGGTGGTGTAGAAACTGGACCTTTTGTACCGTTCATACCCTGGTCGGGACGAGAGCCGTAAGACACTGAAGGTAAAGGTGGTAGATTTGGGGACAACTTTGATCGAGGACTCATTACAGGTTGGTGGTTAGAAGTTTGGCTAGGGTGAGGTCTTGGTAAATAACAAGGAGGAGGGGGGTGCGTTGCTGCACTAGATGGTGCAGGAGAAACCAAAGGAGGAAAAGTAGGATAGGAACCACTCCCCGGACCTGGTGAAAGCAAAGGACTATGACTGGAAGGAGCAGGAGATTTGCAGTCGGGACAAAGCAAAAGATGATGTTTATCGGGTGATGGTGCTGGAGAGTGAGATGGTGAAGATATAGGACTGGGGGCAATCAACAGCCCTGGAGATGGAGCTGGTGAAGGAGTGGGAGGAGGAGTAGGATGAAGTGTACCATTCAGATAAGACGATAAGCTAATGCTTTTAACTCTACCGAAAACCGAATTATTAAGACCAAGATTCTTCGCAGGAGAGCCGGTAATGGTTTGAGCCAACTGCTTTAATCTCTGAGGCAAAAGTCTACTGAAACCATTTGACATAATAGAAGCTTGAACTATGACCGGAGAGGACATTGTGGAGCCATTTATGTTTGTTAATTGCACAAACAAATTCTGCAATTAACAAATAAAAACTATTAAAAACAAGTAATATCGAAAAAATGGGACTCAAATAGATTCTCTTCTCTTCCCTGAAACCCTGATTCCGGTTCCACCATATCTTAAGGCTACCATAGATCAACCTGGAAACGAACCAATAGTGAAAGTGAATAAGTGAACATTGCTCAAAAGTTGGAATCGATGTCATACCTCATAAGACCTCAAATGCAATCCATATTGTAGCTGATCCATTAACTCCATGAATTTGTCATCTATTTCGGATATCGAATTATACAAAGTAAAATTGAATAGAATCTGGGTCTTTTGCAAGATCGAAGCGGATTGTAAGGGGGTTATAGTGATCCCCCCGGGAAACTTTAAAATCTCAAACTTAGAAGGCTGTCCAAAAATGGAGGTTGTCAAAGTCAGATTGGAGTGTCGGAGGAACAGCTCGATTAAAGACGCTCTCAGCACGCTTAGGGATACTTGGTTTATCAGTCTATTTACGGGATTGGGAAGAACACCAAACACTACATACGTCGAGTTAGGCACACTGGACTGGTGCATGGATAAGATAGCCACCTGTTGAAAATGAGTAGCTTTTAGATCGACTTCTCACATAATACGATGGGAAATTATATGTAAAACAATGGCAGAAGTTTGTCCTAAAAACCTTAGTATCCGGAACACCTATTTCTTCATATATATCATACTCCAACTTTTGAATGTTCTGAACAAGCTCGGACACTGGTTTCTTGAGCGTAAAGTATGCATGAACCGGAGCTGCAAAAAGATTAAATGGTGATATAAGTAACAAACAACGAAAACTTGGAAATACAACCAATGGAAAAGGTCTTATTTCGATATGCATATAGACCAAAGCCGAAAAGATCGAGTTTAATAGCACATTTTGAGAAAGTAAACATATCAAGGAAGACCATAGAGTTTGATAGTGAATCGAATACTTACAAAGTGGTACATGATGTTGCAAAATATCACCATTTTTCTTTGTGATCAACAACTTGCTTATTAATTTAAGCTATGGAAAAACAATAAAAAAAAAAACATAGCCCTTGTCTCATAAATTTGGCATTGAAATTTCAAACAAACCATTAATGGTTTGCTCCCTAATGCTAAAATGAGAAAATGATATAAATATAGCAAAATATTTACTTCTAATGATACAATTTTAATTGGAACCATAAATTTAAACATTAAATAAAATTGCAATAAAATAGAAATATATAGTTCCTATTTGGGAATAAAAGATGAACTTGCCTTAATAGAAGAAAGTGAAATAAATGCATGTCCATACTCACTCAAAAGAAATCATTAGAAATCTATGAACACCAAAATTCCAGATTTCAAAGTACAGATCTTGAAATACCCATTGGCTTTCAACACTTGAGGATCCAAATTAAAAAAACAAAAATGCAGTGAAAATTAAAAAATAAGAAAGTGGAAACAACAACAACAAAAAACCCCTAATCAAACAAAGAAATTGGTACCAAACTTAACAAAAAAAAAAATTGAACTTCAATAAGGTAAAATGGCTCACCACTGAGCTTAATAGCTTGTTTGGCATCAAACCCAGATTTTATAGAACGAAAAGGGAAGATCCAAAAGATCCCAGGCAATAACACTGATAAACTGAGGAACAAGATGAAAACACATCTGAAATTGAACTCATTTGTAAAGCTTGAAAAAACCATCCAAAATCTCCCATAAAAGAAGAACCCTTGATGATACCCTTCATTGTTCCTTGATTCAATACTTTGTTGTTCCCTTTGTTGTAGATTTGGGTCTTCATTTTTCCCCATTGAAAGAGCATCTGGAACCAAAACAAAAAAACAAAAGAATGGGTCCTTTTCTTCTATCTTTCACTCTCTAGAAAACTCACTTTTAACACCATTACCACCAAGAACAGCACCCTTATTAACAATGGGTGTGTGGATTGTGACACAAGTGTTAATGGTAGGCATATGCCATCCCTCTCTCTCTCTCTCTCTCTCTCACAATTAACTACTGAAATTTGACAACACCCTCTCTTTCTTTCTCTAAACACTCACTTTTTGCTCTTCTTATTTAATTATATATATACATAGGTGTCATTTGAAATTGCTTTTTGAACAGTTTCAAGCAAATGGGATTAATGGGATGTTCAGATTTAATCTAATTGTTATTTAATTAGTGAATTTGACAGTGTTTTGCACTCTTTTTCAAGTCAATTTTAAATGGCTTTATGGGCTACCGAACGTTGAGGAGAAGCAAAGGGTAAAGGGAAAGAAAAGGCAAAGTGAGTGACTTTGGCCATTTTGAGATAATGAAAATTATTGGAAAAAATTTTTTTATCTTTTTCTAAAGAGTTTACAAATACAATTAAAAAACAAGGGTAAAAATACGAAAAAGAGTCGGTTGTATTTTATTTCTATTATTTTAAAAAAATAAATAAATTATTTTTTACATGTTAAATCAAATAGTAAATTAATATTTTATTAAAATTTTTATCTATTTTTACTATTAAAAAACTAGTTCATGTACATTGGAATGAGATACACGTGGTACACCATATGTTACTGTTTGATCATTTTGTTAATCACGCTAGTTTTTAAGAGATCAAATGAATGAAATTTTTAATAGAAAAAGATTGATCTACTCTTTGATTTAATGTACAGGGATTAATTTATTTTTTTCAGTAGAAAGGAAAAAAATACAATTTAACTTCTGATACAATAGTATCCATGGTACTTTTACTCAAAAAAAGCACGGTTAGAATCAAACTGAACCGATGCTTTGATCGATTTAATTATCTATAATCTCTCTTCAACCCATAAATGGGAGTATAATGTACTTCAATGTACTCGAACCCAAGTCTTTCTATATTGACAACTATATCCATGCCAATCGAGCTAATATTTAGTCAATATTTTTTAATAGTATTTATCTATTAGGGGATAGTTTTTAATAATAAATGTGATATTTATCTAATTTAATGAGGTCTTCCTATAATCATATAATAATATTTTTGTCATTTTACTATTAAAATAGTGTCAATGAAATATTTAATAATAATAGAAATTAATAACAAATTATATTAAATGCAATATTTAAATTTTCTTGTTTACTGAACTAAATTAAGTGATGAAATTTATGAGGAATCTATTAAAAGCTAAAGATAAGGTTCTTTCTTTTTTTCTTTTAAATATTTTATTTTGATATACTTTTTTATATAAAATTATTTTGATATACTTATAGTTTATCTCATCTCATCCAAAATTCTTTAAATTATTAATATAAAATTAAAATTTAAAAATTTAAAGAAATAGATCTTTTTAGAAAGAGTGTGTAAAAATACGTTCAAGTAAAAACTTTTTTTAGACAGTGAGTAGGAAAGCACGCTCAGTTGAACTTTCCTGCTAATATGTCAGGAAAAGCGCATCCAACTATTAGAATTCGTGTTCAATTGAGCGTACTTTTACGCTCTTTCTCCAAAATCTATTTCTCTAAATTTTAAAAACATCGATCTATTTTAACCATTAATATTTTTTTTTGAAATATTTGACTAATTTAGCCTAAGTTTAAAATGAAAAAAAAAATAATTTATACCAATAAAATTGAAACTTAAAAAATAAAGACTATTTTTTTATGTAATTTGGGATTCACTCAAGGGGTAGGTAAGGGAAAGAAAAGTTTGACCAGTATGGGCCATACACGTGGACCAAAAATAAGTGAAAGATCTCCTTTTATAACATCAAATTTTAATGCTACATTGGCTTTATGTCTACTTTGATTGGACAAACATTTACCAACACGTGTAGGTATAAGCTTATTGGATAATTCCTCTCTTCATTTCATTTTTCATTTACCAATGGAATTTAAAATATTAAAAAATGATTACATTTAAAAAAAAAAAAAAGATCTCAAGAGAAAAGGACATTACAATTTGGTCTGACTTTCTTTTAGACAAGACAAAGAGCTGGTTTTGTTTGATAGACCTACATTTGACCCTTTGTTCCACAAGACACAATTTGCTTATCCATTTAAGATATAAATTTTCATATATTTATGTAAAATAAATAAATAATAAAATTTTAATCTCGTTTGTAGAGTTAAAATTTTCATAGTAGTGGAAAGAAAAAAGATAAACTATGTAGTTGGTCAATCACCTTTTAGGGCGTTTTCATTTTAGTTACTCAATCGTTAAATTTCTAACGACAGTTAATTGTACATGCTACATTATGTTCTCGCTTTCATTTTGGTCACCTAAAAATTATAAATTTTAAAGTATTAATTGGGGTAAGAAAATAATAATTAAAGTGAAAAGACGATTGAAACGAAAATAATGTATTAAAAATTATCAAATTGTATTTGTTTATCACATTGCGGAAATTTTTTTTTAATATTGAAAATTTAAATTCAAAACATAAAAAAAATTAAATCAATTCTTGAATTTTTTATCTCTGGAAAATATTAATTGATTTATTATTGTAATATTGAAATTAATTAGATTAATTTCCTTCTAAATTTTAAAAATTTATTTTATGTTTTCTTAATATTTTAATGAAATCAACTCGATGACTCATATTTAATAATTGTTTTTATTATATAATCTCAAATCTTTTATACTAAGCTAAAAGTAAAGAAAATCATTGCAATTAATTAAATTAATTGCTTTTCTTCATTTCAGTGAAGGAGTAATGAAAACTTCGGATTTTGTTTGGCATGAAATATAAAATTAATTAATTGTAAGGATTTTTCTTTGCTATTAGTATAATATGAAAGACTCGAGATCATATAATCAAAAGAAATTTGAGTTTTATGTATTATTAAAGATAATTTATTTGAGTTGATTTTAATTTGGAAACATAAAATTAAATTTTAATATTTAAAAGGAGACTAAATTAATTTAATTAATTTCAATATCATAGTAATAAATTGGTTGACACTATCAAAGGACAAAAGAAATTTTCAATAACTTATTTAATTGATTTTGATTGTTTGAAATTTAAAATCTCAATATTGAAAAAAGTTAAAACTGTCAACAATGGGTAAACAAATACAATTTGGCAAATTTTAATGCATTATTTTAGTTAGTATCATTTTTCTCACTTTCATTCTTAATATTTTTTACACCGATCAATATTATAAAAAATAATATTTTTGAGTGACCAAATTAAAAACGTGAACATAGTGTGACATGTACATATTAACTACTGTTAGAAATTTGATAAGCATCTTAAAAGTTGAGTGACGAAACTGTAAAGATTTCATTTTGGATGAATACACCCTAAAAGTTGGGTCATCAACTAAATAACCTTTAATTCAATCTTTATTTCGAATCGAAACGAGCTCAAACTTGCAACAACTCAAACTCGAATTAAAACCCTAGTTCTAAGCCAACCATTAAAGGTATTTATGGTAAAATTATAAACTAACCATTAAAGGCATTTTTAGTGGTACTTATAAACTCGGATCAAGCATTAACTTAAGTGTCAAGAAACTAAAACAATTCTCTTAGTATGGTCAATGTTAACAATACCCTCTGAATGGGGTATCAAAACTTTCCTCTGTAAAACATACATGAAAAAGAAAAAGAAAACAAGTTTCCGAATTTTCTTGTCTACCAATCAGCGAGTTTAGGACTTTAGATAAGCTTCTTCTTTTGGAAGTAACGCTTCAAGTACCAAATTTGTGAACCTGACACCACGATGCAAATACCCAAAGACATGATACTGAACCACGCGACTCTAGCGTTTGTGTTTTCACTCGTTGCCCTCATTTCTGCTTCTCTGTGGTCCAATAAGGACGGGATAAACGGAGGATGTTAGCTTACCTTAAAGAAAAGCCTAACGTTTGAACAAGCCCTAAAAAGAAATTATTAATGATTACCTGTCCCTCAGATAGAGTAAATTCTCGTGAATGGCCTCCACCGCTCCTTCAAGTTTCCTCAGCTCTAGCTCAACACCCTATATGTAAATAAGCACAATGAAACACACAAAAGAGGAAGCGTATAGAAACCAATTCGTTTAACTTTTTCACAAACCATATTATGTTAAGTGGAAACCATAAAAACTTATCAAATGAATTCCAAGGTCATTCAAAAAGTTTGGCTAAAAAATATGAAGTTCCAAGCTTTCGACACCCATATGATCATTTACTCAGCCTACCTCACAAACTTTGCAAAGCAAAAGGATATTGATTCTTTTTGAGCAAAAGTCAATTGTTACACCTACGGGTTTATGAAAACTGGAAGTTCAGCAACAAGAGAAATCATCTTTATACCAGCAGCAGCAATAAATATCCTTAAGTAGGCTAATCTCAAAAATCATTTGACACCAACATTTACTCTGCACTAGGAATAGCAGTAGTAACATCCATGGTTTTCTCTCTAAATCCAAACATGATTGATGGAGGAAAAAGGAAATACCTCAATTTTTTCTTTTCTAGCCACTGACTCCCAGTCTTTAGCTGCAATACCAGTTTTCCATTCAATGTTGACACTAACTTCTCCGGCCCCACGAGTATGGCCGTCTGTCCAGAAACATGCTAAGTAATTGCCAGCCTCCTGAGTAGTGAATGCGAATTGACCGTGCGTCACATTCTCCTTGTGATGAAGATTGTTCCCATAAGGGGATGTCACCTATAGAATACAAATCAAGTGTTAGAAGCTTGCGACAAGTAAATTATGCTTCAATATATGTCACCATTGGGGCTTTAGAATTTCCTTTTCAGAGACGCAAAATATATTAAAAAGATGAAACAACGAGACAACGGTAATCTAATGTCAGTTCAAAAACACGGTACAATATATCCTATGGGGTAAATCTGGGGATAAAGAGCAAATTTGAGAAAATTTAGGGATAATTTCAATGTTGGGTTCATTACATTTACAATTTCGTCCTTAGATTCATTCTTCTAAAATCCTATGGTGATTCTACAAATATTAACTTAAGAGCGTTCAAGTCAACAGTTCTATCTAAATTCCATTGGATTCCATAAAGTCCTAATTCTCCAGTTTATACCTAAAAATATTACAGCTAAAACGGTCGAAAGTTTCCCCTAAAATAAAATACTTTCTGAATCTACATCGAAAACAGGCTATTTCGAGGTCAACAATAACAAATCTAACCATTGTACCTTATTTCATTTAAATTTTCAAATAACATCGAAGTTCAAAATTTTCATTAATTTTCTCCATTTATTCATCAAAATAAAGAAATTAATAAAGCGAGTCAAAACCCTAACCATCTTGTCCTAACAGATCGAAACTAGAAATTAGGGAAAAAAAAAGCAGAAGGGCAAAAGAGGAAACGAACCTTGGCCGAAATGGTAGGGACGTGACCGTGATCGTCGGAAACAACGACATAGTCAGACAAAACGACGACGTTGCTCTGGATTTCCTCCGAAATACACTTAGTGCCAGTCGGAGGAACGTTCAACCATATGGCGTCACCGACCGGAGCATTACTCAAAGCTAACATCAATACCACTAATAGCACTGCCTGGAACATCACCGACCGCCGCAATTTAGCATTTCCCGACATCGCTATTTAAAATTTTGGCCGTGAGAAGACCGGAGAAAGTGTGTGTGACGAAGGAATAATTTGGATCTGTGTATCTGAGAGCAAGAACTAAGAGACAACGAGGCTAAGCTTCAGTTTTTTTTTTTTTTTTTTCCTTTAAAGGGAAATTAAAGAAAAATCTTTGACTATTTATGAGAGCTAAATAAATAGCTATGCAATTGTGGGCGGCTCAGCTCACAGGCCCGGTTCGTTTGGGTGGTTTAGTTGAGAACCAGACATAAGTTTTGGGCCAATGAAAGAGTATGCCCATCCTTAGGGTTATGAAAAGTATTAAGTCGGATATTTGTATTTTTTGAATTATTTAAATCTAAATCTATAAATTTATTTAAAATTTGAATCTATTTATTATTCGTAAATTATTAGAATGCTGTTATCTAAATTTAAATTGAATTAAATGCTATTATCTATTATCGAAATAATTTAGATCAATTCAATGTATTTCACAAATTTAAGTTCTAAATATCATTCATAATTGACCCATCCTTATTCATATCCTAATATCTGAAATAAATATGTATAATATTTTATTTGTCAATTTTCGATATTATACTAGGGCAAAATTTGAATTAGAACTATCCAAACTTAATTTATTAAAATTTTAATTCTTTTGGTTGTTTTCATTCGATTAAGTTATTAAAATATTAATTGTAATTTATTAAAATATGTAAAATAAATAATTTTTTATATAAAGTAAGTAAAATACTTGTATATAAGAGAGAAGCATACCACACTAAGGAATTAAAAGGATTATATGGAGTATGCCTTGCATTTTTTTGTCAAAACAAAGTTGACATCTCGATGAGGAAGAGGTGTCGCCTTGACGATGTGACCATTGACGTCCCGATGAGAAGAGATGCCTCGTCCTGACGACCCAATGAAGGGCGTCCTGACGAGGTAGCAACCACATCACAACGAGGTGACATGTTATACAATTTTTTCAGTTTTCTTCTTCCAATGAAATTCTGATTATTTGTCTTAGTTGAACTCTTAGTGTAGGTTATTTTAATATTATTTGACCTACGAATTTAGCCTAAAATAGATTTTTTTTCACCCCAGAAATATAACATATTACACATTTAGGTATTAGTTTTTACAAGCTTTCAGAGTAAAATATTTGTTTTCAATATTTTTAATTTTTTTGTTATTTTACTTGTTCGTTGATTAATCAAGTTTATCTCAAACAGATTTCAAAACAAAGATCTTGAATGTGATATCTAAAATAATAAACACTTAATCAAAATTGTACCTTTTTAATTTGTCTAAGATGAGCGCTTCGACCGAATAGTCTTCTTCGTTATCCTCAAGCTCACGTCTAGCAAGTGTGGGCTCAATTCGAATCAGAATTTTTTTTAAAAAAAATTACTAGTGGGGTAATTTCATAATTTCTCTAAATTTTTAGGTCAAATTGTAAATAAGAAAAATATCCCTAGAAATTATCTGAAATAATCTTTTTAGAGAATTCTATCTCTACAACTCTCTCTTGAATTCAAGTATATATAAAATAATAACCAATGCTCTCTTTATATAAAAATTCCCTCGTAAAGTTCCAGTAGGAGTGTAACTATTACACTACTCAACCACCGAAGGCCAACTACCGCCGGCCATCGAGACGCTGCAGTTGCAGCTGCCGACACCGTCGTGTCCGGTGATGTAGGTGCGACACCCTTATGGAACCCCGAGTTGGTTTAGTTGCTACCGGTTCGGTCCGAGTCAGTGATGACCTGACCGAACAGGTCTAGCCACTGGTTAGATTGTTGGCCCGATATGTGAAACCGGGCCTAATTTGATCAGTTTTTGGGTCTTGGTCTTGGTTTTGGGCTCCCAGACCCAATCTACGATCTCACGTCCAATTTTCAAGTTCAATTACCCATTTAGTCATTTGTCTGACTTCAAAATTAATTTCCAAAAATATCATATTAATTTTAATTAATTTAAACTTACTTGATCAAAATCAATTTTTCCAAAAATCACTCAGATTTTCCAAATTAATTTTTCAAGGAAGTTCTTTAATCAAATTCTTTAGTTGAACTATTCTCACGATCACCTAATTTAATTCTACATCGAATAAATCGACTCAATTAAATTATTTCCAAAGTCGTAGAATTATTTTCTGATTCAAATACAGTCTGATCGAGCTTTTGTTGAGCTAGCAGAGGGATCAATCGGACATATACAGTTAGGCTCTAGTAATTGCAATTATATCCATAAGCATTGTTCCGATAATTTACAATTACTTAATCATAGAGTCAGTCCACAATAAGTACCATGATTGAAAACTCCTTATTGTATACTCTTTATTAAAACAATTCATCCAACTGTTTTGTCCAATGACCTCGTCATGTGTGTGTTACCCTCATATGATATCCTTGATTCCTTTGAGTTAAATATGTTCACTCAATACAATCTTATTTTATTTCATTGTCACCATTGTGTCTTATTAATGAGTAATATAATCACTGCCAACAAATGACTGTGATAAATTACTCGTTCGAGAATGAGCAACTCGTGGCCACGTTTCATATTTATCAATCCATATAATGCCAATGAGAGGATATCATTAACTCTTTAATTGAGCTATGGATTCCACTATTACTAGTAAAGCCATGCCATATACCAGTCATGTATCCAACATACCGGCTACAGGCTCGATCATTTTTAAAGCATAAGCCTCTACTTATATTAAAGCACATGAGTTGCATACGCATAGTCAATGACTATTTGAGGATTTAGGTAAATCACACCATGTATGTCACACGTGAATTGATTCACAAATGAATTTAGAATTAATTCATCTTGGGTTCTGTCCAATGTATCATTCTACCAATGAATATATCTATGTTTTTACCCGTGGAGTCAACTGCTCCGATAGCCAAGACTAACCATCTCCCTAATTGAAATTGTAGACGACATAATAATCCTTCTCAATATTTGAATCAAATGTTCACTTCAATTCTTTTACGGGATTACAGACTTATTTAGATTATCTACTGAAGTAAGTTATCTTTCTCACAATGTAAACGTCCTTACAATGCCACTTATCTTCAGTTTGAACTTAGACAATCAATGAGCTAATATTTACTTGTCACAAATTCGCTATGCATGCAAAAAATAAAAGATAAAAATATAAAAGACATAATAGTGAAATGTGAAATTAACTTTATTTATTTATTCATCGTTCAAATAAATAGAAAACAATTACATATTTGCTACAATATGGACACATTTCCCAATAAAAAATGTTCGGGCCGTCACAATGGTGTTACAGTGGAGTTCTCAGTTTCGAGATGTGGAGTTGTTCATATGATTCGGGGTGTTTTGCTTAGCAATGACACTACTTCCTTGGTTGTCGATTTTTTTTACTATTGGTTGCAACTTCATTTCTTTTATTTTGAGCTGTTATTATAATTTTTTTTTTCATGTTCTTTTAATAGTTTATGATCAAGATTCGTAATTATTCTTTTTTTAATAATATTATTTGTAAAATTCAAATTTATATTCTTTTCGGAATAAACTATACTTTATCACTATACATATCATTCGATGATATGTTGTATGCTAGCTTTACTTTGCTTCATTCTAATGAAAGCATCTTTTCCATTTGATGATATAATTTTTTTACCTCATGAATAATTTACAGTGAAAAAAGTTTGATGCTTTGACAATATCAAATCATGGCTTTACTTTTCATTGATTCGAATCCTTCATCGAGATAATGAATGGCCGAAAGCCATCCACATCTCTCCACCACTTTATGGAAAAAAAAAAGAAAGAAAGAAAAAACAATTTTGTTCTTTTTCTTTTAAATTTTTAGCTAAATGGATTTATACAAAATATTAATTAAATGAAGAAAAAAAATAAAGAACAAGTTTTTATTATAATTTTCTACTTTTTGCTTAGATAATGGTTATATATTTTTTATATAATATTGGGTAGGAAATAGGAGTAACACAGTTTGAATTTGTGCTAGACGGATGGTGAAATTATTTTATAAACCCTTTCAACCACATTATTCATAGTTATTTTCAAATTATTTAATGATATTTCAGTAATTTTTTACATGTTATTAACACATAATTTTGATAATTTTTTTTTACCATGAATCCTAAACCCTAAATCCCAAACTTTAAATCTTGAGCTTCAAATCTTAAACTATAAATATCAAACTCCAAACCCCAAATTTAAACACAAACTCGAATCCTAAACTCATTTACTGTTTAAGATTCGAGTTTGGGGTTGGAGTTCAAAATTCAGGATTTAAGATAAAAAAATTACCAGAATTATGTGACAATGACATGAAAAAATTATTAAAAATGTCATTAAATAATTGAAAAATAGATTATAGATGATGTTGTGGAAAGGGTTCATAGAATAATTTCTTAGACTGATGTTTGATAAAACAAGTTAAGACAATAAGTATATTCTTTTATTTTCTTAAATTTAAAATTTAATCTTTTTCGCTTTAATTTATAATAATATATTTTTTATATTTTTATTATATTATAATAACTTTAAATTAATAATATCATTAGTTATTGTAGTTAAAATAATCGTACAAATTTTCTTTAAATAACTTTAACATTAAGAAAAACATGTAAATTTATTATTAGATTTTCAAGTCATTTTGATTGTTAAGTCAAGTATCAATAGAAATAATTAAGGATGTGGTATACCTACACAAGAGAACCCATGAGCTAAGGACACACAAGGAACACAATCTTGCCAACCGAGGTTAGGTGCTTTCCACCCCGCAAGCCTAATGTAAGATGAGCACACGCAGTGTGAGGCTAGCGCACCTTTGATAGAGATAGTGTGTCTGTGTATCATATTTATCTATTGTCTTAATAAAATAATCCAACCTTTAGAGAAAGAGACATCAATAAGTCGTTTGAGCTCCAAAAAATATACGGCTCATAAAAGAGCAACACGTATGGCACATTGGGAAAACCCTCAAGGTCACATGATCAAAGACACATCTCTCCCTTTCCATAATTTCTCATTGATTGCTAAAAAAAGCCTGTTTTACTGTTAAAAATTTATTAAAATATTTAAAAACATTTTTAATTAATATTTTATATATTTTTATTTAAATTGAATTTGGGTTGAGTTGATTGTTCAAATCTAATCTAAATTGATCTTGATGGGTTACTCGACTCTTGAATAGGTCTTCTTATGGCTCTCCTCTATTGGCTGAGTGAACTGTTCTCGACCGCTGTAACTCTGTTGTGTATCAACAGAATGCTATCAATTTAGCATCAAATTATAACAAATTGAAATAGAGATACTAAATTCCAATTTCCAACATAGTAGAGGACTAAAACCATAATTAAACCTACTTTATATGATTCTCCACCCAGCAAGCTTGCTTTTGTCACTAGAATTATTCGCTAGCTAGAGCCGTATAACATTGATCCATCGATAATTGAAGTCCCAACGAAGCTCTTTTCAAAGGCAATGGCAGCCATGGAAGAAAAAGAAGCTGAAAAGGCCATGCAAGAAGACGAGGATTATCTTCACTCAGTTATGGAAACTGCAATGGATGAATTCAGGAAGTTCGAGGATGAAATGGAACGCATGTTAATGGCTGAAAATAGTCTGCAACAGAAAGCTAAAAGAATGGGGAATTCGATGGAAAAAGCTGCAAATTTTGCCTCAAAAAATCTGCCATGAAAGGACCTTCATTTAGAAGCAAGGCTCATCCTTGATGAAAATGGAAAATGAAAAATGAAAATTTCCCTTTTTTCGTAGTTACGTGTGTGATTGAAAGGGGCTGTTTATGGGTTTTTCTTTCATTGCATGTGATTGTTGCTTTGCATAGAGAACTTTGTAAAAACCATGTTCTCCCAGGAAGAAGAAATCCAGTGAAAGTTTTTAATCTTTTTTTGTCAATTTTGTGATTATTTCTTTTTATTTTAACTAAATTTAATTATTAATTTTCAAAAAGAAGTGAAATTGTTTTTCTAACTAAAATATCAATTTTTAATATTATTGATGTGAGTGTGATAATTTACGAAATAAATCCCATGTATTTTATGTTGACATATCTCAACAATTATTAATATAAAACATTAGTGTGTTTGATACCATTGCCGAACAACTTCTATTTTCGCTGGAAACTTAGCTTATAAGAAATGTTATAATTATATTAATGTTAAAGTATTATAATTTAAAATAGTCACTTAACTGGTTGATTTTTTTCTTTTTTGGTCATCTATCGTTAAATGGCCAATGAAAAAATGACGTGGCTGCATTTAAAATTAGCATAGTAATAAATTTAATCTTTAATATTTATATATCGTATTAATTTAGTCTTGATTATAAAAAGTTTAACCCTTAACATCTACACATTGTGTATTTTTTTCAATTTTGTTTTTCTTTATGACTCTTTTATATACAAAGCTAAAAACAATTCTATAAACTAAATTTAATTGGAAATATACTAAAAATAGAAACACTTGAACATCCAATATAATGAATTTTATTTTTCTATTCTTTTAAAATTAACTATCGATGTTACAAATAAAAGTAAATTTATAAATGTGTAAAATGTTGAGGTTAATTTTTTTTTTGAATTCAAGACTAAATTGACATAATGTATAAATGTAAAGTGTTAAAATTATGTCAATTTTAAAAGTCAAAAGTTATCTTTTATTAGTAATTTAATGATGGATGAAAAAAAAAAATTAAAATTTTGAGTGATCATTTTATTACTTTTTATAGTTGGTTGGCAAAAAAAAAAATAATAATTGAATGACTATTAATGTAGTTTATCCAAAATTAAATAAGAAAGGGTGAATATCCAATTATAAGTTTTTTTATTATTGATATTAAAAATTTAAAACTTTAAAAAAATTCAGCCAATATTTTTCAATGTCTATTTACCACCTTTGCGTTCCTCCAATGAGATCTTTCCACGTCAACATTTAGACAGTGTCCTAATAATATTTCACTTTTCTGATAAATAAAATTTATAATTATAAATATTATGCTGTTTCCAATTATTATTAAACCCTATTGAAGGCAAATGCAGAAACTTCCCGATCAGATCAGAAGTTAAGATATTTCATAAAATTCATCCAAATTATCGGTACTGAATTTTTATTCGCTTATTTTGCCTCATCTAATTTTCAATTGGCGTACTCGATTTTTGTTTAATTTCTCCAATTAGGGTTTGGTTCTAATTTGCTATATATATGTTTTATTTTTTAATTAATTTAAAATTTTTAATTATTGAATGTCAGTTTCATGTGAAGGATGATTTCTGAAGAATTTCGATATTGGTTCGCAGGTTGGCCTGCTCTAGGGTTTATTCTATTATCTTAAATTTATCTGTTTTACTTTCGTTTTGTTTGTTTAACTAGAAAATCCGGGACATTTTTTAGAGAAACAAGAAGGGAATGTCGAAAAACGAAATCTTATCTATTAAGCTGATAATTTTATTTTTTCCGCTCAGCAATAGTGGAATTTTCAGGTCAAATTGATTACAGATGAATCCAAGTTTATTCTTTTTAGTTTCTTTAAATGAATATCATATTGACTTAGCGATAAATATTTCAATTTGCAGGAGAAACGTTTGAATATTGAAACAGATATTGCTTAAGGTTGAGGTTGTTAACTGATAGCAGATGCCTCGAGATATGTCAAGATTGCGATCTCGCTCACCCTCTTATAGGCGTAGACAATCGCCGTCTCCTGTAAGGGATAGGCACGGGAGGAGAAGCCGAAGGGATAGAAGCCTATCGCCATATTCATCTTATTCTCATAGCAGGTGATCCCGTTTATATTCATGCTGTTTATGTTAATTTGTTAATGTACGAGGTACCGTAAGGAATTTTGTAAGAAAGGTTGGAACACTGGAATTATTCTTGCGGATTGGAATTACAAATTCTTCAAGTTTATGTGTAAGCAGCCTGTACTTATTTGTATATCTTTTGGTGCTCTTTCGGATTTACTGAAAGACTATGTAGCTTGCTTTCTGCTTACAATTATGATCATATTTTTTAGAATCAGATCCTAGACAAGAATCTGGTAAGGAATGGCAATTAGATTTTTGAATGCGCTAAATTTGAAGGTGCTGCTGCGGTTGAGGATGTGGTGTTGGCTTTTTGTAGAACAGGGCTCTCAGTTTCATTTCCATTGCAGTTAAACATGTTTTGTTATGCGTGTGGTGCTTTTCTGTACAGATGGCTTCACTGCCTGACTTACTTGAGTACATTATTATATATTTATGTTTAATAATCACCCTTCCGATAAAGAAGTGTTGCTGAATTATTCCAATAAAGCTTGATGGTGTATTATTAAATATCTTCTATGAAATTATCAATGTCTTGGTCAGCATTTGATGTGTGAGGAACTTTCCTTTTGCTTGGGAAAATGGAAATATCAAATATGCTAAATACAAATAGATTTGGAGCAAAGTATAGAGAATTCTATGACAGTGATAGGAAGCATGCTCTTCGTTAGAACATTAAAGACAAAGTTCTTCCCATCACTTGAGATGGGTGCTGTGGGTTCCTTTCGTTGCTCGAATGTAACATTTTCTTCTTCATGTTATAAATGACGGAGCTCAATGCTTATCTTAACAATGTATGAGGTAACTGTATATGCTTTTATATTTATTCTGCTAGATTGTGAGCTTTATTCATTCTTAGTTTGTGTAGCTAGTATGCCCAAATTCTATTGCTGTTGCTCAATAATTTGTGTTACTGTACAGAAGAAAGAGTCGTTCCATTAGTCCACGGCGCTACAAAAGCCGTTCTCCCTCTGCAAGACGTCATAAAAGTCGTTCTCCAACTCCAAAGCGTTATAAGAGGCAAAGAAGTAGGAGTTCTTCATTGTCTCCTACTCATACATCATCTAGCCCAAATGTTGTGTCAATAGACTGCAAAAATGCTTGTGAGAAACTGAAAAAAGAAGAGGAAGAAAGGAAAAGGTATATCATATGCTGTCATATTTATTCAGCCTATTTTATTTTTTTTCCACTGTTCTTGTAGATCTTCTTGAATTATATCCATTCTGGTTTTTTATTTTTGCTACATTTTCCAATTTTATTGATTTTATTGATATTTGGGTCCATCAACTATTTGGTGGAAGTTGATATATTATTGTATAGTTTTTGTGATAACAATATGATATTTGGTTTACTAGGATGATATAACCACAAATCATATGGGAGACATGATACTGTGATAGCAAGGCTTAATGTAGTTTGTTAGGTCTTGCCAAAATCTGAACTCTTTTCCCAGGCCTTAATTTGAATCTTGGCAAAGAGCATTCAGTTGCATGTAAACAAACCCCTTCTCCTTACCTTCCGAATTGTGATGCATTTTACCAAAAGCTTGGTTTATGGGCTACTTTGTACAACTCATGGAAGTTTGCTTCCACAGAATATACAAAGAAAAACCACAGAGAGAGAATTGTTTGTGCTGTCCGAGCATCTTAATTCTGTTGGTTTTGTAATTTACAGAGAAAGTCATTCTGACTAAATGTTTTAAGTTGAATATTGTTTGCCATCCATAAAAACAGGATGATATCTGTAAAAAGATACAAGCTCTTCTTGTCAAAACTGTATGTTGATGCGGGGTTTGAAGTATTACAATGATTAGTTATAAAATTGTGCAAGTTACTTGATATTCTTCTCCACAGGATTTTCTGAAGGAAGATACCGCTATAATTCAACTTTGTTATATTTGATAATCTGATTGGATGCACCTTTATCTACTGTTCACCAGTTTTGTAACTCTTTTGTTTGGATCAGGTTCGATTAGAGGTATGCCTTAAAAGCATAGCATATTTTTAGTGCTTTGTCGTCATGAAGGTTAGTTTGCCCATTTATTATAGTTACATAGTGCATCAAGAAAGATGGTGAGAGAAAGAAAGAGAAAAAAGAAAACATGACATGTCAGCTGCTTTTTTTTGTACTGTTGTTTGGTTTTGGAAAGATATCTGTAATGAAAGGTTGCAGCATATTTCCCTGAATGCGTGCCATCATTTTCCTGCTTGACATTTCTTTTGTTTTCCAGGCGTCAACAAGAAGCAGAGTTGAAACTTATAGAAGAAGAGACTGCTAAGAGAGTGGAAGAAGCAATTCTGGAAAAGGTTGAAGAGAGATTGAATTCCGACGAAATCAAGCAGGAAATTCAGAAGCGATTAGAGGAGGGACGGAGAAGACTTAATGATGAAGTTGCAATTCAACTTGAAAAAGAAAAGGAAGTTGCCCTTCTCGAGGCTAGGCAAAAAGAGGTAATATCTAAGACACAAGGCGTTTGTTTCAATTTTTCTTGTGAATGCATATCTGATCACCGAATCCTCAATTGTCCCATACACATGTATTTGTGTACAGGGGGAGAGAAAGAATACATTATTTTCCTCATATAATATTCAATGTACGATGACATGTTTATTAATTTTATCTCACTAGCTTCTAGCTGTGACTATTTTTATGCTATTTTATGATCAACCTTGACTGATTTTATTAAAACAGGAGCAAGCTCGAAAAGAGAAACAGGAGTTGGAAAAGATGCTCAAAGAGAACCGGAAGAGGGTGGAAGAAGCTCAAAGAAGGGAAGCACTGGAACAGCAGCGAAGGGAGGAGGAACGGTATCGAGAACTAGAGGAGCTTCAAAGACAAAAGGAAGAGGCAATGAAAAGGAAGAAGCAACAGGAGGAGGAAGAACGTTTAAACCAGATGAAGTTACTGGGAAAGAACAAACTGCGACCGAAGTTGTCTTTCGCGCTCGGTTCAAAATGATAGAATCCGAAAAGTTGTTACTCTTCGTTGTAATATTTGTGTTGTCTGTCCAGTTTTGAAGTTGAATTCTATTACGGGTTGCTTGGGGTTCAGACTCGAAAGCTGGGGATAGATTCACTAAGAGTGAAGCTCGACTGGTTAAGTTAGGGCTAGTTTAGTATTTGGTGCCCAAAAAAAAGGTTTTAGGTTGAAATATATTTTGATTGTTAGAATGTGAGATTAAAAAAATACTTAGTAATGCTGTCAAAAAATGTTTATTAGAATAATAAAGTTATCATTATTCCAAAATCATAAATCATTTTGAGTTTTTGATATGGGTTGTTAAATCACACACATACACACACATGTATATAAGTACATACAGAGGGAGAAGAATGTGAAACTCATTTATTAAGAACTATACCATGGGAGTATACAACAACAGGCGCAGGCAGTGATAATTTTGTACAACTAAGTGTAAAAAGAATTGTGTCAAAAAGACAAAAAAAAAAAAAAAAGTAGAAAAGGAATGGAAAAGCAATGGAAAGGAGATGAAATATTTACAATTTGTGTTCATGGTTGTTCAGGGAAAACTTTTTGTTTCAAGAAATTGGTGAAACGATTAGCATACAGCTCGGGTTCCACGACAGATATTGTCGTGGGGCCAAATTTCACTGATTTGTATGCATGCTCTGCCTTTTTCTTTGCATTGTATTCCTGTAAAATATCAATAATTCCCATATAGAGAATCACATCATATACCTCAAAGAGTTCGACTTCGGCTGAATCGGACTCATCTTGGGGAAGCTTGTGATTAGCCTGTGCCGGCATGTTTACTCCTAATTGCACCCGTAACCTAAGTAAAAATCAGTCGGCCGACTGAATAAAATGACACTCGGTAATAACTGAATAAAAAGCAATCTCCATATTCAGAATGATAATGAAAGCAGCTACCTTCCAGTACCGGGCACCAAAATATCAACTTCCTGGTTGCCCAAAGAGAAAGCTCGTAATGCTCTTCCTCTAATGTGAGGACCTGGGTCAGTGTTAACAGAGCTGGGTTCATGGGCAAGTAGCACAAAGCCCTTTGAAGGAAACAGCACTTCACCATCTGCGGTCAGACCTAGTGAAAGCGTAACATAAGGTGCATACTACTCGATAAATTGATAATATGAAAACAAAGGAACCCAAGATCGGGAAGTAGCGACTGAAAAGAAATATAAAAGATATTCCTAGAGTTCAAAAGGGAATCACATGTCTACTTTCTAGGGCTTACCAGTCGCGGTTGTATATCACATGCACCTGCATATTCTTATGCTCGGTTTGGTGATGACTCATGCAAAGAACTAAAGAGTTTGATTCATTAGTTTTTATTATTATTTCATTATGGTTTAAGCAAAATGAATCTAAGTCATTAAAAATGAGACATTACCGATTTAATGTAAGATTATATAAGAACTAAGAAGCACTGAGATTATTCCCTATATTACCAAAGTTTGGCAGTGTTGGAAATATCACATTACCGACTCAAGAGAAAGCTGTTGAACTAAACACGATATGTGAGATTATCCGATCCAAACGCCCCCTTATAGTATCTTATTTTCTAAGTTGGTTGACTATCAGAACCACATAAATATAACCAAAAGCATCCAAGAGAGCAGAACTCTAGTATCATGTAAATTTTCTTCCATAGTGCACCTCAGCTTACTTCAAGTGCTCGAGGGCCAAATCTAGGAAAAGGGTCAGCACAACTACTGTCTCATTACTTTTTTCTGGTATGACCAAGGTATCCTCCATGTCTGTTTTTCGGTCTATGAAGACTAATCCTTTTGGGGTTCATCCCCCCCCCCCCCCAACCCAAAAAAAAAACAAAGAGTGCAATGTGCCTTACCAATGCATTTAACACTTGCTAGTAACTCCCAAGTTATTTTAATATTACAGTATAACTACTTCCTTCCCACCTTTTGCACACCATCACATAAACCAAGCCATATAAATAACATAAAATGATCAAATGAGAAAGAGGAACCTACCTTGGCCAGCAGGTGAGCTTTGCATATTAGGCGAAATGTTAGGAGGTTCTACAAGGCCGTCAAGTGGCTCAGGAGCTCTAAAATGTAAACCTAAAAGAAGGCTATAATCAATTATCTGTTGAGATTTCAAGAATGCACAATCGTCGGCAATTTGGCTGCAATACAAGCAAAAAGAACATTGATGGTTAAATATAACCCACCGATTATGAGAAAATCATAGTATCACTGCAGAAGATGATGTTATATAAGATGAAAATAAGAAGCTTACTCAAAAAGGAACTCCCGCAATAATTTGTCCATATGAAATTCATATGACAAATCAAGATCTTTCAACGTAGTGTTTTCATGAATTTTATCTTTATCTGTAATTCTTCCATGAGTTGATCCCTTTAGATCATAACGACGATGAATTCGTAGCTCTGTGCAAAACATATTCCCCATAACCACAAAGCGCACCTAGAAGCATGACACTTATCATAAGCCAGGCACATTGCTACATATAAGCTAAGACGGTAAAAGTATCATGGAGGCTCCTGTACTAAGAGTTGGATTGCATTTTGTCTTCTCGATTCAAAAAAATGGGCAAATTAGTCCCTGTATATTAAATCAAAGAGCAAATTGGTTCTTTTTGTTAAATATTTCATTCATTTGAACTGTTAAAAACTGATGTGGTCAACAGAGTAACTAAACAATGACAAGTGACGTGCCACGTGTACCTCATGCTGACGTGCAAGGACTAATTTTTAATAGTATAAATGGATAAAATTTTTAACATAAGGACCGGTTTGCTCTTTGATCTAATGTACAAGGACTAATTTGACTATTTTTTGAGTAGAGGGGTAAAACGCAATCTGACTCCTCGTATAAGGGCCACTGGTAAATTTACCAAGCAAAGACAGATGGATGAACAGATACCTTTATTCTCCCAGGTAAAGTTATCCGGTGAAGCCCAAAAAACTTTGTTATGAGAGTATTCTCATGTTCTTTGACATGATTGAGATATTTAGGCAGCATCTTGAGTAAAACCTATAAAGAAGAAAATTACATACATAACATAGAGGACATCCGTCATGGTGTAACGTTATCTTCGCCAATTCATCGGTTTGTTTGTGCAGTGAAAGAAAATGGCAGATCCTACTTTTAAATTACATGCTCGATATATATATATATATATAACTTAGCAAATACAACGCATGAAAAGCTATATAGATTCAAACCTTGAGTTCGGATTTTTTCAATGTCTTAATCACAAATTTATCATCATGAGATAGATAGAAAAGACTGCCACTTTTCCCTGGAGAAGAAATCTCGGTCAGGCCATCGTCGCCACAAATGGACATCATGTACTCAGCTGCATCTAGCTTGAACAACTCTCTCAAATGCCTTTAAACATAATGCAACAATATATACAAAGAATAACATCATAAACATGCTTGATATATACATATGTCCACCAATAAAACTCAATCATCAAAGGTGTGGTGGCAATATTATTTTAGTACCTGAAAACCATGGGACAGTAATCCTTCCAGTAGAAATCAATTGATTTGTGTGGAGGGGTAAATTGTGAACCCTTTTTAGGGAAAAACATAGTAATTCTAGCTCGATCACCAAAATCAGCTGCTCGAACCTCACGCTTAGGCACTGGTGTAATCTTACCGACAGTATACCTGAGAACTTCAAATCAAGCATTTTATAACATGCAATAAAAGCTAAAGATAATATATATTATGTATATAACAAAAATAACTCTCACAAAAGATTACGTAAAGGACATGGAGTATGGCAATCGGTTTACCTTATACCGAGTTGCAAATTAAGCATCAAATGATAACTGTTATGGCCTTTGAAAATGCCAACACATGAGCTCTTTTGTGTTTCTTTGGCATGAAATTTAGTTTTCTTTTCAGCTTTCTTTGATAATTTGTTGTAATCTCGTATTCTCTCTTTAATCATTACTCCTTGCATGTACTCCCTCTCGTAAATTACAGCCGTATTTTCTTGCAGTTCACTTTGGCCGGCATCAGAATCAAATGAGAATGTGCCTGAGGAATTATGGTGAACGAATTCTCTTCCGGAATCAGAAAATCCAGAACTTTCAGCAGTCTTGCTTGACATTCGACCCGAACCTTTGAAAACTCCACTTACTGATATCTTTTCGGACAGGCTACGTTTAATACTCGGTTTCTTGACTATATGTTCTTCTAAATGTAGTGATGAACATTGTGGTAACGCGGTTTTATGGTCATTATCGTATCCCAAAGAGGTACAACACTTCTTTAAAGAGGGACGTTTACTTCCGGCAGGATAGAATAATCCTTTTCCATCCTTAAGGCCCCTTGTCCATGTTCCGAAATAATATCCCCCATCTGCGTACTGATAAATTCCATTTCCATGACGGAAACCATTAAACCAACAGCCATTATAGTGATCACCATTTATCCATTCCATAACACCTCTACCATGCATTTTTCCACGTTTCCAATTCCCGGTATATTTGTTTCCATTATTCCAAAAATATATACCTTTCCCTTCATGTTCCCCTTCTTTCCATTCTCCTTCATAAATATCCGAATTGGAATACTTCTTTTTTCCATATCCATGCCGTATATTCATCCTCCAATGCCCTTCGTAAATGGAACCATCGGAAGCTGTAAATGCACCAAAACCATGAAGGTAACCCCCTGAGATATCACCATTGTATTTTGCTCCCGATGGCCAAATTAACAATCCTTTGCCTGCCATTTTCCCTGCTTCCCAATCACCATCATATACCGTTCCATCGGACCATGTATACTTTCCCTTACCGTGGGGAAGAATTTCCTTAAAATCACCAACATACAAATCTCCATTCGGGAAAGCCTTCTCATTAAGCCTACAAGAACAAAACAAATTACTTTTAACCCTAACGAAACACAATCTGAGCACAGAAGATCTAGTGCCGAAGAGTATATAAATACCTTTCAACACTCTCCACATTGATGCATGATGAAGGACCGAGTTGCTCATCGTTTGCTTTAGACTCCTCATCAAACAGAGTCTTTAAACGAGTCATTCAAACGCTCGGATAACGAATTATCTTCGCACCCCTCACTTTTAACTTTTGAATCTGAAAAGGCAGTTCATTCACCCCCAAGTTAAAGTTAAACCACCCATTTTCAATAACCATCCGGCTATCGAAATTGTATACTTTAAATCAAAACACTTACACTCTACTTTTTATTACTAATGAATAATCAATAACTCCTCTATTTCAAATAAAATCTGTGATCATTGCCTCTTCTTTAACTATTTCTCTATCCCCATAACCTAAGAAATTCATAGCTAAATCTCAAATATTGATATTACAAAACTGAAATTTAATTAAATCAAAGAAAGAAAAAAACCTGGAGTAGATGAAAAACCCAGATCCTTCTCCACCTGAACTGGACAGATTGATAACAACAACTCAAGAAATAAATGAATGAAAATAAGAACAACCCTAGAATTTATACACCATATAAATTAAAAGGGGCAAAAAGAAATAAATGAATTTAAATGATTATTATCAAAAAAAATTCAAGCAGCCGACACTATGCCTTACGAATCTCTTCTTCTAGAATCGACACTTTATCCCTCTCGCTCTCGATCTCAACTCCAAATTATTATTTTTTATAAATATTTTCCTAAATTTATGGACCATGGGTATCTCTTTTTTCGTCATTTATATAATATATATATATATATATATATGTTCATGAATTTACAGTTTGGGAAATCATCAAAGTTTGAAACTTTGAAAAGACAAAACAGAAAAACTTCGTTTTCACTAAAAATGGTTTCTTTCTTTCTTTCTTCTGCTGCTATACTTTTGCGTTTGTGAACTGATAAAAAAAAACAAAAGACAAAAGGGGGAACATAATTTAGCCACGTGTCTTACAGGAACAACTTGTTCGTAACATTTTGATTTGACGGCAGAGGATCAAGTGGGTCCCATGTGAAACGTGGCGATTATCTATTGGTAAAGGAAGTGAAAACGAAAAGGGCGTACCTGAGTTGTAGATGATTATTTTGGGACAGCCTTTAAAGTGGGTGCCACGATTACGGAAGGTATATAAACTTGGGTTAATTCCACTATAAGTCCCTAAAAACGGTTTAGAGTTTAAATCAGTTTCTTAACTACGAAATGTTTTGATCGAGTCTTCAAATTATCATTATTTTATTAATTACGTATTTTCATCAATTTTCCAATTATATTGATCCAAAAACAACAACCGATATATGGTGTGGACCATATTTAAAACATGTGTGCACCTACAACACGACGTAGTGTTTTTCGAACCGGTTAAGGTATCGATACAGAGAGAAGCAAAAAATTAGTAGACCCATGAATCAATACAGGCCAATTGAACTGACATAAAACCATTTTAGGTGTATTTTATAATTATTTAATACTTTTTTATTTTAAAGTTTAAAGGCTAATTTAAAATATCAGTTATAGTTTAGGGACATTTAATGGCATTAACCCTAAAGATATAAAGCCTTAAACAATGGGGGAAAGGCAGAAGTTGGTATTGTCTGCTTTGCGCAGTGAACAGCTTATATTACGTGTATGATTCCCTTTGTTTAATCACATGGACCAGATTGAAAACTTTATATCTTATTTTTTAAATAATTCCAATTTCCAAAGCCAAGATTTGAATTCTCTTTTTTTAATTAGAAAATTTGCTAACACGATTCTTAAATTTAATTTAATATTTAATAATGTTCATGTTGCATCATACTCATATATTGTGCAGTTTTACTTTTATAATAATGGGATAAATTAACATTTAACCCCTAAATTTGTTAACTTTTCTCACATTGGTCCATATTAGATTCAAAACTTGGCAGCTTTTTTCAATTTGATCGTTGGACTTAAATTTTGTTAAGGTATAATTATAAGTTAGATTGTGATAAATCATCACCTAAATTTAATAAAATTATAATTTCCTTATAAATTTTAATTTTTTTGTATTTTTAGATTTTATATATTTTTAAAAATTTCAAGTTGTGTCATATCATCACTAATGAACGAAATCCAAGTTCAAAGGTTAAATCGAGAAAAATTGACAAACATGGACTGCAAAAATTTTAAAGATCAAGTTAAAAGAAATTACTAAGTTCACAGATAAATGTTGCATTACCCTTTATAATAATTGTTACAATTTACTAATCCAAGGCGCAATTATTTATAAAATATATATATTTATATATTTTTAATTTAATATTTAATGATTTTATATATTTTATATTTGTTAAATTTCAATATTTAATTATCTTCACATTATATTATAATATTATATATTACTATAGATTTAATTTTTATGTATTATAAATTACATAATATATAAAAAATAATATAATATAAAACATTATAAAATTAAAAGTAAGTGGGTCGGATCAGTTTGGGTCTTGAATGTTCAAGCCCAAGCTCAAATTATATTTTAAATGGGTCTAATTTTTTGTCCAAGCTCATTTTTTAGGCTTAATATTTTTGTCTAAAGCCTCCCAAATTTTAGACCGACCTTCGGGCTTGGGCAATAACCTTACTCATGAACAAATCTAAAAAAGACCAAATTGATATGATATTTTTACTTTAAATACTTGAATTATAACATTTTAAAGTTCGGGACCACTATATAATTGAACTATCAATTATCATGCAATTAACCTATTAATTTTACTCAAAATTTCTCTCTATATTTATAATCTATAATATATATAAAACACGAGTTTGGAAAAAATTTAAACCGACGAGAATATCCTTTATTTTCTACCATATTACTAAATTGACATTTAAAATATGTATAATTTAATTTAAAATTATTAGTTATAAAATTATTTAAAATAAATTGAGATAATTTTATTGACTCTAAAATAGAGTTATAACTTGAATAAAAGTTTAAGCATACTCATTACAAATAAATCAAAATAACTAACAATTAAAGTTAAATATTATTTTAAAATTTTTGATTTATTTTTATTTTCATATTTATTACTGTAATAAAATAAATTTAAAACTTGAATAGAAGTTTAATTATATAAATAGAAATTGATTTTATCTTTTAATTGTCACTTAATTAGTGTTAGACTTATAAAATAATTAAAATTTATGTTTAGATCTATAAATAACATCCATTAGTAGCATCTAAGAAAAATCGTCGGTAAAAAGAATGAAATTTGTTAGCATTAATAAGTTAAAAGCATCTCAAAAAGGAATATTCGAACGACAATGACACCGAAGAACACCAAAGAGATAAGTAAGATCATTTTAATTGATGATTACATTAATTTTAAATATTTTTATGAGTTGTTTATTCCGTGCGAAGCAAGCACTTTCTAAACTTGTTTAAACTTTTATCATGAAAGTTTTGCATTCGGAGAATATTTCAGTCACTTTCTTATTATATGAATGTGTATATATTTTTGGTATCATTTATATCTGTTTTTGCAATTTATATTCAGGGTTCGTAGTTATCCTTCTTAATAATATCACTTTCAAGAGTCAATCCACTGTTATCTTTTTAGGAGTGCAATGTGTTTTATCAATGCACTGACACTTTTTCGTTTACATTCTTAATATATATACTAGTTCTATGGTATAGACACGTTGTGAGTAAAAAAAACCCGTATGTGAATAATATACTTATAAAAATTGTATTGTAAAATTAAATGAGATATTGATTAAATTAAAAGTTTAAAATTCATTTGACATAAGTTCAAATCCTATTATAGTATTATTTTATTAAAAATATGTAAAGACAAAAATAACTTCGTATTAGTATTTATAATTTTATAAGAAGAAGGATATTTTAATAATTTTTCTAATCAAGTTGGTGCATGATTGACTCGTGGCATTAGCTCAGTCAATGTATGTATATATACGACAGAGATTCACTTGTTCAAATGTTACACACTTTCATATTTTTTTAATATTAATATTTTAATAATTTAACCGTCATATTTTATTTTTGATCATTTATATAAATTATTTATATTAAATTTGACATAAATTAATAATCTATATTATTATTTAAATTTTAATTGAATTGACGTGATGAGTTAAAAGTTTTATACTTTTAATCAATATATTTTATAAATAACTTCCAATTATTTAATATATATGAATATAAATAATTTTTAAATCGAAGAGCTAGCTTTACTTTTACAATGATGTACTTCTCTATATATGTAGTAACTAAAATTTAATAGCCTTCCAAGGCTAAAACAAAAAGGAGGAAACTAGAAACTGTAACTTATAATGTCTTGAATATATGAATGCGAAGTCTACAAAATCCAATTGTTACATATCTATCCGAAAGAAAGAACTCAGTCATCGCCTCGATGCGCCTTTGCTTGCTTTACCGAGGGGAGGAAAATCGTCGTTTCCACATAGAAACGAATCATTCTTCGTTGTTTTAGTAGCTTCTCGATCGGGTTTATCCTTGATTACTTGATCATTTCGATGTTGGTTTTGTTGAACGATTGCCTTAACAAAAGAAGAATTTATAACCGGCTTTTGATGATGGCCTTGCGGAGCTGAAGAAGGAGAGACGATGAATGGTTTAATTCTCGATAATTCCGGATCCGGCAAAAATTTGTACGGAAGTTTGCTGTCGTCCATTCTCCGGAATGTAATGGATATCCTGCATGATGAAATTGTTGAGCATAAGGATATTCAAGATGATTAATCGGAAAAGACAAAGATTGGATACCTTTTCCCTGGAACAGCTGGGACACAATGCTTAGCAATGTCGGCTCCGTTACCGTTTAGAATAAGCACAGATCTGCATACCCGAGCGTTAGGTTAGAACTGAGACGGCAATAATCAAATCGGTTCACATTCATCAAAGGATATTAGAACATACCCTACAGGCAAAGGTATCGATACAGGTCCTGAAAACTCTCCCGGACTCACAATCTTCAAACTCGAACCGAAGAGAATATTGCATTGAGTCAAAAACGACACGGTGCAAAATGGCCTTAGAAAGTCATGGTGATCAATATGTGGAGGAATGCAATCCCCTTCATTGTAAATGTTCACGATACAACTATTCGGGACACACATAGTAGGCAAAACATGCCATCTGACCATCCTTTTGATCATTTGCTTAAACAATGGGGGTAAAGGATCAACTTCTTCTTCTCTAAGGATCCCCGGCGGGTTCCCGTTTTTATCCTGTAATATGAAATTCAGGACCAAAACGCACAAAACCGAGGAAAATAAAGAACTAAAGAGTCGAAAGTTAGTAAATTACCACTGCATAGTTATAACAACAACCAAATTGTATCGTAACACGACCTTTACCACGCATCCATTTCCTCGGTTCTGAATATGTACGTTCTACAAACATTCAAAATGTATTAATACGAAAAGCAATACTACCATTCATGCTAATACTCAAGATAATTGGTTAATTCATAGCAAGCTATTTCGACCTAAAGTTCAATGAATCATTCGAGTTCTAAAGCTTATTTATACCTCTAAGTTGCCCTTTTTGGCCCATAGGTTGAAGATTATATACGCATTCGACGATCTTTTTCTGTTCTTCGGCATTGAAGACCTTCGTATGGAGCTCGAGTCCTTTAAGAACATTCATCGATTTACCGTTGATCTTCTCCATGTGAACGAAATCCTTTTTTCTTACAACTTGGGAGAATCTAATATGTTCCTTTTGTTCTTCAGACAATCCATTGTCTGAGGATGTACTTCCACTTCCACCAAGTCCATCATTAAGCAATATATCGGAATTCGCCGCCGGTGGCGGCGGCGATGTACGAGCTAGTTGTTTTCCGGTCACCGGATTTGATATTAGGGTATTATTTGAGGTCACAGTTGATTCGCTACCTGATTCGCTACCTCTTTCTGGAATTGAAATAATAATCAGATTATTACAACATTCATATATCAGAATCAATTGAGTTAAAAATTTTCCCAAGTAACATACATGCAATCAAAGTAAAAAATAAAATTTTCCAAGAAAAAGTAAAAAAATTTCCCAGAAAACTGGTGTTGAAAAGAATTATAAACAGTGAGATTCAAAGCAACTTACTGTTCAAGAGCTGATGAATTCGTTCCTCTAAAAGAGCCTCGCAGTGTTGACAAAAACCCTGAGATAAAACTTCAAGAAGCTCGTCGCGGTTCAGTGTCTTCAGTAACCCGATGGTGCCAGTTCGGCCGGCGGAGTCGGTCAATTTTCCGGGGATATCTCCGGCCATCGTTGCCGCCACTTTAAAAACAAAGAAAAACCAAAGAAAGAACAATGAACTACGAATTTACGGACAGTACATATAGAAGAGAAGTTAGATTTTAGTTCGAAATAGGGGAAGTAAATCCGCCTGTTTCTCGGATTTATCTAAGTGATTTAAGCAATTAAAAGTGACACGCATTATTGACGTTTAGGGTTTTTACTTTTTATCTCTTACGCAGTAAAAAAAGTCAAATTGTACTTTTGGTCCTTTATTTATGTCAATTTGTACTATTGTTCATATAATATACATGGAATCCATGTACTTCAATTTGATACAAAAGTTGAACTGGTTTCTAGATGTGCTCATGGGTAGGGTTGGACTGGATTTGGGTTAAATTTAAGTATGATATTAACGTGTTTTATCTTTGCTTAAGCTTCATTAGAAATATGAGATTAAAATTTTGTCCAAATTCACTCATATTTACAAAAGACTAACCCAAACCTATTTTAGGTCCACTCATATTATTTTTTTAAAATATTTAGATTATATGATTTTAATATTTAGCAATTTTATACAATTTTTATTTATTTAATTTTTATATAGTCATCTTAATATTATTTTAATGTTTATATTAAAGTAGCATTGTATATTTAGTATAGGTTTATATTTTTAATATATTCTAAATTATATAATATATAAAAATAATATAATATAAAGTATTATAAACTTAAAAATAGGTTGGGTCGAGCCTTGAATGTTCAAGTCCAAGCCTGATCCATATTTTAAAAGAACTTTTTTTTTGCCCAAACCCATTTTTCAGGCCTTATATTTTTACCCAAACTCTCTCGAATTTCGGGTGAGCCTTCAGGCCTGGGCGAGTAGCTCGATCGATGAACAAGTCTACTCACTTCTGACCTAATGGCTAGGAATCGTAAAAAACAAAAATTAGAAAAAGAAAATCAATGTTTTTTAAACATGATTAGTGGTTGAATCAGTTAGGTGATCAATTCGTTGATTCAACAAGTTTGATTAAAAATTATTTAAAAAATTGGTTAAACCTTCAATTCAACTTGTCTCTATCAATTCTTAAGCTTAGTTTAGCATTACTTCTAAAAAAAAAAAAAGCACTTTTGGGCCAATATTTAGTTTGGGAGAAGTATTTTTTTCTCTCAAAACACAGCTTGATTAGGAATGCTATTGTCCCAAAAATGTTTTTTTGTCTCAAAAGTGCTTATCAGAAGTAATGCTAAACACACTTTAAATTTAATCGATTCAAAGCCACTCTCTAAACCAATATCCCAACTTGTTTCCAGTTTAACTGATCCGACCATCAGTCCAATTTGATTCAAACAACATTACAAAAAAACTAGTGATTAAATTGCTGAACTAGTTTTATATTATTTTGATTTCTATAATTTTAATTATTGATTTCATTATCATTGGACATCGGTGGAACTAATTAAACTAAAAATTGGTGAGTTGACGGGTTCAACCATTTGTCTAATTATTAAAACATTAATTTTGCTTTAATTAAAATCATTAATATCATTGATAACTTCTTCGATTGGGGGATGTAAAGTGAAAAAGAAAATGTCTAATGATTTGGAGGATTAAGTTTTAGAGCTTCAAAATAAGGGGGAACGAAATATTTGTGTTTGCAATTTACTTAAAAGTTTAAAATTGGATTTTAGAATAATGTTTCAATTTGGGGACAGTTAAAGGACTCTGATAGGACATTACCCCTTGGTATTTGGGTTGCTTCGAGGATTGCTCGGTGCGTGGTCATTGTTGCCTATCTAACGAAGATGGTGTGCGGCTTGCTTAATCTGCTTGGGGATCAGTTTGTTGGCCCTGTAATTTCGATTGCCAGATTGTAAGTTCTTGATAGCTATTTGTCATGTCAAATGACTTGATTTTCTAACCCATAGCTAAGTAAGTAGGTTTAACCAAAATTTCATGAGCTCAGATTTTCTTTAGATCAGGGCTTGCTAGTATTAGCACCAGCTTAATTTGTAGGCAGTATAACAATTGTCTCTAGGTTTGAGGTTTGTTATAAGGAGACAGAATTGTGAGTCGAAAGTTAGATAATCTAAAGGGGGTGTCATTTGGACCAAGGTTGAAAGTTGTTTTAGTTATAGACCATTGTGTTTGTGGTAAGAGTAAACCTGTTTATTGGTCGAGCTATTCATTTAGGCTCGTAAGTTTGTTAGAAATTTGAGAGGGTTTGGAAAAAAATTTAAGTCCGTTTAAAATATGGGTCGGACTCAGACTTGAACATTCAAGATCCGAGCCTGCCCAAATTTCCAATTCGCTTTAAGTTTATAATATTTTATTTTATGTTATTTTTATATATTATGTAATTTAGAACATATTTAAAAAATAAACTTATAGTAAATATATAATACTATTCTAATATAAACATTAAAATAATGTTAAGATAATTATATAAAATTTTCAATAAATAAAAATATATAAAATTATTAAACATTAAAATAATATAATATAAATATTTTTAAAAAATTTAAAATATTATCAACAAGCCTAAAATAAATTTGAGTTAATCTTTTACAAATATAAATAATTTTAAATAAAATTTTAAATCTAAATTTTAAATTAAACTTAAATTTAAACAACATAAAATATATTAATAAATACTTAAACCCCACCTGATTGTGAGTACTTCTAGGTGGGTGGGGGTGGGTTGAAAGGTGTCGTATGGAGAATTGGTTTGCATGTAGATACTTTTCTGTTTTAGGGCCACTGAAATCACACACGTGTCGACTGTTTGAGGGTTGTCTCCACTGTTTCAATCCACATGGGGCGGTTTTTGGTGTTTCTTTCTGTTATTTGTAATGCTGTTTAAATTAAATTAATTGATTAGATTAAGAATTAATTGATATCGATTTGAAAAGATGGACTAGATTGATTAATTTGTGGATCGTTTAGAATAGGTTTAATTGGATAGTGATTTTTTTTAATTTTATAGTTTTTATATAATTTATATAATTAAAACGAATGAACCAATTGAATCAATTAAATAAAAAAACGATGATTTTATTAATTCAATTTTAAAAACTTTCTTGCAATCAAAAGAGCTTGCTTTTGTCTCGGGAGCACAGCTAGGAAGTTGTCAATAAAATGGAAAATGAATTTTGAAAACTAAAAATAAATTTTAAAATTTTTATATTTGATAATTATATATATTGTTACTCAATGAGACGATAACATATAATAATTTTTTTAAAAAGGAATAAAATTTATTTTTAATGATGTGCATCATTACGTGGATTAATAATGTAATGATAGATTAAATATAATTTTTATAAATATTTGCTCTAATTATAATTTTAGTTTTTTTATGTTGAAATTTAAAATTTAATTTTTTTTATATTTTAATTTTATAATATTATATAGTATGTTTAAATTGATAACATTATTAACGGGAGTTTTAATAAGCTCTCGCTAAATGCTATTGAAAAAGAAAAAAATTGAACGAGAAATTATATTTCTTTTCTTTATCCAAATAGGTGAATGTAATTTCTTTCATATTTATTTTTTCAAATTTTAAAGTTTTAAATTTTAATATAATTTATTAATGTTTTTTATGAATAATATATAAAAATAGCAAATTGAAATGATTGTGTAAATGGTATTGAAAATATCAGTGCCGACAATAAACAATTATGAAAATTTGGACGAAAGAGACTTTTCATGGACTGAGCAGACTTGCATAAATGATATACAAAAATAGCAAATTGAAATGATTGTGTAAATGTCGCTCTTTTTTTTTTTTCAAAATTGATCTAAATAAATTAAATAATTATAAAAATAATTTAGAAGTAAAATCACATACGAGAATAACTTGAAATTTACGGTATTTGTTGATGTCATCAGATATATCGGCGGTACCACCCCTTATCATTAGCTAATTATTAATTTTTTTAGTGTTACCAATATATTCAGTGACACTTATATATATTTTTAAAATACTCATATTTTTATAGGTATTTATGTTAAAAAAAGAATAAAAAATATTATTTTTACTTTAGTGTCGTTACTATATTAGACAACTCTATTTTTTTCAAAATTCTTAATCTCGCTGCCATTTTAAGTGACATCGTTATTTATGTCGTCTATGTATCAAGTGTTACCTCAAACTTTTTCTTTTTAATTTTCTTTATATGCCATTTTAAGTGACATCGATATTTGTGTCGTCAATGTCTGATTTTTGTACCATTCATCTTTATATGGAATTTTACTTTTTTGATTTCTTTCACGTTTTACATGCATTTGATTTGACAATAAATATAAAATGTTTTTTGTTGAAAAAAATTGAGAACCCAATTCTAAAGTTTGAAATTTTTGAAGCGATACGAAGTGTTAAAAGCTCCCCATTGAATATTTTTTTGAATTATAAGATATATATTTTAAAAGGGTCATTAATGTCGATTGATACATTAGTAGCATAAAAAAATATTTTTTTTCACCGTGAATACCAATGAAAAATACATGTATTTTGAAAAATATATATAAGTGTTGTCGGATATAATGGTGGTATTTTAAAAAGTCGATGGTCGGTTAATGATGAAAGGACGACACCGGTGGACACTATAGATTTCAGACCATTCTCGCACACAATTTTACTCTTGGGTCATTTTATAATTATTTAATTTATTCGGATTAATTTCGAAAAAAAGCATTAAATTCTTGGAAATATCAATACAGACAATAAACAATTATGAAAGCTTGGAGGAAAGAGACGTTTCATGGACTGAGCATTTTACTTGCACGTTTCTTTAATATTTTTGCAGTAATTCTTCAAATAATTGAAGCTGAAAATTACTTACATTGTGTCATAGCTTTCATTCTTTTATTTAATTCAATTTTTAAAATATTTGCTTTATTAATTTATTTTAATATAAATATTGTTTAATAAATCTTTATAATTATTTAAGATACCTATCATTTTATTGTGTATTTTTATTATATTTTAACACATAATTATATTTATTTATTATACATATACACGATCTAATATCTTTAATGATTATTATTTTTTATTCTAATCTCATCACACTTGTTATGTTTGTACTCAAGTATATATTGTATTATTTATTTGAACTCACCACTATAATAATTAATTTTTATTTTTAATATCATCAAAATAAATCTTATTGTACCTTTAAAAAATTAATTTAATGATTTGACATTTTATGTCACATTTTATATTACACAAATTTTCTCATTTGATATAAAAAAATCTTAATTTAAAAGAAAAATCCATAATTTTTAGGAACATGCATGGATAAGACAATATAAATATGGGCATGGCAAGAAGGTGTGGATCATAAGAAAAGAAATTGAAGATGGATATGGATAGGGAAGCTAAAAATAAAATCCTCATCTTTGGAGGAACCGGCTACTTAGGCACATACATGGTGAAGGCAAGCATCAAGTTGGGGCATCCAACTTTTGTTTTTGCTCGCCCTATCACCCCACAATCCACTCTCAACAAGATCAACTTGCATAAAGAGTTTCAGTCTGTTGGTGTCACCATCATCGAGGTATGTATGTTTACGTGCAAGCATATTTGATAATCGTAAATGTTTGATGTATGTTTGAAAACAGGGGGAGTTGAAGGAACATGAAAAGATTGTGGCGATACTTCGTCAAGTAGATATTGTGATCTCATTGTTACCATTCCCTCAAGTACCTGATCAGATTCATATTATTGAAGCCATTAAGGTTGCATGTAACATAAAGGTATGTGAAAAAAAAATTGTCATCTTGAGTTATTATTTCAATGGAGAAATAGTTGTAATTGGTTTTATGTATAGTGTCGATATGATGATGGGTAGATGGGTGGTCCAATTTGTTTAGAATAGGACGGAGAGTTGTCAAATAAGATGGTTGAACTAGCAAGAATGAAGAGAAGATGATGTGGTTTGAGGTAAGTTAGAAAGAGGAGAGAAGTAGGTGACTTGAGTTTATCTTTAAGCTCCGAGCAAGTGACTTGGTGTCATGGTCTTAGATAGAGTGGTGTTATGATGTGACCTGAGTCATAGAGACGGATTGTAATAATAGTCTAGGAGCCTTGACCCTCAAAACTTTTTTATTAGTTCCCAAATTTTTGAAAATTCTCATTATATCTTTTAATTTTATTTTTGAATATTTTAATTAAACTCTTTTAAGAAGTCCCAAATTAGAACTCCAATTTTATAAAGAGTTCCCTCGAAGGGTCTATTTGTACTTGACTGTCCGAACAATCATAGCTAGATGTAACATATAGATATATATTTTTTGTGTATATAGAGGTTCCTTCCGTCGGAATTCGGGGTCGAAGAAGACCGGCTGAGTTTTCTGCCACCGTTTGAAGCTTGTTTAGACAAGAAGCGAAAGATTAGAAGGGCAGTGGAAGCAAGTGGGATACCTTACACGTATGTATCTGCAAATTGTTTTGGTGCTTACTTTTTGAATTACTTGCTTCGTCCACATGAACAACATGAAGATGTTATTATCTATGGATCTGGTGAAGCCAAGGGTACGTAATATGAAAGCAATTTATATTTATATTTATTTTTAATAATTTTTAAAATTATTTTAATAATTTATTGATGACGTGTTTAAAATAATAAATTGTTTTTCTTTTTTTCAGCTCCATTTACTTATGAAGAAGATATAGCAAACTACACAATCAGAGTAGCAAATGATCCAAGAACATGCAATAAAATAGTGATTTATAAGTTGCAGAAGAATATTTTGTCTCAGATTGAATTAATTTCGTTGTGGGAGAAGAAAACAGGTAAACATTTCAAGAAGGTTCATGTATCAGAGGAAGAACTTGTTAAACTGACAGAGAGTAAGTTTTTAAAATGCTCTTTCATTTTGCTTTCCGAATTCGAATCCCGAACCTGTTGGATGAATAATAATTGGGAGGTTTTTGATAAAATGCAGCCTTACCATTTCCGGATAATGTACGAGCATCGATTCTTCACGGTCTATTTGTAAAAGGTGATCTTGTGAACTATGAGCTTGGGGAGAATGACCTTGAAGCTTCTAGTATCTATCCAGATTATAAGTATACCACCATCGATCAACTTCTCGATGTTTTCCTGGTTGATCCACCTAAGCCTGCTCTTGCTACATTTTGAATGAGACTTGATTTTTATCATTTTCATCACCTCCCTACCTGCTAAAACATGTATGTATGCATGTGTGCGCGTGTATGTATATTTCCAATGTCTACTAATAATATATCTGTAGAGGAAATGTCATTCCCATGAACGCCTTTTCTTATTAATCCACACCAGAGCAACCATATGAACATGAAATACTATCCAAGTTCAAACAGTTTACTCAAATAAGAAGAAGAAACAAGTGCATTGGTATCAATTCGTACTATTATCAGGACCCGAAAGGAGGAAAAACTCGGATGATTATTTGAAATCGAAAGCATTGCTGCTTTATTGCTTCTGGTAGCATTCATACAAGCGAAAGCTCTCCGGCGGGAGTTGATCTTTTGACAAGTTTAGCCCAAGACTCGTTGGTCTCTGTAATAACCTTAAGAGCATAATCCTGTTTACAGATAGAACATAGAGTGATCATATGCAGCCTGAAGAAGGATGAAGCAAAGGGTAAAAATATAAGATCAATACTTACCTTGTTTGCCGCCTTGTTGCCAAGGCCAAATTTATTGGCTGGTTTCCCATCAGGGATCTTGTAGTCCCTAAACCAATCCCTGATTGCAGTAAGAGTCCCCTGAAAATATCACCAGGTTGATGCTCAATTATTAAATTTCGTAACAAGAGACACCATTTTCTTAAAATACATGCTATCATTATAAAACATGGTAGCAATATCAAGGATCTAACTTATCAGTTCCCGGCTTCACTATTTTTTGCTAACTAAAACTATAACACAGCCCTGAAAGCATAGAGATAGATACCGGAAACTGCTTTTCAACATTGTTAACATCACTTACAAGAGAAGCCCTTCATAAGAGTACATGGCAGTTCCCGACTTCACTATTCTTGATGTTCACACGATCAACTACAAACTAAAACCATAATACAAAACCCGTGAAAGAATAGAGAGAAATACCGGGAAGTGTTTCTCGACGTCGTCAATGTCATTTACAAGAGAAGCCCTTGGATCATCTAATGAAACGGCAACTATTTTCCAGTCAAGTTCCCCTTCATCAATCATAGCTAAAGCAGCCAGGGGCTTAACCTTCAAAATGTCACCAATTTTCCTCCGGGATTCACCGATCTCAACGACATCAACTACGAATTTAAGGAAACAAAAAACATCAATCTTTTTAAACCTACTTCTCACAGTAACAAAGAACAACAATCTTGTGAGAAAAGTACCAAATATTGAAACAAGTATCGGAATTTACCAGGGTCGTTATCACCAAATGCTCCTTCAACTTCAGAGTTCGCCAAAGATGGGTCTTCCCATGTTTGCGGAAGCAATCCATAATTCCAATTTATATTATAGCTGAGGGACAATGGATTGAAACATTCAGAAATGTAACCTCTTTTAACACACACTAGATAGTCATGCCATATTAATGGTTCTATATAATCTGTTTATTGTGGATTCGAATATGGAAGATTTGGATAATTTATGTATTTAGACCTTATATTTACTATCCGCAGTGGACTTGAATATCCATTTATTTGTAAAATATCCGAATCTCATATCTATTTGCATATTTTAAAATCTTTAATGAATTCGGGTATCCAACCAGGCTCTTTACATAAGATGGGATTCTACAAAGAAACAATGATAAACGGATTCACATTTCAAATAAACTAATCATATTCGAGTTCCGATATTTAAAAAAAATTATAGATATTCAATCAGTTATCATCCTTAGTCTAATCTTACTTCAGCTAAAATCAAAGCTACTCAACAACTCTGCCATTTAGCAGACAAGTTTTCTAGCTAATATATGTATACCTGGGTAAAAGTACCATGGAGGCACTTGTACTAGAAGTCGGATTGCATTTTGTCTCCTTTACTCAAAAAATAGGCAAATTAATCCTTATGCATTAGATCAAAGAGCAAACTGGTCCTTGCATTAAAAATTTCATTCATTTCTACTAGTAAAATCTAGCAATTGTATGCTAGAATGAGGTACGCGTGACACGCCCCATGTAATTATCTGGTTATTCTGTCAACCAGCCCAGCTGGTAGAAATGGATGAAATTTTTAATAGAAGGGACAAGTTTGCTCTTTGAGCTAATGTACAAGGACTAATTTGCTCATTTTTTGAGTAAAGAGGCAAAATGCAATCTAAGTCCTAATCCAGGGACTCCATGCTACTTTTACCGTATACTTCAAACATAACTAAGTTATTTTCACTCACTTACAATTTCTACAGTATGACATTGCAAAATGCTAAAAACAAAAAAAATACTGGTGAAATGTAATATCTAATTGCAAAATTGTTAGAAAAATTAAATATCCAAGTACAAACCCATGCTGGAAATAACCCAAGAATTGAAAATTAGCAATAATCTAAACATAATCAAAACCAGAAAATTCTTACGGGTAATATCGAAGCTTGCCCTTTTTTGTATCCTGTTTAATGGGAGTGTAAAGTTCATCAGTAGCAACCTCCATTTTAGCACTTGATTCTTTGGGTATCTCAACAATGAAGCTAAAAACACCATCTCCCAAGTGCAATGGAACATCATGCCAAGGAGAAATCTAAGGCCACACCCCATCAAATCTCAAATTACAATCTTCATTTAAAAAACACAAAAGAAGAGAAAAGTGAAAATACCTTTTTGCCCGAAGTATCTTCGAAGAAGACTCTATAGTCGAGAGTTTCGGGTTGGCCTTCTTGTTTGATTTGAACCTGAGGGTTATAAATGGCATTGCAAGAAAACAATCTTTTCGATGATCGTCTGACGTTGTTGAATCCAAGTCCGTTGATGCAGCGTCGTAAAGCGAACGGTGTTTTGATAAGCAAGCAGGAAGAAGCGGCGGAGGAGGTGGAGTTGCCGGCGATGGCTATCACTCTGGCTGCTGCTGCCATGGTTGATTTTTGTGTGGTGGACTCAAAGATCAGTGAAGGGGCGTTTTTTTGGGCAAGTAAGTGGTTTGCATTGATTGGCTTACATTTTAATGCTCTCTCGTATAGTCGTTTTCCCTTTTCTGATTTTTTTTATTATATACTTTTTCCCTTTTCTAATTTTTTTTATTATATACTTTTCGTCTACATTCGTAATAATATGATTATTTTTTCACTCATGTTATAATATTATTATAATATTTAATTTTATATTTATAGTTATTTTTATATAATTAATAGCAGCTAAATACATCACCTATTTAAATTAAATTTTAAATTAAAAATTAATAATTTTTATATTTTTAAAAAATAATTATATTTTCGATTCGTCTATTTGAAATAAAATAAATATATTTCATATAATCAATGTTTTTTATTTCATCCATCGAGTGGCATTAGTCAGATTAAATTTGTACAACACATGACACAATGGTCAAATCATTGCCAACATATGCCACAGGCTACATTGATCTAACTTGACCTTTTCAAATTTTAAAGATGTCTACTTATTTTGATGTCATTTAAAAATCTATTTGAAACACAATTCCTGTAAATATGTTCCACCCACACCAACAAAGAACTACAAGCCTATCATGCCTATTTAAAGAAGGCTTGGTTGTGTGATTAGGGACAAATTGAAGAAAGCACAACTTTAGTTCATTTCAGAATATTGTTTTGATGTTTAATTTGTAAATAAGTTTTTAAAGGCAACATCTACTAGAGATCTTAATTAATGCATAAACGTAAGATTCAATTACAATTTATATTGTTGATTCATAGTGGATTATTCTCCAAAAATGCTCTTCACAATGGTAAAAATTTTCGAATTGTGTAACTAATTATTGTGTCCGATGGAGTTTTAGTTCGATTGATATGGACATTGTTATCAATGCAGAAATATGTAGGTTCGAGTGTGCTGAAGTGCATTATCTTCTTATTTATAAATTTGGGAGAAGATAAGGTATTTCTAAATATTGTATCAAAAAAGAATTGCCTGAACTGGTAAGAGATTATATGTATTTTGTTATTATGGAATATTATGCCATTTAGCATAGTAATTTTTAAAAATCTTAAAATCCCACGCAGGATTTAGTGGAGGATCCTAATCTATTCAATGATCAGTGGGATAATATGAACTCGGTTGATGGACTCAGTGTCTTCTTAGTCCAAGAACCAGCTTCTTTTGGGGACAACTTGCAGCACTATGAAGCTTCATCTTCTAGCCATGCCGCCATTGATAGACCTCAAAAACAGCTTAAAATCACCATATGGCTGCAATTCATGCAAAACCCATATGTCAGCTGATATTCAATCTTCCTTTTCACCAAACATTCTCCCCTTTTCCAGTTCCAACCACAGTCCTTTATGTCATAGAATTTCAGGGACCAAAGATCATACCATGGCTGAAAGGACGGATCTGGCTGATATGATAATATGCTTTGAGAATGCAATTAGAACTCATTGAAATTTGAGGACGTCAAATACAAATATCCCTATATTGCATATAATTAATTTATATGCCAAATAGTTGAGATTTTGTATTGCAATGGGATTGGCAGATGGACTGCTATAAAGTATATCTAACAACTGCAAGAGAAAGCGAAGACACTTGAAGAGCAGGCCAGGCGGAAACCAAAGGAATATGTGGCTTGTGTGACTCTTGACTGACACTAATGGTGATTTTTCAAGCTGGGATGAACATTTCAGTGCCCCATTTGATGAGCCATTACCAGAAATTGAAGCAAGGTGTTGTGACCAAAGTGTTCTCATGAGCATTGACTGTGAGAAAAAGAAAGGGTTTCTCAAGAAAATCATTTCTGGAATAGAGAAATGTCACCTAACAGTCATCAACAGCAATGCAATGACATTTGGGAGTTGTGCTCTTCATATAACCATTGTTGATCAGGTACTCTGATCCATTAGCAATAGCATTAAATGTCAGCTAAAATTTGACACGGACATATTTAAAGCACTATTACATAAAAGTATAAGTACGTATATATACCTATTACATAGTCGGCTTATATTTTACGTGGTAAGTTCTCATGTATTTACAATTTGATTCATTGTACTTTGAGAAAATTAGAATGAAAGTTTAAATTTAAACCATAATTAGGAGACATTTAATGCAATTAACCCTAATAACTGGTTGAACTAAAAAACCCCTAATAAATGCAAACAGCTCTTCAATGGGAAGTCATTAATGTACTTTCTCTTCAATAGTATCCATTTTTTCTTTTGCAGATGGACATGAAATTCTGCATGACAATAAAGGAGCTTGAGAAGAAACTACGTTTAGCTTTTATATTTCTAGTGTGACAAATCTCCCTTCAAATATCATATATTACAATACCCACTGCAGCTGGAAGCTTTAAAAGTTAGGAAATGTATGTATGTATGTATGTATGTATGTATGCCCTACGGTTTCTCTTTGGGTTTTATCTTTGGAAGCTTGAAAATTTGAACTCAACCTGTATAAGTTGGTCAAAGAAGGGTGTGTGGACAAATTGGCCTTCTGTTGCAATTAATAAATGTAAATATCATGTTTAGGAGAAAATCCTACTGTTTCCTTCTCTTTCTATTATTTGTATGCTAATTAAATGGCAATAATGAAATGAAGTAAAGTAATGGTTGATTTGATCTAAACCAATTGCCATGTTTTTTTGTTGGATTTTGATAATAATCTTTGTGCTAATTACAAAACTGAGATTGCTAAGCTAAACGTCTCCACTTATCTAACAAATCATAGCTGTTGAATCAATAATTTTCGATTTGACTTATGATTTTCTTTAATTTTGAAAATTCAAATAAAATAAGAGACAAGGGTATTAATTGTCAACTCAAATCATTCAAGTATCTAAGCAAAAGCTTTTGCATAGGGTGAAATGTATATATATAGAGAGAAAGGGGGGTAAGCAATCACTTATAACAAAACAAAATTAAAATAGCTTTAAACACATGCATAACTTTATATTTTATTAGTATATTCAGACTTAACGCATGCATGTTCAACAGCTGCTTTAGTTACAGGTTCAGTTGCAGTTATTTTTACATTTAGTTCTACTAGTTCTTTCTACATATTGATTAGGTATAGTTTATCGACAACAAAATTGGAAGACTCCATAATTGATTTTGTGAGCTTTACCATTGATGGGGTATCCAAGAAAAATCTCATTGTCATTGCGTGCATCAAGTTCTCTTTAATAGGTTATGTTTCAGAGAATATAGCATGTGCTTCCAAAAACATAGAAGTAATTCATACTTAGCTTTCTTCCTCTCCACATCTCATATGGGATCATCTTTATCTTGGGCATTGGCAATATCCTATTGATCATATGACAATCTGCATTCGGTCTCCGCTCAAAAATCTGTGAGAAGTTGCTTTGGCATTTAGCATGATGCTATCCATATCATCGACCATGCGATTCTTTCTCTCAATAATAATGTCGTTTTGTTGTGGAGTCTTTGAGGTTGAAAACTCATGTTGGATGCTTGTGTTGAAACAAAAGTTAGAGAATTCTTTATTCTCAAATTCCTTACCATGTCACTCTTGATTCTAACTATCTTCCCAACTAGTTGACCTTCTTGTTCATGAGCTTCTTATACAGGTTCTTAAAGGCTTTAAACATATCTGATTTTTCCTTCAAAAATTTCACCCAAATACAGGGGCGAAGCTAGAAAATTTGTTTAAGAAAGCCGAAATGAAATTTTAATTTTTAATAGTATATATCTTTATCATTTTTAAAGGATAAAATTAAATTTTCATAATTTTAGTGGAGCTAAAGTGTAATTTTACCTTTACTCATTTAAAATTTAAAATTTTCTAAAGGATCGAAACAACAAATTTCCATTTTAGGGGGGCCAGGCCCTTGCCAGCACCCCTGCATTCGCCTTTTCCCAAGTAAACCTTATGCTATACTATACGTTAATAATGATAGTAGGAATGATCGCAAAGCAATAAGAAATAAAAATAAGAATAAGCAGATTTTAAGTGAAAAATCCTTATTAAGAAAAAACCACAGGTAGAGAAGGAGAAAATTTACTATGTCGAATTCGAATGATACAAGAGGAGAGACGATTATGTCCATTTATAGGTTTAAAAACCTTATTCTAATCAAAGTCAAATAGAAATTTACTTCTATAGAAAGAGTTTCAATGTAAAATCCTATGTGTTCTATTTTTCTCTTTTTCTTTGCGATTCATTGTTATTATCAACGTTCTTTTTTTCACAGTTTTAAAAAAAAATTAAATAAATTTTTTTACATATAAACCTAAAAATTTTAAGAATAGTATATATTTAGCATGGAAATAACTCTAACTCTAACTCATATGATTCATAATTTGAAAAAAACATCTCCATTTTTAGCCATTTATTTTGACATTAATTTTTGTGGGGACTTTTTGTTTTGGTTAGAAACAACGGTGTGATTATCCCACCGTAAGATAACGTTTTTATTTTATTTCATTAATTATTCAAATATTTTATTTTTTTTTTGTTGTTACATACTAATTATTTTATTTGTACATAAATTTTGAGTACTAATAATTATTTTGGATCATAATTGAATTAAATTAAGAGTTGATTTAGGGTAAATTATCCAAATATATCAAAAAATTAAAAATTTACGGAATTGGGCCGATTTTTAGAAAATTTACGGAAAAGGGCTATTTCCCATCAAAACGCGTCCACGTCAGTGCGTTTTGAGGGGAAATGCCAGCAAAGCGCGCCCCTGGGGACGCGCTTTGCCTCCATGTAACACCCCAAACCCGGCCCAAACACTACAACCGGATCCGGTATGTCACTAAGGAAATTTTGTAAAACATGTCGCATTTTTGGAAAATATTTTCCTTGAGTTTAACCTTTTATTCGGGAAAAATTTATAATTTATAGTTTTAAATAAAATATGCCTTTATGAATTAAAAACCCAAATTTAAATACATGCCTTAGTTCAATTAAAAATAAAAATTTAAATAACTAAAAGTAATAAAAGCCCGTAATAAAACAAAATATAAATCGGTGGCCCATGGCCTTATTACAACGAGATTTAAAATCCATTTAATAAGAATATAAAATAATAACTTGAGTCTTTTTGTTTGGATCCAAATGTTCTTTTGCATGGCCACCTTACTCTCCTCTCCACCATTGGTCGATGCACTAAATGCTACCGAAATGTTAATTAATTGGTTGAGTCACGAGACTCGGTGTGCAACCCTCATACACCATTAGATTTGGGCCTTAGCCCCATAAAACTAAAATAATCGAATTAATATACATAATAAAAATAATATGCAAGCCCAACCCAAATCCTAGGTTTCCATCCGCTACACTCCCAGTACCACCATTCACACCATTGGGGATTTCTACAATCAACCCACACCGCTACATCGCCTTGATGGCGGTCGTCTTTTCATCATCGATCATGGTCAGTAGCCACTACAATGAATCACGGCAAAAGCCGCTACAATAGATCATTGTAAAACCGCTACAACAGATCACGGTAAAACCGCTACAATGATCACGGTGAAAATCGCTACAACATATAACTTCCTCCTTTCATCAAACCCAACCCATGCAATCACATAAAATCAATATACTTATATCGTTTAATCGAACATTCACCAACACGATGATTTGTTTTTACCCTCTTTGGGTTTCTCTATTATGCCCGGATTTCGGCATTTAGCAAAACATATAAGACTTATAATCATATATTAATCAAACAAATCTATATGGTGGGAAAGTGTTACACACCTGATATCGCGAAATCCAATATTCTTAGTTGATATCCTTGTTATCCCGATCTACAACATTGCTCAAAAAGCCGAAAAGATGTGAAAATAGGGCCTCTCCTTGAAATCCCAAAAATAACATGACTTGAGTGTTACTGATCTTTGACTTAGAGATTTAAGCGTTGGACTCCTCTATTGTTTTCTTCAGATTCGGCACAAGCAGACTTTACTAAAGAAAATTCGGCAACTTCAGGAGACAAGATCTAGGGATTTAGGCTTTTAGGAAAAATCCCAAAAAGATGAACAAGAGAGGGATGATGTGTTTTCAGCTTTTAGAATACTTGAGTGAGGGGTTTCGGCTTTTGAAGAAAGAAAAGAAATTGTAGAGGAAGAGACTAAGAATTTTGGCAAAAGAATGAAGAAGAAATTAGGGTTCAAATGCCAGAATTAATGAGATACTACCCCTATTTATAGGAATTTCAAAGACTCATATATATATATATATATTCTAAAATAAATAAATAAATTAATTAAAAATAAATAATTAAACCTACACTCCTAATTGACTCAAACTTATCACCAATTAAATTCCTTTATTATCTCTAAATTTTATCTTCCATATTATCCATTATATTATCTACATTATCCTTATCAAAACACCTATCCTGAAGAGACTTAATTAACTCTAACTCTTCCTTCCATTATCAACTTTAATATCCACCTAATTTAAACACTAAAATTCCTAAAATATAGCCTTGTGCCATCCACTCCTCCCCCTTTAGAGTGCCGAATTTTAACCCTAAAGATTGGGCCTCAAGCGGCCAAACTTAAGCCCAATCCTTCCCTTAGTGACGCCACCTATTTGCTCCCTTACTACACCACCTAATTTTGGGCCAAAAGCTCACCTTGATATTTTAAACACAGGTATTACCTTTTAAGTCCTATAATGCCCAAACAAATAATTTTAATCAAGGCCTCTACCTAAGCCTGAGCCCAATTTGGACCCCTAACCCTTAAATTAACTCATTACACATTTTCACCCATTAAACGCATAGGCCTAAAAATTCAGGATGTTACACTCCAACGGTCAAAAGGCCCAACGGTCAAAATTTTCCCTATAAAACCCCCAACCCTTTTATTTTTTTCACACTTTAATCCTTCTCTCAATTTTCTCTCAAAGTCCTTGAAATTTACTCTCAGATTTTAAAATAGTCCTTTACTATTTACAAAAAAGCCCTTTTTATTTTTTAATATATTTTTTTTGAAAAATTTTAAAATTTTCGATCGTATTATAATGGCCTGGGAATTACTTCGTCTAGACAACAAGCACATCTCCATCGAGCAAATACAAATGGTAAGTTTTAATTTTAATTTTTAATATTATTTAATATTTTTAGGTCTATGCAATTTTAATTAATTTTATTTTATAAGTTTTTAAGCAACGATGGATCGGTGTTGCAATGTTATATTCGCAATATGCATGGTCCCCCATCGCCGTTGATCAAGAATTACCTGCGCAAAGTGAGTTTTTGGCACGTGGCCACGATAGGTCGGGGGTTCAAGTTGGAGCCGCCTTTGATCAGTGTGTTGATAGAGAGGTGGAGACCCGAGGCGCACACTTTCCATCTTCCATGCGGAGAGTGTACCATCACTCTGGAAGATGTGCAGTTGCAGTTGGGATTACCGGTGGACGGGTAAGTAGTCACCGAGTCTGCAACTTCTGGTGATTGGATGGCCGTATGCTACTAGCTTCTGGGTGCCATTCCGGATAAAATTCAGGGAGGTCGGATCGAGATGGCCTGGTTACAAGACACATTCCCGGAGCCGAATGAGGGTTCGACCAAAATAGAGCAAACACGGCATGCTCGGGCATACATTTTTCAGATAATTGGAGGCTATCTGATGTCGGACCTTTCTAGAAGCCTCTTACACTTGGGATTGCTGCTGAAACTTGTTGATTTTAGAGCAGTCGGTGAATTGAGTTGGGGGTCTGCCGTGCTATCGAGGTTGTATCGGGAGATATGTGGGGCGAAGCGGCCGAGTAAAGCGAAAATCAGAGGTTGCCTATCACTACTGCAGTCATGGGCATGATTTTGATTTCCATTTTTACATCCTCGACTCGACCACCCATATTCATTCCCACTGATAACGAGGTAAATTTAATGTTATATTTTACAATTATTACGTAGATTTATAGTATAATTGTATGCTAAAAATTTATTTAATTAGGTGGAACCATTCGGTGAGTAATGTTGGAATACCTACCTCGCTTGAAGATATACGACTTCTATTGGACCAACGGTCAGAATCACAAGTAAGTTTCGAATTTTGTATTTATTGTTTAGTATTTCGTATTTAGTGTCTAGTATTATGTATATAACTAATATTTTGGTAATGTTAATATAGTTTCAATGGACACCGTACGAGGATTTGAAAATTCGGGCAGTAATTTCGAAGGAGTTCTTGCAAAATCCGAACAGTTGGTACGTGAAGGTCCCATTGATCACCTATGCGACCGTGGAGTTGCATCAGTCAGATCGGGTTCTGAGACAATTTGGATTCCGGCAACCGACTCCCGTGCCACCTAAGGTGCTCGATGATGAGCACAAAGTGGATTTACGGCAGTTGCACATGGATTGGCCAAGATTTTGGTTAGCATATGTCGAGACGTGGGAGAACCGGTATGACTATTTACCTGACCTAGAATCCATCGTCATTTCAGAGTTAGCGTGCGTGCCGGAATACATGCCATGGTTTAGGATCCATGGTGTCGTATTTGTTGTCGGAAGAAGAGAGCGGCGACAACTTCGTCAATAAAGGAACGTCGGGGCCCTTAAATTCAAGGAGAAGGGTGATGAGGCGGGGCCATCAACAATGGCAAACACGATCACGGGCCCATCGATTCGGTTACGACACCAACATCACAAATTTACCCTTTATGCCAAAAGGTGCGTACCTACCCCTTATATGTATCCTAACCCATATATGTTTCCTTTTCCCAGTCCCGGCCCAGGTTGGAATGCATGGCCGAGTTCGAGTCCATTCTCGACTACTCCGGTTGGCCAGCCGATCTTGAGGCCGTCGTCGCATGAGGGATCACAGGAGGCGCCGTCGGGAGCACTTCTTTCTACCAGTCTCCTTCGCCATACGAGATTCAGACACCCCCGCCGTGGTTTATGCAAACACCTCCGGGGTCGTTATTTTATCAAAGTGGGTCATCCTCACAACACCCACAACTGCACCGATCTTGGGAGGAACCTAATTCTTGCCCGAGGTTCCACGACTCCCTCGGAAGCTAGAAGGAGGAATCCAGTGATAACCGCCACCCCTGTGTGACATTAATTCGACCGCATCAACATTGATTCGGATCGGCTTTTTATTTTTAAATTGTAATAAATTTTTTATTTTTTAATAAGAAAAAGTTATTTTTATTTGTGTTTGTAATTTAATTTTAATATCTTCACTAAAATAGAATATGTTTATTTTTTGTATATAATTTAATTTGAATTTTTAATAAAATAAAAATTTATTTTTATTTTTGTAATTTAGTTTTAATATATTTAATAAAATAATAGTTGTTTAATTTTTTATTGTAATTTAATTTTAATATATTTAATAAAATAGAAATTGTTTAATTATTTTATTGTAATTTAATTTTAATATATTTAATAAAATAGAAATTGTTTAATTTTTAATATATGTAATAAAACAAGAAGTTGATTTTTATTTTTATTTTATTGTAATTTAGTTTTAATATATTAAATAAATAAGAAGTTTTCTTTATTTTTATTTTTTATTTTTTGTAATTTAGTTGTAATATATTTAATAAATAAGAATTTTTTATTTTTAATAAAATAATAGTTACTTATATATTTTTATAATTTAATTTTAATATCTTTTATAAAATAGAATTTGTTTAATTTTTAAATTTAATTTTAAAATAAATATTCAATATTTGAGGTGCCAAAGAAAGCTCAAACTAGGACGCTGTGTTTCTTGACATTTCCTCAAAACGCTACCGAGAGACGCGTTTTGAGGAAAATACCATTTTTATAAATTTTCTAAAATTAACTCAATTTCATAAATTTTTAATTTGTTAATATATTTAAATATTTTACCCTTTGATTTAACCAGAATTTAATACTGTTTTCTCTCCGCATAAGACTCGAACATAAAACATTTTAAAGTGACAGAATATTTTATTACTAAATCTTAGTTACTAGCCTCTCCTTTTATATTGAAAATGAAAGCATAACAACAGCTTTCATGTTATTTGTCGGAATAACAGTCTAAATTCGACATTATAGCTGACTCCAAACAAACAAACAAATAATATCACTTTCTTTCCTTTTCATCAAAAAAGCTCTCTTCTTTCTATACGAAGTTTCTGGCTTTTTTCTATTATATCGTTTTTAAAGTTACAACTTACATTTTCTTTTACATTCTCCTTTAAAATTACAATATACTTTATTACTATATCAAACACTTGTTAGTCTTAACTTACTAATTACGAAATAATGGCTAGAAATTCAAGGCTTAACTTAAAATTCAAGAATTAACAAAGGTGTACTAACATTGTTTTTGTAAATTTCTATAGAAGAGGCTGCTGTCATGGGCTAAAACTTTAGCCTTGCAGTCCATGTGATCTTAGACGATTTCTTCGCTCAAATGCGTCTAAGTCAGTTTAACTCTTGCAAAGTGAGGATTCTCGCAGAATTCCTCAAAAGCACTAAAATTATGGTGGAATCAAACACAAAAGAGTAGAATAACCACAGAAAAACAATGCGTGAGAGGTATTTGAGTAAATGCTCTCAATTTAGTATTCACTACTAAATAATAAAATACAATGGATGATTTACAACTGAGGGTAAGACTTTTTACTCATAGTTGAGCTCCCCCAAAACCGATGATATAGACCGAATTACATCGACGGACGAGATTGAAGCAAATCTCCGATTAAAGGATTTACATAATTTTCTAGATTACAAAATCAAATCTTATCACATTACATATCTTCAAATATTACTTTTCCTATGCACCGAGGTAACTCTAATTTCACATAATTGCCTTGTTGGGCCACCAATGTTTCAAGCAGATAGACTTCATCATTTGTTCTTCAAATCAGGCCAGCTCTCGTGGGTTAAATGAGCCCCATTTAATATGTAGACCTCCATGGGACAACTTTTGTATAATGGCCACGAACTTTGAACTGCGCCTGTGACACTATCACGATATTAGGCAACTATATATTATATTAATACCGTACATAAACTTAATCCAAACTTGACCCATTTGATGCATACACCTCTAAATATGATAATTCTATTTGTCTCACTCTATTATTATCTCAAAACGAAATTAAATTATTGCGAAAGGAATCCTGGGGACAACTATTTACTGACCATTAAATGTGTGATCCCACGCCTCAATTTATGGTGCTTCAGCTATCTATCAATGTTTCTATCAACCTTACAAAAACTACTTCGCCATTGACTTTTGCATTTAATTTTTTATGAATAATTCATTTTATTTTTCTTTTTCCACTTTTGGTTTACCAATCGCATATTAGTGGACAGGATTAAGTAATGTACTTTTTATTTATCACCATTCAACCTGTAAAACGTGTATCATAATTTGGAATTATTTTCTTTACAAGTCACATAAGACAAAATAGGTTGGCAGCTAGAGCGAAGGAAAACCAAGCTGGCAGACGTCACTATGTCTGCATTTTTACATGATTCACCTCCAATGAATAGCAAAATTGTGACCAATATTATAAATAATGTACAAAACTTTGAAGTAGTGGTGTCGTGGTGTAGTTGGTTATCACGTCTCCGGTTCAAGTCCGGGCGACGCTAGTAAAATTTTTTTTCACCGTGTCCTTTATCCTTTACATGTGATTCCACGGTTTAACACGGATGGAAAAATGGGGCCATAGGTAAAAAAGAAATAAATTGGCAAAAACAACAGATGCCCACCAATGGTGTTAGTGTTTCGCATCATGTGATCGGTTCCTTTAATGTCACCTCAGTTTCCTCCCAATCCTCTCGCCCACTTATGAATAAGATTATCAATATGTTAAAAGTTAACACACGTTGAATCAATAATTTAAATTTTGAAATATATGAAACTCATGTAATCTAACCACTTTTATTTGCATAAATAGTTCCAATTTTTAATGTCAATTGGGTTGGTTTTTATTTGCTATCCTTGTCCATGTGTCATAGGTCGTGGATCAAAGTTCGTGAGCAATGCGCACGAAACATCCCATAGAGGTCAATAGATGAAATGAGATTCATTCGATTCACTTAAACTGGCTCTATTTGTGGAATATAAGCAAAAACTCATCTACTTGAAGTCTTGGTAGCCAGTAAAACACTCCTGTAGAACTAGAGTTATTAGGGTAATTAATGTAAATTCTAAGAGATAAAAATGTATAGAGTTTTAATCCCTTACGACTCTCATCTTATAGATAGACACTAATCTTAGCCATTGACGTAAATCGATCTATATTGTTGGATCTGGGGGAGCTCAACTATAAATAGATGTCTCCCCTTTCATTTGTAATCACTTCATTCTTTTAGAATTAAAGAATATTGAGAGCATTTACTCCAACACTTGGTGTGCACTCTTTTTTTGTGGCTTTCTTTGTTGTAGCTTCTTCATTTTTAAAGTTTGCTTCCATTTTGCTTTGGTGCCTTAGAGAATCTCTACAAGAATTCTCACTTTACGAGAGTTAGACTAATTTAGGTACATTTGAAGTGAAGAAAGCATCTAATGTCACACAAATTGCAAGATGAAAGGTTAAGCCTCGTGACACATGCATTAAGGAATATGTTTTGGCTGTTGACATTTGTGAAAGATTGGTTTTTGGGGGTTTGTGAAGAAGTTGAAATGGAGGAGATAAAAAGCTTTGATTTGGAGGGATTTTGGGATTCCAAATGTATTATCACTTCCCTTTGATTCATTTGAGTGTAATAATTCTCTCAATTATAGTTCAAACTATTTGATGTTAATTTGTTGGTGAATTTGTGTTACTATAGAAGTCTTGTTATGCGAGTTAATCTTGATTATAAGTATATCCAATAAGTTATATAACTAAATAATCGAAACTGAGATATAAAAGTTCCACGGGTAAAAGTAATGAGGAGGCTTTTGTATTAGGAGCTGAATTCCATTTTGCCTCCTATACTAAAAAAATGGACAAATTAGTTCTTGTATGTTAGATTAAAATGCAAATTGGTCCTTTTGTTAAAACTCTTATTCAATTTTACTGTTAAAAATTGATCCTTGTATGTCAGAATGAGGTACAAGTGATACATTACGTGTAATGTCTGGTTATTCTGTCAGCCTCGCTAGTTTATAATAGTAGAAATAGATGAATTAATAGAAAGGATCTAGTTTGCTTTTTGACTTAATATACAAAGTGTAATAACCAATTTTGCCCGAGCCCACATACAGTCCAAAATAAAAAAATAAATAATGTTGTTTAAGCAGTTTTTTACAGAAGTTCAAGACCCAACTTAACCCACTTACACCCTTGACCCAAACTGCCTAGGCCCAAAACACCCCGTGGCCCAAAAGGCCCAAAGCATTAAGCAGAAACAGAAGCCTAGGGTTTCCCAGAAACCCTAGGCACCGCAACCGAGGGTTCAGCGCAGCCACCATCCCCAATCGTCGCTCCTCAGTCCGTAACCCACGCCGTCATCAACGCCGCAAATCGCGCTTAGCCACCGTCGAAATCTCCATTCCTGCATAGAAGATGAAAGAACAACAAGCATGTCAACATTTTATTATTTCCTCTTTTATTTTCATTTCAAAGGCTATAAAAAGCCTTCCAAAATCTGTAAAGAGAGGACATGAGAATATACGCAAATACAGACTGATTTAGAAAATAAAAAGCAAAGATTTTGTTTTATTTTTATTTTCATGTATTTTTTTTTTATTTTTTTATCTTATTTATAACATACATATAACATACTATAAAAAAAGAGAGAGAAAAAAATCTACATTTTTGGAATTCCATCCACCGTCGCATGGTGGCGGCATTTGGGGGACGATATGGAGATTCATGGGAACTCTACGAAAATCGCCTAGGCCAAGAGGAGAGAGAGAGAGAATCTATTTTTTTTAAATGAAAGCTGAAAATGATTTTTTTTTCAAGGGTTTTTATTGTTTATACTGAAAGCAAAACAGCATCGTTTTGCTTTGACCATTTACATACCAAAACGTCGACCATTTCACCTATGACCTCGTGTATGACCCGACCCGGGGCAAGATCCGCATTTTTTTTATAAAGGGGCTAATTGCACATTTAGCCCCTCCGCTTTTCTACTGTTTTATAATTAGATTTATTTTATTCCTAATTTTGCCCAATAATTTTTCCTATGTTTCAAATTGGTCTGCATTCAAACGGCACCATTCTAGTGATTGGGTTATTTTCTGTTTTGGTCCCTCTACATTGCGCGCGCGTTACAATTCGATCCTTTCCTCTTTATTTATTTTCGATTTTGCCCCAGATTCTTATTTTTAAATTTAATTTCGTCCTTTTTTCATTTCATTTATAATTTTCATTATTTTATTAGTAATTTTATTATCATTATTGTTAATTTTCTTTTATCATCATATTATTATTATTTTTAATATTATTATTTTATTATTACTAATCTTTTTATTTTGCTATTATCGATATTATTATTATCATTATTTTTAACATTAATATTCCTTTTTTATTATTTATATTATGTAAATTAGCATATTATTTTTATATTATTATTATTCGATTATTTTTATTACCTATTATTTTAATATATTAGTTATTATATTCTATATTTTTTAATATTTTTGTATATTATATATTATTTTAGAAAATTTTTATTTTATCTCAAAATCATTTATATTGTATAATATATTATTTATTTTTAAATGTAGTTTTATATGTATTAGACTATTATAAATATAATTTTATAAATTATTTATTTATTTTTAAAATATATTTTTTCTATTTAATATATCTTTATACTTTTTTTTACATTAATTATTATTATTTTTATTTTTGCCATTTATTTATGATTGCCGTAATATGGTTATTTATTGGTTATTTCATATTAATTTGATATTTTGTAGGATCATCATTTAAAAAAAAAACACATTTTTACAAAATCAATATTTTATTTTAAGGTTTTCAAAAGAAGGCAATGTTTTGATATTTAGAAATTCGGAAAATAGTGCCCAATTGTGCTGGGTTGCGATTTCCCATTTGGCTAAATAACTAAATATCCTTTTGATAAGTTTTATAAAATTATGAGGTAATCCTAGTGCCGAGAGTTTAAAAATATCATGTCCAATCGTGCTGGATGTGATGTTTATATTCTTTCGGATCAAATCAAATTTTAAAACAAAATTTCTCAAAGTTTTTATAAATTGTGAGATGATCTTAGAGACGAGGGTTTAAAAATATCATGTCCAATCGTGCTGGATGTGATGTTTATATTCTTTCGGATTGAAGAAATCTCAAATTTTAAATCCAAAAATTTTATAAATTATGAGATGATCTTAGATATGAGGGTTAAAAAAACATTGTGTCTAATCGTGCTGGATGTGACGTTTATAATCTTTCATATCGAGGAACTCTCATTTTTTAAGTCAAATAGTTCGAAATCTTTTGGAAATCATATTTTTAAATACTTTTAAATTTTAAACATTTGGACATAATTTTATCAATTTGATACCAATTTTTGGGCGTTATGAGGGTGCTAACCCTTCCTCATACGTAATCAACTCCCAAACCTATTTTCTCGTTTTCGCGGATCAAAATCAAATGTTTTAAAATAAAACATTTTACAAGGTGATCCAATCAAACCTAAATAATAAGGATTGGTGGCGACTCCCATTTTCGTTTTTCAAAGTCGATCCCCATTTTTCAAAACCAATTTAAAAATGGTTTCGATATAAAGACTAATTTTCTCATTTTTGAGTAAATAGGGCAAAATGCAATCATACTCCTAGTACATAGGCTCCATGGAACTTTTACCATGTTCCATGTTATCTTCAAATGTGAGGGTCAATGGACATAAGTAAAAATACTTTGTAAGATGGTGTAGAATATATCAAAAATCAACTTTGATAACACGTTTTGATATTAGTGTAATAACACAAGGAAAAAAACTTATTTAATGCATGTGTTAAAATAGTTAGGTATAAAACAAAGAATACTTAGTACAAATTTAATCTTGAAATTAGAAGAACGAGTAAAAACTCTTGTAAAAACAAGACATATTCAAAATAAACCAAAAAAAAGTACTTTTTTTGCCACAAACAATTCATGTGAGTGATTAAATTACCAATTGTAATTAGTTTATTCCTAACCCATGTACTAAAAGATGTAGAAAAAATAATACTCCTACCAGCGACTAAAAACTATACAATCTTGTAACTCGTAAGATCATGATGTCAAGAGACTACTGGAACATTTTCAAAATATATATAGTGTTTTAATAGTTGTAAATGAAAAGTTATAAGTAACCAAAATTTATGTCTCTTAAATTCAAAAGTTATGTCACTTGATTATTACTAAATAGTCATAATTATTCAAGTATACATCTATTGAATAATTATGTTAATTGCTAAAGATGTAACTATCCATTTGGGAATTATATCTCTATGAAGAAACATGAAAACTTTTATAAATAGGAGTGAGATTTCATTTGTATGACACACCCAAAAAACATAGAAACAAAGTTTCTTTCTATTTCTCCCACCATCTTTTATATTTCTAGATTGTTATATAAAGAATTACTGCAAAATTTCTTTATAGAAATTGATATACTTACTATGCTCCACTCAGTGCTCAATGGATTGTTCTCATCAGTGTAAAACATAGACAACCTTGTGTTTTATTGTATACTTGAGGTTTATTTGTTAGTAACTGTTATGCACACCATAATATAGGTGGGGGCAAATAGAATCTTAAAGAAAGTGACATTCATACACGCCTTGAAACCTTCATTCATTTCTCATAAGTTTATTTTATTCTCACACACCACAAGAGACATTGAGTTTGATAAGGAGGATATCTGGGACTGGAACAAAGCAAAAATATTTTTGCTATTCTCTGTCTGTGCCGCCCGTCAGAATTTGAGTGAAGTTCAAATTCTGAAAAATCTGATAGGTTAGGATTTAGTGGGATTTTTTATTATTTAAAAAAATGAAAATATCACAAAAGAAAAAAAATCTCTCATGTTCCTCTCCCACTTTTCCACTCTCCCACACTTTGTCGTCCCAAGTTTCTCTCCACTCTCTCTCCACCCTTTCCAATTTTGCTTTTCACGTTAGGCTAGTACTGTTAAAGATTTTCTCTTTTTCTTTTTCCTTTTCTTCCTTTTTCTACTTTTTGTTCACCCTTTTTGCCATCTCTATCGTGGTGGTTGTGCTGTTGTTAAAATTATACTTTTTGGATTGGTCTTGTGTGTTTGAGGATTCTCAGTTGTTGTAGCAAAATTCTAAGGTAAGTGTAATCCATGCGTGTAGTTAAGAACGTTAAATTGTTGTTCGTAAGAGGCTGTGGTTGATTTCTATTGGTCTGATTCTTATTTATGTTTCGTTAGGTCAAGCACAAGTGGCGCGAAACTCTCTCCATCAAATTATGATCGTTGTCGACTCTCTCCTTTAGGGTAGGGACTGATTTCGTTCGTTAGGTCGTATGCCCTGACATTTGTGGCCGTATGCTTTAATTGAGGGTTTAATGTGTTTGTGCTGAATGACTTGTTTTGGTGGCCTTTTTAGGTGCTGAAATATGATGTTTTGCTTCTGTATGTGCAACTTTTGAAAGCATGTTAGCATGTTCTGATGTGTAAAACATGTATGAATTGTATACATTTAGATATCTAGTTAGTGATTGCATGTGCATTGTGGTGGGATAATTATGTGACAGAGGAACTATTAACAGTTTAATGATTTGTCTTATCTAGTGGTTTAAACCACATATATGTTCTGGTGACTTGACAACACTTATCTATTTCTGGCAGATTATCGCATAATTTTTGACAGCTTGACTTTATTATTCTGAAAACTGACATCCACTCACTATTGTAATGTGTGAGGTTGGATAGGTATTTATTACCCTAATTGGTGTGCACAGATGGACGAAGATGATGTGTAGCGGATGGGATTAGGATTTATATCTGAATCTGCATCTGTATCAGAATCTGTTTTTGTAACTAATTTGTCTGTCATATTGTATCGCAAGATATGCCATGCATTAGTATCTATTCAAACCATGATTTTTGCATGATATTGCTATATGTTCTGTTTGTATGGGCTGAGTTACACACTAAGCTTGTTTGCTCACCCTTTTTTGTATCCTTTCAGGTAATCAACAAATTTAGGATCGGGCGACGTGCGGGATCTCGAATTGGTTTCTCAGTTACTTAATTTGATGGTTCACGTTTTTTAAAACTAGTCTAGATCACCTTTTGGACTTCATGTAATTGTTTGGGACTTTGCATTCGGTTTTGGTTTGTTTTTGTTGGATTTAGTAATTATTATTTTAGAATGGCGAAATGATTTTTTTTGTAAAATGAACAACTTAAAACACGAATTTTTTAAAAATTGGAAGGATCGAGGTTTGCAAAAACTAACTTTTTAAGATCACTCGATTTTCAAGAGTTATTTTTGGGCTGCTAAACAAGTTCATGTAATTCCTCAAGATTCGGCCATAACGTCTAGGCCGGGTGTGGGGTGTCACACACTTGCTTCCTCATTCTCCTCAACTAAGTCCCTGAAAATGTCTTAACCACAATTAAGTTCATAGAGAGATGTAATTGATAATTTTATTGAAAGAAACATGTCACACAATTAAAATAAAATGATGAAAGACTCAACCAATTGCTCAAAAGCAAGCTCTTTAAATGCATAAAGAGCTTAATTTGTCATATTGAAATACGATACATCATATACATATGAATTTTATAAACATAACTAATATGATAAGCAAAACTTTTGTATTTTGATTTAACATAATATATAAAAATAATAAGAAAGTTTTAAATTGACAAAATAATTTTATTGTATATTATATTATTATATTGATAATTAGATAATTTTATTTTTCTTATTAAATTTATAAACCTAATACCCGTATTCTAAAATATTTATTTCAAAACTTAAATATATTATTCTAAGTTCAAACCCAAATAATTATTATCCAAATTCAAAAGAAACTTATTATATCCTACATCTCTTGTCCAAAATATATATAAAAAAAACTCAATACTCGTATTTGTAAAAGTTAAAATTCAATCCAAAATTAAATTCAAAATCTATTGAACGTGTTTTACTATAGGTTAACTTATGCTAATATTCTCTATACTTTACTGAAAGTTATGGATTTAGTCCTTATATTTTAATGTGATCAAATTTAGTCATTGTATTTTTGAATCAGTCAATTTTAGTCCTTATACTTTTCAAATTTTGAAATTTTAATCCTTGTAATTTTGGATTTTGAAATTTTAGTCTTGACTCAAATAGTAGCACTTAAATCAATTTGGTTAAATTTAATTGGTAGTCTTGTACTATGCGTAAAATTGTAGATTTAGTACATATTCTTCTATACATTTTGAATTTTGAAATTTCAGTATTGATGTAAATAATATCCATTAATTTGTTAACAAGATTTTTAGTGAGTAAGATATGGAAATAATAATCTAACATAACATTACACATATGATAATATGTTAGTCTCATCAAATTTTGAAAATAGCAAAACTTAACTTATTGAATTTAACAATTAGCATTTGGTGAAGACTACATTTTAAATTTGAAAAGTACAGAGACTAAAAATAACCAAATTAATGTGCATGAATTAAATTCACAATTTCTGTAAATTACAGAGACTAATAACATAATTTAACCATTAATATATTATGCATACTATAATCTATCGTATACTTTAACTCTAAGACCATGTTTTACTATAATGAATCTCATTATAGTATACAATTATCAAAAAATATTTTATACGTGATAAGTGAAATGTATATCAACTTTATATATATATATATATATATTAAGAGTATGACCATTATCAACTTCATAAATGTTCTTTTTTTAAATTTATTATAACTTTTTAATTCTAATTTATAGGTTCAAATTTTGGATATTGCTCTTATTTAGAATTTGGGTGTTAAATTTTAGGGATGAGCGTTCGATTGAATCGAATCAAATTGAATAAAAAATTTTGAGTTAATTGAGTTGACGAATCATATTTTATCATCCTAACTTGATTTGAATTTCTCTTGAATCGAGTCAAGTGAGATGGAATTCAAATCGAATCGAATCGAATCAAATATATTTGTTCGAGTCATTGTAACCACTGTTACTCACCGTAATCAAATTTGCCCAACCGTAATCAAATTTGTTATTAACTTTCATCAGGCCTTCATAATTTATTTATTAATATTTTATATATGAGTTAGCTTCTTTGCTTGCTTCGTTGTTTCAATTTTTTTCTGGTTCTTGTCACTATGTATTTTGAAATTTTAAAAAATATTAAATGTAAAAAAGTTGATTTTTAAATAAAAGTTATCTTAATTAAAGATAAATGTGAAATTGATACCAATATTAAATTTTAACACGAATATTTAATGGCATCATCAATAATTTAATTTTAATATAAAGATTTAATATGATTAAACAATTCAATAATATAAATAGTACAAAATGTGAAATTTAATTTAATAATATAAATAGTAGATAGAAATGAAATTATTATTATTTAGTTTTAGGGATTTTTTTGGATAAATTTGATTTTTGATTTGGGAGTAAAGGGTGAGAAGTAAAAGTTTAGGGGAAAATATTTAAAAAAAAATTGTGAGGAAAATGAGTTTGGGTTAGATGGAGGGTGAGATGGGAGGGGAGTAAAAATTTTTGGGGGGAAAGTAAAAAAGTTTAGAGTTTTGGGGTAAAAATGTAAAATATTATATTTTGGTATTTGATTTATTCAAATTATTCGAGTTATTTGAATTCAAAAACTCAACTCGATTTGAACTTGAAATTCGAAAAAAAATTTTGAGTTGGCTCGAATAACTCGATTTATTTAACTCGAAATTTAAATTTTTTTTCAAATTTTTTGAGTCAAATCGAGTTTTGCTCACCCCTATTGGACTTAGTATGGTTTTGTTTTTATATAGATGCATTAATAATTGGATTTATATATTTTCATGACTTTATGAATTTAAGAACTTTTAATACTCTCACCAAATATAGCATAATTGTTAAATAACTTTTAAAATTCTTAATTTATATTGTTATAGATAATTGTAAATTAAAATTAATTTTGTTAATAATATTAAATCATATTTAATCATTTGCTATAATTATAAAATTAAATTAGATATTTATTCAATATTATCTACAAGAGGTGTGTATGGGTCAGACCGCGTTAGGCTCAACTATATATTTAGGTTCCTTTATTAGGCCTGGACTCGGCTTGACCCGAAAAATAAACTTAAAATAGACCCGACGAGGTGTCTATACTAATATCATATATAATTGATTAAATTTAGCTCTATTTGGAATATATATTTTTTGATAAATAAAACAGAAGATTACATAGGGCTATTCATAAATGAGTTATTAGGAGTGTTTTCTTCTTTCAAGATCTCTTTAATCTCCAACGAGGTTTTTCAAACATGTGCAACACTTCATCACTTGAAAGAGCCATTTTACTAACGCATCAACTATGTGTGATTGGCCTCTCTAGGAACATATCTCAAGAACCATTTTTCTTCAGAGGATAGAATTTGTTGGGTCCTCCTTATTAGAGTGTTCTTTGGTCTCGTAGTCTTTTTGTCACTAATAGATATAACATTCTCAAAAGTATCTGACTGTATAATGACCTCATCATGCCTTGTTTCTGAAGAAGAACTAAACCATCCAATATGCCTTAAAGCTCAACAACCACAACTAAACATTTCCCCAAGAATCGATTGTAGCCCAAAATCTAAGTCCCCTTCTCATCACAAATTATTCCATTTGCAACAAAAAAACCAAAGACGGAGTGAACAACACCATCATTACTAAGGTAAACACACAAACTTGACTTTGGATGAACGAGACTCTGTTGCGTATTAATCTTCAAAGCTTCGTTGTGAATAAAAGTGAAATGTTCCGCCTAGCAATGCGAAAATCTGATGACTTCCTTCGAATTCATAACTTTTCCTTGAAAGATGTACAAGTTGCGATTTTTCCAAATGTGCCACAAAATTATCGCAAAGAAATAGGCCCAATCTGAATCACTCAAGTTATTGGCCTTACAGACCCGCAAATTCGAAATAAGCCAATTTGAAATATTACCATCAAAGAAGCGCCCAATATGATTGGGAGGAATGACTTGATGCCAAATTTCCTTTGCATAGGAGCAATTACTAAGGATATGTAAAATATCCTCAGTAATATGACCACAAAGATGGCAAGACTCATCCTACGTAATACCCCTTCGAACCCTTTCAAAATCTGCTAAGAGTTTAAGGAGTAACCAAATGAATTGCCTAACTCGTTGAGGCCCCAGTATTTTTTAAAATTTAATCAAGTTTATTTATATTTATAAATATTTAATTCAAGATAAATTACATGCTTATACTATTTTTAATAAAAAGATAAATTAAATTATTAGTCACTAAATTATGGGTAAGTTACAATTTGGTCATTAAACTATTCGCTAGTTTTCATTTAAGTCGCTAAACTATTCAAAAGTTATTTTAAAATTCCACCAGCGAACTTTAAACGATGATTCGATGATCGGTACATTAGATTAGTACCCATCGACAAGTAGAACATAACTTAGGTCCAAGTCGATCTAATAGTTAGTGTTAGAGATTAGAGAAAAAGTTGTTTGAATTTTGGTTCTCAAATTTGTAACGTCCAAAGATGTTTCATGAAAAAAAATTGAACTTTAAAAGAGGAGGGGAAAGAGAGCTTTCGATTGGTGTATGCAGTGTGAACAAAGAAATCCATATAGCATCAATTTTAAGCTTTTAACAACTTGGGGGACTTAAATAAAAACTTTTGAATAGTTTAATGACCAAATTGTAATTTTTTTAGTTAAATAACCAAAACAATAATTTACCAATAGTTTAATGACTAATGGTGTAGTTTACCCTTAATAAAATATGTTAGTTTTTCTATTGAATTTTCATTAGACCAGCTCGAGTGGAATTGGCTTGAGCCTTAATTATCAAATTTCAAGATTATTTTTCATACTTAATATTTTTGTTCAAATCCTTATAAATATTGACTAGACTTTCGAGTTTGGACAAGCTAGGTGATGAATGTTATTGCTTGCCACAAGTATTTTATGGTCAAAATAAGTTGTTAGTCTTTGTACTTTAATAAAATTTGAGATTTAGTTCTTATACTTAAAAGTTGAAAATTAAATTCTCTTACTTTTTTTTTTTTTAAAAATCCCAATCTAATTATTAACATTATTAGTATTTCCCGTCAAAATTTGTTAACTTCACACGTTCATTATGCTACATATCCTAATATGACATGGGATATAATTGATGGAAAATAAACATATTAAGTTGACAAAACTTGACGTAAAATACCAACAAGATAATGGTTGGACTAGAATCTTTAAATTGAAAAAAGGCAGGAGGGTTGAATTTTTTTAGCTTTTTAAGTGTAGAGGTTAAATTTCAATATATATAGAATTACAGGGACTAACAACCAAATTTAACCCTTTTTTGGATGTTAAGGTGGTTACCCACTAGACACCCAGTCCTAAGTGACTTGGACTATATAAACATGGTAAAGCCCTAAAAGTTTGTTGACATTAGAAAAGCTTTAACAATCATTTAAGGTGAGAAAAAAAATCAGTCAACACCAACATTTTTGTGGATCTGTTCATGAGAATTCTTTTCCTTTTCTGGTTTCATTTTGATTTTTAATCCTTGAACTAGTTTAATTGTTTAATCAGTCTACATTTTTGTGTTGAATTATCATATGCATTGATATCTTTCAATGTCCATTTCCATGTCAGAATATACAAGAACAACATCTTTCTTCAATGGAGATTCCACCAATTGGAGAGTTGCCTGAAATGGTAAGACAAACCTTATATTTTTTTTTTCCTTATTATGGAATTTCTTTATGCCATTAAATTAAAAATCTCAAAATCCACACAGAGTTTAATGGAGAATCCTAACATATTCAATCAATGGCGTATTGATGAACTCAGCGTCCTCCCAGTTCCAGTCACAGTATCAGCTTCTTTTGGAGACAATTCGCAGCACTATGAAGCTTCATCTTCTAGACCTGCCACCATTGATAAACCTCAAAAACAGCTTAAAATCACCAATGGCTGCAATCCGTGCAAAACCAATATTTCAACTGATATTCAATCTTCTTTTTCACCACACACTCTCCCTTTTTCCAGTTCCAATTATAACCCTTTTTGTAACCAAAATTTTGTGGTTAAAGGTTACCATGACACTGAAAATAGAATTTCTCAATCAAAAGATCATATCATGGCTGAAAGGAAACGAAGAGAAAAGCTCAGTGAGAAGATCATAGCTTTATCTGCTTTAGTTCCTGGCTTAAAGAAGGTATATATATATATATATGTTTGTATGTATAGTGTAAGTGCAGTTTAGTTATATAGATCAATGAGATTTTATATTGGCAGATGGATAAGGCAACAGTGCTTGGAGAAGCTTTAAAGTATATGAAACAATTGCAAGAGAAAGTGAAGACACTTGAAGAGCAGGCCAGGCAGAAATCAATTGAATCTGTGGTTTTTGTGAAGAAATACCAGCTCTTGGGTGACATTAATGATGAATTTTTAAGCTGGGATGAAATTTCCAGTGCCCCATTTGATGAGCCATTACCAGAAATCGAAGCAAGGTTTTGCGACCAAAGTGTTCTCATAAGTATTCACTGTGAGAAAAGGAAAGGGTTTCCTGAGAAAATCATTTCTGCAATCGAGAAATTTAACCTAACAGTCATCAACAGCAATGTAATGACATTTGGGAGTTGTGCTCTTCATATCACCATTGTTGCTCAGGTACATTGATTCCAGTATATATATATATATATATAGGAAGCCATTAATGTAACTTTTTGGTAAAAATACCCCTCTCAATTTCAATATTCAACAAATTGGTCATTCTAAAAAAAATAGGACTAATTTAATCTATTTCAATTCTAAAAGTGAGCAACTAAGGACAATTAATCACTGAGTTAATGTCATTTGTCAATTGTATATAATTTTGAATAGTATAGTAACAAATTTAACCCTCGATATTTATATATTTTGTTAATTTGATTTTGATTCTAAAAAGTTCAACAAATTTAGCCTCATTATTTATACATTTACACAAATGTTGCGGGTTAAATTTCTTAAATCATGACCAAATTGACAAGATGTGTAAATTTTAAGGAATAAATTTGTTATTATACCAATTAAAATTATGGAAAACATTAACGTTGTGATTAATTGACCTTTTTTGCTCACTTTTGAAATTGATAGGGATTAAATTACTTTGATTTTTTTAGAGGGATTAGTTTACTCAATATCAATATTCAGACGGACTGAAAAAGTCTATTTTTCCTTCAATGATATTTATATTTTTTTGCAGATGGATATGGAATTCTGCATGACAATAAAGGAGCTTGTGAAGAACCTACATTCAACTTTTATATTTCTAGTGTGACAAACTTCTCTTTAGAAGATAGGAATTACATATATTGTTATGGATGATATTAAGTGGATGTTCAATCTCTCACTTTTATCTTTCTATAACTTTTCACATTTCATCTCCTTGTAACATTTTCCTATTTATGTATTAGAAAATGAGAGTCTACTCTTCCTATATATATATATATATATATAGGAGTATATTACTTGTATTGATGATGAAAATGAAGAGAAATGCAATAGAAATCCTTCTTAATTCTCATCTATTATTCTTGTGTTCTTTGTATCATCATCATCATCATTATTATTTCATAATACATTATCAACACGAGTGGCTAAATTAGTCCAAGAGCTTTGCAATTTTCGTTAGTTTGGATAAAGGTAAGTAATACATTTTATCATGATGTCCATTATGATAAAATTACTTGTAGTTCCACTAACCTCGTAATTTGTTAAAACTTCTAACATAGCCAAATTACTTATAATTTATTTTGTGACTAAAGTTTTGTAATTATCTGAGTACTCTTTTATTATGTTCTGCTTGAAAATTTTGTTAAGGGATTACTTATGTTTGCTTGAAAGTTTGTTAAAGGACTACTTATATTTATATTAAATTTACATTGTAGTTGTATAATTAATGTCAAACCTTACAACAAAACTTGAATTTTTGGCTCTTAATATTGCTGGAAAGAACTATTTATCCTAGATGTTAGATGCTAAAATACACTTAGATGCAAAAGGCCTTGGTGAAATTATTAATGAAGGAAATGAAACATCTAGTCAAGATAACACCAAAGCTGTAATATTTCTTTGCCATCACCTCCATGAGGGACTAAAGACTGAATATTTGACTGGTAAAGATCCACTTGTCCTTTGGAAAAGTCTAAAAGAAAGATATGACCACCAAGAAATCGTAATACTTCCTAAAGCTAGTTATGATCGGCTACATTTGAAATTACAATATTTTAAATCTGTGTGTGAATATAACTCAGCTATGTTTAGAATCACTTCCCAATTGAAATTATGTTGAGAGAACATAACTGATGAGGATCTATTAGAAAAACATACTCCACATTTCACGCAAATAATGTTGTCTTGCAGACACAATATCGTGAAAAAGGTTTTAAGAAATATTATGAGTTAATATATTGTCTTATTGTGGCTTAGCAAAATAATGAGTTAACGAAAAATCATGAGTCACATCCAACTGACTCTACTCCATTCCCTGAAGCGAATGTGACATCATACAGAAGAAAGGAAAAAGGCCATGCTAGCAGTCGTGGTTAAGGACATGGCCCTAACCATGGTCATGGTCGAAGAAGTGGACGAGGTGGTCATTGAAGTGGGATCATAATGATGGAAAGAATGGTAAATATACAATTGGGAAAGTGAAATGTTTGTGTTATCATTGTGGCAGTAAAAACCATTGGTCTCGTACCTGTTGTACACCAAAACATGTTGTGGAACTCTATCAACAATCATTGAAGGATAAATGGGAGAAAATAGAGACAAATTTTGTTTGTGAGAATGACGAAGATGATTATGGCATTGTTGATACAACTCACTTGGAAGCTATTGATTTCTTCACCACCCCTAAAGGGAATAATTGATCTTTTAATTTTATTATTATAGTATTAAAGAATAAATTTTATACTAGTTTGTTATGTTATTAACAACACGATTGTTATATTATGTTTTGAATTATTTACGAAAAATTTTATATATTTAAAAATTTATGTGACATTTATTTATTTATTTTTGAAGAATATGAATACTTTTCAAATTCAATTAGCGATAAATGGCAAAGACTTATGCTTAGTATACTGTGCATGTAACACCCAAACCCGGCCTAGATGTTATGGCTGAATCTGTCAAAGTCACATGATAGTGTGTTGAAAACTAAGTTTCTACAATAAAACCATTTCCATTTACTTACTTTTCTTATCTCTTCTTAAATCCAAAATCCTTACTCGTTTAGTCGGTTGTTTTAAACATAATCCGTTGCGGAAGCTTTTAAAATAGTTTTGAGTAAATCGTGTGTTTAGAGAAAATTTTACCTTTTTGAAAATCGAGTTTTCCTACGTCTAGCAGTTATAAATCCATAAAAATAAATAAAAACCAAATTTAAGCAAAAGCCCCAAATTACACCCAAATAAACAACAAATCATAAATTATAAATCGTAAAAGTCCAAAAACTGTGGTCACCATCGAGTCCTCCGCCGCACCGATCCGTCTAGGTCTGGGGATTACCTGTGCATTATTAAACAGAGAGGGGTGAGTTTACGTAACCTCAGTGTATAATCCCACAGAAAACAAACAACAGTAAACATAATGCATAGTCAAAAATAGTCTTGGGCCTAAGCCCTTTTCAGTATCAGTAACGGTTTGGCCTTAGCCAAACTCAGTATCAGTATCAGTATGCACAAGGGCCTTAGCTATTCACAGTATCAGTAACAGATATACAGTATTCAGTAACAAAGTCCTACCAACCAGCCTCTACACACTATCTCCGTCCAACCCTACACTTCATGTAAGGATTAAATCAACCCATCCATCCCTACACTCCAGGTAGTACCAATGCGGCACAACACAGTAGTTTGCAGCTGGGCTGCCAGATAATAGGCTTGAAGTCTTTCAGTACACTTCCTCCAAATATCATCATCCCAACCCAATGCAATGCAAACATACAATATGTCATGCTTTTATGCAACCATCAGTCATACATATACATATATACATCAGTAACCATGCATAATTTATCTTGCATCATATACACTTACATCATACATTTAGGGGTCTAGGTAACGCTTATCGACCCTACAGTAGGTTCATAGTCGTCTTGGGTGACCCGTGCAACCCTAGAAATCATTTCAGGCAAATGGGCTCACACGCCCATATGGCTTGTCCGTGTGGACCCACACGCCCAGATTGGCCTTGGTCCGTGTGGATCACACGGCCTGAACCATATTCCCACTCACCCGTGTGGACTACTAGTGTGGGCTCATACGCCAGTGTAGCCCACACGGTCCAAATCACTCTAGCCCGTGTGCCGCACACAGCCTACTTGGCCATCACACGGCCATGTCTTGTGCGCACGACCTGGCCTTGTCAATCACACGCCCATGTTATAGCACACGACCTACCACACGGCAACCACACACCCGTGTGGCATCTGACAGTGAGGTTTTTGGCTTTCGTCAAAACCTTATTTTCTATGTTTTCGGTACACAGGTTTCGATTGATGCTACAATGATTCCTGAGCACTCCAGAACTTATAATTGACCAATTTTCACTCAATTAATCACTTAATAATTGAACTAAAATCGAATTTGAAACAAAATACTCATCTATTGAGTAAATAAACTTACCTTCAACTGAAAAACATCGATTCCCACGAACTAAGTCTCTGACAGACGATTACACTCCCTCGATTCTTTCCCTTAATTGCTAAAATGACACGAATTAGAGACGAATTGAACAAATGAAAACAATCACTTACCCAAACTTACCAAAATCACGCAACGAAGACGAACTTGTTAAGAAAGGTGGAAGAAGGGAATCAAATACGAAAAAGAAAGAGATGAACAAGGGAGATGGCAAAAGAAAAAATAAAAGATTTTCGTCAGAAATTTTGGGAGTGGAAAAACAGAGAAAACGCCGGAGGGAGAGGAAGTCTCTTCAGGAAATTCAAAAACTGACAGGATATCCCCTAAACCTCTCCACTATCCCCCACTAACAACAACCTCTTAGAAATTGAATTTCACAAGAACTTCTCCACACACTACACGCCCAGAGCAAAAAGAATTCCCTTGGTCGTGTAGGAATTCGAACACAAGACCTCCATCCCCCCAACACTCCACTTATCTACCAAACCAGCAGGCCCATTCTGCTATAAGTTTACCAACAATTAAATAAAAGTCTACTAACTAGAGATAGAGCTTGATTTAGAAAAATACCAAAATTTAGCCAAAGCTAGGGCTTGAACTTCGTACCTCTCACACACAACCAGAAGACTTAACCACTGAAATAGATACATAATTGTGCCAAAATTCACAAAAGCCAAAAAAAAATTTTGGGGCGTTACAGTGCAGCTACTCATACTATACTTAAGAATAAGAAATATTTTTCTCATTCGACAATGCAAAAAAGCTAGTGTGAGTACTATATCAGGTAGTACCGAAATTATAGAATGCCCTGGAAGAGCAAATATATTGTTGCCTAGAGGAACTAAGTTTCAAATTAATGATGTGTTATACTCTCCTAAGTCTCAAAGAAATTTATTGAGTTTTAAAAATATTCGCCATAATGGATATTATATTGAGACAATAAATGAAGGGAATGATGAATATCTTCTCATTACAAGTATGAATCAAGGAAATAAACATATTTTGGAGAAATTGTCTGCATTTTCCTCTAGTTTGTACTATATGAGAATTAGTACAATTGAAGCATATGCTATAATAAATCAGAAGTTTACTAATGACTTTATTATTTAGTATTACCGGTTAGGCCATCCTAGTTCAATTATGATGCGAAGAATTATTGACAATTCATGTGGACACTCATTGAAGAGCCAACAGATTCTTTAAGCTAATATTTTTTCATGTGATGCTTATTCTCAAGGCAAATTAATCATTCGACCATCACTAGCCAAGATAAATTATGAATCTATCACTTTTCTAGAATGGATACAAGGAGATATATGTGGACCAATGCACCATCGTGTAGACCATTTAAACATTTTATTATTTTACTCGATGCTTCTACTAGATGGTCACATGTATCCTTGTTATCAACTTGCAACCTGGCATTTGTGAGGCTACTTACTTAGTTGATCAAATTACAAGCACATTTTCCAAATTTCTCTATTAAGACAATTCGTCTTAACAATGCTGGTGAATTTACTTCCCAAGCTTTCAATGATTTTTGTATGTCTATTGGAATAAGTGTTGAACGTCCTGTAGCACATTTTCATACACAAAACAGTCTTGCTGAATCATTAATCAAACGTCTTCAATTGATTGCAAAACCGTTACTTATGAAGTCAAAACTTCTAATTTCTACTTGGGGTATGTCATACTACAGGCAACATCACTAATTTGAGTTAGGCCAACAAGTTATCATAAGTTTTCCTGTTACAAATGATTTTTGGTCAGGAACCAAATATTTCCCATTTTGAGAATTTTTGAATGTGTTGTATATGTTTCGATTGCTCCACCACAACGCTCTAAGATGGGTCTTCAAAGGAGGTTACGAATATATGTTGGATATGAATCCCCATCAATATTTAAATATCTTGAGCAATCAATAGAGAATTTATTTATGGCTCAATTTTCTAACTATCATTTTAATGAATCAGTTTTTCTAATGTTGGGGGGGAGAAAATAAACAGCTGGAAAAAGAAATTGATTGGAATGAATTATCATTATCTCATTTTGATCCTCGAACGCAAAAATATGAGTTGAAGGTTCATAAGATAACCCATTTACAAAATTTAGCAAATTAATTGTCAGGCGCATTTACTAATCTAAAAAGAGTGACAAAATCACATATACCATATGTAAATGCTCCAATAAAATTTGATGTCCCTGAAGGACAAACTTTAGTTACTAGTGAAGTTAAAGCACCACATTTGCGGGGTGGTAGATGATAAGAATCCTCAAAAAAGAAAATGAGCAAAACCAGATAATAGCCAAATTTAGGAAACAATGACTTTAAAAGGATCTCCAAAAGGGATTTTAGACATGACTGGAGTTCAATAAAAATCTCAGGTATCTGATAATGAAGAGATCTCAACAAATTATATCATGTCTAAAATTAAGTGGAACTAAAATCAAACGACATCGATGCCATATTTGCATGCAATGTAGCGTGATCGTATGTTAGAGTCTTAATATTTTTTTATAATGAATGATCGAACCTGGAAACTAACTAAGACAATGATTGAGGCAAGTGCACCTATCAAATAATAGTATAGCTTAGTGGCAAGACCGGATTGTCGAACTCAAAGGAGCTAAAAGTGCTAATACTAACTTTCTTTTTATTATTTAGCCTAAGAATTAAGAGAATTGTTATTTAATCTAAAATTAACTAACTACTAAGCTAAAGATGCTAAGACACAGAGAATGAATTGGAGAAATACTTTAGGGAAAACCAATTGATTAAGACAATTCCCAAGGAAGAATTCACCTAGACGTCACTTGTTATCTAACTCTGAACCAGACGATTTATTCACTTGACTTGATCCGTAGGATTCCCTAATTTATATTAATCTCTCGAGGCTACTAACATCTAACCCTAGGTTGATCAATTGAAATCTCTTTCTAATTAAAACCCCTAGATTTCATTAACTCGATCTATGGACTCCCATATTAGGTTTGACCCTAATCCAATAGATTTTCGTCCTATCTCTAGGGTTGCGATCAACTCCGCTTAACTATGCTAGATATACTCCTAAACAGGGAATATTCCTCCTCTGCCTAATGGCATAAATGCTTGAATCAATATCTTGAAATATCAACACAATAATTTAGAACACATAGTTAAGAACAAATCAAGTATTTATCATATAGCTTAGAAAATAATAACAAGATCCGTCTTAGGTTTCATCCCCCTCAGGTATTTGAGGGGTTTAGTTCATAATCATAAAAGAATACATCTCAGAAGAAAATATAAAACAAATCATAAGAAAAACCCTAAAACCCCCAGAAGGAATTGGAGGAGAGATCCTCAGTCTTGAGTATGATTCCGGCTTCTTAAGATGAATCAACTGGCTTTCTTCGAGTGAATCCCACAATTCGGCCTCTCTGGTTTGGCTCTTTGGCCTAGCTGAACTCCCCCTTAAAGGTTGGCCTCTAGGGTGTTTATTTAGGCTTTTGGAATGTCTTTCTTTGCCTCTAAGTACCCTAATCCGAATGAAACTCTTCTTTGCTACGGCAGGGACACGCCCATGTGATTCGAGGCCAGGCTGTGGTTGAGTCTGCTAAGGAGGCACAACTATGTGTCTCGGGCCCAGGCCATATGCAATTCATACTTTGGCCCATTTTCTCCATTTTCGGCCCGTTTCTCGTTCTTTTCATTCTCCAGTGCTCTTCTGAGTATAAAACATGAAAACAAAGGATTAGGAGCACCAAATTCCATAATTAAAGGGATAAATCATCCAAAAGTATGCTAAATGTGGGATTAAAATATGTATATATTACGATTTATCAAATACCCCCACACTTAAGCATTTGCTTGTCCTCAAGCAAAATTCTCAACTCACAATTAAAACGAACTTCCTTAATTTCATAATATTCATCGATAATGTTTCATCATAATTTATAGATGGATAATTTTAACTCAAAGAGTCCTAAAGATTCAAACAATCTAAGTCATACATTTATAGCCCAAAACATTAGGTGTTTCCTTAATCTAACTGATTACCTTTAATTCAAAATCGACTAGAGTTGACATCCTCACTAAAGATTCACTCAAATCACTCAAAGTGTTTAAGGTTCAAAATTAAGCTCTCAAAATTCAAACATGAAAAGTTAATCCCATAGGCTTGCATGAAAATCAAATCTCCACCACTGTAAAATGAAATGATACACAAATCAAAAGGTCTTTAAAGGGTTGTAACGGGGCTACGGTTAAAGGTGTGGATAAAGGCTGAATTAAAGGGTTAGAATCGAGATTGAATTGACAAATCACCTAACTAGAAAGATAAACTAATCCTAAATAATTACATCAATTGAAAATTTGTAATACTAATAATACGAGCTTCTTTTTCAAGATGTTGAATTTAAACGTATAAACTCACTTAATCACAGAACTAATAATGAATATACTTAAATCTTTTAGCCTTTTTTTTAAAGAACAAATCAAGTAAATACATAATATAAGAGAAAAAAAACTTTAACAACTGAAATAATATAATTAGGCAACTGATCAAATCAAATCTTGATAGAAGGGTAGTCAAAAGGAATGGTGATAACAAATACAAGATGGGTTTTGGGTTAATATTAGTGGGTGAGTTAATAAAAGGTTGTTAGGATCAAAGAGGTTCACTAGGGGTTAATTTTGAGGGTAGGCTTTTAGTGGAGTAAGTGGGTTAAATCCTAAGTGCCTTTGTCATCTCTGTATATCAAATCAAAGGTGTGGTCTCGATATGTATAATTGAAGCAATTTTAAAATAACAAATCAATGTTGACACACTCATAATCAATAAAGTGAGCACAAAAAGGATATATGCTCTAAAAGGCTCAAAATCTTACAAAAAATTATGGGTTTTTGATGACAACCTTACAAATTTCAAACTTCAAGGTAATATTCAAATTTAGGAAAATAACCTAGAAATTTTAATTTTTTTAAAAATAGACTCATCATGCTTGATTCTCTAGTCTCCTAAAGTTTAAATCATCAATGCACAATTAACCATGACTTAATCTAAAACATATCAATAAAAATCACAAATCAGCAGAAATTTTATTCTAATAGTAATATGAGAAAATTATTTAAGAACAAGGACATAATTTAGGGATTTTCAAATAATACTATAGTTGACCCCCCCACACTTAAGATGTACATTGTCCTCAATGTACAAAGATAGATAAACTAACAACATAGTGATAAAATCAAAAGATAGGGAGAGAAGTGAAACTTCTTAAATTTTGGATGGAGTTAATGAAGAGAAACGTAGGAGTGCCTCGAGCTGTTTGAACTTGAATCCTTAAAGCAGTCGGTCTGATTTTATTGTATCCTAAGCTAAATTTGAATGTCATGAATAATAATGATAATAAAAATAAGAATAAAAGTAAATAATGGAAAATGAAATAAGGAAGATAACGAGAAAAGGAAAGGAAGAAAGGGGTTTAAATAGAGATGTCGCCGACGCCCATATTCCTATTTGTGGTACCCACACGGCCACGACCATGGCCGTGTGTAAGGCCGTATGGGTATGGAAGACTTGCGCCTAAACATGAAAAGAATTAAGCTAAACTAATTAGTAGGGTTAGTGCTCGGGTTACCTCCTGAGAAGCGCTCGTTTAGAGTCTTAAGCTAGACTTACCTCTCATTTGCATAATCATGGTGGTTTGAGGAGTGAAAAATCCTTTCGCATGCTATCATTATATAGTTTGAGTCGAGTAGCGTTTACTTTAAAAGTGTCGAAAATAGGATTACTTACCTCGACTGTTCCTTAAGAGAAGACGTTGAGTACCTTAAAAGGGTGTCTTCGTTTGTATTTAGGTCTGATATGGTGATTCGAGGGTCTGTTTTATCTAACAGTACATGATCTCCTATTTTAAAGTGATTTGATTTTCCTGGGGTTCCTTTGATTTTAATTCGTGTGTTCCTAGTTTCTCCTTGAAATGTGTCTTCCACTCATCTAGCTCATCTATCTGAAGCCTTTACTCCTCATGAGTTATTTCCTTGTTGGTATGAGGTATAGGATCTGGCTCAGTGGTGTAGTTCCGTGGTGCTTCATGAAAAGAAAGTTTAACCGAATGATTATCAATAGAATTTATGTTTTCACCTTTATCACTCGATGTCCTACCTGAGTCGAGAGCTTGAAGACTGATTGATTCGTCACCTACACGATGTATGAGTTCTCCTGTACCCCCATCATTTTTAGCTCTGGCATTTGCTAAAAAGGGTCTTCCTAAAATTAAGGGGATACTATTGTCCTCATCCATATCTAAAACAACAAAGTTCTACTGGGAATATAAATCTATCAATTTTAACTAGTACATATTCAATTATACCCTTAGAAATTCGAATAATTTTATCAGCTAATTGAATGCTCATCCTAGTTTGTTTGGGTTTCTCTAGACCTAGCTGTTTAGACATTTTATAAGGCATAACATTTATGCTTGCCCCTAACTCAGCTAGTGCGTTATTAACCGATAAACAACCAATTAAACATGGAATTGTAAAACTCCCTAGATCTTTTAATTTTCGTGGTAGTTTGTTTTGCAACATTGCTGAGCACATTACGTTTAATTCCACATGTGATGCTTCGTCTAACCTCCGCTTGTTTGTTAAAAGCTCTTTTAAAAATTTCCTTGAATCTGACATCTGTGAAAGAGCTTCAAGAAACGGTAAATTAATATTTAATTTTTTAAAAGCTTAAGAAACTTACCGAACTGTTCATCTGTATTGTATTTTTTCATCGCATTGGGGTATGGTATACAAGGTTGGTATTCTTTAATTACATTTTTTATTTTTCTTGGCTTACCTCAACCTTACCTTCTCTTACCATAGGTTCTTTCCTTGGCTCAGATTTAGATTCCACTAACCCTTCACTATTTTGAGCGGTTATGGCTTTAAGTTTCTCCTTTGGGTTAGTCTCAGTGTTACTTGGCAGACTACCTTTTGATCGTTTGGAGATCAGCTTAGCGAGTTACCCTAACTGGTTCTCGATCCCTTGAATCGATGCTTGTTGATTTTAAGTGTTGTTTCGGTGTTTTGGAAATGTGTTTCAGACACCACGATGAATTTTTTCAGCATCTCCTCAAGGTTCAGATTCTTTTCCTGTGGGTAGGGCTGTTGTTGGAAGTTTGGAGGAGGGTTGTTGTCTTTGATTTCCTTAACCACCCAATGAGAAATTGGGGTGGTTCCTCCAACCTGGGTTATAAGAATTACTATAAGGGTTATTTTGAGATCTGAAATTGTTACCCATATAGTTCATCTGTTCGCTTCCCATGCTAGGATTGTAGGGTGGGTACTCAGGATTCGCCACGCCTCCTAGATTTAACATCAATCTTTTTATTTAACATCTCTACCTAATTTGTGATCATCTAAATTGTCGAGTTTTAAAATTTATAAAGAGAATGATCAAACTTGGAAACTAACTCTGACAACGACTTAAGGCAAGTGCACCTATCGAATAGTAGTATAGCTTAGGTAAGACCGGATTGTCGAACCCAAAGGAACTAAAAGTACTAATACTAACATTCTTTCTATTATTTAGCCTAAATATTAAGTGATTTGTTGTTTAATCTAAATTAACTAACTACTAAGCTAAAGACGCAAAGACAAAAACAATGAATTGGGGAAATAAATTTAGGAAAACTCAGTTGACTAAGATGATACCCTTAGGAAGAATCCACCTAGACTTCACTCGTTATCTAACACTGAACCAGACGATTTATTCACTTGACTTGATCCGTAAGATTCCCTAATTTATATTAAACCCTCTCTCGAGGCGAATAATGTCTAACCCTAGGTTGATTAATTGAAATCTCTTTCTAATTAAAACCCCTAGAATCGTATTAACTCGATCTATGGACTCCTATATTAGGTTTCACCCTAATCCGATAAAATCTCGTCACCCTATCTCTAGGCGCGCGATCAACTCCGCTTAATTATGCTAGATCTGCTCTTAAGCAAGGACTTTTGCTCCACTACCTAAGCACATTCAACTTGAATCAATATCCTTAAAATATTAACACAAGAATTAAACACACATAATTAAGAACAAATCAAGTATTTATCATATAGTTCAGAAAAAAATAACAAGATCCATCTTAGGTTTCATCCCCTTCAGGTATCTGAAGGGTTTAGTTCATAACCATAAAAGAAAACATCTCAGAAGAAAAGATAAAACAAAACATAAAAAATCCCTAAAACTCCCTCAAAGAATTGAAGGAGAGATTCGCCGTCTTGAGTAGAACTCCGACTTCTTGAGATGGATCAACTGGCTATCTTCGAGTGATTCCCACGAATCTGGCCTTCTGGCTCGACTTCTTAGCCTAGCTGACTGCCTCACTGACCGCCCCTTTCAAGTTACACTTAGGGTCTTTATATAGGCTCTTGGAATGCGTTTTTTTCTCCCTAAGTATCCTTTTCCGAGTGAAATTACTCTATTCCACGACAGGGGCACGGCCATGGCACACGCCCGTATGAATCGACTTCAGGTTGTGTTCGGGTCTGGTGATGGAGGCACGATCGTGTAAATCGTGGTTAGGCCATGTTCTAGTTAATTGACGAGGCACGGCAGGTGTGTGGCTTGAAGTCTAGGTAGTGTGTCAATTTCCACTTTGGCCCAAATTGGCCCGTTTTAAGCTTATTTTTTGTTCTTTTCATCATCCTCGGGTGCTTTCCTAAGTATAAAACATGAAAAGAAAGGATTAAGAGCACCTTTTTACATAAATCAAGGGCTAAATCATCCGAAAACATGCTAAATGTGAGATTAAAATATGTTACTTTTAAGGTTTATCAATTTGATAGCATGGTTATTGCGTAGAGGTTGAAAACTCTGGCTGCTTTTGTCGGCCTTGTCCTTGTAACTTTCCACTGATATTTGTTCAGTGACATCTCCTCTATAAAATCATAGGCCGCCTCAGGAGTTTTGTTATTTAGGGTTCCACCGGCTGCTAAATCAATAATTGCCTGGTTGAGGGGTTCACATCGTTGTAAAAGGTTTGGACCTGTAGCCATAAGGGTAATCCATGGTGTGGCAACCTTTTCAATAGATCTTTCTATCTCTCCCATGCATCGCATAGTGTTTATAGATCCATCTGCACAAAAGAAGAGATATCATTCCTTAATTTGGCCGTTTTGGCTGGCGAACAATATTTTAATAAAATTTTTCGGTTATTTGGTCCCATGTAGTGATTGATCCTCGTGGAAGAGAATTCAACCACTATTTGGCTTTATTCCTCAATGAAAAGGGAAATAACCGAAGACGAATGGCATCATCAGAAACGCCATTTATTTTGAAGGTATCACAGAATTCTAGAAAGTTTGCTAAATGAGTATTTGGGTCTTAGTCCTGCAAACCATCAAATTGAACAAATTGTTGAATCATTTGTTTAGTGTTAGGTTTCAGTTCAAAATTATTAGCAGCTATAGTAGGCCTAACGATACTAGATTCAGCTTCTGTTAAATTAGGTTTAGCATAATCATACATAGTACGAGGGGAATGGTTTTCGGCCAGCTCCTGAGGTAGCGGATTAATCTCAGCCATCTCTTCGGTAGTATTAATTTCGTCTTCTTGCTCTTCTTCTATATAGTTTAAACTTCGCCTTATTTTTCTGCGATTTCTGCGAACAATACTTTCAATATCACTGTCGTAAATTAGGGGTCCTGTCGGATTCCTTCTAGTCATACACTAGAGGTACCTACTAGGAATAGATAAAAAGAAAAAGAAAATTAATACTATTTTGGAGGTCCCATCGCTCATTGTTTGCCTCCAATAGTTGGATCCTTTGGCTCTGCGCCGCTTCTCGACCTTTTGTGCTTGAGCCTCATGGAACCTCCTCTTCCTTTGATCGACCACGACCTTCTCTTCTTGGATTTCTTGGCGCCATTGTTACGAGCTTACTATTTTGCGTTCCTACCACACTTCCTTTCAACTCTTCAATTTGGTTTAGGCTTGATTCCAACTTCATAGTAGAGTTGTGGCTTCGACACAATCGCTTCTCTGAGTTCTCGCTACTCGAGCTTTTAACATCTCATTTTGCTTTGGCTCTCCAGTATTTCTCGAGTATCCTTTTGTGCTTGAGCCTCATGGAACCTCCTCTTCCATCGACCACGACCTTCTCTTCTTGGATTTCTTGGCGCCATTGTTACGAGGCTTTACCCAACCCAGCAATCCTTATCGATGAGTGCAATTTTGTTGTCGATCTTCAATTTGTCCAAATCTTCTTGACCTTCCTTTTCCCTTTTCTCGGTTTCTCGCCTCGATTTACGGACATCAATATCTAACCTCAAGTGTATTTTTTCTTCCTCCAGTTGCTCTATCTTCTTCCCTAACTTCGAACTTTTACTTTCGAAGTCTTGTTTTAAGATTTCCAACTCGGAAGGGACTACTTGCAGGTATTCCTCTATCGGTCGAGCACCATCTTGTGTCGATCTAGGGATATTATCATTGATTCTCTTATTCCGCCAAGCATTTTATTCGAGGGTTGTCATTGGACCTACAGCAGCTCTCTTCATTCGGTGAGTCTGCTTCAAGCATCAGAAATCTCTCGAGCCTTCTTCTTATAATAATCTCCCTTATACGAGAACTCAAATTGAGCTAGCCCAAATGTGGCCGGTATGAACTGTCTTAATCTATACTGCCTTAGCACAAGCAAAGGAGCTTACCGAATGACTCCCCAAATTCCTGACAGGGGTACCCAATCATAACTCCCACATCGATAGAGAATTTCGTTGGGAACCAACCAATGATCTCTCCACTTAACATCTTCTTCCTTAAGATTTCGAAGGAGCGTGACCCAATTCTTTTCTGATACATCATCTCTTCTGGGTGTGGCTGCTAATTCTTTTAGCGGTGAGTAATTCTCGGAAAAAACCCTATAAGAGACTTTATCCATCCTCCAGAAATGGCTATGGAACCAAGCTACCAATAATTGTATGCACCCTATAAATCTGCCCTCACCTGCTCTCGCACGCAGTCAAAGATCTAAATGTCTCAGCAAGATTGCAGAAACAAGTGTGACCCCTCTATCAAGTCGGTCGAAGAGATCCGAGACTGCTTCATCTACATATCCCAATGACCTAGGAAAAACCATTAAACCATAGATACTCAAAGCAAAAACGTCAACTCTCCTCTTTGTATCAGGATGTACTAGAATCAAATCCATCAGAATCCTCCATGGAATGCATTTACTCTCACCTTTCTGCTTGATCCTCGCTGCAACCCACTGCTTACTCATCCCTGTGATATTCATCATCTTCTTTAAAAAGGTTGGGCCATAAGCGGCTTTAATATAGGCCTTGTCGACTTGGACCTTCGGGCAATGAAGTAAAGCCATATATTCTTCTATAGTGGGTACCAAATCTACCCCCCAAAGGTAAAACAGCTATAGGCATGATTCCAATACTAAGTGAGGGCCCGGAATAAATGCTCATCTATAGTGATGCCAAGTAAGTAAGGAAAATCCCCATAATTCCCATAAAACAACTGCCTAGTCTCTTCATCCCACTGGTCCCATATTTCTTTTAATTCTCGAAGATCATTTTGCGTCACGCTAATGCGAGTGTAATCACATAACTCGATCGTACCCTCGGCTAAATTGTCCCCTTTTCTAATTGCGCTTGTTCTAACCATATTCAGGCAGTCGCATTATCCTCTACTTTATCAAGGAATTCGTTCTCCATGACAAGTTTCCTAAATTAGAAACCGAACGTAAATCGACACCTCTTTAAAATAAAATGACATGCAATTGCGATAAAATGCAACAAGTTAGTATCATGCACCAGAAATAAAATTCAAAATATGCGAAAAAATGATCTAATACCTATCTGGGTAATTGCTAGGGTTTGGCGTAGCTCTATCTAGGGAAAGTTCCTAGGGCTCTCTATATGCGGTTTGGCTCTAAAGCAAGGGTACCTGAACCAGTAGATTCCTTGGTCCTCACCCATTATAGGTTCATACGGACCGAGTTGATTCGAGGGAATACATTTCCCTATGGGCGCATTGAGGTGAAAACCTCACGACATAGAATGCAGATGTATCCGAAAGTGATCTACTATCACGCGGAGGTGAAAACCTCACGAAGGAGTAACTTCTCACTCTCACTTAAAGATGTGACCAGCGGTCATGCAATTATGATGCAAGCGTATCCTAAACACTTAAAACGTAGAAAAACATCGTGATGGAAAAAAAAGTCCAAACCAAATTTTAATTTTCAATAAAAGGACATTAATCAATCAATTCTATGGCTTGACTCTCTTATTGGTCCCCAGTGGAGTCACCAAGCTGTCGAAACCATCTTTTTTGTTTGGAAAAACTGGCTGACTTTGAAAAGGAAAATGGAGTCCTCACCAATCCTTTTTTGAAGTGCGATTGGGCCACTTTTGAAAATGTTTTGGTCTACGAATTTTAAGAAAAATGGGTTCGAGAGTCGGTTACGCACGAGGAAGGATTAGCACCTTCGCAATGCCCAAAATTGGTACCTTATTGATTGATTAATGTCCTAATATTGAAAATTGAAAGAGATATTAAAATATGAATCCTTTGGAAAATGTTTGGATAATTGAATTGGATGTCAAAATTTTCTTGTTTGAAAGGATGAAATTCACCTCCATACGATGGAAGGATTAAAATTCATGTTTGCCCAAAATTGGTACCTTGACACCAATCCTTTGGATCATTTCATGATTTCAAAAAAACCAAATTTTAATTTTCAATAAAAGGACATTAATCATGGCTTGACTCTCTTATTGGTCCCCAAAGGAGTCACCAAGTCTGTCGATTTTTTGTTTGGAAAACTGGGTGACTTTGAAAAGGAAAATGGAGTCCTCACCAATCCTTTTTTGTAATTTTGGAAAAGTTTGAAAGGATGAAATATCACCTCGAACCGCGTTAGGATTGTTTCAAACCTTTGACACCAAGATCATTTCATGATTTCCAAAATTCATGCATTGTAATTTAAAAGGGTATTAGATATTTGGCCAAGCGAGAAGAAAGCGAAACCCGGCCGTTAGGGCACGATTCCTCGAATGTCCAAACATGAAACATTGCCTTATTTTTGAAGTTGAGAAAATCGATCAGAACTTTAAAAGGATATTTGGTCCTTTGAATGACGAAAAATTGAAACCTAATACGTTAGGTGATGGATGTCGATTCCACCAATATAAACCTACACCTAGTTGCAAATTTTAGCGATTATAGGGGTAAGGTCGATCCACGAGGTGGTTTCTTGAAAATCGTCTATCTCTTGACCGAGTTAGTGTACAGGCGATTGTCGTGCCATGACGTTGGGGAGTAAAATGTTTAAACACAAGCAGAACACGAAAATAAAAGCGTAAAAAGCAACAGTTTAAATAAGAAAATAAATTGAAATAGTATGAAAAGAAATTGATAAAACTTAGCTCGACCTCAAGCACGATTTTTCTGTCTTTGACCGATCTTGAAATTAGATGAACTCGTCTTTCTCGATAAACTAGTTATAGCTACCAAGGGCGCCGAGAACCAACTCTTCCTTGTGTAAATTAGCTATGGAGCGTCCTATAACTAACCCTTACCGATCGAACAACCTACGAAACGTTCGTGGCTTAGAACTCCGGCGACTTTGCGTTCTAGAAAACCTAGCTCGAACCAATGCCCTCAAGCGTTGGGACATTTAAATCCGGTTACTATTTCCCTTGACGGAACCGAACAGCAATCCCCACTTGGCACACCAATGTGTTCACGGAAGACCAATTAGACAATCGATCCTTTGAATTCCAATCGTCGTCTAGTCGTGCTAACTCAAGCAGCGTCTTTTTGACTCGATGCGACTTGACTTTATGAGTGACGAGGTCATACTCTAATCCGGAGAAATAATAAGTATCGAAAATCGAGAGTTGAGTAGCTCGGGTTAAGTAACTCACGGGTTTTTTTGACAGGTTAATCTGGCTTAAAGTGAAAGGGTTTAGTGTGGCATGATTTTACTCATGCTTAAATGTGATGGAAAGTGTTTGGGTTTTGTAAAGGATGATGGAATTTTAGGAAGGAAGGGGACTTGGAAGGTAATTAAACCAATTTTGGAAAAGAAACAAAAATGGATTGGGATTGGCGAGAATATGGACGTTTGGCTTGAAAGAAAATAAAAGAAATCCTATTCTAATTTGCAATAGGAAAAGAGAAAAACAACTCCAAATAGGAATAGGAAAAGAGAATTGATTAATTGATGATTATCCCAATACAAACATCCCTATTTATACTAATGAATTTACTAAAATAAAGCAACTAATTAAATATAAAATCTTAAATAAAAAAATTAAAAATAAAATAAAATAAACTAAAAATAGAATTTTCTATTCTTGGCTTTTTACAAAGTCAAATAATGAGTCCTTGGCTTCCTCCATCTTTTTAATTAATTAAATATAAAATCTTAAATTTTCTTTAAAATAAAATAAACTAAAATAATTTAGCCCAGTCAAATTGCTTGATGAGTCCTTGGCTTCCTCCATCTTTTTAATTTAGCCCAATTTCCATGATTTTCTTTCAATTTAGCCCTTTCAGATGTTTCCGATCAATTGCGTCCCTAACAAGAATTAAATCATAAAAATGCAAATTAGCGAGGATTAATTTCAGAAATACACCGAATTAAATACAAGAAATCATGCAAAATAATCATGTTATCAATTCCCCCTACATAGCTCATGCTTGCCCTCAAGCATGTTGCTCGTTCAAACATTAAAATTAATTCCACAATTTATTAAGACCCGAGCCTCTTTTCTGCATCATTACTCAATGTAGACAACATAGGCAAAAATAATTTAATAAATGCTCAGAACATTTAGTTTAATTAACAAGACAAGTGTCATGAAATTCAATATATGCGAACTAGATAATTTCATTAAATAGAGTTTGATTTCGATAAATTGCAAGGCATTATTAATATACTTTTAGAAAAATAAACTAGACATGGTCAAACCTTTTTACGCGAACTAGGATGACAACCCAAGCACCTATCCGGTTACTCGATTCGAGCGGTCTTTATTATTGGGCTCATTAGCGGAATGTTATTAAGCCATCGACTCGTCACTCGAACCTTTTATGCGAGATGAGATGACAACCCAAGCACCTTACCGGTTACTCAATCCGGTCACATTTTGAGACTTTCATTCATAACTCGAGCCTTTATTTATTTATTATTATTATATTTTTTCATTTTTATTCCTTTTTTTTTCATGCACAAGCAAATATTTTTTCAATCAACCAATTCATGAAAATCTAGCTACATACATCAACATTAAAACACAAGTGTCGATTAATATATATACTTGAGCATTTTAAAAAAATTTTACCCAATTGTCCAAGTTGACCAAGTATGAGTTAAAGGCTCAGTGTCAAATAAACTGTTGAATGAATTCAATGCAAGATTCAACATATGCAAAAGAGAAACATGCAGCCAAAATCAATCAACCATCCATGCATACTTACTATATTCATCCCCCCTACTTATTCTAAGCTTGTCCTCAAGCATGTGCATATTATAGATAGTAAAAAAAAAATCAGTAGCTCAAAATAAAATGAAAAGTTTAGAACACTCCCATGTGTTTCTTCAATGATTTTGTCGATGTTGGGGTAGTGGTTTTGTAGGATATCAAGAATTGTGGAGACACGAGTTTCCATCGTTCCAAGTCTCGCCTCGATTAGTTCTAAGCGATCCTCCACAGACGGAGGTTGTTCTCGCGTTCTCTTGTATCAATTCATGGCCGTTGGCGAAAACCATATTCTCACGAGTAGTTCGTGTACGGAGGGACAAAATAAAGCGAAGTAGGGGTGCTTGGCAAGCAATCCCATAGAATCAAACAATATTTGTCTAGGCTGCTCATACTATATGCACAAGTAAAAGTTGAGAAATCAATTTAGGAAAAAAGTCGAGAAGCTAGATTAGAAATAAATGATCCAAGTATGAGTGGGCGGTTGTATACATAAGCGGTATGAAAATTACGTGCAAACCAATATCCTAGATTGACTTTAAAACCGAATGCATGCACCACAAAAGAACGTTCGATTTTAGTTAAAGCGGTGATGCATCATTTCTACCGAAAAGCTAAATGCCAAAATCGGTGTATATATCTCAAAGCGGTTCATGCACCAATAAGTCTTTTGTGGATTTGGATTATACAAATGATCGAAATTAGTTAAAACACGATAAACATCTTTGTGCATCAAAGTTGTTGAATATCTATGAGCGCGAATGATAATAATCGGTGAATATCATCATGACCGATGAAACCCATAGCAACGTTAAATTGAAATTGACATCAGAAAGTCTTTTCCAAGCAAGCAGCGAGACAATATTTTGCGTTTCAGCAGTTTGCAAGGCATTAATATCGAAGCTAAAAGTTGTGTATAATTCATATACTAATTCATAATATGCATTATAAGTGATATTAGCATATAAAGTCCAACCAATAGCATCAAAATAATGAAACACGATAGCATGCATATCTAGAAGTTCAAGAGTGGGAAAATCGATTTGCTTACGGGATAGGGAGCGGCGTTGTCGGATGGCATCGTATCGTGTTTGATGTTCGATGTTGAAAGTCGAGAAACCCACGAAGTCAACTTTCCGTTGGAATTGTATTGGCACGACTCGTGCATTCTTATTGGCCGTCTCGGGGTGGTCAAATGTGCTCGTTAAGCGAGTCGGGTGGATTTTCTTCTTGATGATGTCGATCTTGATGTGCGGGGTGTCGGTTGTCTTGATGGTTCTCGTGTCGATTATCGGCGACTTGGGTTTAGCGTTGAGTAACTTGTTAAATCAACCGTAGGGTAACCGGCGTTGTCATTAGAGGTCCCGACTTCTTTGGGACTAGTGAAGTGTCGAAATCAATGAGTGTTGGTCGTCGTTGGCGTCGAGGTCTCAATGGGCGGCTTCTTTGTTGTGGTGGAGGTTCACGGAGGAGCATTTTCGTCGTCTAAATCGACAAATAGAGTGCGGTGAAAGCGGTGTCAATTTCGGTTGGTGGCTGGGCGGGATGTTATCGATCGTTTGGTTTCTAGTTCAGACCATTGCGTCTGTGGCAGCGACACAAAGGTTGATTACATTACGAGGAAGGGGCGATGGCGGTGCAGCGGCCTTCGGCGGTGATTCTTGACGGCACACGGTGAACTTGCGACGGTGATTGAGAATGGCTTGTTTCGGCCGATTTTTAAATGGTTGAAGGTGAGGGTTCAAATGTGTTGTTGTTTAAAGGCGGTGGAAGGTGGTTTTGTTGTGAAAAGAAATAAAAAAATGAAAAAAAATAAGAAAAGGGTGGTGGTTGGAGGTGTTGGCGTCGACCGACAATTGTGGCAGTACGGGAGTGAAACGGCGACGAGGGGCGAGGGGCACGGTGGTGAAGTGGGGTTTGTCGTGGTGGAAGAGAAGAGAATAGAGGGAGGGGTGAAGGAAAGGTGTCGGCGTCGGTAAGGGGAGAGGAAAACGGCGATGCTGGCGGCTTCGGTGTGCGACGGTGGTGGCTTGGTGTCTGACCCGTGGTGGCCAGCCGGTGAAGGTGTGGCGGCGGCGGCGGTGTCTTGAGGTGTTAGGGTTTGTTTTTTTTCTTTTGTGTGTTGAAGAAGATGAAGAAGATGAAAGGGGTTGGGTGTTTTATTTTATTTTCTTTTCTATTTTCTTTTTCCCTTATTTGTTTTTTTTCTTTATTTTGTATTGGGTTGATTTTTTTTGGGTAGATAATTTTAATTGGGTATGTGTTTATGGGAATGGAAAGTGGGTTAAATGGATGAGTATTATGGGTATTGGGTTGATGGGTTATTTGAGTTTGGGTTAATGGGTTAGGTTATTGGGTTGTTTTTTTTTTTGTTGGGTTGGTATTTGGGTAGTTGTTGGTGGGTTAAATGGATAATGGGTTTTGGGTAGTTGTTGAGTATAATGGGTATTGGGTAGATGGGTTAAGTTTGGGTAATGGGTATTTTTTTGTGTGTGTGTGTGTGTGATTTTTTTTTGGATTTTTTTTTTAATTTTGGTAAATGCATGTCACCTTCTAGCCCGTCGTGCTCGCGCCATCACTATTATCTGATTCTCGAAAATTCATGCTCTCCATTATTTTCCTGAAAACATCAAATCAATTGAACTAAGTAAAAATTTATTTATTTACAACCTAAATTACTAAACCTTAAAATCAAATAAATTAAAAGAAATTTGGGGTGCCTCCCAAAAAGCGCTTTTGTTTAACGTCGTTAGCTCGACGACCTATTTATTCAAATTTTGGGTTAAATCGAGAATAATCTCCTCAAGCGTAATGCGTTTGAAAGTTCTCGAAAAAGGGTTTTAGTCGTTGCCCATTCACCTTAAAGTACTTTCGTGTTTCTTCGCTTTGAATTTCCAATTGTACCATTAGAAAATAAATTAGTAATAATAAATGGTCCTATCCATTTGGATCGAAGCTTACCAGCGAAAATTTTTAAGGTGGAGTCGTGTAGGAGAACTTTTTGTCCTATTGAAAACTGCTTACGAGTGATGAATTTGTCATGAAACGCCTTTGTCTTTTCTTTATAAACTCGAGCATTTTCATATCGTCGTTTCTAATTTCCTCGAGCTCTTGGATGTCCGGTTTACGATATTTTCCTCTGAGACTCCATCTCCATATTACCTTTGCTTAGCGCCCAAAATGCCTTGTGTTCTAACTTCATTGGAAGATGACATGGTTTATCGAAAGCGAGTCGGTGGGTGACATGCCTATTGGTCCCTTGTAAGCCGTCCTATAGGCCCAAAGTGCATCATTAAGTCTCGAGCTCCAATCCTTCCTGTTAGGTTTAACCGTCTTTTCCAGAATGGATTTGATCACTCGATTCGACACTTCGGCTTGTCCGTTCGTTTGTGGATGGTAAGCAGTGGAAATCCGTTGAGTCACTCCATATTTCTCCATCAGTGCACTTACGAGCTTATTGCAGAAATGAGTTCCTCAGTCACTGATTATCGCTCGTGGAGTGCCATACGAAAAAATAGAACTTTTAAGAAAGTCAACCACGGTTTTAGCGTTATCATTACGAGTGGCTTTCGCCTCTATCCATAGAGACATAATCAACGCTAAGTATATATAAAATTACGAAAGAAGAAAGCGAAGAGACCCATAAAGTCGATGCCCCACATCAAAAATTCACAAATATGAATGGAAGTAAGGGGCATCTGGTTTGACGACCAAGGTTGCCAACTTTTGGCATTTTTCACATGTTTTGCAAAATAAAAGGCATCACAAAATATATTCGGCCAAAATAGCCCTCATTCGAGAATTTTGTTTGCGATTCGTTTAGGTCAAAGTGTCCTCCACATGCATAAGAATGACAAAAGGTTAAGATAGATGTACCTCTGTTTGACTACACAGGTCGAATTACAGTGCGAGCAATGTTTCCAAAGGTAAGGATCGTCCCAAATGTAATATCGCGCATCCTTTTTAATCTTATCTCTTTTAGACCTTGGTAAATCTGAAGGAATAGTACCTGTAACGAGATAATTTACTATGTCTGCGTACCAAGGATGAACCGCATCTGCTGCAAACAGGTTTTCATTTGGAAAGTTGTCTTTCAACGGTGTGTCATCTACTGGAATCGGTAATCGACTCAAATGGTCGGCTACTAGGTTTTCGCATCCTTTTTTATCTCGTATTTCAAAGTCAAACTCTTGTAGGAGCAGAATCCACCTGATCAGTCGGGGTTTTGCCTCTTTCTTCCCTATCAAGTACTTTAAAGCTGCATGATCAGAAAAGATAATAACTTTAGTTCCCAATAGGTAAGACCTAAATTTATTTAAAGCAAACACAACAGCTAGTAGTTCTTTCTCGGTGGTTGTGTAATTGCTTTGGGCAGCGTCCAAAGTCTTCGAAGCATAGTAGATAACATGAGGTTCTTTCCCTATTCTTTGGCCAAGAACAGCTCCCACACTTTGGTCACTGGCATCACACATAATCTCGAGCAGGAAGTCTCAATTTGGTGGTCGCACTATGGGAGCGGAGACCAATTTACCTTGACACATCAAATGCATCTTTACAAGTCTAATCAATTCAAATTCTTTATCCTTTTTGTAACAGGCTGTAAAGTGGTCGCGCGACTTTTGAGAAATCTTTCATGAACCGTCAGTAAAATCCTGCATGGCCAAGAAATGAACGAACCTCCCTCAGGATGTGGGGTAAGGTAATGAGTCAATAATATCCGTTTTAGCCTTATCGACCATAATTCCTTAGAGAAACTATATGACCCAAAATTAACCCTTTGTCAACCATGAAATGGCATTTTCATAATTTAAAAGCAGATTAAATTCTAGGCATCTTTGTAGTATTTTAGCAAGATTATCAAGACATTTGTTAAAAGAGTTACCAGTATCGTGAAATCATCCATGAAGACTTGATGATTTTCTCGACATAATCGAAGAATATGCTCACCATGCATCTTTGGAAGGTGGTAGGAGCATTGCGAGTCCAAACGACATTAAATCTATATGCAAGCGTTTGAATGGGCACGTGAAAGTCATCTTGTCTTGATCCTCTGGAGCCACCGAATCGAAAAATCACGAATATCCATCGTGACAACGGTAATGGGTCTTACCAGCTAATCGTTCGAGCATCTGATCGATGAAAGGAAGTGGAAAATGGTCTTTCCGTGTTGCTGCATTTAATTTTCTGTAGTCGATGCAAACCCTCCATCCATTCTGGACTCGTGTAGGAACCAGCTCTCCTGACGAATTTTTCACCACTGTCACGCCAGTTTTCTTGGGCACGATATGGACCGGGCTAACCCAATTATTGTCGAAAATCGGGTATATCATTCCAGCATCTAACAGCTTCTGGATCTCCTTCTTTACTACCTCTATCATAGGCGGATTAAGGTGTCTTTGAGCATCTCCCTTTGGTTTCGCGTTCTCTTCGATGAAAATTTTGTGCATACATGTGGACAGACTTAGTCCCTTTATGTCAGCTATCGTCCAACCTATGGCTTCTTTATAATTTATTAGAACTCGAACTAAACTTTCCTCCTCGTCTGTGGTTAATTTCTTTGACACTATCACCGGTAAGGTGTCTTTTTCTCCCAAAAAGACGTACTTAAGGTGGTCCGGTAATGTTTTAAGCTCCAAGGTTGGTGGCTGCAAAACTGAAGGCAACATTTTAGTTTGGGAAGGTAATAGTTCAAATGGATTACCTTGGTTCGTCAATGATGGTTGCGTTTCTAAGTGTTTGACAATCTCTGCATAGCGGCTCTTCAATGACAACTAATTCCTCGAGATGACGTAAAACATCCATGTCAATGCTTACGCAAAGGGCGGTTTCAACTCATCAAAGTTATGATACTCGAATAAAGAATGAGTTAAGCAATCTATAACATCAATGCTAGAAATATTTAGTAGTGAGTTAGGATGACTCATGGCTTCGTGAGCGTTGAATTTCACTATTTTGCCATCCAATTCCATTGTCGACGTTAAGCTCAGAACATCGATCTTTGCGCTTGCGGTACTTAAACGACCTTCCAAGTAAAATGTCGACGAATTAGTTGAGTTATCATCTTCCATATTGATAATGTAGAAATCTGCGGGGAAAACTAATTCGTTAATTTTAACAAGGGCGTCTTCAAGCGATCCCTCGGGATGAGCAGTGACTTTGTCCGCCAATTGGATTATTACTCTGTTTCTTTCAAAGGACCGCGTTAATCAACTTATAAGTAGAATAAGGCATAACATTAATTGAAGCCCCTAAATCACACATGGCTTTCTTAATGCCTACATTACCTAGGCATAACATTAATTGAAGCCCCTAAATCACACATGGCTTTCTTAATGCCTACATTACCTATCTCACAAGAAATGGCAAACATACCTTGCTCCTTGTATTTGGGAGGAACTTTCTTTTCGATCTTCGGAGACATTTTCTCCAACACTTACTCTTTCGTTACCTATCAACCTTCTCTTGCTAGAACATAATTCTTTAAGGAATTTACGCATAACGAGGATTTGTTTGATAGCGTCGAGTAAAGGGATATTTACCTCCACTTTCCTGAATGTCTCGAAAATTTCTTTTTCCTCCTTCTCTTTCTTATCTTTGGCAAGTCTCCCTGGAAAAGGAGGTGGTATCACGATTGGTTTCTGAATTTCTAACTCCGGCTTACCTGTTGGATCCATCACTTGCCTTTCTCGTTCCTTGTCTTGCCCACGACTTTTAGTTGGCACCGTTTCTAGGACATTTTCGCTAGGAAGAGTAATTGCGCTTGCATTCTGTCGAGGATTCGGCTCTGTCTGGGAAGGTAATTTACCTTGAGATTCTAAACGATTAACTGCCATCGAGAGTTTACTAACCTGATTGGTCAACTCTTGTATTGATGCGTCTGTCCTCTGTTGGTACTTTGTAGCATCGGCAGTAAGTCTTTCCACAATAGCTTCTAGAGATGTGCTCGACTTAGGTTACTGTTTGGTGGTTGTAGAGGTCTCGGTTGGTACGATTGATTATATCGGGGATTATCTCCGTAACTCAAGTTGGGGTGATCCTTCCACCCAGGATTGTAGGTGTTGGAGAAAGGATCATAGCATCTTTGAGGAGGTCCCGAAAAACCTCCGACAGCATCAACATGTGCCATTGAATTGTCGTTAAGGATTGGGCACGAATCCGTCGGATGTTTAGATGTAGTGCAAATTCCGCACAGTTGGGTCGGACTCTTTTTCTCTGTAAGCAAAGATTGAACAACATTGGTAAGCTTATCCAACTTATCTTCTAAAGATGAAACGTTTACCCCATGAACCCGTCTTGTGGGTTCTGAATTCGGTCGATACTGTTGAGAATTTTCTGCCATGGTGGATATCAGTTCTCTCGCCCTTTGAAGAGTCATATTGACAAGCGCCCTCCACTAGCGACATCGATCATTTTCATTTCCATAGGAGCAATCCCTCATAGAAATCTTGAAGGAGTATTTATTCGGTCAGCGGTGTTGAGGACAATTTGCACATAGTTTTTTGTATCACTTCCAATAGTCGTAGAGCGATTCATTCTCCGTTTGGCGAATTCCCACTATGTCCCTCCGAAGTTCAATTTGCTCGTGAAGTGGGAAGAACTGTCAAGAAAAACACGAGATAAGTCATCCCGTTGTGATAGAGCAGGGGTAAGTAAAATAACCATTCTTTTCTTTGTATCAACTAAAGAAAAGGAAAGGCCGAAGTTTGATTTCATCTTGGTACTCCTGCGATTTCATGCTTGAGCGGACCATGTGGAATTCTCTCAAGTGGGTGTCAGATTTTCATTCTTGAGGCCTCAAAAGGTGGGCAAAAGGTGAATCAAGCTGATTTCGGCTCAAGCGGGTTCCTCCGATTGGATAATTGATGCATAATGGTATTTGCTCGTTGGGAGCGGTGGCTAGTTGACGAATGGTTGGGTTCGCCATACTTCTTGGTTCACCGAGGTTGCCTTTTCTTCTTTTGTTCCAAGAAGTGGTTCGGTCTCGATTCCAACCACTTGACTTGTTTCACGTCGAATTGCCTCTGCATGCAATTGCTTCGCTCAACTTTTCAACGTCGGTTCTAGGATCCCTTGCCCTAGTTAAACTTGATTTACACTTGCGTTTAAGAGCTTATCTCTTTTAAATGCGTGCTCGCGCGATTTCTCGATCTACGGGTCGTATTAGAGATCTCTGATAAAGACCTAGTCATGAAGACGAATTAAACAATTGTAGCGTTGCGGTCCCGAAGCGGCGCCAAACCGATAGCTATCGATTCCACCAATATAAACCTACACCTAGTTGCAAATTTTAGCGATATAGGGGTAGGGTCGATCCCACGAGACCGGTTTTCTTGAAAAATCGTCTATCTCTTGACCGATTAGTGTTGCAGGCGATTATCGTGCCATGACGTTGGGGGAGTAAAATGTTTAAACACAAGCAGAACGAGAAAATAAAAACGTAAAAATAGCAGTTTAAATAAGAAAATAAATTGAAATAGTATGAAAAGAAATCGATAAAACTTAGCTCGACCTCAAGCATGATTTTCACATCATTAACCCGATCCTCGAAATTAGATGAACTCGTCTTTCTCGGTAAACTAGTTATAGCTACCAAGGGCGCCTCGGGAACCAACTCTTCCTTATGTAAATTAGCTATGGAGCGTCCTATAACTAACCCTTACCGATCGAACAACCTCTGAAACGTTCGTGGCTTAGAACTCCGCGACTTTGCGTTCTAGAAAACCTAGCTCGAACCAATGCCCTCAAGCGTTGGGACATTTAAATCCGGTTACTACTTCCTTGGCCAACCAAGCAACAATCCCCACTTGGCACGCCAATCATTCACGGAAGACCAATTAGACAATCGATCCTTTGAATTCCAAGCTGTCGTCTAGTCGTGCTAACTCAAATAGCGTCTTTTTGACTCGATCGACTTGACTTTATGGTGACGAGGTCATACTCTAATCCGGAGAAATAATAAGTATAAAAATTGAGAGTTGAATAGCTCGAGTTAAGTAACTCACGGGTTTTTTGGCGGGTTAATCTAAACTTAAAATTTGAAAGGGGTTTAGTGTGGCATGATTTTACTCATGCTTAAAGGTGATGGAAAGTGTTTGGGTTTTGTAAAGGATGATGGAATTTTAGGAAGGAAGGGGACTTGGAAGGTAATTAAACCAATTTTGGAAAAGAAACAAAAATGGATTGGGATTGGCGAATATGGACGTTTGGCTTGAAAGAAAATAAAAGAAATCCTATTCTAATTTGCAATAGGAAAAGAGAGAAAAACAACTCCAAATAGGAATAGGAAAAGAGAGAATTGATTAATTGATGATTATCCCAATACAAACATCCCTATTTATACTAATGAATTTACTAAAATAGGCAACTAATTAAATATAAAATCTTAAATAAAAAATTAAAAATAAAATAAAATAAACTAAAATAGAATTTTCTATTCTTGGCTTTTTACAAAGTCAAATTGCTTGATGAGTCCTTGGCTTCCTCCATCTTTTTAATTTAGCCCAATTTCCATGATTTTCTTTCAATTTAGCCCTTTTCAAAGATGTTTAGATCAATTCGTCCCTAACAAGAATTAAATCATAAAAATGCAAATTAGCGAGGATTAATTTGAAATACACGAATTAAATACAAGAAATCATGCAAAATAATCATGTTATCATTAGGGCACAATTTCTCAAAACTTCATAAGCACAAAATATTGCCTTGCTTTTAGTTTTAAAAAGCGGACACGATATCAAAGGATATTCAATGATTTGGTCGAGATAGAAGCGAAACCCAAAGACGTTAGGGCACGATTCCACAATTTCCAAAACATGAAACATTGCCTTGTTTAAAAACATTTTATGAGTTTTGAAAAAGCGTGGTAAAAGGAAAAAGCGAGATAAACGATAGTATTAATACTAAAGAAAATGACAAATGATAATAAAAGTAATAGGAATGATAACAAAATAGTCACAAAAATATAAGAAACAATAATAATAATACTAATAAAAGTAATGAATATAGTAATAATAAAAAAAGGTAAATATAATATTAAAATACTAAGTATAACAATAGAATAATAATATTTAAACAATAGTATTGATAAAAAAATAGTAATAGTAAAAAAAATAATGTACAATAAAGAACATAAAGTAAACAATAATATATATAATAATAGTAATAATAGCAGAGAGAACGTGATTATAACAATAATAATATAAAAAAGTAAAAAAATTAAAAATGATTAATTTAATGGTAAAATAACAAAATAATTGGAGAGGGACTAAATTGGATCAAAGTCGGAAGATTTGGGCCAAATTTAAAACAAAAGAAGGTAAAAGGGCTAAATTGTGCGGCGTGCGCAACCTAGGGACCAAAATAGCAATAAACCCTCCCTCTGAAATGGTGCATTTGGGTAAGGACTAAATTGAAATAGCAAGCAAGATTTAGGGCCAAATTTAAAAATATAAAAAAATAGAGGGGACATGATTAAAATTGGACACCAAAGGGAAGGACTAAATGCGCAATTTACCCCTTAAGGGTAAAAGCGCGCGGACCCTAGGCCCGGGTCGAATTATCGCGCGGAGCAGATTCCCTATCTGATCTTAGTTTCTTATGAAGGTTAAAACCCTTTTTCTTTGTGCAGCATTCATTTTCTTTTTAAAAAATAGACCCCAAATGAAGCCCCCTCCATTTCCCTGCTAGGGCACGATCTCTCTCGCCGCAAGTCCCCCATTCTCGCACTATTAACGGCGGCCGGAGGAACCACGGTAAGCCCTCTCGATTTCTACCTTCTTTTTTTTTTAAAAACTTTGTTTGGGCTTTCTTTGAAAACCTATGAAATTAAATCGGAAAACGATGGAAAGATTTCTATTTTCAAAAATAAAGAAGACAAAAGGGAAAAAAAAAAGGTCGGACTCAACAACAAGAGGGACGAAAGAAAAAACCTTTTCTTGATTCTTCAGTATTGATTTGTAAACTCCTTTGTATATTTCTTGTGTAAATCGTGTAAAAAAAGTCCCTTGTATAGATTTCTACGGTGGCTTTTATAGCTTAAAACCCAACAGAAAATAACCCCCTTTTCGTCCCGTACTGTTTGCTACTTCCTATTTTGTAGGTACACTATCAGAGGCGTGGAGGAGCCTGTTGCGGAGAGGAGACATACTGTGTTGGGGCTCGAGGGCGATGTGGCTTGATGGGCTGTTGGCGGCGCGAGGCTACTGTGGCTAGGGTTTTCAAAACCCTGATTTCCATTTAAGTGGTGCTGAGTTGTTAACTTTTGGGCCTAGCTGTTTGGGTTTTTAATATTGGGTCATGGACTGATTAAATTCTGAGGCTTTTATGGTTTGGGCCCCGAGTTTAAAATTGGGCCTTCCAAATATATTGTATTATTTTTCAAATTTCGAAACATAATTTGAAATTGAGGCAAGTTTTTGAAGTGGTTGTCTACGTGCCAATGAAAGTGGCCACTACGATCATCACAACGACAGATAGCTTACCTATGTTTAAAGTTGTCAATTTTTAAAACAAAATCTTTGGGTTATGATTGATGCTGATATTATGGAAGTTTTTCAGTCCATTTATGAAGATCAATCCATTTGAAGAAATATATCTTAAGGATTGAATTTGATTGGATTGGATCGGATCAAATCAGATCATACATATCAAATCTCCGGTATCAAGGATGATGGAATGTAACAAATTTTGAAAACTTTTCTCCAAAAGCCTAATTTACTTTTTTCTTTATTATTATATTGTATTAATGCTATTTTAGCTGCTTAGAAGGAGGGATTGGATTGTAATTGATCTCTAGTATGTTAGTAAGTCTCGAATTTTTATATATTTGAAAAACTTGTATAGGTTTTGTAATTGTGCATTGAGAGCACTTATTTGTTCATAATGGAATGAATTTTGTGACTACATTTGAGAAAATAAACAAGTTCGTTTACTGCTTAAGTTCTCAAAGGGAGAACTTTGAGATGAGTGATCTAAGTCTTTAGATACAAAAGTGAGCTTACTATATTGAGGTGTGATAGCACTTAAACCCCTTGTTGTATTGGGATTAAATATTGTGGATTTACTCAATGAGTTAGGATCTTTAGACATAGGGAAATTAAATTGCATAAAAAAAATCTTTGTCTCTTGTTTTTATTGTGTTTTATGTAGTGTCATTTGAAGTGCCCACTTCTGCTACCACTTCTATTCAATACTCCGTTCTCTCAACAATTAACAATTGTCTATTTCAACAATAAAGAACCAAACACTCTTGCCTAAGACCTGGTAGGGACAATATTAGCATAGCAACTACCATCTACAACCACTAGTATGAAACAGTCTTCATACTAGACATAATGAGGTTCACCCAAGAAATGTTATTCAACTCGATGTATGCCTTGCGAACAAAGAAATGTTATGCATCAATGATTCTAATAGTCCAATGACATAAACAAAAACTTTTTAATAGTTTAATGGCCATTTTGTAACTTTTTGAAGTTGAACGACCAAAATGTGAACTTACTAATACTTTAGTGCCTTTTGGTGCACTTTACCCTAATAATTATCGACAAGTGATAGTGCGATAGCAAGACACGTTGCATTTTATAAGAGAACTCATTCAAACTCTGAAGACGATATTGTTGGGAGTGAAAATTGCTAACCTCAGAAAGATTAATCTTCATAAACCTTAAAATAAACATAAAAGATACCTTGCTAATACTTCGTATGAAAATATTCTATTGAGGCAACTTTGGAGAGTGCTTAAAGCAATGCCACGAGTAGTGCCTATTGGCTCTAGCACTATTCAGCTTCATAATGTACAATATATAGAATTGACAATTTTTATATTTAATGACATTCTAGATGAATGCATGGCCTTCTACAATATCCAAACATGTTATAGTGACATATCTTGAAGATTGGTTTGCATTAGATCAAGCAAATTGACTTCCCTAGTTTGAGGTGATTGGATTAGATCAGGTAACTTGGTAACATACTCCAAGGATTTGAAGACTTATTCTGGTCATATTAAAGATATTATCTTTTTTTTATTATCTTGCTATTTTGGTAAGAATATTGATTACACTTGATCTTCACCTTAAAAAGCCTTAAACTCTTATACATTGAAAGGCACAAGCCTTTCAGGGGGTTGATAAATGCCAAAATTAACATGTTTTAGTCTCATTCTTAATGCATTTTTGGATGATTATTCGATTTAAAATGGTGAATTTTATGCTCCTAATCCTTTAAATTCATGTTTCTATACTTAGGAGAGCATTTGGGAGCAAAATGAGCCAAAATCGTGAAATCAAAGCAAGTTTCAAGAGCCACATAGGCTGGATCATTCCACACGGGAAGGACACACGACCATGTGAGACACATAGGCTGCCACACGACCATGCACTAGATCATGTGAAAATCACGAATCGCACTCCAAACTTGCGTGAAAGCGCTTTTAGGCTTTTCGGGCATTTTCAGCCCTATATGTGAGAAAAATAAGAATATATGAGGGATAAGAAAGCAACTCGAAAAATACCATTGAAGCTGACTTCGAAGCAGATTTCTAATCGCGTGTCAGAGTCTTAATAACTTATATAATGAATGATCGAATCTAGAAACTAACTAAGACAACGATTGAGGGAAGAGCACCTATCGAACAATAGTATAGTTTAGTGGCAAGACCGGATTGTCGAACCCAAAGGAATCAAAAGTACTAATACTAACTTTCTTCTTATTATTTAGCCTAAGAATTAAGAGAATTGTTATCTAATCTAAAATTAATTAACTAGTAAGTTAAAGATGCTAAGACACAGAGAAAAAATTAGGGAAATACTTGTGGGAAAAACCAATTGATTAAGACAATACCAGAGGAAGAATCCACCTAGACTTCACTTGTTATTTAACTCTAAACCAGACGATTTATTCACTTGGCTTGATCCGTAGGATCCTAATTTATATTAATACCTCTCTCGAGATTCCTAACGTCTAAACCTAGGTTGATTAATTGAAATCTCTTTCTAATTAAAACCCCTAGAATTGCATTAACTCGATCTATGGACTCCCATATTAGGTTTAACCCTAATCCGGTAGATTTTCGTCATCCTATCTCTAGGGTTGCGATCAACTCCACTTAACTATGCTAGATCTACTCTTAGACAGGGTCTATTCCTCCTCTGCCTAAGGGCATAAATGCTTGAATCAATATCCTGAAATATCAAAACAAGAATTAAGAATACATAGTTAAGAAAAATCAACTATTTATCATACATCTCAAAAAACAATAACAAGATCCGTCTTAGGTTTCATCCACCTAAGGTATTTGATGGGTTTAGTTCATAATTATAAAAGAGTACATCTCAGAAGAAAATATAAAACAAAACATAAGAAAAACCCTAAAACCTCCTGAAGGAATTGAAGGAGAGATCCTCAATCTTGAGTATAATCCCGACTTCTTGAGATGAATCAACTGGCTTTCTTCGAGTGAATCTCACAATTTGGCCTCTCTGGCTTGGCTCCTTGGCCTAGCTGAATGTGCCCCCAAAGGTTGGCCTCTAGGGTAATGCCTTTCTTTGCCTCTAAGTACCCTAATCCAAATGAAACTCTTCTTTTCTACGGCAGGGACACGCCCGTGTAGCACGCCCGTGTGATTTGGGGCCAAGCTCGTGTTTGAGCCTGCTAAGGAGACACGGCCATGTGTTTCGGGCCCAGGCCGTGTGGATTCGTGCTTTGGCCCATTTTCTCCGTTTTCGGCCCGTTTCTCATTCTTTTCATCCTCCGGTGCTCTCCTGAGTATAAAACATGAAATTAAAGGATTAGGAGCACCTATTTCCATAATTAAAGGGATAAATCATCCAAAAGTATGCTAAATGTAGGATTAAAATATGTTCATATTACGGTTTATCAAATACCCCCAAACTTAAGCTTTTGCTTGTCCTCAAGCAAAATTCTCAACTCACAATTAAAACGAACTTCCTCAATTCATAATATTCATCAATAATGCCTCATCATAATTCACAGATAATTTATACATGGATAATTTAACTAAAAGAGTCCTAAAGATTCAAACAATCAAAGTCATATATTTGTAGCACGAAAAAGATAAGTGTTTCCCTTACCTAAATAATCACCTTTAATTCAAAATCGACAAGAATTGGCATCCTCACTAAAGATTCACTCAAAGTGTTTAAGGTTCAAAATTAAGCTCTCAAAAGTCGAACATGAAAAGTTAATCTCATAGGCTTGCCTGAAAATCAAATCTCTACCACTATAAAATAAGATGATACACAAATCAAAAGGTCTTTAAAGGGTTGTAATGGGGCTTAGTTAAAGGTGTGGATAAAGGCTAAATTAAAGGGTTAGAATCAAGATTGAATTGACAATTTACCTAACTAGAAAAATGAACTAATCCTGAATAATTACATCAATTGAAAACTTGTAATACTAACAATACTAGCTTCTTCTTCAAGATGTTGAAATTAAACGTATAAGTTCACTTAATCACAGAACTAATAAATATACTTCATTTTTTTAAGAACGAATTAAGTAAATACATTACTAAGAAAGAACTTTTAACAACTGAAATATAGAACATAATCAGGTAACTGCTCAAAATCAAATCTCAACAAAAAGTTTAGTCAAAAGGAATGGTGATAACAAATACAAGATGGGTTTTGGGTTAATATTAGTGGGTGAGTCAATAAAAGGGTTGTTTGGATCAAAAGGGTTCACTAAGGGTTAATTGTGAGGTAGGCTTTTAGTGGAGTAAGTGGGTTAAATCCTAAGTGCCTTTATCATCTCTGTATATCAAATCAAAGGTGTGGTCTTGACACGTATAATCAAAGCAAGTTCTAGAATAACAAATCAATGTTGACACACTCATAATCAATAAAAGTGAGCACGAAAAGAATGTATGCTCTAAAAGGCTCAAAATCTCACAAAAATTATGGGTTTTTGATATCAACCTTGTAAATTTCAAATTTCAAGGTAATAATTAGATTCAGGTAGACAACCTAACAAAAATTTAATTTTTGAAAATAGACTCATCATGCTTGATTCTCTAGTATCTTAAAGTTTAAATCATCAATGCACAATTAACTATGACTTAATCCAAAACATATCAATAGAAATCATAAATCAATAGGAATTTTATTCTAATTAGTGATATGAGAAAATTACTTAAGACAAGATATCATTCAGGGATTTGAGAATAATGTAAAAAGTTAGGAACTTTTCTAAATAAATTTTCACCCCCACACTTGAGATGTACATTGCCCTCAATGTACAAAGATAGATAATAATTATATAGTAAGAAAATAAAAAGAGAGGGAGAGAAGTGGAACTTCCTGAGTTTTTGGATGGATTCCTTGCGTTGGAAGTGTGGAAACTTGATTCGAGGTGAAAGATAAGTTGGAGGGGCGCCTCTGATTCCTGCGCTAGATGAATAAATTATGGAACTCGTGAAGAGTTAGCGAGGAAATAATAAGAATAATTCTAACCATACTGATTATATATTTAAAGAAGAGGAAAATAAAAAGAAAGAGTTTAAAAAGTGAAATAAGACTAAAAGAAAAGATTAATGGACTGAAAAGTCCTTATTGTTGGATGGTTCGCAAGGTGGGAGTGATTTCTAAGGCTTGGTGTGGTGATTCCTTAGTAGCCTTTAGAACCTAAAACCAAGAAGCTAAAATAAAATAAACTAAATATAATATAAGATAAATAAAGATAAGAAAATAAAAGAGAAGAGAAAAGAAAAAGAAAGATTAAATGGACTCGAAGGTTTTTTTCCTGTCGAGTTAATGAAGTGGCCGACATGGACTTATGTAGATCGGTCTCGCACGGGATACTGTGCTAGGATCTTTCCTCTTTTTGACATGGCTATGGTGTGGCTCAAAAGTTTGGGGAATGAAGAATGAGGGAAATAGAAAGGGAGGAGAGTGTAAGGGATATGGGAGAAGGGGAATGGGGAGTAGATAAGAAGGGGAGAGGGTGTTTTAAATAAAAATTTCAGCTCTGGTACATCCCCACGTTCGTGTATCATGGGCGTGTCGAGTCACACCGTGCGGTGGTTCATTCGTTTCTCCTATGCCTATTATTCAGGTCGCCACGCTCGTGTTGATAAAACAGTTTCAGCCACGACTGTGTGGTGCTTGGTCGGAGCACGTGGCTTGAAGATATTTTCTGTCCTGTTTCGTACTATTTCTGCCATGCCAGTAAAAAATCAGTAGTATCCACACGGCCACGGCCATGGCCATGTGTAAGGCTGTGTGGTGTGGAAATCTGCGCTTCATTGACTTGGTTAGTTTGTAGTTAGGTGCTAAAAGGAAAGAATAAAATAAATTGGGTTAGTGCTCGGGTTGCCTCCCGATAAGCGCTCATTTAAAGTCTTAAGCTAGAATTATCTCTTATTTGCACAATCATGGTGGTTTGAGGAGTGAGAAATCTTTTCTCATGTTATCATTGTATAGTTTGAGTCGAGTAGCATTTACCTTAAAAGTGCCAAATATAAGATTACTTACCTCGACTATTCCGTAAGGAAAAAATTAAGTACCTTAAAAGAGGTGTCTTCGTTTGTCTTTAGGTCTGATGTGATGATTCTAGGGTCTATTTTATCTAACAGTACCTGATCTCCTATTTTGAAGTGATTTAATGTTCCTATAAGTTCGTCTGGGGGTTCCTTGGTTTTGCTTCGTGTAGTTTTGATTTTTCCTTGAAGTATGTCTTCCATTCATTTAGCTCATCGATCTGAAGCCGTCATTCCTCGTGAGTTATTTTTTTGATGTCAAGAGGTATAGGATCTGGCTTAGTTGTGTAGTTCCGTGGTGCTTCCTAAAAGAAGGATTAACCGAATGGTTATTAATAGAGTTGATTTTCTCACCTTGATTATTTGATGTTCTGGCTGAGTCAAGAGCCTGAAGACTGATTGCTTCGTCACTTACATGAAGTATGAGTTCACCTGTACTAACATCAATTTTAGATCTGGCAGTTGCTAAAAAGGGTCTTCCTAAAATTAAGGGGATACTATTGTCTTCATCCATATCTAAAATAACCAAGTCTATTGGGAATATGAATTTGTCAATTTTTACTAGCACATCTTCAATTATACCCCTAGGAATTCGAATAGTCTTATCAGCTAATTGAATACTCATCCTAGTTTATTTAGGTTTCCCTAAACTTAGTTGTTTAAACATTTTAGAAGGCATAACATTGATGCTTGCCCCTAGATTAGCTAAAGCATTATCAATAGATAAACTACCAATTAAACATGGAATTGTAAAACTTCCTGGATCTTTTAACTTTCATGGTAGTTTATTTTGCAACATTGCTGAGCACACTGCGTTTAATTCCACATGCGACTCCTCGTCTAACTTTCGTTTGTTTGTTAAAAGCTCTTTTAAAAATTTCCTTGAATCTGACATTTGTGAAAGAGCTTCAAAAAATAGTAAGTTAATATGTAATTTCTTTAAAAGTTTAAGAAACTTACCGAATTGTTCATCTGCGTTGTCTTTCTTCATCGCATTGGGGTATAGTATACGAGGTCGGTATTCTTTAATTATCGGTTTTGGTTTTCTTGGCTTATCTCAACCTTACCTTCACTTACCACAGGTTCTTGCCTTGGCTCAAATTGGATTCTACTAACCCTTCACTGTCATGAGCTGTTATGGCTTGAATTTGCTCCTTTGGGTTAGTTTTGTGTTACTTGGCAAGCTACATTGTGGTCGTTCGAAGATCTGCTTAGCAAGTTGCCCTAACTGGTTTTCATCCCTTTAATCGATGCTTGTTGATTTTTAAGTGTTGTTTCGGTGTTTTGGAAACAAGTTTTAGACACCGCGATGAATTTTGTCAACATCTCTTCAAAGTTCGGCTTCTTTTCCTATGGGCAGGGCTGTTGTTGGAAGTTTGGAGGGGCTTGTTGTCTCTGATTTCCTTGACCACCCCATGAAAAATTGGGGTGGTTCCTCTAACTTGGATTATAAGTATTACTATAAGGGTTATTTTGAAATTTAAAATTGTTACCCATATAGTGAGTTTGCTCGTTTTCCATGCCATATCTGTGGGGTGGGTACTCAGGATTCGCCACACCTCCTAGATTTGAGTCACATTACATTAATGGTTGTACCTGCGATGAACCATACAAACCATCAATCTTTTTATTTAACATCTCTACCTGATTTGATAGCATGGTTACTGCGTCGAGGTTGAAAACTCCGGATACTTTTGTCGGCCTTGTCCTTGTAACTTGCCACTGATAGTTGTTCAGTGACATCTCTTCTATAAACTCATAGACCGCCTCAGGAGTTTTGTTATTCAGGGTTTTTGTCGGCTGCTGAATCAATCAACTGCCTGGTTGAGGGGTTTACACCATTGTAAAAAGTTTAGACCTGTAACCACAATGGTTATCCATAGTGTGGCACCTTCTCAATAGATCCTTGTATCTCTCCTATGCATCGTAAAGTGTCTCTAAATCCATCTGCATAAAAGAAGAGATATCATTCCTTAACTTGGCCGTTTTGGCCTGTGAAAAATATTTTAACAAAAATTTTTCAGTCATTTGATCCCATGTAGTGATTGATCCTCGTGGAAGAGAATTCAACCACTGTTTGGCTTTATTCCTCAATGAAAAGGGAAATAACCGAAAACGAATGGCATCATTAGAAACGCCATTTATTTTGAATGTATCACAGAATTCTAGAAAGTTTGCTAAATGAGTATTTGGGTCTTCGTCCTATAGACCATCAAATTGAACAAATTGTTGAATCATTTGTATAGTGTTAAGTTTCAGTTCAAAATTATTAGCGGCTATAGCAGGCCTAACAATACTCGATTCAACTCCTGTTAAGTTAGGTTTAGCATAGTCATACATAGTTCAAGGAGCATGATTTTCAGCCACCTCCTAAGGTAGCGGATTATTCTCAGCCATCTCTTCAGTAGTACTAATTTCGTTCTCTTGCTATTCTTGTACGTATTGCAGGCTTCTCCTTATTTCTCTTCGGTTTCTGCGTACAGTACCTTCAATATCACTGTCGTAAACTAAGGGTCCTGCCGGGTTCCTTTTGGTCATAAACTAGAGGTACCAGCTAGGAACAGATAAAAAGTAAAGGAAAATTAGAAAAGTAAAAATAAAATTTAATTGCAAAAATAAAAAAAAAGGCTAAAGTAATAAAAATTGAGCGTTCTTAATATTTCAGTTCCCCGGCAACGGCGCCAAAAACTTGATCGCATGTCAAAGTCTTAATAATTTCTATAATGAATGATCGAACCTGAAAACTAACTAAGAGAACAATTGAGGCAAGCGCACCTATCGAACAATAATATAGTTTAGTGGCAAGACCGGATTGTCGAACCTAAAGGAGCCAAAAGTACTAATACTAACTTTCTTCTTATTATTTAGCCTAAGAATTAAGAGAATTGTTATCTAATCTAAAATTAATTAACTACTAAGTTAAAGATGCTAAGACACAGAGAAGGAATTGGGGAAATACTTGTGGGAGAAACCAATTGATTAAGACAATACCCGATGAAGAATCCACCTAGACTTCACTTGTTATCTAACTCTGAACCAGACGATTTATTCACTTGACTTGATCCGTAAGATTCCCTAATTTATATTAATACCTCTCTCAAGGCTACTAATGTCTAACCGTAGGTTGATTAATTGAAATCTCTTTCTAATTAAAACCCCTAGAATTGTATTAACTCGATCTATGGACTTCCATATTAGGTTTGACCCTAATCTGGCAAATTTTCGTCATCCTATCTCAGGGTTGCGATCAACTCCGCTTAACTATGCTAGATCTACTCTTAGACAGGGTCTATTCCTCCTCTACCTAAGGGCATAAATGCTTGAATCAATATCCTGAAATATCAAAACAAGAATTAAGAGCACATAGTTAAGAACAAATCAAGTATTTATCATACAACTCAGAAAACAATGACAAGATCCATCTTGAGTACATCTCAGAAGAAAATATAAAACAAAACATAAGAAAAACCCTAAAACCCCCTGAAGGAATTGAAGGAGAGATTCTCAGTCTTGAGTATAATCCCGGCTTCTTGAGATGAATCAACTGGCTTTCTTCGAGTGAATCCCACAATTTGGCCTCTCTGGCTTGGCTCCTTGGCCTCGCTGAACGCGCCCTCAAAGGTTGGCCTCTAGGGTGTTTATATAGGCTTTTGGAATGCCTTTCTTTGCCTCTAAGTACCCTAATTCGAATGAAACTCTTCTTTTCTGCAGCAAGGACACGCTCGTGTAGCATGCCCGTGTGATTCGGGGCCAAGCCCTTGTTTGAGCTTGCTAAGGAGACACAGTCGTGTGTTTCAGGACCAGGCCGTGGATTCGTTCTTTGGCCTATTTTCTCTATTTTTGGCCCGTTTCTCGTTCTTTTCATCCTCCGGTGCTCTCTTAAGTATAAAACATGAAATTAAAGGATTAGGAGCACCTATTTCCATAATTAAAGGGTTAAATCATCCAAAAGTATGCTAAATGTGGGATTAAAATATGTTCATATTACGGTTTATCAATTTCCATCAAGATTGAAGATCTCCTTTTGATTTCTTTGAAGTTTATTATGAGTTTTTTTGTTTCTTGTGGTTATACTACCTTTGGGATATTTTTATTTGCTATCATGAACTAATTTTCTAAATACCTAGGGAGATGAACCCTAAGATGGATTCTGTTGTTTGATTTCTATTTTTACGCATTCAATACTTTAATCTTGTTGTCAATTATGTGTGTTAAATTCTTGGTATAATATTTTTAGACTATTAATCCATGTTTGATGTGCTTAAATCAAAGAAGAAATAGACCCTATTTAAGAGTAGATCTAGCGTAATTGAGTAGAGTTACATGCAATCTTAGAAATAAGACGACATGAATCTACCGGATTAGAGTCAAATCTAATAGGAAAATCTATAGATCGAGTTAATGCGATAATAGGTGATGGGCTCGAAACTAACTATTATTTTGACAAAGGCAAGCGCACCTATCGAACAGTAGTATAGTTGTGATGAGTCCGAATATCGTATCCTCAAGGACTAAAATTACTAGTAATAACTATCTTTTTATTATCTAGCCTAGTAATTAAGGGGTTTTATTTTTAATCTAAATTTAACTAAGTAATCTAACTAACTAAATAATTATGAATGTGACAGAGAGTGAATTTGGAAAATACGTTTAGACAATTTATATGAGATACGCAATACCTAAGGAAGAATCCACCTAGACTTCACTTATTACTTTTGATTCATACGATTTATTCACTTGACTTAATCCGTAGAAATCCCTGATTTATGTTAATATCTCTTTCAAGACTAAAACAATGACTCTAGGTTGATTAATTGAAATCTCTTTCTAATTAAAACCCTATTGTCGCATTAACTCGATCTATGGATTCCTTATTAGATTTGACTCTAATTAAATGATTTTAAATAAGCCCTATTTCTAGGGTTGCAATCAACTCCACTTAATTGTGTTGATCTTCTCTTAAACAGGACTTTTCTCCACTAAATAAGCACATTCGACTTGAGTCAATAACCTAAATTATCAAAACAAGAATAAGAACTCACAATTAAGAATAAGAACAAGTATTTATCTTATAAATCAAACAATAATAAGATTCGTCTTAGGTTTTATCCCTTTAGGTATTTAAGGGATTTAGTTCATACTGATAGAGGGAAACATCTTAAAATAGGGAAAACAACAAAACATAAGAAAACCCAAAACTTTTAAAGAACTTGATGGGAGATCTTCAGTCTTGATGGAGATCCTTCTCCTAAGCTGTTCCCGACAGCTGTCTTGGAGTACTTTCCGCCTTCTACTCGGCGCCTATTCAACCTCCTGTCGACCTCCCTTTTAGGTTGCCCCCTAGGGTGTTTATATAGGCTTTTGAGATGCTTTACTTGGCCCACAAGTAGCCTTTTCCGAATAGAACTAACCCTAGGGTCGGCAGGGACACGCCCGTGTGACACGCTCGTGGTCGATAGTCCAGGCCGTGTGTGGTTCGCCCGTGTGCAGTGGTCCAGGCCGTGTAGGCCCATTTTGTCCCTTTTTGGCTCATTTCTCGTTCTTTTTGACTTTCTAAGCTCTCCTGAGTATAAAACATGAAATTAAGAGATTAGGAGCATCGAATTCATCAAATTCAATGGAAAATCATCCAAAATTAAGCCAAGCATGGGGTTAAAATATGTGTAAATTATGGTTTATCAATAGGGGTTTTAATTATAAAAAAATTTCAATTAATCAACCTAGAGTCAATTGCTCTTAGCCTTGAAGAGAGTTATTAGTATAATTTAGGGATTTTTACGGATCAAGATATTAAGTCAAGAAATTGTGTAATTTAGATTGATAATGACAGATGAAGTTTAGGTGGATTCTTTCATGGGTATTGCCTCGCTTCTTGGTTGTTAATCATTTATTTTCTTGATTTATTGTTTGTCATATTCTTTAGTTAATTAATTTAATTTTAACCAATCACTCTAATTTGTCGATTGAATAATAGAAAGACGATAATTACTAGTACTTTTAGTTATCGTGAGAACGATATTTTTACTCACTGTAGCTATACTATTAATTGATAGGTGCACTTTAATCGGATTTTTAGCTAATTTTATGAACATCATGAATTATCTCTTTGAATAAGGTCTTGCTGACGTAAAGAAACCGATCAACATTCATTATTTTTGTTCTTTGATCTTCACCCATGCTTGAAACAACTAGCATTGTTCGTAACACTGCTTGTGGTGGTGCTCAATTTCTGTTTGCAATTATTGATTTTAGAATTGTTTTGTCAAAGTTGTTCCCTTAAATTTTATGGTATTTTATGTGTGATGGGGCAATAATGCATTAAAACGACTAAATGAATGGTCAAAAACGAAAGAGACGGACCTAACATGAATGCAAGAAGAAGCAACTTATCCATCAATGGTTCTATTGAACCTTACAATATACGAATTTCTCCATTGAATTTTGCGTCAGAATTTTTATGATTATGAATTGTACCAATATATTGACGTAGGACTAGGATATAATATTAATGCATTTCTTATTCAAATTTAATTATGAAAAGAAACGTCTTTTAGTAATTGAAAATATGTAATGTATTAATTTGAATTTATCCATATTTTAAATTTATTTTGAATAAATTATACTTAATGTTATTAATTATTAATAAATTTATGTTTTAGTCATTTAACTTCAAAAAATTTTAAAATTGTCATTGAGCTGTTCAAAAGTTCATTTAAGTCGCTGGACTGTTAAAATCATTACTATATAGTATTTTCTATTTGTATCGTTTGTACCAATAAAAATTTTTCTTTCCCATCTTCCTCTATAGCTTAGTTTCTTTTTTATAGAATAACTTTGAGCATCATGAATTTACAAACTAAAATTTAAACAATTGACTGTTAGATCGACTTGAGTCTAAAGTATGTTATTATACTCATCGATGGGTAATGATCCATCGTACGGATCATCGAATCATACCTTGAAACTCGCTAGCCTGACTTAAAAAAAAAAAACTTAACAACCTAATAACTTCAAAATTTTTGAATAGTTTAGAGACTTAAATGAAAAGTTTATACAATTTAATGATTATTTCAAAATTTTTTAAAGTTATATGATTAAATGTAAATTTATTAATAGTTTAATAATATTAGTTGTAATTAACCCCCGTATTAATCAAATCAGCCTGACACAAAAAAGTCTACGGTTTAAGATCGCTTGACGGTGACGGAAATGGGGGACCGACAATACGTTAGGAAGGAAATAAAAGCCGACAGATTGGTTCTTTAACACGCGTCACCTTTGGTTTAAATTTGTGTTAAGTCCCTATATACTCTTTTTTTTATGTAGATTTGAAACTTAGTTTTTATATTTTATTTTAAGAAATTGGCATATGATAAATTTAGTCCTTAACGTTTATCTTTTATCAATTTAGTTTTTATTATTATTTTAACTCAATTCGACTATTAACTTTTTAAAAAGAGTTCAATCGCTTTTTTCAATGAAAATATTGACTAAATTAAGCCCTATGCTTTTCAAAAACATCAATTAAGTCCCTATATTTTTTTTTCATTCAATTCAACCTTCAAATTAAGCCCTTTGACTATTACAGGAGCAATAACAACCATTTTTCTGGATGTTTTTGCCAGGTGGCACGCCAAAATTATGCCATGTGATGAAAAATTATATTTTTAAAATTAAAATCATAAAAAATAGAATATCATAAAAATATAAAATATTTAAAATTAAAAATATAAAAATATTATAACTAACAATATATATATAAATTATCAAATTTATTAAAATAATAAAAATTAAAATTTATATAAATTATGAAAAAATAAAAATATGAAAAAACCTAACAATATTATAAAAATATTGAAAAGTGCAAAAAATAAAAAAATATAGAAAATTTAAAAATATATATTACTACAAAATATTCAAAATATAATGTAAAATTAAAAATACATATAAAAAAGATTATATAAAATTGAAAATAAAATATAAAATACAAAAAATCTACAATTTTACATACAACGTCAATTGTTACTTGCCTTCTCGATGTATTTATATTTCAAAACACGAGAAAGGATTGAATAAAATAGTGACGCCACGTCATCTGTATCCCTTTCCAAGAGATTTATGCCACATTAGCATTTTTATTCTGAATTTCAACATTTTATCTTGAATTTTAGGATTTTAATTTGGATTTAATTTTTTTCAGGATAGAAATGTTGAAATTCAGGATAAAAATGTTGATTTGGCATAAATCTATTGGAAAGAGATACAGATGACGTGGCGTCACTGTTTCATTCAATCCTTTCCCTTCAAAACACTTCCCTATCATCAACGAGACTTGGGATGAAAACATTTTTAAATTTATAATAATATATTTTTAACACTCGTAAATAGTATAATTAATATTAAATCTTATCTTTGAATGATCAATTCTATTGAGTAAGGCTATTTTACTTTCATTTTTTAGCATTAATTTTTAAAAGGATGATGTACTTCAGTACTCAAACATAGTTTCTCCTGTACTGACAACAACATCGATATTAATTAAGAATCAATTTTTACTTTTGTTTTTAAAAAAGATAGATTAATTCCCATTTATTGATGCAATATTGGGTTTTGGTGAATTTTTTCTCTTATACATATAATATTTAATGCATCATGTCATATGCAGTAGCAGAGTCAAGGGGTTGGCAATGGCCTCGACCCCCCCTTAAAATAAAATTTTTTTTATTTAAGTCTTTTATAATTTATAAAATTTTAAATTAGTAATGATAAAATTACACTTTGACCTCTCAAGATAATAAAAATTTGATTTAATCTTTTAAAAATCATAAAGATATAGACTATTAAACTGATAAAATTATATTTTTACTATCGTTAAAAATATACAATTTAATTTCATCTCAAAAATATTTTCTGAACTGATCATACGAATTGACAAATGACACTTACATGTATATAATAATAGTTAAAATTTTAACATATGAATAATATTATAAATGAGTTAAGAAGCTTTAAATGTCTATTTTAAAGATGGCAGATGAAAATGAGAAGATCCGAATGTGAAATTGGGTTGGTGGAGCAGAAGTGGGTATCCTATAAAAGGTTAACCAGTTTCAGCTTGCTGGACTCATAGAACTCTAGGTTTATGAAAAGTTGGATTTATGTTTATTAGGATTTGTTTATCAATAAGAATGTGAGATTTATTTATTAAATATACTGAACACGAATAAAGTACGTTTATTTTATTTATGTTCAGAAACAAACATATTTATTTATTTTTTTTGAAATTATAATTTATCAGTTACTGATATATAATTTTATAAAATTTAAAGGGTGAATTCATCTGCTATATGCATCATACCATATATGATATGATTCACATACTATTTGTAGGAGAAAAATTACTGCCACACACCACTAGCATGTAGTGTACTCCTACTGCTGGATTCCACAAAATGAGTTTGAGATGAACCCCCTTCATCAATGGAACCAACATCAAAGTTTAAGGGTGTAAGATGTTTAAGCTAGCTAATATATAAAGGTCCCCGACAGCAATTTATCAGTTTACTCTCTGTAATTCAGTGGTAAAAATGATTATATCTGTAAAACATACAAAATGCATGAAACATTTCTGCAATTTGAGAAATTTTGAGAAATTTCACTGTGACAAAAGGAATTGGTTTCCCGAGAAAATCATTTCTACAATTTGAGAAATTTTAAAGTAGAAAACAGGACAAAGTACAAAGTAGCAAGATGCATGAAACATTTCACTTGTTTACAAACGTGCAACAACGAATGAAAAACTATTATTCGTTACCATAAATAAAGTAATACATGATTTTTATAGACAATTTTTTCTACCAAACACAACTACTACCACTAATCAACCTAATAAGTTGTGAAACATTACTTGTATACTAAAACAAGCCAACTAAACAAGTCAGTGAGCTTCCTAAACACATCAAGCTTGTTCATTTTCAACCAAACATAATTACAATGTAACTACACAAGAAACTTGCTATTGCAGCAAGCATACGAGTTGCAGCATGCATACATGTTGTGAGCTCTTCAACATAATCATCACAGCAATATGGTTGGTCATTTTTTAACACTCCTCCTTGGCACTTTGATAGACTTGCTCTTACTTCACCAACTCCTCCTCCAAGATATCCCAAGCTTGTTTGGGAGTCTCACAGGGATAAGCTGTTGCTGCCTTAACAACCATCCCTCAAAGATAATAGGTTTTAGCAACTTCTATCTTTCTTAACAAGCAATAGAAGCAAAATAAATGGCCCTCAAAGACTTAGGCTAATGATACCAATTGTTGCCGTTTTATCAGCTGCAAAAGTAGAAAACATGACAAAGAATAAAGTATCAAGATGCATGAAACATTTTACTTGCTCACAAACGTGCAACAAGGAATGAAAAACTAATTTTCATTATCATAAACAAAACAATACATGACTTTTATAGACAATTTTTCTACCAAACACAACTACTATCACTAATCAGCCTAGTAAGTTGTGAAACATTACTTGTATATTAAAACAAACCAATTAAACAAGTCATCCAGCTACCTAAACACATCAAGTTTATCAAGCTTGTTCATTTTCAACCAAACATAATTCTTTGTTAGACTTTTGGCCTACAATGCAACAACAAACCCGACAGCGCAGCGGATGGGTGAACCTAGTGCGATAGCTATATTTTGTTCATTTTGATTGATTTACTCCTATGAAGCTAAGCCTAATTCTTGTGCAATGTAATAGCTAAGCTTATAGGTTATAATGTTTGATTTAAATTGATGTAATGGCTAGTGTATTAACTATTATTTTATGTACAACTTAAGCTTGTATTAGTCATAGTCTAGTGGGAGTGGTTGGTTCACTAGGCCATAGTCTTTTTGACTATTCAATCTTTGTATCTTATGTATATATTTGCATATCAATGTAATGGTTTTCTAAGTTTTAACCAGTAACTTGAGTGTTCCAAGTTTTGTGTGTTCAAGTTGCTGTTTTCTCCTCTTCTTCTTTTGTTTTCACATGAAATCATATGCACATTGTATGCATGGTGCATGTTGAGTTGAAATGTTCAACAAATGGTAATCAGTTTATCATTGAGGGCCTCCATTGTTGGTTATTGACTTGTGAAAGAAAGCTTAAGAAAGAAGAAAATGAGATCTACTTGAACTTGTTGCAACAGGATGAGTTACACAACACCTCCACCACCTGTGTTCACTAGCGAGAACTATCACATATGGTCAGTAAAAATGAAAACACATTTACAGGCACAAGACTTATGGAGTGCGGTTGAGAGTGATGTTGAACCACCTTCATTGAGAGCTAATCCCACCATTGCTCGGATGAGGCAGCCACAATGAGAGCGAGCCAAGAAGCATAAGGCCATGGCTTGCAAAAATGGAGAATCGGATGTGATATTCACTAGAATCATGGCTTGTGATTCACCTAAGCGAGCATGGGAGATGTTGAAGGAGCGATTCATGGGTGCGAAAGACAAGGCAACGGGTGATCAACAAAGAGAGACTTTGAGAACTTGAAAATGAAAGAAGAGACTATCAAGCGATGATAATGGCCACGATCAATAGTATAAGGATGCTTGGTGAATATTTCTAGTAGGATTGTTGAGAAGGTGATCACCACTCTTCACGAGAGATTGTCAAAAATCTCCTCATTAGAGGACTCGAGAGACCTTACAACTATTTCTCTGTCTGAGCTGGTGAATTCACTCTATGCACTCGAACAGAGAAGAGCCAATAGGCAAGAAAACCATTTTGAGGGAGCCTTTCAAGCAAAGACTAAGGAAGACTCAAGTCAGAAATAAAAGAAACCATGGCTCGATAAGAAAGTGAAGTCAAGAAGAGAGTCAGGCAAGAGGAGGCTACCACCATGCAAACAAAAAGACCTCACATTCGAAAAAATCTGCGATACACACATCCAATATTGCAAGCAGTTTGGACATGTGAAGAAGTGAAAAATAAAGGGCAAGGCACTGCGTGACAAGTCAAAGCTCAAGTGAGGACCTTCAAGCTCAAGAGGAGCATGTCTTCACAAACATGCTTTGCAACAACCAACAAGGCTAAAGTAGAGTGGCTAGTGGATTGGTTGCTATGTACTAATGAAGGGCATTCAAAGATCTTGATAGAAGCTTTGCCTCGAAAATTAGAATAGGCAATGGAGATCGATTGAAGCTAAGGAAGAGGCAATGTGGTGATCAAGGCATTTGGTAACAAAGTAATCTCGATGTACTCTTTGTACCGAAATAGATCGAGCTTGTTAAGTGTTGGACAAGCTAGAAAAGGGTCACTCACTTACTTTTGAAAATGGTTCTGCATCGTTAGAAACCTTTATGGTGAGATATGCGATCACAGTAGCAATGAGAGAGAGAAGCTTCATGCTTGATGTGAATATGCTTGAGAAGAAGGCCTATACAAGATTGGCTGATAGCACTAGCTTTGTGGCATAAAAGGCTAGGCCATGCTAGTTACAAATCATTAGATTTAATGAATAGATTGAATTTGGTTGATGATTTGTGCAAGGTTGAAGTCAAGGAGTCTGTTTGTGAAGTCTGTCAGTTTGGTAAACAAGTCAGCTTGAGCTGGTTCACTCTGACATCTGTGGACCAATGAGAACTCCTTCCTTGAATGATAGCAGGTATTTTGTGCTATTTATTGATGATCTGACTAGATTCTGCTATGTTTATTTCTTGAAGCAGAAATCTGAAGTCTTTGAAGCCTTCAACAAATTCAAGGCTTTAGCTGAAAATCAAACAGGTTGCAAAGTTAAAGCCTTGAGAATAGACAATGGCTCAGAGTATCTATTTGACAAATTTCAGAAGCTATGTGAGCAAAATGGGATCCATCACCAACTCACCACAGTGTATACTCCTCAGCAAAATAGAGTATATGAAAGAAGAAACAGAACAGTAATGAACATGGCCAGGTGTCTACTATTTGAAAGCAAGTTACCAAGCAAGTTTTGGGCTGAGGCAGTCAATACCTCAGTGTATTTGCTTAACAAATTGCCAACACAAGCTGTCAAGGACATGACACCCTTTGAAGCATGGCATGGACTTAAGCCTAATGTTGCACATTTGAAGGTGTTTGGTTGTGTCTGCTATGTTCTTATTCAATGAGAAAAGAGAACTAAAATTTGGAAAGAAGAGGCATTCGAGGGATATTTGTTGGTTCTGACAATATGAACAAGGGCTATAGGGTGTTTGATCCGGCAACAAAGAAAGTCTTGGTGAGTAGAGATGTCAGATTTAATGAAGAGAGGGTTTGGAATTGGAATGATTCAAGCACAAGTCAGTTTGAGGAAGATCATCTAGACAGTAGCCTTGAAATAGCTGAAGTCGAGCCTAGCAATGAAGATGTTGATGATTGTCCCACAAGAGGTACAAAGACTATTGCAGACATCTATCAAAGATGTGATGTTGCAATAGTTGAACCTTCAGATTTTGAGGAAGCTGCCAAGAATAAGCAGTGGAAGAGGCAATGAAAGTTGAATTGGAGATGATTCACAAGAATGATACATTGGAGTTCTTGGACGTCATAAGAAAGTGATTGGTGTAAAATGGGTGTTTAGGGCCAAGTACAATGCAGATGGCTCCTTGAACAAGCACAAAGCAAGGCTCATGGTCAAGGGTTCTGATCGACAATATGGGGTACTTTCTAGAAACGTTTGCTCCTGATTGGTACCATTAAGCTGTTATCTGCTATAGGCTGCTCAAAAGCGATGGAAGCTTCATTAGTTAGATGTCAAATCGGCATTTCTTAATGGTTTCCTTAAGAGAAATTTTCATCAAGCAACGGATGGCTTCATGATAGAAGGACATGAAGACAAGGTCTACAAGTTAAAGAAGGCTTTGTATGGCACGAAGCAGGCACCAAGAGCACAGTATAACAGGATAGACACTTACTGTCTAGGCTCGGGTTTGAGAAGAGTGTCGGAAGCAACACTCATGTAAAAAGATCGAAGGAGAAACCATTTCATTGTATCCATTGTCGATGACTTGCTTGTAGAGTAAGATGAATTAATCTCTGCAATTCAAGGTGCAAATGCGATGTTTACAGCTTTGGGGTCGTATTGATGGAATTGATCAGTCAATCGATTATGGTATCTTCATTAGCCAACATGCCTTTGCATCAAAGATCCTCAACCGATTTCCGGAAAAAGGCCATTAGAGCCCGAATTCGGAGAGAACAAGGACATAGTACACTGGATCTATACTAAACTTGAGAACAATGCAATTTTGGATGAGGTGGTGGACATGAACATCACTGATGCATTACAGGAAGATGTCATCAAGGTGTTACGCATTGCGGTCCATTGCACGGCGAAGAGTCCGGTTCTCAGACCAAGCATGAGAATGGTAGTTCAAATGCTTGAAGAGGCTGATCCTAGTAAACTCACTGATATTATTGTTCATTGAAAAGGTTATGTTATGGTCAGATCAAAAGTTTATTGTATCAGAAAGTCAGTTTTGTTGAAGGGTTTCTTTGTACATGCGGAATTCAAAACTCCCCATAAAAGATTGAAAAAGAGATTTCAAATGGTGTAAGTTGAAATTGAGATTGGTTGCATGTTATGTATTAAAGAATTGTATGAACTAATTAAATTTAAATCTTAGTATGTTTGCTGGAAGAAAACAGAGGATGAAGATGAACAAATACTAACAAGGAAAATACAATAATCCAAGATTCCAAAATGCTTAATTTTTCTCAAGATTTCTGATAATCCATATATTCACATAATCTTAATAAATTAAACTAAAGATCATGCGGATAAACCTAATATTGCATAATTAACAATTTTAAGATCTTTTCATCAAATATAAATAATTTCTTGATGCAGAATTGAAGCCAATCATTAGATTTAATGAATAAAATACCACGATAAATTAATTTTTCCTCCTTAATCTTTTTCATTTTGTCACACAACCGATAATGACGAAGGTTATAAAACTTTTATTAATATTCTTTTTATTTTGTAACCCTAATAGGTAGAGAGAGAATAAATTTATAGTGATAAACTTTTAATTACACACATCAAGTAACTAAATAAATTGAAATGATTTAATTTTTATTAAAGTAAATAACTTAATCACTTTAAATTAAGCCACTTGATTTTATACTTATTTCAGTCCATAAATATAAACTAAAATTTTACAATAATGAGATAAAACTAGGGACGAAATTAAATTATAATTTTATGATAGTAAAATACAATTTTATTATTTTAATAGTTTATATTTTATAACTTTAAAAATAATTAAATTAATTTTTATCATTTTAGGGGCCAAAGTGCAATTTTACCTTTATTAATTTAAAACTTTAAAAAATTTTAAAAGCTTAAATGAAAATTTTTTCATTTTAAGAGAGCCGGGAAGCCTCCTAACTACGCCCCTGCATAAAACAATTGAATCAACCATTATAAACAAATTTGAATTTTTTAAAAAATATCATTACGTACCCATGTTTATAACTTATCGTTGTAATTCTTAATTTGCAAACTTTCTCATAAAAGAAAGAATTGTATGAAACTGTGATTCCACGTCATCCTTATTTCTTTTTAATAGGAGCGTGACAAATCAAATTTGTCCTCGTGATTTTAGCATTTTTAGTTGGATTTGAATTTATTTAGAAGGAAAAAGCTAAAAATCAAGAGAAAAAAATTGATTAGTCATGCTCCCATAAAAGGATAGGGATAACATAGAGTTATAGTTTTATACAACCCTTTCTCTTCTCATAAATTTCTTCTCATAAATTTTGTAAAATGTGCCACGTATGGTACACATATAGTTTAGTCAATCCAAATTTCAAAAAACTAATCACAGCTAAGATAGTTTTGTGTTGATAAAGTATCAATGCTATCACGATATAATCTTAGACAACATATCCCCAAATGTCAAAGTTTAAAAAATTTCTTTTAGGATTCCCATATCAACGAGTTTTACACTAACCTCAAACTCTTATGGACGTCGAGTTCAGCGTAAAGTCAATTAAATGATGGGAACCAGATTCCCTCTTACCTCGAAACCTCAAACGTCCTAATGTAGTTATGGTACTTTTGTTACCATCTGGATTATTTGGAAGCACCGATATACTAAAGTATTTCTAGGCATCACTAAGTTGCATAGTCAGCCGCTTAATATTACACAAATCTCACTGAAATTCAACCAGCTGTCTATTGATGCATTTTTGCAGGGATCCTAGCTCCAGATGGATAAACATACTAAGAGAAAACATTTAAGTACATTGGAAACTCCAACAGTTGATGCTAGATATAGGTCAGCTAAGCCAGTGTCCAAATTTTCTTGTGTTGCTACTCTCACAAACATTTCATATTGCTGACCTTAGTTTCTACGTGTATTTACGTTCAATGTTTGTTGCTTTCTTTCGAGATATGTACCAAAAGAAATTGTCTGTCTTTCTTTTGAGGTATAATTTGTCTTTTTCAATTGTTTATATAAAACTTCTTATCTAATACTTATACTTATTTCTGGTTTGAATTTGTCATAGAACATAATTGAAACACGTAAATCAAATTTGTATGTATTACATGAATAATTTGCTTTTTTAATGTAATGTCTAAAACTAGGCATAATCCCTCCCCAACCCTTAAATTGAAGGATAATGCGCTTCAACGCACTCAAATTTCTTTTTTCCTGTACTGGTAACAATATCAATATCAATCAAGCTAAAACTTAATCAGCTAATAAATACAAATTTAATTTAATCCAATTGCTTTAAACATCCATGACAAAAAACCTCATCTATTACATGTTAAATTTAAATTAAATTAGGAAAGACCAACAATTGATTGCTCATATAAATATCTTATTTTTTTCAGTGGAAATTTCTTACTATGATCTCTTCAGAATTATTTTTTTCGATTCGGATTCCATCTTTCCTAATAAAAGTTGAAGTAAAATTATTAGCCGTTCACGTGGATCCCTTTTGATTTTTTTATTGATTCAAAAAGGAAGAGGCTCGTTGTCACCTGTGCAAAGGGAAAAGCCACTGACATGACATCATCCATGAAAGAAGACAAATTGAATTTTAACTTACAGCTCCTTTACGCCAAAATTGAAAAATTTACAGACGTGATGTACAAAAACAGGAAGTCCTTCTTTACTCACCATTCATTGGTCCCCTTTCTTATATAAATGCTGTTCTTCTTGATTATCCTTTCCATTGTTCTTAAATCAATGGCTGAGCAGTATATAGTTGGAGTTGCAGGTGTTATAGCCTTTCTTTTGGGGTTTGTTTTCTTAGTGAGATCTTGGGGGCTGAGCAAGCTGAAAAGAGCAGCTTCAATGGAATTCCCAAAGGAAAACTGTGTAAACAAAAATGGAAATGGTGAGGGTGAGGCTGTTGGCACTACGGAAATTATCATTGTCGGTGCTGGTGTTGCCGGTGCTGCTCTTGCCTATTCTCTTGGAAAGGTCCCAAATTTTACGCTCCTTTATTTTAATTTTATAGTATTGAGTTCGGACTTGGGATAATAACAGTAACCAACTCTAAAAAGATCATTTTAAGTGGCCGAGCCACTGAGACACTCGGGGAGTCAGGGTCAAAGGTCTAAAATTTTTCAATTTCTTTTTTATACACATGTAATGCAATCACCCTCCCAAATATAAAAATAGATTTTTCTAATATTTTATATATTTAAAATATATATTAGAGCATTTTTATTATGAAAATTGTTAAAATAAGACTTTACAACAAAATAGAAGATAAATTTCTTGCAAATAATCTTGTTCTTTATATTAAGAGGATGTTGCCAAAATTTTATTTCTTTGAAAGAACATCGTGCATAGTTTTAAATAATCATATGCTATTTCTTCTTGATTATTCTTTTTAAATATGTATTTATTTTATCTTTTAAATTTATATATATTTGGAAATATAATGTGGAACAAAATTTTATATAATTCTTTGTAGTGTAATTAACATAAATAATATATGTTATAAGATTTTTTTTATGTAGCACGTCTAATTTTAGCTTGGCTCTCTCAAGATTAATATCTTGATTCCGTCGCTGTTTATTATTTTAAAATAAATATAAAAGGTACTTTAATTATGTCAAACAATAAAATAAAGAAATAAAATTCCATCTTAATTATATTTAATATAGAAATACATATAAATATTTACTAAATAGAGATTTCTAAAAATATTGTAGAGGTGGGGAATGCTCCATTTAGCTTCAATTAACATTAGTTTCTGTCTTCAAGTTTTCATAAGATCCTTGAAAAATGGATTTGACTATGATGTTATACTTAATAATGCTTCTATAATTATACATTGCAGGATGGACGTCGAGTGCAAGTGATAGAAAGAGACTTAAATGCACCTAATAGAATTGTTGGCGAAGGTTTGTTGCCAGGAGGCTACCTCAAGTTAATTGAATTAGGCCTCAGGGGTAAATAAGAAAAATAATGTAGTGGTTGTAATATAATGTTACAATGATATTTCTTTGTATATTTTTATTTATTTATTTTACTTTGAATGCTGGCACTACAGATTGCGTAGATGAGATTGATGCTCAACAGATGTTAGGTTATATTTTATACAAGGATGGGAAGGATGCTCCCGTATCTTTTCCTTTGGAAAATTTTCAATTGCATGTGTCTGCAAAATTCTTTCATAATGGTCGTTTCGTTCAAAGGTTGCGGAAGAAAGCTGCATCTCTTCATAAGTACTTCTCTAATTCCTCCCAATCATTCTTTAATTTCAATATAAGATGTTAGAGCATTTATCTTAATTGGTTAAATGACTTGTAGTTGTTTTGATCCATTACCTCTGTTTAGACCAATCAATTGAGCTGGTTGAGTTAATTTTGGTTTGTTCAATCTGGATAAAATCACTCAAGTTTTAAAACTAACAAATCATATTAGTTTTTATCATTTTAGGCTTTTAGGATAAGATAACTTTTAAGTTTAGATATGAGTCGTGGGTTCAGTCATTAGAGCTTTGGGCTTCAAATTTTTTAGTTTGGTCATTATGGGTTCATGTCATTTTGGTTCTAGTCACTTCGAGTTTGAGTTGTTTAAAGTTCAAATTAGTTTGAGGTAAGGTAAAATTTTGTTCAAGTTGGAGGGACTCAAATTGTAGACCCTATATAGTCAAATCAAGTTGGATCAAATTTAGATTCAAGTTGGCCAAGTCAAAATTGACATGTTTAGTTCTGTTACTATTACTCTGTTCCAACTTGTTTTAACAAGAAATTATGCATTTCTTTACAAGCTCCATGTTTTGATGATGTGATAATGCAGTGTAAGTTTAGAACAAGGGACAGTAACATCTCTACTTGAAGAAAATGGTATTATCAAAGGAGTACACTATAAAGATAAGAGTGGTCAAATGCTAACAGCTTATGCTCCTCTCACCGTTGTCTGCGACGGTTGTTTCTCGAATTTGAGACGTTCTCTCTGCAATCCCAAGGTAAAAAATGCTTACGAAATCTTGTTCAATCTAAATTTTATCTCTTAAGAAAGTATGTATAAAGGTCTTGATTGTTTCTGCAGGTTGATATACCCTCTTATTTTGTTGGTTTTCTTCTAACAAATTGTAAACTTCCAAATGAAAAGTACGGAGCTATTATATTAGCAGATCCTTCACCTATCCTATTTTATCCCATTAGTAGCACTGAAATTCGTTGCTTGGTGGATGTTCCAAGTCAAAATCTACCCTCTGTTTCCAATGGTGAAATGGCCCATTACTTGAAAACTTTGGTGGCTCCCAAGGTATATTTATATCTTTCTTTGATCGAATCATTAAGGGAATTTGGTTGAATTTATGGACTAACTATATGATCTATGATACATTTCAGGTTCTTCCTGAAGTATACAATTCCTTTATATCTGCAATAGAGAAGAAGGACAACATAAGAATAATGCCGAACAAAATCATGGCTGGTGCTCCACACCTCACTCCTGGTGCTTTTTTGATCGGCGATGCATTCAATATGCGACATGCTATAACTGGAGGGGGAATGACTGTTGCTTTATCTGATGTTGTGATACTTAGGGATCTTCTAAGACCCTTGCATGATCTATCTGATGCATTCGCCATTTGCAAATATCTCGAATCCTTTTATACTCTGAGGAAGGTATTGTAGTTTCATGTTCTATATGAATTTTTTAAAGTGAATAAAAAGGAACAAAAAATGGCATAATTTTTCACTTTTAACTGCATGCAGCCAATGTCATCTACGATAAATACACTAGCCAATGTCTTACATAAGGTATTTAGTGCCTCGTCCGATCCTGCAATGGAGAATATGCAACAAACATTGTTGGGGTATTTGAAACTTGGAGGGTTTTTTTCATCTGGAGTATCAGCTATGCTCTCTGGTTTATGCCCTCGTCCATTAAGCTTAGCATTTCATTTCTTTGTCATGGCAATATATGGTGTTGGCCAGTTGGTACTTCCATTTCCTTCTCCCAAACGCTTCTTGGATGGGGCTAAACTCCTTTGGGTCAGTATCTCTACCAATCATTTCTCATATATCATGATCACTAACACGAAAAAAATATATAATAATTTAAAAAAGACGTTTTTTTTTTTTTTTTTTTCAGGTTGCATCAAGTGTTTTTCTGCCCATTATACACTCTGAAGGAGTCAGACAAATGTTTTTCCTCTTAACTGTGCCAGCATATTATAGAACTCCCCCTAAGGGAAAAAAAATCTAAGAGAAAACTCCATGCATTTGTAGTGAACAATTTTATATTCGCAATAGATTTTCATATTTGTTTCTAGTTAGCATTCTTAAGCAGGCTTGATGATCGTTTGCACTGGTATTAGTTTTATGTGTCTTGTTTAAAATATTAGTGTTATTTTTATGTAGTTTGTTTAAAATATTGAATTAACAAGTTAATATTTTTAAATAAGTTTAATAAGTATTCTATTCGTATTGTTTTAATTAATATAAATTATCCATGAGTTCATTAATATTAATAAGTGTATAAGGATCTCAAGAGTTTGGAAAGCTCTTTGGGAGAGATTTGGCACAACTTTAGCATGTATCCTAAATCATTTCTTGCGATGGAGAGGGCTTTTCTAGATGAGGAGCCTTGATATGGGTGACTTGAGTGGACACAGTTTTGCACAAGTTTACAGCCAAGTAAATAAAGTTGTGTCTGTGGTACGTTTTCGATCAAAAATCTTTTTAGCTAACTGGACAGCAAAAGTGACATTAAATGTTCCTGAAAAGATCTTTGATGCTCACCAAGCGTATAGCAGAACTCCACCTGGCACTTTTTTATCATACCAAAAAATATGTTAGTTTGTCTTTTCCCTCGTTTTTTTTTTCCAATAATAATTTATCCTTTTTGTTTTTGCATTACGTGTGGTGGGTACATCTATCATATTTTTGTCAAGTTTTGTTTTTCCATAATTTGACATTCTCCTAAAATTAATAAAATTTAATTTAATTTTTAAAAATTATAAAGATATAAGTTATTAAAATAATAAAATTATATTTTATTATCATAAAATTACATTTTAATTTCAATCTTTTAAATTTTTTTGACATTAGAGACTAAATTGAATAAATTAAAAGTTGTTAAGAAATAATGCTATAGACTAAAACTATAAGGTCTCTAATATAAAAGTATATGAAATTAAATTTTGATCCAATGCTAAATATTGAAAAGTAAGAATATTTGAATATAAGAAAAAATGAATAAAATACAAAATACATTTAATTATATATTTATCATGCAGTTGAGTGAAAACTAATACTATTTTATAATTGAATTATCGAATATAACTAAAAATAATTCCAAGCCATCTTGAGATAAAAGAAATGCGGGATAAGTAATTAATACGAACTAATACGATTTGCAGACTTAGTGAATAAAATGTGGGTATTTTTATGAGCAGCGTTGCTTTGCGGACATTGTGAATAAAAATGAATAAAATACAAAATATATTTCCACCAAATAACATCACTACAAATAGACCATGTCCTGTCATTTTTATGAGCAGCGTTGCTTTGCGGACATTGTGATCGCAGGACCCATGTTTGGCTACTTGTTTACTGTCTTCCAAATCAGAGATGATTTGGAGAGCATCTCCCTCAACAAAATAGAATTATATCTCAGAATGTGACCTAAAATTTCTTGGGCGTTAATTGAGAAAATTATTAAAATTTGAAAATGTAGTTTCAATTTTATTTAAAAAGTGAGTCACCACCGATCTTTTTCTAGGTGTGATCGGACACCTAATAAATCATCTTTTAAAGAAAAATCATTTTTGAATTTTCTTAAAAAGAGCCGGGTTTAAGTCTGGTCAAAATTCGGAGAAAAATAGGGTTCGAGTCGGTTCTGCGAGAGGAAGGTATTAGCACCCTCGCGACCCCCAAAATTAGTATCTCGTTAAGCGTCGTTGTCTTAATATTTAAAAATACAAGTTCAATTTAATATTTAATCGTGATCCGATTGAGACACGAGAAATTTTTTAAAAACAAGAGAATTTTAAGACTAAAATTTTTTAAACCGAAATTTTGAAAACACAAAATTTTTAAACCTGAAAATTTTGAAAACACAAAATTTTGGAAATCGAAAACTTTGAAAACACAAGAATTTTTGAAACACGAATTTTTTTCGAAAACATAATTTTTGAAAACACGGAAATTTTAAAACACAAGAAAATTTTTTGTTTTAAAAACATGAAATTTTGAAAATCGAGAACTTTGAAAACACGAAAATTTTTTTGAAACACGAAATTTTGAAAACACAGAAATTTTAAAACACAAGAAATTTTTTAAAAAAAACATGAAATTTTCGAAAACCCGAAAATTATTTTTTTTTAAAACACGAATTTTTTGAAAATAAGAGAACTTTGAAAATAAGAGAATTTTTAAAACACCAATTTTTTTTGAAAAAACTAAAATTTTGAAATACAAGAATTTTTGAAATACGAGAATTTTTGAAAACATGAAATTTTTTTTTTAAAACTCGAGAATTTTTTTAAACTTGAAATTTTTGAAAACACGAAAATTATGAAACACTAGAATTTTTAAGAACACGAATTTTTTTTAAAAAAACACGAAACTCTTGAAATATGACAATTTTCTGAAAACACAAAAAGTTTTGAAACTCGAATTTTTTTTAGATTTTTTGATTTTTTAAAAGGGCATATCGTATTTAACACGAACCGATGATATTCACCCAACATAGCGATGAAATCAACGAGTTAATGTCAAACCGATTCGTTGCCTTATTTATTAAAATTATTCGAATAATAATAAAATTAAATTAAATTAAATTTAAAATATAAACACAAATACAAATACAAAATAAGAATATGCTTTAAAAATATCAATAATATTAAAAACAAAGTATCATCAAAATACACAAATTAAACTAAAGTGAGTAAAAAAGAAATTACCGAAAAGCCCAAAAATACGGGCCCGATCGAATGGTTTACGAGTCTCGGTTTTTTTTTTTTTCTTTTTTCTTCTTCTTTTTTTTCTTTGTTGGGCCACTTGTTGGGCTCTTGAAATGGGCCTCTTGTTGGGTGTTCAAAGTGGGCCTGCTTCTTTGGTAGCATGTTAATGCCTCTTTTCTTTTGGCCTTTTTTTTGGGCTTGTTTCTTTTCTTTTCTTTTTTGCTTATTTTTTTTTTTTTTTTTTTGATGGCTTCTTGTTGGTGGGCTGCTGGTCGCTGGTCGGGTCGTCATGGTCGGTCACGGGTCGGGTCAGGTCGACCAGACCGAGTTTGAATTTTTTCTTTTTTTTTTTTCTTTTTTTTTCTTTTTTTTTTTTTTTTTTTCTTTCTTTTTCTTCTTTCTTCTTCCTTCTTCTTCTCCTTTCTTCTTCTTCTCCAACCGCCATGCCGTCATCTCTCAGACTCCCGTCGGTGGTGAGCCTTCTCTCCTCTTCTCTTCTTTCCTCTCTTTTCTCCTCTTTTCTTTCTCTTTTTTTTCTTTTTTGGGGTTTTTTTTGTGAATGGGGTTTGATTTTGGGGAAAAATCCCATTTTATAGTGTGTTCTTTACCTTTTCCCATGCTTTTGCAGTGCAGATTGAGGAGGAGTGGCCACCCATGTTGGTGGTAGGAAAATCCGGAATTAGGTGTCCCAAATCACCAAATCGCTAAAAGGACCAGATTGCAATCACAAAAAACTTGTGGGGTCAAAATGTAATTTCAAGAAAGTATCAAGGTCAAATTGTAATTTTAGAAAAGTTTAAGGTTTTAAATATAATTTAGGAAAAGTTTAAGGGCCAAAATGTAATTTTAGAAAAGTTTAGGGGTCAAAGTGTAATTTTGGAAAAGTTAAGGGGTCAAAATGTTGTTTTTAATTTTAATTAATTTTTTTCTTAATTTTGGAAATTAAAAGCAAATCGAACCGGACAAAATTTAGTACTTCTGACATATCGCACATTTGTCATGCGGACATCTACGGAACAACTCCTTTCTCTGCAGTCATGGAATGGAAGTTGTGCTACCCATCGAAGTTGAGATCCCCTCTCTACTAGTCTTAATGAAGTCGAAACTAGAAGAATCGGAATGGGTTCAAGCTCGATATGACCAGCTAAATCTTATCGAAGAAAAACGCTTGAAGGCAATCTGTCATGGACAGATGTACCAAAAGAGAATGATCACTACTCATGACAAGAAGGTGCGCCAAGAGAATTCATGCGGGGGAACTCGTATTGAGAAAGATTCTCTCAATACAAAAAGACTTTCGAGGAAAATGGGCACCAAATTGGGAAGGGCAGTACGTCGTAAAGAAGGCTTTCTCTGGTGGAGCTTTGATTCTCACTGAGATGGATGGGAAGGAGTTACCTAATCCAGTGAACTCAGATGCCGTGAAAAAGTACTATGCCTAAAAAAAAAAAAGAAAGATCAAGATGAAAACCCAAAAAGGGCGTCTTGATAAATAAAAAAAAAAAAAAAGAAGAAAAAAAGATCAGATGAAAACCCGAAAAGGGCGTCTTGATAAAAAAAAGAAAAGGAAAAAAAGAAAAGAAAAGATCAAGATGAAAACTCGAAAGGGCGTCTTGATAAACAAAAAAGATTAGGATGAAAACACGAAGGGCATCCTAATGAAGGAGGTTCGGACAAAAGGAGTAAGACGATTTGAGCGGGAGTCATGTGGCGAGATTACAATATTTGAAGCGATCCGGAAGCTCAAATCTTCTACACAAGAAGCCGTGCTCAAGAGATCTAGGATGAAGAAATGTAGAGAAGTTCATGCGTTGAATATCTAGAGCATTTTGACAATTGAATCGCTTTCCTTTCTTTATAATGTTTTCTTTATTGAGCTTTTCCTTGTCAATTTTCTTTACTTATTGCTTTTGAAATAAATATGAATGTGAGGTATTTCTTTCGTACCTACTTTCTTATTTTCATGCATCTCATGTGTGGTTTGTCTAAATGATAAATAGTGAAATGACATACTCTAAACAAAAGGAATGTTGAGTATTACCCGGATGAGAATTTGGTATGTACAAGAGCCTCAAAGCAAGGACAAAGTTCAACAAGGGGCAAAAGGGTGATACATGAGAAACGCAGATTACTCGTAAAACTCGAGGACGAGTACAAAACCTGAAAAGAAAGTCAAGAGTCGAAGCAATGAATGCAGGTCATCATGAAAATCGTAACGAAAATGGGATGTATGACAAACAAACCCAATGCGCATGGCATATCATGTAGGCATGAAGGCATTTAAGACAAACACGTGCATATCATGATAACATCACACATGACATATACAGGTACTCCAGTAGAGCAAGAGATTTTGATGGTAGTTGTGCTGAATCAAGGAAAAAGAAGACATCCGAGTTCAACCAGATGATATGTTTTGAAATTTTGATAAATTATTTCATTTCTATTTTTCAAAAAATCAACTCATATTACGAGAGGTGAGTTGAGCCTCAGGTCACACGCTGAGGTATTTTTCAATTCTCGTTTTCAAAAAATCAACTCATATTGCGAGAGGTGAGTTGAGCCTCAGGTCACATGCTGAGGTATTTTTCAATTTCTATTTTTAAAAAAAAATCAACTCATATTGCGAGAGGTGAGTTGAGCCTCAGGTCACACGCTGAGGTATTTTTCAACTTTCGTTTTTAAAATCAACCCATATTATGAGAGGTGAGTTGAACCTCGAGTCACACACCGAGTTATTTTTCAATTTTATTTTCAAAAATCAACTCATATTGCGAGAGGTGAGTTGAGCCTCGAGTCACACGCCGAGGTATTTTTCAATTTTGTTTTTCAAAATCAACTCATATTGCGAGAGTTGAACCTGAGTCCTCAATTTTGTCTTTCAAAAATCAACTCATATTGGAGAGTTGAGTTGAGCCTCAGTCAATTGAGGTATTTTTCAATTTTCGTTTTCAAAATCAACTCATATTGCGAGAGGTGAGTTGAGCCTCGAGTCACACGAGGTATTTTTCAATTTCGCTTTTCAAAAATCAACTCATATTGCGAGAGGTGAATTGAGCATCGTGTCACACGCCGAGGTATTTTTCAATTTCGTTTTCAAAATCAACTCATATTGCGAGAGATGAGTTGAGCCTCGAATCACACGCCGAGGTATTTTTCAATTCATTTTTCAAAAAAAAATCAACTCATATTGCGAGAGGTGAGTTGAGCCTCGAGTCACACGATGAGGTATTTTCAATTTCTTTTTCAAAGATCAACTCATAATCCGAGAGGTGAGTTGACCTTGAGTCATATCTTGAGCTATTTTCGATTTTGTTTTTCAATAAAGAATAAATATTGGACAATCGAACAAAATTTAAGCGCTTTAAGTCTTTGCTTTCATCCTCGTTTCACAATGATGAGCAAAGAGGGCATTATAAGCACTAAATTTTGTCCGGTTCGATTTAGCTTTTAATTTCCAAAATTAAGAAAAAAATTAATTAAAATTAAAATAACATTTTGACCCCTTAACTTTTCTAAAATTACACTTTGACCTTAAACTTTTCTAAAATTACATTTTAGCCCCTAAACTTTTCCTAAATTATGTTTGAAACCCCAAAACTTTTCTAAAATTACAATTTGACCCTGATACTTTCTTGAAATTATGTTTTAACCTCACAAGTTTTCTTGTGATTGCAATCTGTCCTTCCGCAGATTTGGTGATTTGGGACACCTAATTCTGGATTTTCTACCACCAAAGCATGGGTGGCCACTCCTCCTCAATCTACTACTGCAAAAGCATGGGAAAAAGGTAAAGAAACACACTATAAAAGGGGATTTTTCCCCAAAAATCAAACCCCCATCAACACAAAAAAAAACCCATGAAAAAAGAAAAAAAAGAAAGAAAAAGAAAAGAAAAAGAAAGGAAAGAAGAAGGAAGAAGAAGAAGAAAAGAAGAGGAGGTGTCGCACCACCGAGAGGAGAGGGCGACCACGGCGACCGCAGTGCAACGGCGGGCTAGGAGGAGAAGAAGAAGAAGAAGAAGAGGGGAGAAGAAGAAGAAAGAAGAAAAAAAGAAGAAAGAAGGAAGAAGAAAGAAAAAAAAAAAAAGAAAAAGAAAGGAGAAAGGAGAAAAGAAAAGAAAAAAAAAGGAAAAAAAATAAAGAAAATATTTTTTTTACAGTCGGGCCAACCCGTGACCCGACCCGTGACCCGCATCCAGTGAAGAAGCCCAACCAAAGAAGAGGCCTCGGGCCCAAAGGCGATGAGGCCAAAGAGAAAAAAGAAGAAGAAAAAAAAAAGAAAAAAAAGAAAAAAAGAAAGAAAAAGAAAAAAAAAAAAAAAAAAAAAAAGGAAAAAGAGCCCGGGTCGTGTATCCCATTCTTCAAGCTCGTAATTTTGAGCTTTTCGGTAATTTCCTTTTTACCTACTTTTAATTTAATTCGTGTATTTTAATGACATCTCGTTTTAATATTATTAATATTTTTTAGCATTTTTTTAATTATATTTTATTTTACTTTTAATTTTAATAATTTTAATAAATAAGGCAACGAATCGGTTTTACACTAATCGTTGATTTCATCGCTATGTTGGGTGAATATCATCGGTTCGTGTTAAATACGATACGCCTTTTAAAAAAATCTAAAAAATCTAAAAAAATAAAATAAAATTTCGAGTTTCAAAACTTTTTGTGTTTTCAGAAAATTGTCGTATTTTCTAAATTTTCGTGTTTTAAAAAAAATTCGTGTTTTCAAAAATTCTCGTATTTCAAAAATTCTCGTGTTTTAAAAGTTTTCGTGTTTTCAAAAATTTTCATATTTTAAAATTTTTTCATATTTTCAAAAATTTCATGTTTCAAAAAATTCTCGTATTTCAAAAAATTCATGTTTTAAAAAAATTTTAGCGTTTCAAAATTTTCGGGTTTTCAAAATTTCATTTTTTTAAAAAAATTCTTGTGTTTTAAAATTTCCGTGTTTTAAAAATTTCAAAATTTCGTTTCAAAAAATTTTCGTGTTTTCAAAGTTTTCAGATTTAAAAAAATTCATGTTTTTAAAAAAAAAAATTTCTTGTGTTTTAAAATTTCCGTGTTTTAAAAATTTCGTGTTTTCAAAAAAAATTCATGTTTCAAAAATTCTCGTGTTTTCAAAGTTTTCGTATTTCTAAAATTTCGTGTTTTCAAAATTTTGGGTTTTAAAAATTTTGTGTTTTCAAAAATTCTGGGTTTTAAAAAATTTCTAGTCTTAAAATTCTCTTTTTTTTAAAAAATTTCTCATGTCTCAATCGGATCACGATTAAATATTAAATTGAACTTGTATTTTCAAAATTAAGACAACGCGTTTAACGAGATACCAATTTTGTGCGTCATGAGGTGCTAATACCTTCCTCGCGCAGAATCGACTCCGAACCCTATTTTTCTCTGGAATTTTGACGCAGACTTAAACTCCGCCCTTTTTAAGAAAATTCAAAAATGATTTTTCTTTAAAAAGATGATTTATTAGGTGTCCGATCACACCTAGAAAAAAGATCGGTGGCGACTCCCTTTTTTAAATAAAATTGAAACTCTGTTTTCAAATTTTTAATAGTTTCCTCAATTAGCGCCCAAGCAAATTTTAGGTCGCTACAACTGGCGACTCCACTGGGGATATCTTTTTTGAGAGTCGAGTCTGGAATTAAACGCGTGTTGTCAAAATTTTCAAAATTCCTCGTTCAAAATAATTTTTAATCGTGATCCTTAAATATTTAAAAAAAAAGAGTCATGCATTTGCATCATGTTGTAAATATTTTTCTAACTTGTTTTATCTTGTTATTTTTCAGCTCTAAGTTTTTACGGTTTTAGTTTTTCTAGTTTTAAAATAAAAATGAAAAGGTTTGTGAGTTTCTCCCCACACACCGTGCACTGGCATTTTTGCATAACATGAGCTCTCTACCCGGGCTCCGTCCGTTTAAGTGGAAGTAAACACTATGCCTTAGTGAGTTAACTCGTCCCTCCGCACAGGATAGTGAATACTTCCGGATTACATATGACTTATGCTTTCGTGAGTTAACTCGTCCCTCCGCATAGGCATAAGTAAATGTAATCCCTCGAATTGAGCTCGTGAGCCTATGATGGGCGATAACCGAGGCTCTGTACTAGCTTTAGTAGGCGACAGTACGGACAATTCGAGTACCTTTTTAGAACCAAAACTACATATAGTGAACCGTATGAGCCACCCGACTAGAGCCATGCCGAACCTTCGTCCGTTAATAGTCACCACAATAAGTACATGGGAGAAACGCATCTTACCTTTTATTTCTTTAACATTTACACTTTTTTTTTTGCAAGAGAATTAGGCCTGTTTAATAGAATTGGATCGGGTAGATTATTTGATGAGCATGTGGGGTAAGTTTATTTTGTAAAGTATGATGGGGTAAAAAAAAAGGGCAATAAAAGTAGGTCGGTTTCATTAAAATGCATGATTAAATTGCTTAGTTTGTTAGATTTTCCATAGTTTTTCTCTGTTTATATTTGTTGTGATTACTAACCAAGGTTATTTGTCTTTATTTTTATTTTATCATGCATGATAGGCATCTTATTAGGAAGGTGTTGATTATAGATTGGTTACCAAAAATGGGTTTCTGATGGAGGAGTCAATTCACAAGTAACCGAGAAAAATGCCGTGGTTCGAGACTGGTCTTTGAAAACCCAAAAAGAAAAAGGAGACAGTTTAAAAGAAAGATGTATCTTCAATCTTCTGGAGCATGTGACTATGAATGTTCGTCGGAATAACCTCGAAGACTTGACTAGGATCTGGAAACAGTGGGACTCAGACACTAGGGGCATCTTCATTGAAAAGTACGGGGATATAGCTCACTTAATCGCCGTCAACATAGACGAACAATTGATTCAAGCCATGGTTTAATTCTGGGACCCAGCTTATCAATGTTTTACTTTCAACAAGAAGATATGACTCTGACCATAGAAGAGTATGCCGCATTGCTTCGCGTTGACAATGCACAATTTAACAAAATATATGTGAAGGAGCCCAAACCAATGACCTTCAAGAAAAAGCTAATGAGGTTAACGGGAATGACCGATACATGGGCTGAAAAATAGATAAAGAAAAAGAACGAATCAGTTGTGTTCTATGGTTCTCTCTACGAGACTTAGTTCAAAATCATCTAGATATTGTAAAGAGAGTGGATCTATTTGCTTTAGCCATTTACGGATTAATTGTCTTCCCAAAAGTTCTTGGCATATAGAAGTTGCGGTAGTGGATTTCTTTGAAAAGTTGAGGCAAGGAATCAACCCCGTCCCAACTATCTTAGCCGAGACTTTTAGATCTCTAAATTGTTGTAGGAGAAAAGGGAAGGACGTTTTATCGGATGTGCACTGACTACTTAATGTTTGGATTCGAGCCACTTACGGAAAGTGGGCGCACACCTTTCCACATGTTTTTGAAAACATTTGCTCCATTAGAAGCTTACCTTGAGAAAGATTGGTGAAGGATATCACCGAACAACCTTGGTTTCGATTTTGAACCTCCGCTGAAGATATAACTTGGAGAGCACCATGGATCCGTCCTTGATTCGCTATACAAATGCGAAAGCCAAGATTGGGTACCTTTACTCGGATTATGGGAGGAGTTGGATATGCACCGTTAATGGTTCAAAGGCAGTTTGCTTCACGACAGTTCATACCAACTACCGGAGGATTAGCACAGTCTGAGTTTGCTTTTACAGGTGAAGATTACATGAAAAAAAAGTCCGAGATACTGCAAAGTCTTGGAAGGAAATCTACCTAATGGAGTTAGCTCTGTATGCTGATACTATCACTCAAGATTATGAAATATGGAGACAAAGACGAGTAAATAGTCAACAAACCTCACCAACGGATTATATTTTCCAGAATCCTTTCTCAGAAGAAATGCCGTCCGAACTAGAAATAGCAAGACATGAATTTGAATGTGAAAAGGCCAGTCTGTTACGGGATATTAGTTCTCTTCAAGAGGAAAATTACCAAATGAAGATAGATGTTCAAATTGAAAATCCGAAATGAGAAAGTCCGAAAAGAAGTGAGATCATGAGAAATGACTTAAAGAATCTTCATTTGGAAAATAAGAAATTAAGAGGCACCATAAAGAATAGCGGGTTTGGGCAAATCATCGACTAAATGGAAGGAAGAATTAAGCAACATCAAAGGTGGGATGGAATTACGGAGAGGAAAGCAAAGAAGGAAGAGGAAAAAGTCGCTCGTGCTATGATAGAGTTAAGGAAGAAGAATGTTGAATAAAATCTGCGCTGCAGAATTAATGACTAGTCGGTCGAGCATCAAGAGCTAAGAAAGAAAATACAAGATCTAGAAAATACACTGCAAGCTCATCAAGAACACTTGGATACTCTCCAAAAGTCCTAGAAGAAAAGAATGGCTAGCATGACGAGACATTCGTGCCTCTGAAAGAGCTCTCCAAGAAAAAGATATGTATCTTGGCGGTTTGATTAATGAAATTTGCAAGGCTACAAAATTGTGCAATTATCGATGAAGCGAAGATCTCGCCACTAATTCCCTCCGAGACAAGGATCAAGCATGTCGAATTCCTAGAACGAGTAAAGAAACAAGGCGATGTGGCTAGGAAATTTGTGTAATCATAGATCGAGAGATGGCAAAACGTTTTGTAATAGACTCTTTTGATTAATGAAATGCCTAAGTATGGGGCTATCTTGAAATTAACACCAAATTCTTGCATATTTATTCATGACTAACATGCATTTTTCATTTATTCATTCATCCATTCATTGTATGTGCATATCACTCTAATCATTCACTGAGGCTAAAACTATACAATCCACAGTTGCAAAAAGATCAAGAAATGAGGTTTGCAGGAGCCTCAGGTCGGGAGTTGGAATGAGAGCCCATAGCATATCCTCCTTTGTCAAAAATATAGGCATCTGCAAGAATAATGTACCCAGGGCGAGATAATTCACGAAGCACGCTGTTATTGATTGAAAGGAGTCTTCAGAACGTCAGTATAAATGTTATTGACAAAGGAGATGATGTAATTGAAGATGTTTCAATGATACGCCCTTGTCCCCCTGGATTCATTTTGAACAATTGGACTGCTGTGGATCTTCTTGTAGTTTCTAAGTCCTCTCCAGAGTAATGCTCAATGTTAACTCTCTTTTTGTGTGCCCCTAAGTAATAGTGGGATTTTTTGTAAGAGCTTATGCTTGCTCTTTATTATTTAAATGAACATTAATTGAGATACATTTTGTCATAATCTTTTCATTCTCATTAACTTCATAATTATTCCCCTTCTCACAGCCTATCCTTACATGTATCTCATATCATGCCATAACATTATGCTTGTTGGTTCCAATACTTTGATACTCCTCGATAGTTTTCTTTTCCATTCACCTTTCAGGTGCTCAGATATCAATGACATGAGTAATCTCATTACAAGTCCTGAAATCAATTTTGAGAAAGTTATTTGTTTAGGAGAATTTGAAGCTGAGGAAAATGCTGAAGATTATGTCTCGTCTCCTGACTTACAAAGAATGATAGAACAAGAAGATAAACAGATCCTACCCCATCAAGAATTTGTTGAGACAGTGAACTTGGGAAATGAAGAAAAGAGGCAAGAAGTGAAGATTGGGACCTCCATTTCAGATAACAACAAACATGATTTGATCGCCTTGCTTCGTGAGTATAAAGATGTATTTGCATGGTCGTATCAAGACATGCCAGGGTTGAACGAAGATGTAGTGGTCCATAGACTCCCACTAAAACCAGAATGCAAACCTGTTCAACAGAAGCTAAGACGAATGGGACCTGAAATGCTGTTAAAGATAAAAGAAGAAGTCAAGAAACAATTTGATGCTGGCTTCCTACAAGTCTCCAAATACCCAGAATGGGTAGCTAACATAGTCCCAGTACCGAAGAAAGATGGTAAGGTACAAATGTGCGTGGATTATCGCGATCTGAATTGAGTAAGTCCTAAAGATAATTTTCCCTTGCCACATATCGATACGTTGGTGGATAACATAGCAAAACATTCATTGTTTTCTTTTATGGATGGATTTTCGTTATAATCGGATAAAGATGGCTCAGGATATGGAGAAAACTACCTTCGTAATGATGTGGGGAACATTTTGCTACAAGGTGATGCCGTTCGGATTAAAGAATCTTAGGGCAACATATCGGAGGCAATGGTGATGCTATTCCATGACATGATGCACAAAGAGATAGAAGTTTATGTTGATGATATGATTGCCAAATCTCGGGAAAAAGAGAGCATATTGGAAACCTCAAGAAATTGTTCGAAAGACTAAAAAGTTCCAAATGAAGCTTAATCCGATGAAGTGTATGCTTTAGGGCTACCTCGGGAAAATTACTCGGCTTCATTATTAGTGAGAGAGGTATTGAGGTTGATCCAGATAAGATAAAAGCCATACAAGAACTACCACCTTCGCGTACACAAAAAGAAGTCAGAGGATTTTTAGGGAGGTTGAACTATATCGCTCGATTCATTGCTCAACTTACCAACCAAAGTGACCCAATTTTTCGACTCCTCAAAACATAATCCGGAGAGTGGAGCGATGAGTGCCAAGTGGCTTTTGACAAGATAAAACAAGATTTGTCTAACCTCGGTGCTAGTACCGCCAACTCCCGGAAGACCATTAATATTGTATCTAACTGTGTTCAAAAATTCAATGGGTTGCGTACTGGGGCAACATGATGAGTCGGGGAAAAGAGAAAGGGCGATCTACTATCTTAGTAAGAAGTTCATAGAGTATGAAGCAAAGTACCTGTCAATTGAAAAATTCTGTTGTGCTTTGGTCCAGGCGTTCAAGGCTCGGACAATATATGTTGTATCATACGACGTGGTTAATTTTAAAGTGGACCCAATAAAATACATGATGGAATCACCGCACTTTCGGGAAGAATGGCACGATGGCGATCCTACTATCGAGTACGACATTGTATATGTGAGTCAAAAGTCGATAAAGGGGCGCGATAGTGACTTCTTAACAACTCGAACAATAGAGGAATACGAGCCATTGAGATTTGATTTCCTAGACGAAGACTTGATGTGCATTACAGAAAAAGAATGTGAGTCGTCAAAAGAGAAATCATGGAAGATGAGCTTTGATGGTGCATCAAATGCATTGGGGCATGGGATTGGAGCGGTCTTAGTGTCACCAGAAGGGAACCATTATCCGTTCACTGCCAGATTAAATTTCTTCTGTACCAATAATGTAGCGGAATATGAGGCTTGCATCATGGGACTTTGTGCAGCTATTAAACGAAACATCAAAATCTTAGAAGTGTACGGGGACTCAGCGTTGGTGATTTACAAAATCCGTGGAGATTGGGAAGTGAGAGATTTGAAATTGGTCAAATATCGCGATCTCGTGTTGGAGCTGGTCAAAGAATTTAAAGAAATGACTTTTAACTACTTTCCACGAGAAGAAAACCAATTAGCTGATGCCTTGGCCACCCTGGCTTCAATGTTTAAAGCAAACAGAGAAACGGAAATAATGCCTCTCCAAATGAGCATATATGAGGTCCCTGCACATTGTTGTAGCATTGAAAAAGAGACAGATGGATTGCCATGGTTCCATGATATCTTAGAATATGTCAAGAATCAAAGGTATCCCGAGCAAGCAAATGAAAACGACAAAAGAATAATCATGACAAAAGAATAATCAGAAGAATGGCGGTAGGATTTGTTCTTGATGGGGACATCCTGTACAAAAGAGGAAAAGATCAAGTACTCCTGAGATGCTTGGATTCTGTTGAAGCCAGAAAAATACTTGAAGATGTCCATGAAGGAATTTGTGGGGCGATGCCAATGGTTTCACTATGGCGGCAGATTATGAGACTTCGGTTATTCTTGGTGATGATGGAAAGTGATCAGATTAGTTACGCACGAAGGTGCACAAATGTCAAATTTATGGTGATAAAATTCATGCAGCCCCTTCACCCCTTCATGTCATGACTTCTCCGTGGCCTTTTTCTATGTGGGGCATGGATGTTATAAGGCCAATTTCCCCAAAAGCTTCTAATGGACACCGATTTATTTTTGTGGTTATAGATTACTTCACAAAATGGGTAGAAGCCGCTTCGTTTGCTAGTGTGACAAAGGCTGCAGTTTGCAGGTTCTTAAAAAAAGAAATCATATGTCGATACGGTTTGCACGAGAGAATAATTTGAGATAACGCTTTAAATCGAACAACAAGATGATGAAAGAAGTGTGCGAGCAATTTCAAATAAAGCATCATAATTCCTCATCCTATCACCCAAAGATGAACAGAAAGCGAGAAGCGGCTAACAAAAACATTAAGAAGATTATTGGGAAAATGACCAAGACTTATAAAGACCGCACGAGAAGCTACCATTCGCTTTGTATGCATATCGCACATCCATGCGGACATCTACGGAACAACTCCTTTCTCTCGGTCTATGGAATGGAAGTCGTCTGCCCATCGAAGTTGAGATCCCTCTCTACGAGTCTTAATGGAGTCGAAACTAGAAGAATCGAATGGGTTCAAGCTCGATATGACCAGCTAAATCTTATCGAAGAAAACGCTTGAAGGCAATCATCATGGACGGATGTACCAAAAAGAGAATGATCACGACTCATGACAAGAAGGTGCGGCCAAGAGAATTCGTGAGGGGAACTCGTCTTGAGAAAGATTCTCCCAATACAAAAAGACTTTCGAGGAAAATGGGTACCAAATTGGGAAGGGCCGTACGTCGTAAAGAAGGCTTTCTCTGGTGGAGCTTTGATTCTCATTAAGATGGATGGGAAGGAGTTACCTAATCCAGTGAACTCAGATGCCGTGAAAAAGTACTATGCCTAAAAAAAAAAGAAAGATCAAGATGAAAACCCGAAAAGGGCATCTTGATAAATAAAAAAGAAAAAAGAAGAAAAAATATCAAGATGAAAACCCGAAAAGGGCATCTTGATAAAAAAAAAAAAGGAAAAAAAAAAGAAGAGAAAAGATCAAGATGAAAACTCGAAAGGGCGTCTTGATAAACAAAAAAGATTAGGATGAAAACCTGAAAGGGCGTCCTAATGAAGGAGGTTCGGACAAAAGGAGTAAGACGATTTGAACGGGGAGTCATGTGGCGAGATTACAATATTTGAAGCAGTCCCGGAAGCTCGAAATCTTCTACACAAGAAGCCGTACTCGAAGAGATCCAGGATGAAGAAATGTGGAGAAGTTCATGCGTTGAATATCTAGAGCATTTTTGACAATTGAATCTGCTTTCCTTTCTTTATAATGTTTTCTTTATTTAGCTTTTCCTTGTCAATTTTCTTTGCTTATTGCTTTTGAAATAAATATGAATGTGAGGTATTTCTTTCGTACCTACTTTCTTATTTTCATGCATCTCATGTGTGGTTTGTCTAAATGATAAATAGTGAAATGGCATACTCTAAACAAAAGGAATGTTGAGTATTACCCGGATGAGAATTTGGTAAGTACAAGAGCCTCAAAGCAAGGACAAAGTTCAACAAGGGCAAAAGGGTGATACATGAGAAACGCAGATTACTCGTAAAACTCGAGGACGAGTACAAAACCTGAAAAGAAAGTCAAGAGTCGAAGCAATGAATGCAGGTCATCATGAAAATCGTAACGAAAATGGGATGTATGACAAACAAACCCAATGCGCATGGCATATCATGTAGGCATGAAGGCATTTAAGACAAACACGTGCATATCATGATAACATCACGCATGACATATACATGTACTCCAGTAGAGCAAGAGATTTTGATGGTAATTGTGCTGAATCAAGGAAAAAGAAGACATCCGAGTTCAACTAGATGATATGTTTTGAAATTTTGATAAATTATTTCATTTATATTTTTTCAAAAAATCAACTCATATCGCGAGAGGTGAGTTGAGCCTCAGGTCACACGCTGAGGTATTTTTCAATTCTCGTTTTTAAAAAAATCAACTCATATTGCGAGAGGTGAGTTGAGCCTCGAGTCACATCTTTGAGGTATTTTTCAATTCTGCTTTTCAAAAAAAAATCAACTCATATTGCGAGAGGTGAGTTGAGCCTCAGGTCACACGCTGAGGTATTTTTCAATTTTCGTTTTTCAAAATCAACTCATATTGCGAGAGGTGAGTTGAACCTCAGGTCACACGCTGAGTTATTTTTCAATTTTGTTTTCAAAAATCAACTCATATTGCAAGAGGTGAGTTGAGCCTCAGTGTCACGCCGAGGTAATTTTCAATTTTGTTTTTCAAAAAACTCAACTCATATTGAACCTCGAGAGGTGAGTTGAGCCTCGTGTCAGTTGAGCCTCAGTCCGAGGTATTTTTCAATTTTGTTTTCAAAATCAACTCATATTGAGAGAGGTGAGTTGAGCCTCAGTCACACGCGAGGTATTTTTCAATTCATGTTTTTCAAAAAATCAACTCATATTGCGAGAGGTGAATTGAGCCTCACGTCACACGCTGAGGTATTTTTCAATTTTCGTTTTTCAAAATCAACTCATATTGCGAGAGGTGAGTTGAGCCTCAGGTCACACGCTGAGGTATTTTTCAATTTCTGTTTTTCAAAAAAAAATCAACTCATATTGCGAGAGGTGAGTTGAGCCTTAGGTCACACGATGAGGTATTTTCAATTTCTGCTTTTTCAAAGATCAACTCATAATCCGAGAGATGAGTTGAGCTTCGGGTCACATGCCGAGCTATTTTCGATTTCTGTTTTTCAATAAAGAATAAATATTGGACAATCGAACAAAATTTAGCGCTTTTAAGTCTTTACTCTATCCCTGTTTCACAGCGATGAGCAAAGAGGGGCAGCTGTAAGCACTAAATTTTGTCCGGTTCGATTTCGTTTTTAATTTCCAAAATTAAGAAAAAAAATTAATTAAAAATTAAAAATAACATTTTGACCCCTTAACTTTTCCAAAATTACACTTTGACCCCTAAACTTTTCTAAAATTACATTTTAGCCCCTAAACTTTTCCTAAATTATGTTTGAAACCCCAAAACTTTTCTAAAATTATAATTTGACCTTGATACTTTCTTGAAATTACATTTTGACCCCATAAGTTTTGCTGTGATTGCAATCTGGTCCTTCTGGAAGATTTGGTGATTTGGGATACCTAATTCCCGGATTTTTAGCCCACCAGCATGGGTGGCCACTCCCTCCTCAACTGCTACCTACAAAAGCATAGGAAAAAGATAAAGAAACACACTATAAAAGGGGATTTTTCCCCAAAAATCAAACCCCCATCAACACAAAAAAAAACCCACGAAAAAAGAAAAAAAAAGAAAGAAAAAGAAGAGAAAAAGAAAGGAAAGGAGAAGGAAGAAGAAGAAGAAGAGAAGAGGAGGTGTCGCACCACCGGCGGAGGAGACGGTGACCACGGCGACGGCAGCGGCGGGCTAGGAGGAGAAGAAGAAGAAGAAGAAGAGGAAGAAGAAGAAGAAAGAAGAAAAAAAGAAGAAAGAAGGAAGAAGAAAGAAAAAAAAAAAAAAAAGAAAGGAGAAAGGAGAAAAGAAAAGAAAAAGGAAAAAATAAAGAAAATATTTTTTTTACAATCAGAACCAACCAGCGACCCGACCTGTGACCCGACCCGTGACCAGCGCCCAGCAAGAAGCCCAACCAAGAAGAAGCCTCGGGCCCAAAGGCGATGAGGCCAAAGAGGAAAAAGAAGAAGAAAAAGAAGAAAAAAGAAAAAAGAAAGAAAAGAAAAAAAAGAAGAAAAAGAAAAAAAAGGAAAAAGAGCCCGGTCGTGTATCCCATTCTTCAAGCTCATAATTTTGAGCTTTTCGGTAATTTCCTTTTTACCTACTTTTAATTTAATTCGTGTATTTTAATGACATCTCGTTTTAATATTATTAATATTTTAGCATTTTATTTTTAATTGTATTTTATTTTACTTTTAATTTTAATAATTTTAATAAATAAGGCAACGAATCGGTTTTACACTAATCGTTGATTTCATCGCTATGTTGGGTGAATATCATCGGTTCGTGTTAAATACGATACGCACTTTTAAAAAAAATCTAAAAAATCTAAAAAAAATAAAATAAAATTTCGAGTTTCAAAACTTTTTGTGCTTTCAGAAAATTGTCGTATTTTCCAAATTTTCGTGTTTTAAAAAAAATTTCGTGTTTTAAAAAATTCTCGTATTTTAAAAATTCTCGTGTTTTAAAAGTTTTCGTGTTTTCAAAAATTTTCATATTTTAAAATTTTTTCATATTTTCAAAAATTTCATGTTTCAAAAAATTCTCGTATTTCAAAAAATTCGGGTTTTAAAAAAAATAATTTTCGCGTTTCAAAATTTTCGGGTTTTCAAAAATTTCATGTTTTTTTAAAAAAAATTCTTGTGTTTTAAAATTTCCGTGTTTTTAAAAATTTCGTGTTTTCAAAAATTTCGTGTTTCCAAAAAATTCTCGTGTTTTCAAAGTTTTCGTATTTAAAAAAAAATTCATGTTTTTTAAAACAAAAAAAATTTTCTTGTGTTTTAAAATTTCCGTGTTTTTAAAAAATTTTGTGTTTTCAAAAAAAATTCGTGTTTCAAAAAATTCTTGTGTTTTCAAAGTTTTCGTATTTCCAAAATTTCGTGTTTTCAAAATTTTTGGGTTTTAAAAAATTTTCGTGTTTTCAAAAATTCTCGTGTTTTAAAAAAATTTATCGAGTCTTAAAATTCTCTTGTTTTTTTAAAAATATTTCTCGTGTCTTAATCGGATCACGATTAAATATGAAATTGAACTTGTATTTTCGAAAATTAAGACAACGCGTTTAATGAGATACCAATTTTGGGCGTCGCGAGGGTGCTAATACCTTCCTCGCGCGTAATCGACTCCCGAATCCTACTTTTTCTCTGAAATTTTGACGCAGACTTAAACCCGGCCCTTTTTAAGAAAATTCAAAAATGATTTTTCTTTAAAAGATGATTTATTAGGTGTCCGATCACACCTAGAAAAAGATCGTGGCGACTCCTTTTTAAATAAAATTGAAACTCTGTTTTCAAATTTTAATAATTTCCTCAATTAACGCAAGCAAATTTTAGTCATTCAATATCCCAGCACGTGCTTATTCACTCACCCCCATTCCTCCATTTTCTTCTATAAATCATGTTCTTCTTGATTATTCGTTCCACACATTGTTATTAAATCAATGGCTGAGCAGTACATTGTTGGAGTTGGAGGTGTTATAGCCTCTCTTTTGGGGTTCCTTTTCTTGTACTGCAATTCCCATATAAGATTTAGGGGACTGAGGAAGCTAAAAAGAGCAGCTTCAATGGAGTTTCCAAAGGGGAACAGTGTAAACAAAACTGGAAATAGTGAGGGTGTTGACACTACGGATATTATCATAGTCGGCGCCAGTGTTGCCGGTGCTGCTTTTGCCTATTCTCTTGGAAAGGTCCCATTTTTTCTCCTTGTTCTTTATTTTGTTCTACCATAGTTTTAATCATCTTATTTTCCTCTAACAGCATATAACAATTACTACTTTTTTTGGTAAAAATACCATGGCCTATTGTCAGGAGTCTAATTACATATATATTTATCTCTTTATGTCATATCAAGTAGCAAACAAATTATTTCTATTAAAAATTTAATCTATTTTTACGGTTAAAATTAGTGTGGCTGATGGAATAATTAAATAGTTATACATAATATGTCACTTGTATCTCACGCTAACATATAGAGACCGGATTTTAACAGTAGTAATTGATGTCACTACAACAAAAAAGGCCTATAGCGACACTTTTTTTGACATAAGACGACACTTTTTTTGACATAAGACGACGCAAAAAAGGTTGCCATAGGTTTCGCGACGCTTCGTCCGACGCTTCCAAAATGGTCGTATATAGTGGGGTTGGTATATGCATTCGACGCTTTTGAAAAAGCGTCATTATAAATCAACATAAGTGGACGCTTATTGAAGGGTTGTGAAAAGTTTAGTCAATGCCGACCTTTAAAATGGTTGGGAAAGGCCTAGTCAAGTCCAACTTTTGAAAAAGGTTATTCAGAGACATATTTAAGGCAACCTTAAAAAGGTTGGTATAGTTTTTGTCTGAGGCAACTTTTAAAAATGGTTGGGATAGAGCCGTCTAAGGTAACATTAAAAAAGTTAAGATAGACCTTGTCTAAGACAACTTTTAAAAACGGTTGGGATAAAGCCGTCTAATGCAACCTTAAAAAGGTTAGGATAAACCTTGTCTAAGACAACCTATAAAAAAAGGTAGGGATAGACCTATCTAAGGCAACCTTAAACAAGTTGGGATAGACTATGTCTAAGGCAACCTTTAAAAAGGTTAGAATAAACCCGCCTAAAATAACCTTAAAAAGATTGGAATAGACACGATAATGTAATTTTTTATTTCAATATTAATATATTTTTATAAATATTTATAGTGAATAATGAAAGGAATTGTGCTTTAAATACAACTAAAAATATAAAATTAAAATTAAAATTAAAATAAATATTGAATATTCACTACAAAATCGATCTAACAATTAAAATACACTAACATTTAGTTGAAATGTATACTATGAACATTCAACTCAATGTACAAAAGTAAACAAATAAAAACTACCTAAGATGATGGACATTGATATTGATGTTGTACTACATAAAAGCTAATACATTTTGAAGCGCAACTTCAATTTCAAGAAACTCATTGATCTCTTATTTCTACGAAGGTAGCCCCAAGAAAAATGGCTACTTAAAAATTATATTTCCAGTGTACGTATCTTGAAAATATACTTGGTGAAGCTGAAGACTCTTCAATTGCCAGATGCTCCAACTGAGGAAACATGGAACCGATAATGTCAAATTTCAGACGCAATCTTCGTGAAAATGGGCACCAAGAAGCATGAAAGAGCACAGAAACGTAACCATTTCTCTGTTTGGAAGTCAATGCTCTGTCCAAGAAGTTTCCATCCACCTGCGAGCAAAATGAATATACATATATGTAAATATTATCACAATGTTTGTCTTTAAATACAGAAAGTAAAGCAAACTACTTCCAGTTGCACAGAGGATTTAGCTAACTACAAGGTCATAACACACACGAGCATATAACAAAGCATTTCGAGTTAAGAAACATAAAGCGATGGATGCATACATTAGACATACAATTAATCACTGGTTGCAAAGGTTTAACTTAAGAAACTTGGAAGATACATGCTTGAACGGGCACTCATTTTCATGAAGATATCGCAAAGCAGTGCCCATGAAAGAAACATTATTTTCTTTATTTCCTACTATTATGTCCAAGCGAAATGATGGATATGCCATGATTTAACTTTCGAGCTATGAACATCATAGCATATATGTTCTAAAATAGAATTTGATGAAGAAAGAAGTCTAACTTAAACTCTTACGATTCTTAAACCCATTGAAATGGTACCTTAACCTAAGGTACAAAGATTACAGTTTCTTATAGAAAATCAAAATGCATACTAAGTGACAACATTTTACATTATTTATGAAGAAAATTCACATTCCTAGTAACCATGCCATATAGATTCTTTTCTAACCATAACCTAATGAACCCAATGCCAGTGCCAAAGGGCTACTGATAGTCTGATATGCCATTTTAGCAAACAAGTTCAGAGCTTTAAGAAACGGATGCTATCATTAACAATGTGGCAAGGTCGAGCCGAAGTGAATAAGGCTTAAATCATAGCATATAACACTTAAGCTATACAGTCAGGCTTAAATCATAGTATTATTGATCACCTGAATCTGTTCCTTGTTTCCAGCTGTAATGTTTGAGATAGTCCAGCATGCTTCCTTCTTTATACTCTTTTTATAATTATTGGTCAATAGGTTCATAAGGCATGCTAATGCACCATGATCAATAATACACTGAAATGGAAAGTCACGAGATCAGAACAAATTAAAATAAAATATAAACCGAAAGATGCAGAAGGACTAAAAATGAGACAAATCCTAAACCATACTGATGGAACCAGTGTAAGATCGGCTGCTCTATGAAGAAATTCTGATAAAAGAGCAAAAAAAACTGTCTATTACTCGGACTTGGGCGAGAATACTGTCTTAAAACGAGGGTATAGAAAAGGTCTTACATACTTAAAATCAACCACATAGGTTTCACCAACCAACTAAAAGTGTACCTCGGGATATACCAGTAGAACAAACGAAGGTTAGATTTGAAATCGGGTTTCATATAACAGCCAGTAGAACAAACAAGTCTCGTGGATATATCATTATTGAAGGAATGGGATGGATTTATTAGGTGAATCAAAGAAGAATTGAACTCACACTGGACGTGGGTGTGGTAAGACATTACTATGGGTACACATAGTAGTTTTGCTATAATGAGAGAACCGAAAACTGCAATGCAATCTGCAACAATCGTGAATTTTTCTCCCATCGCTCCTCAAGAACTTAAAGAGCAAAGAATTTGAAGTGTACCATGATCCCGGTGAAGATGCGTGTATTATATCGAGCTTAAACCGTATAACTTCAAATTATTCTTGACCGAGTGCGAGGAAAGAGGCACTTTCGGCACCAAGGGCACGGAAGCGCAATGAGAAAGAGAAAAAGGAAATATATATAAAAAAAGAGAACCAACATAGAACGAAATCTAAAGAATGAACAAACGAAATAGTTGAAACATATATGAACAAAATTGCTTAACATTTCACAACCAAGCTATCTCGCATCCTCGGGGACAAAACACGAACACTAAATCAATCGTTGTTAAGCACTTTTACCGACCCTCATAAATCGCCTAAGAATGCTTTGTGAATGGTAACATTCACGGGTTGCATGACATCTTAGAATGTAATCAAAGGTTAACTTTAGCTCAAATTTATTTGATTAGACCAACCTTCTCGATCCAATCAACTTTGCTCAGTAGAACTCCGCTGCAGGTACCCTTCGTGTGGTTACAACCATTACCTATGAAAGACCAATAGCCACATAATTAGTTCATCATAACTATATTCCGGTCAAAAATTTCAATTGCATCGCTATGAACTTCTAGATAAGAATGAACTTAAGCTAAACCGAATTTGTTCGACCCTTATTCCTTCAAATCATCAACTAGAAATCACTTGAATCAAATAAAAAGCTAATGAACTTAATTAGAAGCAAGACTCAATGGTACGCCATAAACAAACATAATGAACATACCTCATCTCCCATTTCCTTAAATATTTTATAAAATTCGGAACTGTTTTTATACTACGATACATACCGCAAAATGGGAACAAAATGCATCCAATGAGTACCAAGTTTCCACATTTTAACAAATTGATACCTATATAAGCAAAGATCAAAACTTTAACATAATTGATAACATCCATGAAATCAATGTAACTCTCAAAACATTAACAAAATGCACTCAATCGATGCCAATTTTCTACATTTTTAACGAAGTAAGGTAACAAATTGATACCTACATAAGCAAAGATAAAAATTTAACATAATTGATACCACTAACACACACCAATTAACACCCAAAGGTCCCAAATTTAACAACAAGAACAACATGAATCGAACATAAGATGCAAAAGTGAGACTCACGAGAAAGGCGAAGGCTCGACAAAAGTGCAATCTGACGTGGCTTTGCATTTTTTCGAATCAACCAAAGGAGGATTTTCATCTTCTCCATCATCTTCTTTCACCTCTACAACACTCAATCCACTTGCTTTAACAATCTGTTACCCTTCTTTTCTCTCGGTTTTCAATCTCAAGGTCGAGAAAAGCATCTTTTAATTAGATAAAATTAACAAGAACTGTAAGAAAATGGGCGAACCGACACCCGAGAGAAAAGAAAACAAAAACGTTAATAAATTAATAAAACCAACAAAGGGGAAATTGGGGAAATAAAAGTGGGAAATTGGGGGAAAATAAAAGAAGAAGAGATTTTAGGTGGGATTTATGGGGTGGGGGAAAGGAAAGAAAAAGATTTCATTTGAAATTTTGGGATAAAATAACTAATTACAAAACGATATTTTTTTGCAAAAAAATAATTTTATACTATTTAAATCAATTAAATAAATCTAAATTGTATAGAATTAACATTTGTAATATAAAAAATATTTTTTCAATTTCAATTCAATTAAAAAACAAAATTCTATTTACAAAACTATAAAAAATATTATTATTTTAAATAAAAATCTTAACTCTATTTTAATTTAAATTTATTTAATAACACAATGAATAAATAGATCCATTTAATATTATAAAGACTAAAATAGAAATTTGTTAGACTTCCACCTTATTTGATAAGGTAATTCTTTTTATTGAGCGAGTATAAGTATAAAAATAAACATTAAAAACATGACTCAATCATGACTTTTATAGACCATAATAACATTGGACAAAACCGACATATTGAAAGATCTAAGCTAAATATAAATCTTAATATTTATACAAAATGAGTGGCTTAATCGAGCACTCATCACCGACATCAATTTTTATCAAGAATGCTTAGTGATATGTATTTTAATTTGGACGTGATTGTGTGGTTGATTTTAGGGTTTTTTAAATTTCTAAATCGAATAACTAAACAAACCAACACTAATGTTTTTTAAACCGAACCATTCGACCACCAATTCACCAATCCGACCGGTTCGATTAAAAATCGTTAAAATTAAAAATAAAACCCCAATTCAATCATCAATTTAATCGGTCCATGCCGATTCATCGGTCTAACCAAATCAAAACCATTCTTCGACTAGTAACCCGGCTAGCTCCCAATCCGACCACCAACATTATCCGGTCCAAACATCATTGACCAACACTTAAATAGTAAATTGATTTCTAGAATAGTATCATTATCTAGCCTAACAATGAATGAGAAACCGAAAACACGGTCAAACCGAATCGATTAATTCTAATTAGATTAGTTCGATTTCTAATCTGATACTGAACATATGACATTCTAAGAACCCTACAAATAAGGGTGAAAAGGGCTTGATTAAAAATAGCACAGCTCCGATTGACATTGGTTAACTAATTTACTGATCAAACCGTTCTTTAGTAGCATTGGCCTCTCCTTCACTCTCGCTCTTCATTTGATCTACCATAAATCCTAAACCTTATCATTCTAAACCCCAAATTCTAAAACACTCACTTTAAACCATAAACCATAACCTTAAATATTGGAACCCTAAACTCAAAACCATATCTAATAGACTACAAACCACTAAACCTTTAACTCTAAACCTTAAACCCTAAATTAATTAGATAAAATTTTAATATTATATATTCTTTCAATATTTTTTAATTTTAATTTTGTTTCCATAAATTAATTTTGTTTCAAATTATGTTATATCAATAATTGTGTTAATAATTTACAAGAACTGAATCAAATTAAAGTTCATATATTCAATTGCACATTAAACCATTGTTTATGAATGCTTTTGGGATTTATCCCATTTTGATATTTTATTATTTGAAAATAATAATTTATATTTATCTTAATTATGATTAAAAATTTTAAATATATATATAACATAAATTTTGAAACATTTATATTAAATAAACTCTAAAATCCTAAACCTCAAACCCATAATCACAAAATCCTAAAATCATAAACCCCAAACCCATAAACACAAAATCCTAAAACCTTAAACAATAAACTATAATCCCTAAACCCTAAACCCTAAACGCTAAATCTTAAACCCTAAACTAAATTAATTTTTTGCGACATTTTTATTAAAAACCTTATTCACACTCAAAGCTATATTAAGTTATTTTTAATTTCAATATATATAGCTATTCACAAACTGATGATGTAAAATTTTAAGAATATTCATATTTAAAATCCAATTTTTGGTGCTACACATTTAAAAAAGCCCACAACATTTAGGAAAATATCGTCTTAGGACTAGATAAATCCAACTCTTATTTAAACGTCGCTTTAGGCATGCATATCTCAACCTTTATACAAAGAGTTGGCTAGAGCTTATATTGACATGTCTATCCCAACACTTAAGAAAGTGTCATTTAAAACTGTTGTCTTAGGACTACACAAAAGCCAACTCTTATTCAAGCGTTGCCTTAGGCATACATATCCCAACCCTTATACAAAGAGTTGGCCAAAGCTCCCACCACTTAGGAAAGTGTCGCCACAAAAGTGTCATCTTAGGACTACACAAAAGCCAACTTTTATTCAAGTGTTGCCTTAGGCATACATATCCCAACTCTTATACAAAGAGTTGGCAAAAGTGTAGTCTATCCCAACACTTAGGAAAGTGTCGCCCCAAAACTGTCGTCTTAGGACTACACAAAAGCCAACTCTTACTCAAGCGTCGCCTTAGGCATACATATCACAACCCTTGTACAAAGAGTTGGCTAAAGCGTATGTTGGCAAGTCTATCCCAACACTAAGGAAAGTGTCGCCCAAAACTGTTGTCTTAGGACTAGACAAAGCCAACTCTTATTTAAGCGTTGCCTTAGGCATGCATATCCCAACCCTTATAAAAGAGTTGGCTAAAGCGTATGTTGGCCAGTCTATCCCAACACTTACGAAAGTGTCGCCCCATAAGTGTCGCTATAGGCCTTTTTTGTTGTAGTGTGTATTTTTTATCAGAGGACCAATTTGCTCTTTGATCTATTGTATAGGGATTAATTTATTATTTTTTAGTGGAAGGGATAAATGTAATCCGACTCTTAGTATAAGGCCTCCATGATGCTTTTACCAATTTTTTTTAGGAACAATTACTAATTAAGTTTGCATTTTATTATTATTAATTATTATTTATTGACATTTTTATTACTGGTTGAAGTATTATATGGGAAGATAATATTTCGATAAGTTAATTTAATTTCACATGGATTTGTGTTTATTTTTTATAATAAATTCAGATTTTATAATTTTGTTATTTTTATTTTTTAAATTTTTAATAATCTATTTAACTTAAATAAGATAAACAGATGGATTAAAATTGATAATTAAACTAATTTAACCGTGAATTTAAAAATATCAAATATAGTATTTGTAACTAAGAATATATATATATTTTATAATTGGTAAGGCACAATATGAAGTACTAATAGATATAAAATTTATTTTGACAGTAGAATTTAATTTAATTTAATATATATGGATATAAGTATTTGAATTATTATCATATATATTAACTGTTAGAAAAAATTTTATAAATCTCAATTGAGTTTTAGTTCATTTAATGATTGAATAATTCTGAATATTATTTTATAATAAAAAATTGAAGCATATTATACTTTTATATATGGGTTGAAGAGGGGCTATAGCAGTGGTTACTTCATTCTACAGTTCCTAGACCATTTGTGTAGTTGGGAATTGTCCCAAGTCATTTTTGTCCCAGAATTCACCATTTGACCTTTGAGTTTCATTCTACAAATCCAAACTAGGTTACTAAGTTGCAATTTCTCATAAGCTAAGCCAAACTTCTACTTTACTTGTAGTTTGTTTGCCTTTTTTTTTCCCTTCAAAAGTCATTAATACTTTGATGGTAACTTGATCTCCTTGGGTACAGAAGTGTTTTAGTTGAGGGAAAAAGGACAATCAAAACCTGTAGTTTTTCTGCTAATGTAAGATATTGGGGAGGGAGAGGAGAGAGAGGGAGCCAAGAGGGGTGGGGCCGAGGGAGGGGAGGGGAGGAGGAGGAGAGCGGTAGTGGGGGAGGGAGCCAAGAGGGTGGCCGGGTGGGGCTGGGGATGGGGGGAGGAAAATATTTTTATTTTTTTAGTGTTAATATAATTTTTAAAATTAATATTAACATAAATAAAATTATAAAATTAGAAAGTTGATGTGACACGATATAATTGGTCATTGAATTTTTTTATCGATGTTAAAATTTGAAATTATTTGGGTCATGGAGCAATAGTTTAAGTTCGGTTCTAAAAAAAAAAAAGTTTAGAGACCAAGTTGAAAAAAAGAGGTATAGTTTAGAGTGCAATTTGTCAATTAAATCTTTTTTTAAATATAATTTAAGCACATTCGGTGACTTGATAATGCCGTTTTTGTATTATTTTTTTGTTGTTGAAAATTTATTATTACAAATAGAGTACATACACAAGTACAATATATGCCCAAGCAATTATAGTGTGGAATTAAACTTGTACAAAGACGAAAAAAATAACCGAAAAGAATTCAAACAAAAAATATACATATCATATGCACATAATGGAATAAGAAACTCACGTATTGCAATTGCATATGATAAAACTCAAATCTGGGTGTTTAAAAACCCAGAGCCTCTCACTTAAAGAAACAATACCAAAACCTCATCACCCTTCAAATTTGAATTTAACATGATATCATACATAACAATTCTTCACAATTTTTATGTTACAGGACGGACGTCGAGTGCGAATGATAGAGAGGGACTTAAATACGCCTAATAGAATTGCCGGTGAAGTTCTATTACCAGGGGGCTACATAAAGTTAATTGAATTAGGCCTTGAGGGTAAACAAGAAAATTGTGGATTTAAATAGTAGATGCAATATAATGTTACAATGTTGGTTATTTATACAATAACTTTTTTTTACTTTGAATTTTGGTATTATAGATTGTGTAGATGAGGATGCTCAACAATTTTTGGGTTATAGTCTATACAAGGATGGAAAGGAGACTCTTGTATCTTATCCATTGGAAAAGTTTCAGTCTCATATTTCAGGGAGAGCCTCCCATAATGGTCGTTTCGTTCAAAGGCTGCGAAAAAAAGCTACATCTCTTCACAAGTATTTTCTCCCCTTCCTCTTAACCATTTTTCAAATTCAACATAAGATGTTTAACATTTGTCTTAATAAATTAAATGACTTGCAGTTTGTTTTGATCATTAGACTTGGCAATTGAGCTAGTTGAATAGATTGTGGGTCATGTCAATCTAGATCGAGCCATTTAAGTTTCAAATTTCTTTGAGTAAATATGGTATTAGTGTGTTTAGATTCAAGTCACTTTAGGTTTGGATTCGAGTCATTTTGAGTTTAGGTTAGAATAGTTTGAAGCTTGAGTTTTTAGGGTCGAGTTATGATAGGTTCATGTCATTTTAGGGTTATAATCACTTCAATTTTTGGTCTTTCAAGTTGTTTGAATCATTTCGAGTTGGAGCAAAAAAATTATGTTAGGGTGAAATAAGGTTCAAGTTAAAGAGGTTCATGTTGTTGATCCTTTATAGTAAAATCGAGTCAAGTTTAGGTTTGAATTGATTAAGTGAGGTTTTAGGTTAAGGTTAAAATTTAAAAGTTTAATATGTATTATTTTGCTTTCAACTTGACAACAATTTATTAGAAATAGTACATTTGAAATTATACTCATCTTTACAAGATCCAATTTGATGCATTGATGTTATGATAATGTAGTGTAACTCTAGAACAAGGGACTGTAACATCTCTTATTGAAGAAAATGGTATTGTCAAAGGAGTGCACTACAAAAATAAGAGTGGTCAAGTGTTGACAGCTTACGCTCCTCTCACAATTGTATGCGATGGTTGTTTCTCAAATTTGAGACGCTCTCTTTGCCATCCTAAGGTAAAAATGCTTAAGAATTAGTGTTAAATTGGTCTAATTATGGTTTTCGTCTCTCTAATTTTATATTTCAACATTCTACTTTAATTTGGCTTAATTTGATTCATTTATTTGTTTTTATAATGTTTTTATAATGTCCAAAATGATAACATCATTAGTTGCTTTTTTGTTAGAGTGATGAAGTAAAATTGCTTTTATTTTTAGTCCCATCACAGTTAAGGCCACTTAAAACTTCTATCAACCATATTCAACCAATAATAAATTTATATGTTGACCAAATGCCAGTTAATTTTTTTTAAAAAGTCCATGTCATCACTTTATGGCCACAATTATTAGTGTTATCAATTTGCACCTACTAATAACATTTAAAAGCAAGAGGCCATTTTTTCTTTCCAAATTAAAGAAAAGGGATCAAATTCCAATTTTAGGATAATAGAGGGACTGAAACTTGTATTAGACTTGTTAAATTCTATGCTTTGAGAAAATGTATTAACGTCTATATTTTTTTCCTGCAGGTTGATATACCCTCTTATCTTGTTGGTCTTACACTGACAAACTGTAACCTTCCAAAAAAAAATTATGGAGCTATTATATTAGGACACCCTTCACCAATCCTATTGTATCCAATTAGCAGCACTGAAATTCGTTGCATGGTGAATGTTCCTAGTGAAAAGGTACCTTCAGTTTCCAATGGTGAAATGGCATGTTACTTGAAAACTCAGGTGGCTCCCAAGGTATATTTAGATCTTTCTTTTATTCATTCAGTAGGGGAATTTGGCTTAATTTATGGACTAACTGTATGGCTTATAATATATTTCAGGTTCTTCCTGAATTGTACAATTCCTTTATATCTGCAATAGAGAAGAAGGGTAACATAAGAATAATGCCGGCTAAAATCATGGCCGCTGCTCCACACCTGACTCCTGGTGCGCTTTTGATTGGAGATGCACTCAACATACGGCACGCTATAACCGGAGGGGGAATGACTGTTGCTCTGTCTGATGTTGTTATGCTTAGGGATCTTCTAAGACCCTTGCATGATCTATCCGATGCATTCACCATTTCCAAATATCTTGAATCTTTTTATACTCTGAGGAAGGTATTGTAGTTTCATGTTTTATATGCATTTTGAAAGTGAATGGCAATGATGAAAACGGTATAATTTTGCCCTTTAACTACATGCAGCCAATGTCATCTTCAATAAATATACTGGCTAATGTCCTACAGAAGGTATTCAGTGCCTCATCCAATCCTGCAATGGAGAATATACAGCACACCTTTCTCGGGTATTTGAGACTTGGAGGGGTCTTTTCATATGGAATATCAGCAATGCTGTCTGGTTTATGCCCTCGTCCATTAAGCATAGCATTTCATTTCTTTTCCTTTGCAATATATGGCATCGGCCGGTTGTTACTTCCATTTCCTTCTCCCAAACGCTTGTGGGATGGGGCTGAATTCCTTTGGGTCAGTATCTTTACCAAACATTTATATATTAACATGATATAAATATGTACTATCTTAAATATGATTATGATATAGGATCATATTAATAAAAATATTTTCTTGTTTTTCAGATGGCATCAAGTATTCTTCTCCCCTACATATACTCCGAAGGAATCAGACAAACGTTCTTCCCTCTAACTGTGCCAGCATATTATAGAACTCCCCCTAAAAATAAGGGCAAAAAAACTTCATGCATTAATTAGCAGTGTTTATTGGAACAATTCTATGTTCATAACAAAATCTCATATATATCTGTTACTTGCATTCTTAGGTAGGCTGGATAATCTTTTGTGTTCGTGCTATTTATATGTGTGATGTTTAAAATGGTAAATAAATGAGTTAGCTTTTGCATGACTGAAACACTGGCTATAATGTCTTTAGATGCTTTGCTGGTGCAGGCCATGTTGAACTTTGTGTGAATTTGTAGCACTTCTATAACAGATTTGTTTTCAATAAATTTATATTGCCGAGTAAACAAAAACGAGTCAGCATTTTCTATTTAGTATATTTATTCGTATAAACCCTTAAATTATACAAATATCTCTTTCGAGCATAAGAGCACTGACTTTAAGTTGATTAATTGAAATTTCTTTCTAATTAAAACTCATATTATCGCATTCATTTATGCTATGGATTCTCCTATTAGATCTGACTCTAATCCGTTAGATTTATGTTGTCTTATTTTTAGGATTGCATGTAACTCCACTTAATTACGTAAGATCTACTCTTAAATAGGGTCTATTCAAACTCTAATTTAAGCACATCCAACATGGATTAATAATCTAGAAATATTAAACCAAAAATTAAGCACGCATAATTGAGAACAAAAAACTAAGTATTTATTGTGTAAAATAAAAATTGGAAGACATTATCATCACAAGGTTCATCTCGCTAGGTATTTAGAAAATTAGTTTTCTGCTTGAAAATAAAATCATCCCAGATACAGTATAACCAAAAGAAATAAAGAAACTCATGATAATTTCCTAAGAAATCAACTGTGAATCTTCAATCTTGACAGAAATCTGCTTCAAAATTGGTCTTAATGGTGTTTTTTCAAGTTTTTTTCTTGCATATTCTCTAACAACTCACTAATTTCTTCTTATTTTTGTCATATATACCTCTTAAAATGCCCGAAAAACCTAAAAATCATGATTTTTGCAGTTTAGTGTGTAATCTCTTGAAATCGACATGGCCTACCACACACCAGTGTGGGTCATGTAATAGCCTAAATTCAAGGTTATCGAACAATGGTTTAAACCATAAATCCGATTAAAGAGAAATTTATTTTAATATTTTTGCATGAATATTTATATGATAGGAAAATCGTATTAAAATAAATTTCTCTTTAATCGGATTTATAATTACTGAAACCATTGTTCCGATAACCTTGAATTTAGGCCATTACAAGTCACACGGCAAACTCTAAAAAGTTTATAATTCTCACAAAAATTCTCTAAGGCACCAAATAAAACTGAAGCAAACTCTCAAACGAAAAAGTAAAAAAAAAAAGAAAAGTCACAAGAAAACTAAGCACACCAAGATTAGAGTCCTAAGGGATTTAAACTCTATAGAATCTTATCCATTAGGATTACAAAATATTTACCTAAATAACTTTAGTTTTACTAGAGTGCTCCACTAGGCCATCAAAGCTTCAAATAGATGGGCTTCTTCATATGTTCCACAAATCAAACAAGTTCAAGTGGGTCAAATGAATCCCATTTAATCAATTGACCTCTATGTGATTCTTTGTATGTATTCATTATAGGCTTTGGTCTGCAGCTTGTGACACATGAACACAAACAAACTAAATTATAAAGTCTTGCCCTTTACACTAAGATTAAAACAAATAGAGATATGAAGTACAAAAATAGGAGGCGATTCTTCACTCACGGGTCATTGCTCCCCTTTCTTCTATAAATGTTGTTCTTCTTAAAAATTCATTCCATACATTGTTCTTAAATCAATAGATGAACAGTATATATAGTTAGAGTTGCAGGTGTTATATATACTTGCTTATTTTTTTTAATGCAATATGTTTGAATTTGAATTATATTAGCACTACTAAGTATTCAATACTCAGCATACGGTTATGTTTGTTTCCATGCGTAGGTCTCAAACGTGAGTAAACATAGATTTAAATTTATCAAGCATCCAACTCAACAGCTTAACTCGGGATACATCTTGTTACTTCTTTTGTATGTATATATAAGTTTGGGTTATACACCATGTACCTAGGGTATTTATGACTTGGTGTTGAGTTTGCATTTTGGCATGATTGGTAACTTAGCCTATATGGTTTATAAAGTTGAATTTCATCGTTTGACCAATAGGTAATTTTGTTAGTTCATATGAGTTTGAATATGCGAATTAGTTGATTGGGCATTGATTCATAAATTACTATGAATTTGTGTTTGATTACGATTATATGTGTCAATTTGAGGCTTTTGTATTGGGGTAAAGTTTAGGTATGTTGATGGTTTTATATGGTATAGTTTGGATGCTTAAAATTAAGTAAATAGGGTCATTTACCATTTAGTCTTGAGACAAGAAGAACATGTCTTAAGACCATAAGAATAAATATGTAATATCTGGGATGTTGAAATGGCCTTGGTCTCGAGACTAACCTGTTAGGTATTAAGACAATTGGACGCATGTCTAGAGACAATGACGCGTCAAAGCTAAAATAAGAAAATAGGTGAGGTCAATCTCGAGACATGAAAGACCTTGTCCCAAGATATGCTAAAATCGAAGCAAAATTCTCAAAAATGAAATGTGGCATGTCTCAAGACATAATGTGAAAACTTGAAAATTGAGTTTGGATTTGAGTCTTAACTCTTATATCAACCTCATATTTTGATAAATTATGATTGTAGTAAGCCCAATTTGCCTGGGCCCAGAACAAACCAAATAAAATAAAATAATAACAGTCCAATTACAAAAAGGGGAGGCCCAAATGGCCTAAACCAAAAACAAAAGGCCTAGTGGCCCAAATTATTTTACAGAAGCCAGAAACCCTAGGGTTTCTGGCGTCACTCCCGTTTTCACGTGCCCACCGCCCGAAGCTCCTCATCCCGAGACTGACACACCATGGTTGCCATTTCACCAAAAGAGCAAAAGGTCTGCTTTTCCTCTACGTTGAGTCCGACACCTACAAGAAAAGAGAAAGAAAAAAAGACAAACATGCCAACAATAGTAACAAAAAGTAGTAGAGCAGATAGTGAAAACAACAGTGTAAATTGGCTATAAAGCCATAACAATCCCAATGTAATAATGGGCAATCAAAAAAAAAATACAAAAAAGATTCAAAAGATTTCCGTTCTATACATTATTTATTTTCGAAAAATATAAAAAATAAATAAAAACAAGAAAACTTATTGCTCTTGTTGCACCGTCGCCGTGAGTGAGCAGGTTCATCGCCTCTCGGAGAAGCTACCCATCTCCGTCGGAGGAGAGAGCGTGAGAAGAAGAATCAAGGGGCCGAAACCCCTTTTCCTTTTTTTTTTTTTTTAATGCAGAGGAAATCAATTATTTTTTTAAATATAAAAAATTAAAAAATATAAACTTTTGAGTTTTCTGGCCACCGAAGACGGCGGTAGCCATCGCCGACGACCAGTGGCCACGGCAAACAGACGACAACCTTGTGGCCAGAAAGGGGAGGGCTTTGAGAGAAAAAAAAGAAGGTTTTTAAAGGTTTTTTTTTTTAAAAAAACAAGGCTGAAATGAAATTTTTTGGAAATTTTTTTTGTTTAAATAAGGTACCAAAACGACACCGTTTTGGGATGGCTTGAAACGCCCAAAACAACATCATTTTGGGACCAAACCCGAAATTTGACCTAACCCTTTAGTAGGATCTGCGTGTTTTTTAGCGGAAGGGTTTATCTACGCTTTTGACCCTTCCGCTTTTATGGCCCATTTCAAATTATTCCTGTCTCTTTTTTTCTTTTTTATTTTACCCTATAATTTTATTTTTATTTCATTTTAGTCCCCTGGAGAATGACGCCGTTTTGGGGACAGGGAATAGTTTCTCAGTTGGTCCCCGCCATTTTACGCGTTATATTTTGGTCCTTATTTGTCTAGTCATTTTTTACAATTTTGGCTCTTAATTTTGTTTTAGTTTTGATTTAGTCCATGTTCATTTAATATCAACCCTTTATAGATTTTATATGTATATTATTTTTATCTATTTATTTATGTTTTTTCATATATTTATTTTATTTTATTTTTACTCTTTTCGTATTTAAAATTCATGTTAATCTTTATTTCCTTATTTGCACATTTTGCTTCATTATTATTATTATTATTATTATTATTATTATTATTATTATTATTATTATTATTGTAGGCCCAATTTGCCAGGCCCATTAAAGCCCAAAAATATAACAAAAAATTATGACCAAAGTAAAAAAATAATAGTCCCATTAACAGTCCAATTATAGTGGCCCAAATCAGACCTAACTAAGCCCAAACACTGGCCCAAAACCAAATCTCAGAATCGGCCCAAATGGCCCAAGTAGGATAGGATTCCAACAAACCTAGAGTATTCTGGAATCTTCTTCCGTCTGTCCAACTATCCCACGCGCGCCCTTTTGGCTTCTCGCGTGCTATACACGCGCGCCTTTTCAGATCCCCACAGTAGATCCCACGCGGGCTTCGCAGCCTCCAACGCCTCCGTACGTGCCATATGACCACGCGAGCGTCATCACGTCTGCACATACGACCTCCGTGCGCTACGTTCGAGCTCCCGTACGCCACATCTACCAGCTACACCTGCAAACAACAACAAAAACAGCGCATCAAGAAAAAGAAAAGGATTGTATTTTAATTTTTTCTTGAATTTTCAGATCCGGTTATAAAAGAACCGAAGCGAAACGATTGTAGGGGATTCCCATTTTTTACACATACTAAATAGAGAGGAACCACAGAAAACAAAGAGCAAATAGAAATTCAAAGGTTTTCTTTTCTATTTCAATTTCTTTCCATTTTCTATCTTATTTTATCAGCTTTTGATTCATTTACTTTGTGCATGCGAAAAAACCAGAACTAAATAAGAGAAAAGAAAGATTTACCTTCAAATACGAATCGTAGGACTGCTTTCTTCATCGTAATCGGAGTGAAGCGATCCCACGAGAAAGGGGAATATAAAGTGTCAGGGCGTGGTTCGGTTACCTGAGTTGGATTCTGCCCTCGTTCTCTCCGCTGCGATCGGAGTTGGACGGTGGCAGATCGAATCGAGTTTCCAGATATCTTTTCTCGCCGTTGATTGCGGCGTTTGAGTAGTAGGAGAGGGTTTCGATTGAGAGAAAAAGAGACTAGGGTTCTGGGTAAAAAAACGAAAGGATTAAGTTTCTTTTTGAATTAGATTAAGGTTTATTAACCCTTTTTAAAATAATACAAAACGGCGCCGTTTAAGAAGGTATAGGATCCGCGCGTCGACCCGTTTTGTGAGCCGGATCTACGCCTTTTAGCTTTAAATGGAAATTTGTGCAATTGACCCTTGTGCTTTTTGATTCACTTGCAATTTAGTCCTATTCAAACGCCGCGTTTTGGCTAACTAGATTATTTACTGAATTGGCCCTTATTAATTTACGCGCATTGTATTTTGGTCCTTTTTTTGAATTTTATTTTAATTTATGGTTGTAGCTCTGTAATTTTGTTCCGATTTCAAGGCAATCCTTTAATTATTTAGTTAATTAGTTGTTTATTGAATTCTTTAATTATTCTTTTAATTAATATTTAATACCAAACATTTTAAATTGTTTTAGCTATTATTTATTTTATTTATATGATATTTTCATCAATTCTATGTATATATATATTTTTATCTACACATATCATTTATATTAAACTATTTTTATGCATATATATTATGGATTTTATATTATTTTATATATATATTTTATATGTATATAATTTATTTCTCTTAAATTATATTTACTTATTCTATACATATTTATATGTTGTCATTATTCTTATATGTACATTATTTTGTTACGATTTCATGATTAATGTTTATGCATATTATCCTTGTATTGTATTTCAAATTCCAACATATTCAAACCTTTTCTAAATATTTTATTACATTAAAAATGAATGTTGAACCAATTTTAAGATTGCATATTTGAAAAACAAGGCAATATTTGTGCATTTAGAAGTACGGAAAATTACATCCTAACGTGCTGGGTGTCGATTTTTCGTTCAACTAAATACCCAAGTACCCTTTTTTACATGTTTTGAAAATCAAAGATGATCTTGGTGTCAGAGTATAAATATGTTATATCCTAACGTGCTGGGTATGATACTTTTGTCCCTTTGAAATGAGTTAATCTTGAGATTCAATTCCAATTTAATTAACTTTTTTCCAAAGTTTTTGGCCGTAAATATTTTCAAGTTTTCGACATTAGGACAACGTTAAATAATTTGGTATCAACTTTGGGCGTTGCAAGGGTGTTGACCCTTCCTTGCACGTAATCGACTCCCGAACCCGTTTTCTCAAATTTCGCAGACCAAAATATTTTTATAGGTGACCTGATCACACCTAAACAAAAAGGATCAGTGGCAACTCCATACCTTTTAAAGTCGATCCCCTTTTTCAAACACCGATAAAAAAATGGTTTCGATTATTATTATTATTATTGTACAAACCCATTTTTGCCCTGGCCAAACTCTTTAGCCCATTTTTACAACAAACTAAAACAACACCCTACCCCAACCAAATAGGCCCAAACACTAAATTTTTTCAGAAAAAACTAGGGTTTAGAAACCCTAGGTTAGCCGCCATAGTTGCTGCCATTTTGACCCACCGCCCCCTGCCATTTGACACCGCCGCCACTGCAAGCACCACCCTCCACCGGCCACCGCAACTTGCCTCAAAAAAAATTAAAAGAGAAATGACAACACAAGTTGTAAAAATGGCTTTATAAGTGTAACACCCCTAACCCGTATCCATCGACGGATTAGGGTTACGAGGCATTACCTATTAAAACATAACCCTAAACAAATATTTACAAATAATTAATAATGAACTTCCATAGCATGCTTTAAACATTACCAATTCGTATATTCCAATTGATGTAAAAGGCATTTTTATTTCTCAAATAACAAAAAGCTAAATTCATGATGTTATTGAAATTCTATCATTTGAACATGTACATGCTATAATCACTTTACTAAAATGAATTATCCATTATCAAATCGAATGAACACATATACCAAGACCTTATTTCACTCATTCATTCTTATAACATGACCGATTGACACAACTAAAATATATACATACTTTATCACCATTCTAATTCATCATGAAACCTATTTGCCAAATTATACTAAGGTCACGATCACAATTTTACCACTAATGTGTAATTCAATAATCAATCATCCATATAACCAAGCATCAATCACATAAGCATCATGAAACATACCTTCATCATAACATAATAACATGACCGAATTCACATAAGTCCAAAATAACATGTCTTAGCCATTTTCGCATGGCATGCATAAATATACAAATATATATACACATCATTTGCAATATCTCCAAAAATAACATAGCCTATACATGCCATTAATACAAAAGGTCAACTTTGATAAGGTACCAAAATCGTAGTTAATAGTGTGCTTGACTTTGACGAGAATCCTTGAGTACGAGCTTAAACTTCAAAACCTATAAATAGTCAAATGAAATCAACGGTAAGCTTACTTAGCTTAGTCAGTGATAAGCAATGGTTTTTACAAACAATATTTTAATAATCGAACTTTAAATGAATCAATTCAATCGTAAAAGAGTTCAATAACAGTATACATATGTAACCGATTAATATGCAAACCTTACCTATTTTCATATGCCTCAAAACCGCATATTATTATACCACATATTCAATTTGAATAAATTCCCTAATTAATATATACGTCTCATCCAATAATTTCATGAAGTATGAGTAACTTACCTCGCTAATACCATATTGTCCAAGATATCATGCATCATTTTTATAAGTACAATTTCTAAATATCTCCATTCATTAGTCAATATTTGGATGAATCCAACTCTGCACACATAGTGCCAACTTCTCGTAACGTATCGCTCACATAGAGCCGTTACTTAATATTTTCGCACACTTAGTGCCAACTTCCTGTAACGTATCGCTCACATAGAGCCGTTACTTAATATTTCCACACACTTAGTGCCAACTTCCCGTAACGTATCGCTCACATAAAGCCGTTACTTAACATTTCCACACATACAGTGCCATTCCCTAGTAATGTATCGCACACATAGTGCCATTACTAGTTTATCTGCACATACAGTGCCATACAACCGATGTCGCACACACAGTGCTCGGTGTAAATAATCGAACACACAGTGCTCATTAACAAATCTCCTATTCTCGAACATATTAAACACATATATAAATATCCACATTTTGTACATATGTCATACTCATATACCTATACTCTAGTCGAGCTTTTCTTACTATGTCTATTTAACACATTCGACCTCATTCATATAAGCACATAGATCATTATTCAATCACACCATCACCTATTTCAAGGTCCACAATTAAATACTACTCATCCCATAATTATATACCCACCTCAAATATATCAAGTTTCCCCATAGTTCAATTACAAAATCAGCTAGTATATATATTAAATCTCATTTCACACCCTATTCGGCTAAATTGAATTTTAGTATGCTCATTTTTAACTACTCAAGAGGTATACACAAATACATATACATAGTTAACCACATTCGGCTAACACACTATAGTATTCCATATCTCATTCAACAAATTTAAAAGATATCAAATCCATTCATTTATTAGAACGTACACATTACATTATAACAGTATTTGATTAATTCCAATTGCTTAAACACTTACCTGGTAATTGATGAGCTAAAATTTTTTGGCTACTCGTTTAATTTTGCTTTCCCTTTCCGATTCCGGTTCTTTCTGTCCTTGATCTCAATAAGACATGCACAATAGAATAAAAATGAAAGTTTAAGCTTCCTCCTTCCTTGTGAAAATTCGATGAAGAAGATGGAGAAGAGAGATATGAAACAAAACATGTTTTTTTTTATTTTAATATTATCCCTCCTTATTTAATTACTCCACTATCATCTAATAATATAATAAAATATTTATTAATAATTCTTTAGCCATGTTGCCGTCCACCTTCATTACCTTAGTGGCCAAATTGCCCTTAAAGACCAATCAAGAGAAAGCCTATTCAATTAAATCCTAATTTCCACAATAGCTATCATTTTCCTTCTTATTCAATTTAGTCTTTTACTAAAATTATTCACATTAACAATAATTTAACTTAATGAAATTCTAGTATATGATCAAGCATAATTATTAAACACGAAAAATAATAATAATAAGACTTAAAAAATTATTCCTTGTTAATTGGATTCGTGGTTCAGAACCCACCGTTCCGATTAGGGTCGTAAACAGGCTGTTACAACTCTCCACCCCTTAAGATATTTTTGTCCTCGAAAATCTTACCGTTAAATAATTGTGGGTAGCGTTCTTTCATAGATTCTTCAGTCTCCCAAGTCGCTTTCTCGACCCCGTGCTTATGCCATATAACTTTTACTAACGAAATTTTCTTATTTCGCAACTCTCTCACTTCACGAGCTAAGATATGAATCGATTCCTCCTCATAAGTCAGATTGGGTTGAACTTCAATCTCTAATGATTTAATCACATGTGAAGGGTCAGATCGGTATCGTCTAAGCATCGACACATGGAAGACATTATGAATCTTACTCAATTCAGGTGGCAACATAAGTCTATACGCAACTGGCCTAATTCGCTCAACAACTTCATACGGACGAATGAACCGTGGGCTCAACTTTCCCTTACGGCCAAATCTAAGTATCTTTTTCCACGGTGATACCTTCAAGAACACACGATCACCCACTTGAAACTCTATATCCTTTCGGTTCAAATCTGCGTACGACTTCTGACGATCTGATGCGACTTTCAAAATTTTTTGAATTACTCTAACTTTCTGTTCCGTCTGTCTGATCAAATCAACCCCGTGTATCTTGCCCTTACTTAACTCGGTCCAATACAGTGGTGTACGACATTTTCGACCGTATAGTGCTTCATAGGGTGCCATTTTAATACTTAATTGGAAGCTATTGTTGTACGCGAATTCAATTAAAGGTAAGTATTGTTCCCACGTACCTTCGAACTCGAGAATGCAATATCTCCACATATCCTCGAGTTTTTGAATAACACGCTTGGATTGACCATCCGACTGAGGGTGAAAAGTTGTACTAAAGTGTAACTTGGTACCCAAAGCATCCTGTAGTTTATTCCAAAACCGCGATGTGAATCTCGGATCTCTATCCAAAACAATAGAGCTAGGTACTCCATGTAACCGTACAATCTGCGATACATATAACTCAACCAACTTATCAAGTGAGAAATCCTACGCACAGGGATAAAATGAGCCGATTTTGTCAATCTATCAACGATAACCTAGATTGTATCTTTCTTACTTGGCGTCAAAGGCAAACCCGATACGAAATCCATCGTGACTCGATCCCACTTCTACTCAAATATCATAATCGACTGAAGTAATCCCGATGATATTTGATGCTCAGCTTTCACTTGTTGGCACACCAAATACTTCGATACATAGTCCGAGATGTCTCGTTTCATACTGTGCCATCAATAATACTGTTTCAGGTCGTTATACATCTTCGTGTTACCCGAATAAATCGATAATCTACTACTAAGAGCTTCATCGCAAATCATCTGAATCAATTCAGGGTTCTTCGGTACACAGATCCGATTCTTGAACCGTAAACATCCTTCAGCATCTATCTGAAAGTCTGAATCTGCACACGAGCCACAATGACTTTTCTTTGTTTTTAAATCATCATCAACCTCTTGGGCTTCTCGAATATCCTGCTCAAACAATGGTCTCATTTTTAACTCAGCAACGATCGCACCATCCTCAATCATAGCCATATCCGCATTCATTGTACGTCGAGCAAATAGTGACTTTCGGCTAAGTGCATCTGCAACCACATTAGCCTTTCCCGGTTGATAATCAATCACGAGCTCATAGTCTTTCAATAATTCTAACCATCGCCATTGTCTCAATTATTCAGATCTTTTTGAGTCATTAGATACTTTAGACTCTTATGATCCGAATAGACGTGGTATTTCTCACTGAATAGATAGTGATGCCATATTTTCAAAGCAAAGACTATAGCGGCCAACTCAAGGTCATGGGTCGGATAATTCCTCTAGTGCGGTTTCAACGGTCTCGAAGCGTAGGCTACAACTTTACCCTCCTGCATTACTACACAACCCAGCCCATTTAAGGATGCATCGCTGAAAATAACAAATTCTTTACCCTACTCTGGCTGAACAAGTACCGGAGCTTCCGTTAATAAAGTTTTCAGCTGATTGAAACTCTTCTGACACCTTTCTGACCACTGGAATTTAACGTCTTTTCGCAAAAGTTTTATCATCGAAGCTGCTATCATAGAAAACCCTTTTCACGAAGCACCTATAATATCCGACAAGTCCCAAAAAGCGACGAATCTCTAAAATATTCCACGGGGGTTTCTAATCAAGTATGGTTGAAACTTTACTCGGGTCAACCCGAATGCCCGATGCTGAAATAACATGCCCCAGAAAGCTAACTTTATTCAACCAAAACTCACATTTGCTGAATTTCGTATAATTGCTTTTCACGCAAAATCTGTAATACTAACCTTAAATGCTCAGCATGTTCGATTTCGCCTCGCGAATAGATCAGTATATCATCTATGAATACAACCAAAAATCGATCTAAATGCGGTCTGAATACCCAATTCATCAAGTCCATGAAAATAGCAGGGGCATTAGCGAGCCCAAACGGCATCACCAAGAACTCATAGTGACCATATCTTGTTCGAAAAGCAATCTTTGGTATGTCCGATTCTCTAACTCGTAGCTGATAATTTCCTGACCTCAGATCAATTTTCGAGAACACCGAGGCTCCCTTAAGCTGATCGAATAAATCGTCGATACGTGGTAACGGGTATTTTTTCTTTACGGTTACCTTATTGAGCTGTCGATAGTCAATGCACATTCTCAAAGTACCGTCTTTCTTCTTCACAAATAGAACGAGGACACCTCAAGGAGAGAAACTCGGTCTGGCGAAACCTCTATCTGTCAATTCTTGCAACTGAGCCTTTAATTCTTTTAATTTAGTAGGTGCCATTCTGTACGGAGCTATTGAAATCGGGGTAGTCCCTGGCACTAGCTCAATCCCAAACTCTACCTCACGAATGGGTGGCAATCCCGATAATTCCTCCGGAAACACATCTAGACATTCACTAATAATCAGAACCGATTCGATCTTATTTTCGATTACCTTGACATCAATCACATACGAAAGATAGGCTTTGCAACCCTTTTGTTAAATATTACCGAGCCAACGTTGAAGATATAACAGCAAGCAGCCTATTCAAATTCACAGACTCAATTCGAATTATCTCATTATTCTGGCATCTTAAATCAATAGTCTTTAGTCTACAATTAACTACCGCATCGTGTACTGTCAACCAATCCATACCGAGAATGATGTCAAACTCATCGAAAGGTAATAGCATTAGATCAGCCGAAAAACACATATCTCAAATCATCAAAGGGCAGTTCTTGCACACTTTATCAACTAATACGCATCGACCTAGTGAGTTTGAAACCCAAATTACAAATTTAGTAGACTCAACAGGTAAAGTCTTACTGGACACTAGTGCTTCACATACATACGAATGAGTTGAGCCAGGATCAATCAAAGCAGTTACACTAGTATCAAAGAGTGTGAAAATACCGGTAATAGCATCTGAAGATAATGCCTCCTCTCTAGCACGGATGGCGTAAGCTCTAGCCCGTACACGGGTATCTGATCGAACAACTGCATCTGTAGTCCCCCTCTGTGAACCACTCCTACCTCTCCCAAAATGAGATGATCTGCCTCTAGTCAGAGGCCGCTTTCGGTCTCTTTTCTCGAGCGATACCCTTTTCAGCGGTCTCCGGGCAATCCCGAATGAAGTGGTCCTGCGAGCCACACTTGTAACAAGTGCGAGAAATGGATTTACCCCAACACTCTTCGAAATGCCGTCTGCCACATTGCTGACACTCAGGTTTGCTCGGTCTCTCATTGCCAACACTAGCAACTGATGTAGCCCGAGAAATCACTGGTGGTCATTCTCGTATAAAAATCCCGGTGTTAGGTTTGGATCAACTACCATCATTCTTGAACTTCTTTTTACCATCTGCGAAAATTTACCCACAGCTTTCTTTCGGAAATCTTTAGATTCAAGCTCAGCTTTCCGTTTTTCTTTCCCCAATTCTTTACAAGCTTTTCATGTAACACCTCGTTAATCAACTAGGGCTTATTTACTCTTTCGGCAATCGGGGTACCACCGATACTACTGGAGAAATGTTCGATTCAGGGGTAGTTGTGTAACACCCTTACCCGTATCCTATGCTTAGGAGCAAGTGCGAGACATTACCGGACTTAACAATACATTTTGTCAAATTAATTAACACATATACAAAATGACTTAGTCAAACCCTATACATGCCATAGTTTAAATCATTTATAAATAAAGATACCCATAGATAGCTTGATAGTGTGAAGTGATATCCGGCGACCTCCAACCCGAGCTTGTTTAGTAGGACTCAGTAACATGGGAAAGAATAGGGGTTATTTAGTAAGTTCACATGTAAAAATAATAAGCATTAGCAATGAATTTAGCTTACTACTAAGTGGCATAAATAATGCTAAGTTCTTACTTTCCCAACTTACTCATTTGTAGCCTTATCAAAGCCTCAACATGACAAATCCTCACAACAAGTTCTCAATTTGATACAAACATTAAATCACATGCTTATACCTTATTACTCATGTTCACATTAATTTGTGCCTTGAATCCTGTCACTAAATTATTTATTTCTTGAGCTACAGAGCTCCGAATTTAAAACTGATAATTTTTCCTAAAACTAGACTCATATATCTTCATACCACAAAATTTCCAGAATTTTTGGCTAATCCAATTAGTATAGTTTATTCATTAAAATTTCCCCTGTTTCACTGTTCGACTATTCTGACCACTTTTCACTACGAATCAATTTTCTTCTTGTACAGAATTTAAATGATGTTATAATTTGTTTCATTTGAAACTAGACTCATTAAGGATTTCAAGCATATAACTTTTATCCCATAATTATTTACAATTTTAATGATTTTTCCAAGTCGAAAGAGGGATCACGTAATCATTCTAAACCAATCTCACAAGAATTTAAATATCTCAAAATATAAAATCCTTTGTTTGCTCTGTTTCTTTTATATGAAAATAGACTCAATAATCTTTAAACCAATATCTCATTCAACTTATAATTCAATTTCTATTATTTTTGGTGATTTTCAAATTCACATCATTGCTGCTGTCCAAAACAGTTTTATTGTAAATTTTGCTCTCTCTCTTTCTCCCTTTAGTTGTATTCATTACTTACTTATAACAATCTTTCTAATTTCGACTACACATCAGGCATAATGCTCATCGTTACAGGTATATAACTACACTTATCACTACAAATTCACATAATTTCACTTAATCGATTTTTTCGTTGAACACTCGGAATATACACGGATCGTAGAGAATTAGCACATAAGTGCCACATCGATATGTAGTCGGCTACCAAGAGCTACCACTTTTCACTCGGTCGATAACACCGGAAATGTCCACGGGCTGCTCACACAAGTTGTCGTGTGTCGCAACACATGCTAGATCACCCAGCACCCGGACTCATCAGTAACATCAGTGTAACAATCGGTCTCCAGATCCACTTCTATTCCTATGTTCAACCGGAATTTACTCTTACACTTGAATAATTCATGAACAATTTTCTTTCACATTCAATATTAATTCACCATTTATATAAAAATATATCACTATTATTCTAGGAGAAGTTAGGGCTTTAATAAAATTTTAGGCGAGTTATGTCACAAAGGATGGGCTGGTATAAGTGGCGTGGTGCGCCTAAGGGTTGCTAGGGTCTTGGGTTCGATCCGTGAGCGTGAGGAGAAATTTTTTTGGGGCGTTAAAGGAAGGGCCCAAGTAAGAAAGGCCCTAAATAAATATTGAGTAAGGAACGGACATGAATTGAGCAGTGGGCGGAGTGGCTTAGGCACTACTTAAAGGAGCTTTGGCAAAGGGACTCGGGTTCGAGTCAAGATGAGCGCATCTGGGGATTTTATTTTGGGCTTTGGCGCTAAAAGGAAAAAGGGCTCGTGTAAGGCTTTATAATTAAATGGCGGGTAAATTGGCATGAAAGTCAATTGGGAGAGTTGGTTGGGCGCTTAAAGGGTGGGGTGCTGCTGCTCCTACAAGAAGTCGCAGTTCGAATCCAGTGCCCCGACTTCATTTTTTATTTTTCCTTTTCCTTCTTCTGTAGAATGGAAGAGTTTGGTTCAACTTTGGACTCTCAATTTAATGGAAGGAGGTGATTATAGGTAGTTTAATTGCTATTAAATTGTTAGAGGAGATTAAGGGATAGAAATAAGATAAAACTTGTTTTCTTTGGTGATAATTTGAGGCTGGAAATTATCACAAAGAGGAGGTAATTCTTGAAAATTGGGACTCCTTGGGTCATTCTTATTTGATTTTTCATACAGAAAGAAGAGAAAACTCTAGCAACAAATTTCTTTTCTTCTCTCCAAAATTGTCTTTAAAAACCCCTTTGTTGCATTGCTCAAATTATCAAAAAATTCCAGCTTCTCTTCTCTTCTACAAGTGAATATACCCCTCAAAGAGAAAATTTCTAGCAAACTCTTTCTCTTCTTCCTCTCTTCTTTGTACTTGCCAAAATCTCCCTTAAACTCTTAGCCAAAACTGTTCAGAAAATTTCAGCACTATTGTTTCCCTTAGCCGAATACACCTCCTCCTTCACAAAAATTTCCAGCCCTTCCAATCGTGCATTAGGCGAATATCATATCTCCAATAAGGTCTTGCCAATTTTTCAATAAGTGTGGTAAGGGTAATCATCTCTTTTGGAATTAAAATTATGGCCTACGATTACGTATTAACTTGATTAAAACCAATTGTAGGGAAGTTTGATTTTATTTTCTAAGGGACTAATTAAGGCTTGAGTTTGTTAGGAAATCAAATCCGTTTAAGGTAAGTCCTTTGATACTACTTGGTTTGGCGAATAGGCCTAATGTCCCTAATTATGTTAATGGCTAATTATAGGTTAAGAGATCTAACGTTATAGATCGACTTTTCGGGATCTAGGAGTTCCGGTAGAAAAGGTGTGTAAGATCTCTCTACACACTTTATTAATTAACATGACATTATTGTTGCTTTAAATCTTTTTGGTTGTGAGTAGCTTGTGGCATAATCATGGATTTCGGGTAAGTCCCCTAACTTGTAATTTTTGTTATATGATATTTCATGCCATCACATGATTTAAAATGCTATGCCTAAATACATGATTTATGAAAATTGTTATAAAAGCATGTGATGGTGGGATTGATGAGAGGAGGGGGATGAAATATGAACTGTCGTCGATGGTTTTGACCACAAGATTGGTTGGCCTCATCGATTATTTGTGACCTATGGTCATCGTGGTTTTACCACAACGATTGAATATTTGCAACTAAGTCCCGTGGTTTGGTACCACCGATGGTTTTGACCACACTTTGATATATTGTGACCTATGGTCATCGATGGTTTTGACCACACAATGGGTTGGCCCCATCATTTAAATTGTGACTTTAAGTCATCAGTGGTTTTGACCACACGGGGTAGAAAAGGAGTATGGATGGCTAGTTGGGTTGCATGTGCATGTTTAATTGATAACTTGTGTATGAGTTGTATTTTCCGGGTAGGGGATTTACACACTGAGTCTTGGTGACTCACCCCTTCCCTTAACATTTTGCAGATGAGTAGATCGCGGAGATGGAGCCGGAGCGGACTCGAGGCGGCCATGCTTGTCGTTTGGATTTTATTTTTACTTTGCTTAAGTTAGAATTATTATTTTCTAAGTTTTTATTTTGGGATTGTAATAAGGCCGCTATTTATTATGTGGATGTTATTATTTTACTTATGTTATGTTACAAATGAAATTTTCAAATGATAAGTAAACCGGTTAAAAATAATTTTTCAAACTTAATAAACTTCTACGGGTTTTTAAAGATGTTACCATCGGGTAACAAAAATAAACTAAGTCAACTATCACTTTGATGATTTTAAAATGATACATGATCAATGTTTTCTAAAGGGTTTATAAAGCTCAACTGTATTTATAAAAAGGCCCAACTGAGTTTTCAAACACCATTTTAAATACCTTAGCCAAATTTTATCGAATTTTCACCTAACTTTCAAATTGGCCCAAAATATTTCACCCAGTGACATACCAGATCCGGTCAGGACTCATGGGCCGGGTTTAGGGTGTTACATTTTTGGTATCAAAGCCCGGTTCAAAACTCGGCTATGGGGGGCCCAAGGGCCAAAATGATTTGGTTTTTGATAGTAGGCCTTATTATGATGTTTTGAGAAAGTGGTTGTGATTTGAACAGCATGGCACCGAGTCTCCGGCACCTATCCGCCCAGGTAAGTACTTCTATCCATTTCTGTGAATACTTGATGAGGGGTAGAAGGGTAATTTGGGAACGTAGACTATTAGAATAGAAACTGTTGAACTCTAGGGCTAGCATACCCCAACTATGCATAAGATTTAATAATTACTTAAACAAACCCTGTGAGATGTCACTAAGCAAAAGATGTGGCAATCGTTATACGCATGTCTAGGATTAGATTCGGTGGGGGCTTGGTATTTAAGCAGTCCTCGTGACTCACCTCCTACTCACTTGAATCCTACTTGGTGCGTAGTAACGGTTCATCCTAGCTCAGACGACACACTCACAGGCTAAACTCGATAACTAAAACCCGAAAGGGATTAGCCATTTTGTTTTTGAGGAAAATAAAACCTTGTTTCAAAAAAAATGAATGACCAAAATACCCCTCAGTATGAAAAATGACCAAAATACCCCCGGTTTGTAAAATACCCTCCGTATGAAAATTTTCAAATAGAAATTTTCAAAATATCCTTCTTTTGTAAAATCACTTAGAACCCAAATTTTGAAAAGTCATTCTGTGAAAATACCCTAATTATGGAAAAATTATTAAAATACCCTTAGGGGTAAAATTACGAAAACGCCCTTGAATTATGAACAAAATACCCACGGTTTTAATCCAAAAATTTCATCACATGAAAAGTGCCCAAAAATCGTAAAATTCGAAAACGATATGATTCTGTAAAATTACAAAATTGCCCCTAACCTACAAAATTACCAGAATACCCCTAACTTTCAAAATTTTGCAAGATCACTACTTTGGGAAAGTGAAATTATCAAAAGAGCCCTCAAAGTTTTACAACTTTTGAAATATCCCTGATTCATCAAATTTTACAATTCACCCTGATTTGTGAAAAAAATTACCAAAATGCCCCTGAGTTTTAAAATCACCGAAAGACCCCGAATTTCAAAATTTTTCAAAATACCCCAGGAAATTAAGAGTTTTAAAATAATTTTTGACAAAATCATCCAAAAATTTTCATTTTTGAAAAATTACGAAAAATACCCCTGTAGGACAAATTACGAAAATACCCCTGGGTAGTGGAAAAACAATCACAATGAAATCAACAACGTCTCTTTGATTGAATGAATGGAAAACTGTGTGCTTGTATGATTACAAAAGAACCACTTCTAAACCTCCTATCATAAAATATCTCCGCGGATAACCAAGTGAAATACTAATGCATAAAATTCTTAAACAGATAAACGCGATCGTTAGAATGAGTTCAAGAGGTCGTGGACGTCCGCCGCATGGCCATGGTAGACGTAGGATGACCCTGTCGGAGCTCGCAAGGTCGGGTCATGGGTGCAGAAATGAGATCTTTGGATCTGTCGGCCTTAGGAAGCGAGTTTTAAGACCATACGGGTGGTAATGACGTAGTATCTCGGTGGTTACTCTGGTATTGAAACGGTAGTTGAGGTCAAGGCGGTGCAGAACCCGTAATCAGGTGAACGATTAAGACTATGAGCGAAAGTATTCGAAGGGTATCCGGAGTGGCGCCAGTCTTGGCGAGTATTGGTTAGAGTCCACGAAAAAGATTATGGGTGACTTGGATTTCACCCCGAGGAGAAGTTAAAGGGTATCATTTCTGCTTGGGATGAGTCCTATCGGTGGTGGTTCACCGTAAGAGATGGAGCGGTGGTGAAAATCTAACACAGGAATTCTTCGAGAGGCTTATCAAAAGAAGTACATCGAACGAGCTACGTAGATGCAGTGAAAGCTTTCTGAACTCGTTCAAGGAAATAAGTCGATGTGCGGAATATGAGGTTTGAGTTCCTCCGATTGAGTAGATATGCTCGTGGTATTGTGGTACCGAGCATGAGTATGTCGAGTTTGAGGATGGCCCGAGAGATGAGTGAGAATGATGATAGCTCCACAACAGGAATGAGAGTTCGCTATCCTTGTGGAGAAGTCTAAAGTTGCTGAGGGAGTAAGACAGTCCGTTAAGCGGAACCAAGAACGGAATTGGAATAAGAAGAGCTCAGAACCTTCAAGGTTCTCGGGTAATGAACCGAAAAGGACGAGGTTTGATGGGTCGGATCAAGTCGCTGAGGCTCTGCTTCCGCTACCAATCCTCAATGGCCGCCACGGTGTGATAAGTGTGGCAAGTTTCACAAGAGGAGTGTTGGAATGGTAATCGTGGATGCTTTGAATGTGGGTCTATGGAGCATCGAGTTAGAGATCTGTCTTAAGAAGCGCTAGGCCGAGAACGGAAGGTCGAGGATTGTGCACCTAATGTAAGGGATAACCAACAACCACGGAGGGTCGAGGTGCACTAGGGGTAATGGAAATGGTAACAGGTGTGGCCGAGTCTTTGAAGGTCAGAGGCAAGGCAACCAAGGTTGGTTTATGCAGATTGGTCCGTCATGAGGAGGAGGATGTGCGGATCGCACAACGGGTATGTTCCTTACTTCGAATACCCTTAAAAGCTTTGATTATTGTAGAGTTTTCTTGTTTTACTAGGAAGTGCAGAAACCTTGGTTGTGAACTTAGATATTGTGCCTAGGAAGTAGGATAGTTCTAATAAGATCGAGTCGCGTGACATAAGCGTAGCACGGTGAGTTAAGATGTCGACTATTCGTTAGTAAGTAATTTCGAGGACTGAAATTATTTTTAAGGGGTAGAAGCGTAACACCTGAATTAGGGTTATTTGTAATTTAATTAAATTCCATGTGGGCTTCAAGAAAATAAATAAATATGATTTTATTTGGCATGATTTAGGGTCTAAAAATAACTCGAGCTAGGCCTAACCCAGTATTAAAAATTTATTTTTAAGTGTGTAAAAGAAAGGAGCTAGGAGAAGTTAGGGCTTTAATAAAATTTTAGGCGAGTTATGTCACAAAGGATGGGCCTGGTATAAGTGGCGTGGTGCGCCTAAGGGTTGCTAGGGTCTTGGGTTCGATCCGCATGAGCGACAGGAGAAATTTTTTTTTGGGGGGCGTTAAAGGAAGGGCCCAAGTAAGAAAGGCCCTAAATAAATATTGAGTAAGGAATGGACATGAATTGAGAAGTGGGCGGAGTGGCTTAGGCGCTACTTAAAGGAGCTTTGGCAAAGGGACTCGGAGTTCGAGTCAAGACGAGCGATCTGGGATTTTATTTTGGGCTTTGGCTTAAAAGGAAAAAGGGCTCGAGTAAGGCTTTATAATTAAATGACGGGTAAATTGACATGAAAGTCAATTGGGAGAGTTGGTTAGGCGCTTAAAGGTGGGGGGCTGCTTGCTCCCTCTGATGGTCGCAGTTTCAATCCTGTGCCCCGCACTTCGTTTTTTTGTTTTTTTTTTCCTTGCTTGCTCTAGAATGGGAGAGTTTGGTTCAACTTTGGACTCTCAATTTCGCCGGAAGGAGGTGATTATAGGTAGTTTAATTGCTATTAAATTGTTAGAGGAGATTAAGGGATAGAAATAAGATAAAACTTGTTTTCTTTGGTGATAATTTGAGGTGGAAATTATCACAAAGAGGAAGGTAGTTCAAAATTGGGACTCCTTGGGTGTTCTTATTTGATTTTCATACTGACAAGAGAAAAACTCCAACAACAAATTTCTTTTCTTCTCTCCAAAATTGTCAACTGCCAAACCCCTTTGTTGCATTGCTCAAATTATCAAAAAATTCCAGCTTCTCTTCTCTTCTACAAGTGAATATACCCCTCAAAAGAGAAAATTTCCAACAAACTCTTTCTCTTCTTCTTCTCTTCTTTGTCTGCCAAAATCTCCTTAAACTCTTAGCCAAAACTGCTCGTAAAATTCCAGACTATTGTTTCCTTAGCCAAATACACCTCCTCCTTCACAAAATTTCCAGCCCTTCCAATCGTGCATTAGGCGAATATCATATCTCCAATAAGGTGCTGCCAATTTTTCAATAAGTGTGGTAAGGGGTAATCATCTCTTTTGGAATTAAAATTATGGCCTACGATTCGTATTAACTTGATTAAAACCAATTGTAGGGAAGTTTCGAATTTTATTTTTCCAAGGGACTAATTAAGGCTTCGGGATTTGTTAGGAAATCAAATCCGTTTAAGGTAAGTCCCTTTGATACTACTTGGTTTGGCCGAATAGGCCTAATGTCCCTAATTATGTTAATGGCTAATTATAGGTTAAGAGATCTAACGTTATAGATCGGCTTTTCGGGATCTAGGAGTTCCGGTAGAAAAGGTGTGTAAGATCTCTCTACACACTTTATTAATTAACATAACATTATTGTTGCTTTAAATCTTTTGGTTGTGATTAGCTTGTGGCATAATCATGGATTTGGGTAAGTCCCCTAACTTGTAATTTTGTTATATGATATTTCATGCCATCACATGATTTAAAATGCTATGCCTAAATACATGATTTATGAAAATTATTATAAAAGCATGTGATGGTGGGATTGATGAGAGGAGGGGATGAAATATGGATCGTCATCGCTGGTTTTGACCACAAGATGGGTTGGCCCCATCAGATTATTTGTGACCTATGGTCATTAGTGGTTTTGACCACAACGATTGAATATTTGCGACTAAGTCCCAGTGGTTTGGTACCACTAGTGGTTTTGACCACACTTTGATATATTGTGACCTATGGTCATCAGTGGTTTTGACCACACGATGGGTTGGCCCCATCATTTAAATTGTGACTTTAAGTCATCAGTGGTTTTGACCACACGGGTAGAAAAGGAGTATGGATGGCTAGTTGGGTGCATGTGCATGTTTAATTGATAACTTGTGTATGAGTTGTATTTTCCGGGTAGGGGATTTACACACTGAGTCTTGGTGACTCACCCCTTCCCTTAACATTTTGCAGATGAGTAGATTGCGGAGATGGAGCCGGAGCGGACTCGAGGCGGCCATGCTTGTCGTTTGGATTTTATTTTTACTTTGCTTAAGTTAGAATTATTATTTTCTAAGTTTTTATTTTGGGATTGTAATAAGGCCGCTATTTATTATGTGGATGTTATTATTTTGCTTATGTTATGTTACAAATGAAATTTTCAAATGATAAGTAAACCGGTTAAAAATAATTTTTCAAACTTAATAAACTTCTACGGGTTTTTAAAGATGTTGCCATCGGGTAACAAAAATAAACTAAGTCAACTATCACTTTGATGATTTTAAAATGATACATGATCAATGTTTTCTAAAGAGTTTATAAAGCTCAACTGTATTTATAAAAAGGCCCAACTGAGTTTTCAAACACCGTTTTAAATACCTTAGCCAAATTTTATCGAATTTTCACCTAACTTTCAAATTGGCCCAAAATATTTCACCCAGTGACATACCAGATCCGGTCCGGACTCATGGGCTGGGTTTGGGGTGTTACATTTCGAGCTCTTTCAACTAGTACAACAAACTCGTTAATCTCAAGAATTCCAACCAGAAGCTTTATGTCTTCATTTAAACCCTCTTCAAACCTCCGGCACATAGCAGCCTCCGACAAAACACATTCACGAGCGTAGCGACTAAGTCGCACAAACTTGCGCTCATATCCAGATACGGACATACGACCCTGTTTAAGCTCAAGGAATTCTTTGCGCTTAGAGTCTATGAAGCACTGGCTTATATACTTCTTACGAAATTCCATCCGGAAGAAGTCCCAAGTAACCTCTCTTTTGGAATAATCGACGACAGTGTATTCCACCAATAATAGCGTAATCCGTAATAATGATATGGCACACTTGAGACACTTATCGAGGTGTGGGACAACTCGTCGAAAACACGAACAGTATTATCAAGCCAAAATTCAGCTCGCTCCGCATCATCATCATCCTCGGCTCTAAATTCTTGAGCTCCATATTTTCTTATGCGATCAACTGGGGGCTTATTTACTCTTTCGGGCAATCGGGGGTACCACCGGTACTACAGGAGAAATGTTCGGATTCAGGGGTAGTTGTGTAACACCCCTTACCCGTATCCTATGCCGGAACCGAGTACGAGGCATTACCAGACTTAACAATACATTTTGTCAAATTAATTAACACATATACAAAATGACTTAGTCAAACCCCTATACATGCCATAGTTTAAATCATTTATAAATAAAGATACCCATAGATAGCTTGATAGTGTGAAGGGATCTCCGACGACCTCCAACCCGAGCTTGTTTAGTAGGACTCTGTAACATGGGAAAGAATAGGGGGTAAACTTATAAAGCTTAGTAAGTTCACATGTAAAAATAATAAGCATTAGCAATGAATTTAGCTTACTACTAAGCTGTCATAACTTGCATAAATAATGCTAAGTTCTTACTTTCCCAACTTACTCATTTGTAGCCTTATCAAAGCCTCAACATGAAAAATCCTCAAAACAAGTTCTCAATTTGATACAAACATTAAATCACATGCTTATACCTTATTACTCATGTTCACATTAATCATGCGCTTGAATCCTGTCACTAAATTATTTATTTCTTGAGCTACAGAGCTCCGAATTTAAAACTGATAATTTTCCCTGAAACTAGACTCATATATCTTCATACCATAAAATTTCTAGATTTTTTGGCTAATCCAATTAGTACAGTTTATTCATTAAAATTTCCCCTGTTTCACTATTCGACTATTCTGACCACTTTTCACTACGAATCAATTTTCTTCTTGTACAAAATTTAAATGATGTTATAATTTGTTTCATTTGAAACTAGACTCATTAAGGATTTCAAGCATATAACTTTTATCCCATAATTATTTACAATTTTTAATGATTTTTCCAAGTCAGAACAGGGGATCACGTAATCATTCTAAACCAATCTCACAAGAATTTAAATATCTCAAAATATAAAAATCCTTTGTTTGCTCTGTTTCTTTTATATGAAAATAGACTCAATAATCTTTAAATCAATATCTCATCTAACTTATAATTCAATTTCTACTATATTTGGTGATTTTTCAAATTCACATTATTGCTGCTGTCCAAAACAGTTTTATTGTAAATTTTTGCTCTCTCTCTCTCTCTCTTTCTCCCTTTAGTTGTATTCATTACTTACTTATAACAATCTTTCTAATTTCCGACTACACATCGGGCATAATGCTTATACGTTACACAGGTATATAACTACACTTATCACTACAAATTCACACATAATTTCACTTAATCGATTTTTCCGTTGAACACTCGGAATATACACGGATACGTAGAGAATTAGCACATAAGTGCCACACGGATACGAGCTTAAACTTCAAAACCTATAAATAGTCAAATGAAATCAACGGTAAGCTTACTTAGCTTAGTAAGTGATAAGCAATGGTTTTTACGAACAATATTTAAATAACCGAACTTTAAATGAATCAATTCAATCGTAAAAGAGTTCAATAACAGTATACATATGTAACCGATTAATATGCAAACCTTACCTATTTTCATATGCCTCAAAACCGCATATTATTATACCACATATTCAATTTGAATAAATTCGCTAATTAATATATACGTCTCATCCAATAATTTCATGAAGTAGGAGTAACTTACCTCGTTAATACCATATTGTCCAAGATATCATGTATCATTTTTATAAGTACAATTTTAAATATCTCCATTCATTAGTCAATATTTGGATGAATCCGAACTCTGCACACTTAGTGCCAACTTCCCATAACGTATCGCTCACATAGAGCCGTTACTTAATATTTCCGCACACTTAGTGCCAACTTCCTGTAACGTATAGCTCACATAGAGCTATTACTTAATATTTTCGCACACTTAGTGCCAACTTCCCGTAACGTATGGCTCACATAGAGCCGTTACTTAACATTTTCGCACACACAGTGCCATTCCCTAGTAATGTATCGCACACATAGTGCCATTACTAGTTTATCTGCACATACAGTGCCATACAACCGATGTCGCACACACGGTGCTCGGTGTAAATAATCGCACACACAGTGCTCATTAACAAATCTCCTATTCTCGAACACATTAAACACATATATAAATATCCACCTTTTGTACATATGTCATACTCATATACCTATACTCTAATCGAACTTTTCTTACTATGTCTATTTAACACATTCGGCCTCATTCATATAAGCACATAGATCATTATTCAATCACATCATCACCTATTTCAAGGTCCACAATTAAATACTACTCATCCCATAATTATATAACCACCTCAAATATATCAAGTTTCCCCATAGTTCAATTACAAAATCAGCTAGTATATATATTAAATCTCATTTCACACCCTATTCGGCTAAATTGAATTTTAGTATGCTCATTTTTAACCACTCAAGAGGTATACACAAATACATATACATAGTTAACCACATTCGGCTAACACACTATAGTATTCCATATCTCATTCAACAAATTTAAAAGATATCAAATCCATTCATTTATTAGAACATACACATTACATTATAACAGTATTTGAGTAATTCTAATTGCTTAAACACTTACCTGGTAATTGATGAGCTAAAATTTTTCGGCTACTCGTTTAATTTTGCTTTCCCCGGTCCGATTCCGGTTCTTTCCATCCTTGATCTCCATAAGACTTGCACAACCGAATAAAAATGGAAGTTTAAGCTTCCTCCTTCCTTGTGAAAATTCGGTGAAGAAGATGGAGAAGAGAGATATGAAACAAAACATGTTTTTCTTATTTTAATATTATCCCTCCTTATTTAACTACTCCACTATCATCTAATAATATAATAAAATATTTATTAATAATTCTTTAGCCATGTTGCCGTCCACCTTCATTACCTTAATGGCCAAATTGCCACTTAAAGACCAATCAAGAGAAAGCCTATTCAATTAAATCCTAATTTCCACAATAGCTATCATTTTCCTTCTTATTTAATTTAGTCTTTTACTAAAATTATTCACATTAACAATAATTTAACTTAATGAAATTCTAGTATATGATCAAGCATAATTATTAAACACGAAAAATAATAATAATAAGACGTAAAAAAAATTATTCCTTGTTAATTCGGATTCGTGGTTCCGAAACCATCGTTTCAATTAGGGTCGTAAACGGGCTGTTACAATAAGCCATGAAAAAAAAACCGAATGGGCTCTCTCTTTTTTTGGAATACAAAAAAAAATTCAACAGATTCAAACAAAAAAAAACAAATCAAAAAATAGCAAGCAAGAAAGTTACGAAAGCATCAAGGGTATTTTTTTATTTTCTTCATTTTTTTCAAATCTAGTATATACATATATTTTCTTCATTTTTTTCGAATCTAGTGGAGTCGCCAAGCTGTCGAAACTATTTTTAAAGTTTTTGAAAAATGGGGATCTACTTTAGAAAAACGGAAATGGAGTCGTCACCAATCTCTTTTTACTTAGGTGTGATTGGATCACCTTGTAAAACGTTTTATTTTAAAACATTTGATTTTGGTCTACGAAATACAAGAAAATGGGTTCGGGAGTCGGTTACGTATGAGGAAGGATTAGTACCCTTATAACGCCCAGAAATTGGTACCTAATCGATAAAATCATGTCCTAATGTTGAAAAATTGAAAGAATTTTAAATATGATTTCTTAAAAAAAACTTGAACAATTTGAGTTAAAATTTGAGATTTCTTTGTTCCTAAAGAATACAAACATCACATCCAACACGTTAGGACATGATATTTTTAAATCTTCGTAACTAAAATCATCTCATGATTTACATAATTTTATTAAAAAGGATATTCAGTTATTTAGTCAAACGGAAAATCGAAACCCAGCACGTTAGAGCACTATTTCCCAAATTTCTAAATACCAAACATTGCCTTATTTTAAAAAATAAAGTTTTGGATAAAAAGTGGCAATTAAAATAAATTTAAAAACAATTAAAATAAATGAATAAATAATGATTAAGCAATTAAATGGGTAAATAAAAAAAGTTAAAAAACGCATAAGTCAACCTAACTCCCACAATATGAAGATTCAACGAAATTCCTCCACCAAAAACTAACTCGAATGGAACCAACTCAAAAAGAAACAAAGATGAGCGAAGAACAAAATAAAAACAAGCCACATAAAAGTAATCAATTAGGTACCAATTTTGGCCGTTACGAGGGTGCTAATCCTTCCTTGTACGTAACCGACTCCCGAACCCGTTCTCTTGAATTTTGTAGACTAGAATCGTTGTTTTAGTAAATCAAATTTATTATTAAAATGATCAAATTACGAGGTGACCATATTACACCTCATAAAAAAAAAGATTGGTGACGACTCCCATTTTCGTTTTTAAATAAAAAGTCGAGTTTTTAAAAAATGATTTCGACATCTTGGCGACTCTACTGGGGAAGAAATAAGTGAGTCAAGCCGCGAGTTGATTACTTTTGGTCTTTTTTTCGAAAATTGATAATTTGGTTTAAATTTACGACCCTTTTTATTGCATTTCATCCTTAATGTTTTGATATCCCGGGTTGTATAGTGATCTAGTACTTTTTTTATTGGTTCGAAAGTTTCTTTTGTGTGTTTATCGCATGTTGCATTGCATAATCGCTCGATTTTACCCATTTGAAGTGGGAGTGAGAAACTATTCCTTCGTGAGGTCTTCACCTCCGTATAGGATAGCAAATCGCTTTCGGGATACATCCGTACCTATGTCTTCATGAGATTTTCATCTCCGTATAGCCATAGGAAAATGTATTCCCCTGAACTGAACTCAGTACATATGAGCCTATAATGGGTGAGGATCGAGGAATCTACCGATTCAGGTACCCTTTCTTTAGAATAGAACCGCATATAATGAGCCCTAAGAACCTATCCTAGGTAGAACCACACCAAACCCCAAGTGGTCACCCGAATAGGTACTCTATTTATTACTTACTTGCTTTAAATTCTAGCTTTGTATGAAGTATACTGACTTGTTCCGTTTTGTTTTGACTGTGATTGCATTGCATTTTCATCATAGAAAAGGGTATTGATTCACGTTCAATTGTTAAATAGAGAGATTGTCATGGAAAACGGGTTTCTTGATAAAGTGAAAGATAACACGGCCGAGCGAAATAGGGTCCGAGAAAAGGCAACAAGAGAAAGGTGATAGCCTATGAGAGGGGCAGGTCAGAGATATGGATGATGTTATGAGCAAAAATTTGGTCCAAGTACGAGAAGTGGCTGGCCACTTGCAGACCCCAGCCGTTCAAAGCCTGAAATATGAATTGAAATCGGATCAAGGCTGAAAATTAGCTTTGTTTCTTGAGAAAGTTAAGGTTTTAAGTGTTAAGGTCCTGCTGAAAATAAAAGAAGAGGTCAAGAAGTAATTCGACGTTGATTTCCTATAAGTGGTTAAATACTCAGAGTGGGTAGTCAATATAGGCCCCGTCCCTAAGGAAGATAGGAAAGTACGAATGTGTGTAGACTATAGGCATTTAAACAAAGCCAGCCCATTGCCTTACATTGACACCTTAGTGGACAACACAGCAAGTTACTCACTGTTTTCCTTCATGGATGGTTTCTCCAAATACAACCAAATCAAGATGCATCCTAAAGATATAGAAAAGACTACATTCGTAATCATGTGGGGAACATTTTGCTATAAAGTTATGCCATTTGGACTAAAAATGAGGGAGCGACATCAAAGAGCTATGGTAACTTTGTTTCATGATATGATGCATAAAGAAATCGAGGTTTATGTCGACGATATGATTGCAAAGTCCCAAACAGAAACGGAGTATATACAAGTTCTAAGAAAATTGTTCTTGAGGTTAAGAAAATTTTAGCTAAAACTCAATCCAGCAAAATGTACCTTTGGGGTTAGATCGGAAAATTGCTAGGATTTGTAGTCAGTGAAAAAAGATCGAGATTGACCCGGACGAAGTCAAGGCTATACAGGAGTTACCTCCACCGCGCACTCAAAAAGAAGTCTGGGGTTTCTTAAGAAGATTAAATTACATAGCCCGGTTCATTTTACAACTGACCGAGAAATGCAACCCCATATTCCATCTCTTTAAAAACACAATCCAGGTGTATGGTATGAGGAGTGTTAGAAAAATTTTGACAAGGTTAAATATTACCTGTCCAATGCCCCAGTATTGATGCCTATCAGCCCAAATAAGCTACTGATACTGTACTTAGCAGTATTCGAGAATTTCACAAGATGCGCGCTTAGTCAACATGATGAGTCAGAAAGAAAAGAAAGAGCAATATACTATCTCAGTAAGAAATTCACTGAATGTGAGACAATATATTTGCCAATTGAGAAGTTGTGTTGCGCCGTGATTTAGACAACCCGAAGACTGAGAAATACATGTACCACATGACTTGGCTCATCTCAAAATTGAACCCTCTAAAGTACATAATGGAGTCGACTGCTTTGAGTGGAAGGATGGCCCGGTGAAAATTTTACTTTTCAAATTGATATAATCTATGTGAATTAAAAGGCTATAAAAGGGAGTGCAATAGCAGATTTTTTGGCCAGTAGAGCTCTAGAAGATTACGAGGAGGTACCACGATATACTATGATATGTGAAAAATCGTGAAAACCCTGATCAGACGACCAAGAATGATAAAAGGACACTAAGGAAGTTGGCCAATGACTATGTCTTAGATGGAGAGATCTTGTATAAAAGAAGAAAAGATCAGATGCTACTAAGATGTGTGGACACTATTAAGGCCAAGAAAATCTTGGAAGAAGTCCATGAGGGTGTTTGCGGAACACATGCTAATAATTTTACAATGGCCAGGCAAATCATGAGATTCGGGTATTATTGGTCCACAATGGAAGGGGATTGTATTAATTACGCTAAGAGATGTCATAAGTGCCAAATTTACGGAGACAAAATTCATGTGCCTCCTTCATCTCTTCATGGCCTTTCTCTATGTGGAGCGTGGATGTCATTAGGCCGATATTGCCAAAAGACTCTAACGGGCATTGATTCATTTTCGTGGTCATCGATTACTTCACCAAGTGGGTAGACGCCACTTCATATGCCAATGTCACAAAGTCGGCAATCATTAAATTCTCGAAGAAAGAGATCATATATCGGTATGGAATGCCAAAAAAGATCATATCTGACAATCCATTGAACTTGAACAATAATACGATAGCGGAGGTCTATAGTAAATTCAAGATCAAACACCACAACTCGTCACTATATCGCCCAAAAATAAATAGTGCGATGGAGGCAGCCAATAAGAACATTAAGAAGATCGTGGGAAAAATGACTGAGACTTATAAAGATTGCCATAAGAAGTTACCATTTGCCCTCCATGCCTATCGAACATCTGCCAAAACCTCTACCAGGGCAACGCCTTTCTTTTTGGTTTATGGAATGGAAGCGGTTTTGCCTATTGAAGTCGAGATTCCTTCCCTCCTAGTTTTGTCAGAACTAAAGTTAGATGAATTAGAATAGATTCAGTCTCGATATGATCAGCTGAACTTGATTGAAGAAAAGAGGCTGTAAGCTATCTGTCATTAGTCAGATGTACCAAAAGTGAATAATATGAGCTTATGACAAAAAGCTTCACCCTAGAGAATTCCATGAGAGGGACCTAGTATTGAAAAAGATCCTGCCCATACAAAAGGATTTCAGAAGGAAACGGATGCCAAATTGGGAAGGACCTTATGTGGTAAAGAAGGCCTTTTCCGGAGTAAAATTGATTTTGATCGAGATGGATGGCAAAAACTTGCCTAATCCTGTGAATTCAGATTTAGTCAAGAAGTACTTCACCTAAAAAAAGGAGAGGCCAAGGCAAAAATCAGCAAAAGGGTACTTTGAGAACAAAGGGGTTTTGAGTTGAAAACCCGAAAAAGGCAATACAAATTTTGATTGAAGATGGGGTATGTAGTAGTCTTGTCTATTCCAAACTAACAAGAAGGAGTGATGCTACATCTTGGGGCATCAACAAAGTATTCTAGGACTTCTAAACACATATCAAGTTCAAAAGGTTTTCGAGGAATTTGCACGGAGAAGCTCATGCTACGATATCTGGGGCACCTGTTTTCATCTTATTCATTTTGTATTTTAGCAAATTTGCTATTTTGATTAATCTATTCATTTCAAGCTTTGATCCCAATAAATTTCAACCTTGTTCACCATGATCTTTTTCAAGCATTTTTCATTGAAATAATGATTAATGGACTAGTAATATTCAAACAAAAGTTTTTCTTTGCATATTGCTCTGATAGGCTTCTACATAGTACAATGACTTGAAACAAGATCACTAGTTAGAACTAACCAAACCTAAGGGTTGGAGACATTTGAGAAAGAATGGTCTAAATTGTAACTATTTCTTTGGATTTTCTGTCAAATATACCAGCTAAACAAGAAGGCAGGGTAATACGTCAGTGATAGAACCTTGGTGAACAAGGAGCAGTGTCAACATAAGCATTAAAAAAGGATCATTCTCGAAAAAAATGACATTCTGCATTCATGTAAACATCATTCATACACATTTAATAGGAGCATTTGATTCATTCTGATCATAACATCCTAATCGCTTGGCATAAATATAGGCCTATAAAATGGATTCTAAAGGTCATGTTCCCTAGAGAACAATGTAACAGATCAGCAAAACCACAAATCCTATACCCCTGAAGTTATAGTGGGATGGATTGAAGTCATCGTGGCAAATCTTATCTGAAGTTGCAGTGGATCATACTGAAGATAGCGAATCTTATTTCCCTAAAGTTGCAGTGGAATAGATTAAGGCTACAAATTACAAGTCTGATCTCACTAAAGTTGCAGTGGAGTAGATTGAAGTTACAGTGGAGTAGATTGAAGATAGCAAATCTTATCTCTCTAAAGTTGCATTAGAGCAGATTAAAGCTATAAACCTTATCTCTTTGAAGTTGCATTGGAGCAGGTTGAAGTTATAAGTCTTACCTCCCTGAAGTTGCAGTGGAGTAGGTTGAAGATAGCGAATCTTATTTCCCTGAAGTTGCAGTGGAACAGATCAAAGCTACGAGATTGAAGGGAGAATTAATTTTCTGGATGCTATTAGTGATGATCGTGAGCTGTCTGAGTTGGAATTGGAGGGATTGAAAAACTTGAACCTTGAAATGGGGGAGGTAATTAAATTTAAGGAGTCAATTTGGAGCCTAAGTTTTCCTTATTGTGTAATAATGTCTCTTATTCAGGTGTGGTTAAAAGTCTATGGATGATCTCGTTGTCAGCAGCTTGTTGGTCGGTGTAGTTAGCGAGGAATAAGTTGGTGTTCGATAGAAAGTGGCCAAAAATTTCCAGCTTGGTTTTATTTTTCAAAGACTCGGGCTTTGATGTGGATAAGATCGGTGTATGAAGAATTGAAAATGGAGGAGAGAATTTGGTGTATCTGTCCATATAGAAGTTGGTGTAATATCAAAAAAGTTTGTTTGAGTGGCAGGTTTTGGTGTTCTCCGTGTTATGGTGGGGTTGAATTTAATGTTTGTGGTGTGGCGTTTGAGGATGAAGTCAGGTGTGGAGGGGTGTTAAGAAATTCAGATGGGGTGGCAAGGGCCTCATTTTATGGTCTGTTTACAGCAAAAGACTCCCTTATTGCGGAGGTGGGAACGATAAGCATTACATTGGATATGTTTTTAGAGATGGGGTGGAAAGGTAAATGCTCTTTATTCATTGAGGTTGGTTCATTAGAGGTGTTTAATTGGATGGAGAATAAAGGTTCGAGACTGTGGTTGTTGTTTTCTCTCTTTAAGGAAGTCGATTTTAGGTTGTCGTTGATTGGAAATGTATCCTTTTTCATAGTGGACAAGAGTGGGAATAAGATGGATTTTGCGCTGGCGGTTGTTGGTCTGAAAAGGCAGGGCATGTTTAAGGCATGGTGGTGACTCAAGGTGTGTTATTGTTGTGTCATTGTAGGTGTATTTGTAGGTTGTGTTGTGGTTTTTTGGGGTGAATTGTGCAGGTTTCTTTCTGTTTTATGGTTTGTTTAACAGATTGGGTTCAGTGGGGTTTTTGTGGTTTGTTTGCTGTATTCTGTCTGTGATTGGTTTTTGTTCCTAGGTTGGGACTGTTTGTTCCTGCTGTTTGATTTGCTTTGCTGCAGTTTTCAAATCTGATGTACTTTGATTTAGCGAACAAAAAAAAACATACAATCCTCTTTCATTTTCTTTCATATTATCATTCTAAGTTGGAATGATTCGTTCTTATCCGTTAGTATAGAAATGATCACCCTTCTTTTCTTTTTTTTTCACTATTTCATCCCCTCTTTCTATTCTTTCACTTTTTCACTCAACTAAGCACACCTTAAGAGTATATATGGGTGAGAGATTTGCAGGAGGGTTTCATTTAAATTAAGGTTTTCAAAAGTCTAAAAATGAATTTACCTTTTTTGAGTAAATATATTGAAGAATTCAAAATTTTGTGAGTAATTTCAAGAAGGAATTTTAATAGCTCAAATTCCTTTTTCAAATTCCACTTAAATAGGTGTTTTTTCAAATCTCTAACAATTTTAATTGACTTAATACACATGGTTCGACTATAAAATAAAAACTTAAACCTTAAAAATTATTTTATTTAATTATAATATATTTTTAAAATTTTATTTTATTAAAGTTATTTATAAATTTTTTCAAATATAATGATTTTCATATTGAATATTATTTATATTATTTATATTTAATATAATTATTCTTTTATAATTATTTTCTAATTTATAAAATAACCTTTTTTTTTTAAACCAATTATTTATCCAAACAAAATAACTACAAATACTAGCATTTTAAATTGATCTAAAATATTAGCATTTTAAATAATCTAAAAAAATTAATTATAGGTCTCGATCATATATATTTTTTGACATAATGTCTAAAACTACCCATAGCCCCTCTCAAACTCATAAATAAAAGGATAATACGTTTTAGTAGACTCAAAACCACGTCTTTTTGCTCATGCCAATTGAATTATAATTCAATCGACAATTCGATACAAATTTAAGTATATATTTTTTTATATTTATGTCATGCTATTGTGAAATTATTTTAATTCTGGTTAAAATTATTTCAGTTTAAGATAATTTATATGTTTTAATTATTTTAATAATTATTATTTATAAATTACAAGAAATAAAAATATCTTATCAAATGCAAGTAGTTTGACTTTTTTTTTCTAAAAAGGCTCCATTTATCATTTTCAATTGCGTGGAGTGGGGCTACTTCTATTTATCATTTATCATTTTCAATTGTCTTTTCAGTTTTCCTCTTTGGCTTTTTCTTTTAACAATAATTGTTTGTCTTTCTTTCTTTTCAAGGCTTAATTTAATCCGGGTTTGTTTGAGTTATTTAAATTGTTTTTTCATCTATCTAGATATTTCAATTTTGATTCTGTCATATGTATTTTTTTTTTCTCATTCGATGTGCATAAATAATACTAGAAAGAAGTTGGAAAAAATCTACCTCTTTCTCAGTCCAAATTACAAAACACCCAAATAACACAAGGAATTAAGGCATTTGGTATCAAACCTAGCTACTAATGACTAATCACAAATAAATCACCACCAAACTTTAAATATTTCTAATCTTTTCACACCAGCAATAGTCAAAGTTGTAGCCCTACCGTTACTTTGTGTCTTAACCACTAAGAATATAACATTGACCAACTGGTTAATACAACTATCAATATCTATAAGAAAATTCCGCAACGACCACAATCTAATTTTCCTATCCAGCAACTATTTCAAAAACACTTTTGAACTAAATTCAATAATGAGAGAAATTTTCTCATATCATCTCATGTCAATATAAAGCAATTTTAATAGCTCATACATTCAATTAAATTTCGCCACAATCATCATTTCATTAAAATATAATTAAAAATAATTATATACTAATATTAAATACAAATAGTTATATTAATTTTAAAAAATAAAAAACATCCCTCCCATCTTCACTCCTCCTCTCCCCCCAACTATAATTTCCCTAGTTTGTTTGCAAGTTCTTAAGCTTAATGGTAATGGGTTTGAATGGAGCACTCCAGAAGGATTTCTAAATTGTCGATCTATGAAGGATTTCTAAATTGTCGATCTATGGTTTCACTTTCTCCTAAATCATCTAAATGGTTCCTTGTTAGATGGTTTTAGCGCAGAACAAATGGGATTTATATTTGTCTATATAAATGGAACATATTTCGTGACTAAATTATTTATATTTTAAAAAATTTGTGATAGAAAAATTAATCACTACAATAAATATTTTGATTTTCACAAAAATAACTTTATAAAAAAAACCTCATCTATTAGATGTTAAATTTAGGTTAAATTAGGAGGGACCAACAATTGATTGCTCATATAAATATCTTATTTTTTAAGAGGAAATATATTACTATGATCTTTTCAGATTTTTTTTTCGATTCGGATTCCATTTTTCCTAATAAAAGTTGAAGTAAAATTATTAGCTGTTCAAGTGGATCCCATTTGATATTTTTATTGATACAAAATGGAAGAGGCTCGTTACCAACTGTGCAAAGGGATAAGCCACTGGCATGACAGCATCCATGAGAGAAGACAAATTAAATTAAACTTACAGCTCCTTTACGCCAAAATTGAAAATTTTAGAGGCGTGACGTACAAAAACAGACAGTCCTTCTTTACTCACCCTTCATTGGTCCCCTTTCTTATATAAATGCTGTTCTTCTTGATTATTCTTTCCATACATTGTTCTTAAATCAATGGCTGAGCAGTATATAGTTGGAGTTGCAGGTGTTATAGCCTTTCTTTTGGGGTTTGTTTTCTTAGTGAGATCTTGGGGGCTGAGCAAGCTGAAAAGAGCAGCTTCAATGGAATTCCCAAAGGAAAACTGTGTAAACAAAAATGGAAATGGTGAGGGTGAGGCTGTTGGCACTACGGAAATTATCATTGTCGGTGCTGGTGTTGCCGGTGCTGCTCTTGCCTATTCTCTTGGAAAGGTCCCAATTTTTACGCTCCTTTATTTTAATTATATAGTATTGAGTTCGGACTTGGGATAATAACAGTAACCAAATCTAAAAAGATCATTTTAAGTGGCCGAGCCACTGAGAGACTCGGGGAGTCAGGGTCAAAGGTCTAAAATTTTTCAATTTCTTTTTTATACACATGTAATGTAATCACCCTCCCAAATATAAAAATAGATTTTTCTAATATTTTATATATTAAAATAATATTAAATATATATATATATATATATATATTAGAACATTTTGATTATGAAAAATTGTTAAAATAAGACTTTGCAACAAAATGGAAAATAAATTTCTTACAAATAATCTTGTTCTTTATATTAAGAGGATGTTGCGAAATTTTATTTCTTTGAAAGAACATTAGCATAGTTTTAAATAATCATATGCTATTTCTTCTTGATTGTTCTTTTAAATATGTATTTATGTCATCTTTTTAATTTATATATATTTGGAAATATAATGTGGAACAAAAATTTTATATAATTCTTTGTAGTGTAATTAACATAAATAATATTTGTTATAAGAATTTTTTTATGTAGCACGTCTAATCTTTTAGCTTGGCTCTCTCAAGATTCATATCCTGATTCTGTTACTGTTCATTATTTTAAAATAAATATAAAAGATACTTTAATTATGTCAAACAATAAAATAAAGAAATAAAATTCCATCTTAATTATATTTAATATAGAAATACATATAAATATTTACTAAATAGAGATTTTTAAAAATATTGTAGAGGTGGGGAATGCTCCATTTAGCTTCAATTAACATCAGTTTCTTTCTGTCTTCAAGTTTTCATAAGATCCTTGAAAAATGGATTTGACTATGATGTTATATTTAATAATGCTTCTATAATTATATATTGCAGGATGGACGTCGAGTGCGAGTGATAGAAAGAGACTTAAATGCACCTAATAGAATGGTTGGCGAAGGTTTGATGCCAGGAGGCTATCTCAAGTTAATTGAATTAGGCCTCGGAGGTAAATAAGAAAAATAATGTAGTGGTTGTAATATAATGTTACAATGATATTTCTTTGTATATTTTTATTTATTTATTTTACTTTGAATGTTGGCACTACAGATTGCGTAGATGAGATTGATGCTCAACAGATATTAGGTTATACTTTATACAAAGATGGGAAGGATGTCCCCATATCTTTTCCTTTGGAAAAGTTTCAATCGCATGTGTCTGCAAAAAACTTTCATAATGGTCGTTTCGTTCAAAGGCTACGGAAGAAAGCTGCATCTCTTCATAAGTACTTCTCTCATTTCTCCCAATCATTCTTTAATTTCAATATAAGATGTTAGAACATTTATCTCAATTGATTAAATGACTTTAGTTGTTTTGTTCCATTACTTCTGTTTAGACTAGTGAATTGAGCTGGTTGAGTTAATTTTGGTTTGTTCAATCTAGATCAAATCACTCAAGTTTTAAAACTAACAAATCATATTGGTTTTTATCATTTTAGGCTTTTAGGATAAGATAACTTTTAAGTTTAGATATGAGTCGTTTTGGGTTCAGTCATTAGAGCTTTGGGCTTCAAATTTTTTAGTTTGGTCATTATGGGTTCATATCATTTTGGTTCTAATCACTTCAAGTTTGAGTTATTTTAGGTTCAACTTAGTTTGAGTTAAGGTAAAATTTTGTTTAAGTTGGAGGGACTCAAATTGTAGACCCTATATAGTCAAATCAAGTTGGATCAAATTTAGGTTCAGGCTGGCCAAGCCAAAATTGAAATAAGAAATTGTGCATTTCTTTACAAGCTCCATGTTTTGATGATATGATAATGCAGTGTAAGTTTAGAACAAGGGACAGTAACATCTCTACTTGAAGAAAATGGTATTATCAAAGGAGTACACTATAAAGATAAGAGTGGTCAAATGCTAACAGCTTATGCTCCTCTCACCGTTGTCTGCGACGGTTGTTTCTCGAATTTGAGACGTTCCCTCTGCAATCCCAAGGTAAAAAATGCTTATGAAATCTTGTTCAATCTAAATTTTATCTCTTAAGAAAGTATGTATAAAGGTCTTGATTGTTTCTGCAGGTTGATATACCCTCTTATTTTGTTGGTTTTCTTCTAACGAATTGTAAACTTCCAAATGAAAAATACGGAGCTCTTATGTTAGCAGATCCTTCACCTATCCTATTTTATCCCATTAGTAGCACTGAAATTCGTTGCTTGGTGGATGTTCCAAGTAAAAATCTACCCTCTGTTTCCAATGGTGAAATGGCCCATTACTTGAAAACTTTGGTGGCTCCCAAGGTATATTTATATCTTTCTTTGATCGAATCATTAAGGGAATTTGGTTGAATTTATGGACTAACTATATGATCTATGACACATTTCAGGTTCTTCCTGAAGTATACAATTCCTTTATATCTGCAATAGAGAAGAAGGACAACATAAGAATAATGCCGAACAAAATCATGGCTGGTGCTCCACACCTCACTCCTGGTGCTTTTTTGATCGGCGATGCATTCAATATGCGGCATGCTATAACTGGAGGGGGAATGACTGTTGCTTTATCTGATGTTGTGATACTTAGAGATCTTCTAAGACCCTTGTATGATCTATCTGATGCATCCGCCATTTGCAAATATCTCGAATCCTTTTATACTCTGAGGAAGGTATTGTAGTTTCATGTTCTATATGAATTTTTTAAAGTGAATAAAAAGGAACAAAAAATGGCATAATTTTTCACTTTTAACTGCATGCAGCCAATGTCATCTACGATAAATACACTAGCCAATGTCTTACATAAGGTATTTAGTGCCTCGTCCGATCCTGCAATGGAGAATATGCAACAAACATTGTTGGGGTATTTGAAACTTGGAGGGTTTTTTTCATCTGGAGTATCAGCTATGCTCTCTGGTTTATGCCCTCGTCCATTAAGCTTAGCATTTCATTTCTTTGCAATGGCAATATATGGTGTTGGCCAGTTGTTACTTCCATTTCCTTCTCCCAAACGCTTGTTGGATGGGGCTAAACTCCTTTGGGTCAGTATCTCTACCAATCATTTCTCATATATCATGATCAATAACACGAAAAAAATATATAATAATTTAAAAATGACGTGTTATTTTTTTTTTTTTCAGGTTGCATCAAGTGTATTTCTCCCCATTATACACTCTGAAGGAGTCAGACAAATGTTTTTCCCTCTAACTGTGCCAGCATATTATAGAACTCCCCCTAAAGGAAAAAAAATCTAAGAGGAAATTCCATGCATTTGTAGTGAACAATTCTATATTCGCAATAGATTTTTATATTTGTTTCTAGTTAGCATTCTTAAGCAGGCTTGATGGTCGTTTGCACTCGTATTAGTTTTATGTGTCTTGTTTAAAATTCTAAATAAACGTTTAGTAAATCTTGTATTGATGTTATTTTTATGTAGCTTGTTTGAAATATTAAACTAACGAGTTAATATTTTTAAGTAAGTTTAATAACCATCCTATTTGTATTGTTTTGATTAATATAAATTATCCATGAGTTCATTAATATTAATAAGTGTATAAGGATCTCAAGAGTTTGGAAAGCTCTTTGGGAGAGATTTGGCACAATTTTAGCATGTAACCTAAAGCATTTCTTGCGATGGAGAGGGCTTTTCTAGATGAGGAGCCTTGATATGGGTGACTTGAGTGGACACAGTTTTGCACAAGTTTACAACCAAGTAAATAAAGTTGTGTCTGTGGTACGTTTTCGATCAAAAATCTTTTTAGCTAACTGGACCGCAAAAGTGACATTAAATGTTCCTGAAAAGATTTTTGATGCTCACCAAGCGTATAGCAGAACTCCACCTGGCACTTTTTATCATACCAAAAAATATGTTAATTTGTCTTTTCTTCCAATAATAATTTATCCTTTTTGTTTTTGCATTACGTGTGGTGGAGGTACATCTATCATATTTTTGTCAAGTTTTTGTTTTTCCATTACGTGAGGTTGACAGCGGCCAGGCCGGCAGGTAGGACGTTACTTGCACCTTTTTAAAATTTTAAATTAATTAAAATAAAATTATAATTTGACATTCTCCTAAAATTAATAAAAATTTAATTTAATTTTTTAAAAATTATAAAAATATATACTATTAAAATAATAAAATTGTATTTTTATTATCATAAAATTACAATTTAATTTTAATCTTTTAAATTTTTTGACATTAGAGACTAAATTGAATAAATTGAAAATTGTTAAAAATTATGCTATAGACTAAAAATACAAGGTCTCTAATATAAAAGTATATGAAATTAAATTTTGATCCAATGCTAAATATTGAAAAGTATGAGTATTTCAAATATAGAAAAAATGAATAAAATATAAAATATATTTGATTATATATTTATCACGCAATTGAGTAAAAACTAATACTAATTTATAATTAAATTATCCAACGTAACTAAAAATAATTTCAAGCCATCTTGAGATAAAAGGAAAGGCGAGATAAGTAATTAATACTGAACTAATACGATTTGCGGACTTAGTGAATAAAATGTGGGTATTTTCCACCAAATAACATCACTACAAATAGTGATTAAAAATCTAATTAAATGATGTGTAAATGAGACATGTCATTAAATGAGGTGTAAAATGTAATCAAATGAGGTGTAAAAATCAGCTGATATGTCATTAATTGATTGGGAAAGGATATGGATGACGTGGCGTAACCGTTTCATCCAATCCTTTCTCGTAAGGAGGGTAGAATTGTTATTAGGGTTGAATAATTTTTAATTGGGATTTTAGGGATTTGTGATTAAAAAATCTAATTAAATGATGTGTAAATAAGACATGTCATTAAATGAGGTGTAAAATGTAATCAAATGAGGTGTAAAAATCAGCTGACATGTCATTAATTGATTGGGAAGGGATATGGATGACGTGGCGTAACCATTTCATCCAATCCTTTCTCTATCATGTACATCTCATGCTAACGTATAAAAACTAATTTTAAATAGTAGAAATGGAGAGAATTTTTAACAGTGAACCAGATTACTCTTTAATTTAACGGACTAATTTATTATTTTTTAAATTGAGAGATAAAATACAATCTAATTCCTAGTATACAACCTAATTCTTAATATATAAACATCCATGATATTTTTACCAATTTTTGGAAGGAACAATTATTAATTAAGTTCACATTTTATTATTATTGGTTGAAGCGTTATATGGGAAGATAATATTTCGATAACTTAATTTAAGTTCACGTGGGTCTGTGTTGATTTTTATAATAAATTCAAATTTTAATTTGATGGTAAAATAAAATAATCAATATTGTTGTCAAGTTTTGTTTTCCATTACGTGAGGTTGACAGCAGCCAGGCCGGCAGGTAGGACGTTACTTGCACCTTTTAAAATTTTAAATTAATTAAAATAAAATTATAATTTGACATTCTCCTAAAATTAATAAAAATTTAATTTAATTTTTAAAAATTATAAAAATATATACTATTAAAATAATAAAATTGTATTTTTATTATCATAAAATTACAATTTAATTTTAATCTTTTAAATTTTTTGACATTAGAGACTAAATTGAATAAATTGAAAATTGTTAAAAATTATGCTATAGACTAAAATACAAGGTCTCTAATATAAAAGTATATGAAATTAAATTTTGATCCAATGCTAAATATTGAAAAGTATGAGTATTTCAAATATAGAAAAAATGAATAAAATATAAAATATATTTGATTATATATTTATCACGCAATTGAGTAAAAACTAATACTAATTTATAATTAAATTATCCAACGTAACTAAAAATAATTTCAAGCCATCTTGAGATAAAAGGAAAGGCGAGATAAGTAATTAATACGAACTAATACGATTTGCGGACTTAGTGAATAAAATGTGGGTATTTTTCCACCAAATAACATCACTACAAATAGACCATGTCTTGTCATTTTTATGAGCAGCGTTGCTTTGCGGACTTAGTGATCGCAGGACCTATGTTTGGCTACTTGTTTTGTAACACCCTAAAATTCGAGTATCGGTTTTTATTGCATGTTTTTGATGCTTAGATTATGAAGGAAAATTTTCTTACTTCTTTTTGTGTTTATTATAGTCCCGAAGAAGAGTATAGAATTATTAGGAATGGAATAATTTTAGTTTTGAGAATTTAATGAAGTGGATTAAGTGACATTGATACTTAAGTTAATTTAAGTGTCAAAATGTAGCATAAGATGAGTAAATGGTAAGGTGGTGTTGGCATGAGTTGTGGCATGAGGGAGTGGTTGAATCCCTTGGTTAGCATCTAGATAATTTTTATTTTGCACAAGTATAGCAAGTGTCGCCAAGCAATATATATGGTAAATTTGGACTTTTCATTTTTGGTAAGTAGACTAAAGGAATAAGGTAATTGTTAACTTATGGTAGGGAATCAAGAAATTTTGGAAAGATAAGGGACATTAGGCATGTATCAAGGAAAAGGTTAAAATTATTTCATGGTCATTTGACCAATGAATTTGGACGACATTGTGGCTAGGGGAGGTTTGCGAATATGTTAGTAGCTTGGCTAGGATTAGGAATTTGTTTTGGTCATTCTTAGCTTTTGTGCAAGTTTTGCAACTCTTTCTCAACCTTTCTCTCTTGGCGAATTTGAGCTTTTGGTAAGCCTTAATCTTTTGACCATTTGGTCATTTTGCCTATCACTTTAGTATTCTTTGTATGCCTTTTCTCATAGTGCGAAATTACCAATACCAAAAAGCCATTCCTTTTCTTTCTTCTCCCATTCTTAATATACATTGCTCCTAAACTCATTTTTTTGTCTTTCTCTTTTCTTCTCTTTGAAAACCGAATCCTCATCATCATCTTTTCTTCCATCTTTTATTTCTTTCTTTTATTTCTTTTCAATCAATACTTTCTCCAATAATTTCTCTCATGGCGAATGTTAGTGTGCCCATAGTCAACCATTTTCTCTTTTCTTTGGTTATACATAGTCGAATTCTCCATCATATCTAGACATCCTTCTCAATCCTTTCTTTTCAATCGTGGACAATAGGTAAAAGTTCTTTTTAGTTTATGTTAGTTAATAGTTGTTTTGGTAGAATCTTGATGGTGGTAAGAAGGATCTCTTGGATCGAAATAATCATTTTTCTATTAACTTTTCTTTGTTATATTTTAATGCGATAGTAGAAGATCGAAACTCAAGTGTTCGTGAGTATCATAGAACGTTGAAATCGATTTAAGGTGTTAAGGAGCGTTTTTGGTTGATTCTCATATTGTGGAGCAAGGATCTTTATGGTAAGGAAATCTCACCCCAAAACCTTTAGTATTATTTTGATATATTATTAGGTTGGATTAATGATCTTTTGTCATTGAAGACATTCAAAATAGGAAAGAAAAGGCGGTGTATAGTGTTCGGAAGAAGGAGGTTCCGTTAATCCCCTAAGTATAAGCAAAGGGCTATTTAGAATCGAGATTTTCCAACAGGTTGCGGACGCTCATCCGAGGAGAATCAATTGTTTGAAGTTGTTCGTACTCCGAACCTTTATTTATTAAGTGGACTTTTATCGGTTAGCGAACCATCAATCGGGTAGAAACCCAAGTAGAAGTAATACTGAAATTCGAGGGTAAAAGTTTAGATCTTATTCTAAGATTGGTTTTGTTAGTAAATTATAGCGTTTTAATTTATCGTGATGCGTATAGGTATCGACGACGGAAAGTCTAGTTCTCACTATAACCGGTGTGTAACTTCACACTTATTCTCGGGTTAGATATCACTCCGTAAGTATTGTGATAAAATCGTAAAAATAGCAAAATCGAAAAAATACGTAGTAATTCATACTCTTAAGTAAATGCATGAAAGCAGTTAAAAGCGAGAAATCTGCGAAAAATTGCTAGATCGATAAATTGAAATTTGAAAGATTGCTAGTTTGTTAAATTGGGCTAAAAAAGCATTAGATTGTTAAAATGGGCCAAAAATATTCTAGTTAGTTATATGGGCCAAAAATATTCTAGTTCAATATATGGGCCAAAAATATTCTAGTTCGATATATGTACCAAAGTTCGCTAAATTGCTAAATGGGCAAAGTACTAATTTGTTTCTGACCCAAATGAAATGCTTAATTATAGACCCATTTATATTATGGATATTTGATAAATTATTATATGGCTATATTTTGTTATGCACACATGATTGCATGGGTATGGGTATTTGATGAAGAGAAGAATGGCTGTTGCCAAAATCTAGTTCGATTGGCTCGCCACAAATTATTTTGGCAATGCCTCTAGTTCGTTGGCTCGCCACAAATTATTTTGGCTTAATGCCTCTGAGTTCGGTGACTATGTCACAATCTAGTTCGATAGTGCACTACAAAATTATTTTAAAGGCTTAATGCCTACGATTGGTGTGTTTGGCGGGGTGGGTTGACTTGATCCCCAGGTGTGTTGGTTGAATGCGGGGTGTGTAGCGGATGGATATTAGGCTTGGTTGGGAAATTCATTTTCATGCATTTTATTTATTTTACTTTATATTGTTAAAATGAAATTGGGCTCAAGCCCAAGTTAATGTCTCGATGATCTGCCCAATAATGGTGGTAAGTGAGTTGCATCTTGGGTTCTTAGTAACTCACCCTATTTTATTATCCATCTCGGTAATGGCAATTGATGTGGACTTGGTAGGGGATGACTTGGTGGAGGCCATACTACGAGCATGGGTTTATAAACTATGAACTTTATTTAAATTACTTATTTTAATTACTATTTTGGGTTTGATGTAATAAGGCCTCTAATTATGTTTTTATGGATTTTTATGTGTGGATGGATTTAATTACATTTTAAGACTTTTGCTTTGGGCTTTTGTTTAATCTATAAAGTTTTCTTAAAAATATTGAGTTTTATAACAATTTGGTCACCTTAATTATTTCTTTTAAATTTCTTTCAATTCTTTTTAAATTACTTTAAGGTTTTGATAAATATATTCTAAATGATAAGATTTCAAATAAAGTATTTTCTTAATCTAGTCTTAGTTTTATTAAACTTTATTTCCAAAAGGTGTTGAAGTATTATTTTACTTTAAACATTAGAAAATTAAATGGATGTTCGATCGATTGTGACAAACCAAATCTCGTCTTAACACATAGACTGGTTTGGGTATTACATTTAATGGTATCAAAGCCGGTTTCAAAACTTCGGTGGTTTGGGTTCAACAACGATATTTGTTTGAGAAACAATTCAAATTTCTAGACTTTTGATTTAAAGGTAGTATGGCACCATGAGCATCCCGCACCAAGTCAAGTAAGTATCTGTATATTGATTGTTTATTATTATTGTGATATGATCATAGAAACACTCTAGAACTTCTAGTTTTAGGTGTTAAAAACCAAAGAGATTGAGACAATAAGGATATGATTGCGAAAACAACTCTATCTCTTTCATATCATAAAATATCGTTAATAAACACTGAAATAGTATTCTGATTCATAAAACTCTTAATCAGATTAAATCGAATTAGTCATTATGAGCACTAGAGGATGTGGTCGTGGACGCGGTAGACGTGGTAGTGGTAGAGGCCGAGGTGTCTGCGTTGAAGCACCAAATCATATCTTAGAAAATGGATGCACTGCGTCACTTGTAAGTGAGACGGGATCACGGGATCATATCGAAGAAGACAATGCCTTGACACAAGCAATGCTGCGAGTCCTAGAAAGGGTTCTTAGGAACTAGAATTGGGCCAACAACTCATGGGTCAATTTGAACGACTCAAGTCAAATAATGCGAAGTTTTAGAGGAGTTTCGGTGTAGCTCGAATGTGGTGAATATTGGCTCGAAGGTGGGCGATTATGGATGATATGGAATGCACTATTGAGCGAAGCCGAAAGGAGTCGTGTCCTTGCTTAGAGGCGAGGCATATCAATGGTGGCTTCTTGTTCGAGAAGGCACCGGCCGCACTGATTACTGGGAATTCTTTAAAGCGCCTTCAAGGGAAATATGTTGGAGCGAGTTATGTAGGCGCTGAAGGAAGGAATTTCGAATCTTGTCCAAGGGAGTAAGACGGTGGCGCGTATGAAGTCGAGTTTTTACGTTTGAGTCGCTATGCTCGGACAATAGTATCAACGATCATGAGCGTTGTGTGCATTTCGAGGATGGGCTTAATGATGAGTTGAGGGTTCGATTGCCCCACAACAAGTTAGAACTTTTCCACGCTTGTAGAGAAGGCCAAGATAGCCAAGAGGCTAAAACTCGAAACGTCGAATCGGAAAGATTTAGAAACAAGAGAGACACAATGAATCGGATTCTTCAAAGAGATTTCGAAGAGGCCTCGGAATGATGAACCGTTTAAGGTAGAAACCGGTAACTAATAATCAAGTTCGAGATTGTCTTGAATGTGGAAAAAGGTATTTTGGTGAATCTTTGGAGGAAAAGCGGCGCTTGTTACAAATGCGGTTCAATGGATCACCAAGATAAAATTACCTCGGCGTATGGATCGACTCGAAGTTTGTATCTTGATGCACAATCGTCGGAGGTACTCGGATGCCGAGAGGTCGTGGACCGTGTCGTGGTGGTAATAAATTGGGCGTGTTAAGGTGCGGTGGTCGAGGCAATGGTCCTAGAGGTAACACGGATGCAAAGACATCGGGGTTGGTATATGCATCGATCGACCAGCGAGGATGGCAATGCACGATGTGATAACTGATACGTTCTTTATTTTTGATGTACCTATTATTGCCTTGATAGATATTGGTTCTACCCACTCGTATGTTGCTAGCACCATATCCGGAAATTTGAATTTAGAATCTAAAATTTTGATAGTGAGATAAAGGTAATTAGTCCTTTAGGACGATCGATGTTAGTAAATAAACTATTTAGAGGCGTGCCTTAGAAATTCAAGGAGAAATATTTCGGCGAATTTGATGGAATTGCCTTTCGGTGAGTTCAATATCATTTTGGGCATGGATTGGTTGGTCAAGCATCGGGCGCAATTGGATTGTGCTAAAAAGCGGATGTCAATAAGAACTGTGGAGGATAAGGAGATAGTGATGATAGGCGAGTGAAGAAATTACTTGGCAAACGTGGGATCTGCGTTAAAGGCAGAAAAGTTGGTGCGAAAATGGTATGGAGCATTTCTAGCTTTTATTAGTGCTTTAAATGCCAAAGAGTTATTGGTAGAAGATGTGAAGCGTAAAGGAATTTCGGATGTATTTCGAAGAACTTCCCGGTATACCTCGGATCGGAAGTGGAATTTGGTATTGAGCTTTTGCGGAACAATCTCTAGTGTCTATTGCTCATTATAGAATGGCACCAAGGAGTTGACGAGCTTAAAGCTCAAATTCAAGAATTGTTGGATCGGGGTTTTATTCGATCGAGTGTGTCTCTGTGGGGAGCACCGGTTTTGTTTGTTAAGAAGAAAGATGGGTCGATGCGTATGTGCATTGATTACAGGTAATTGAATAAGCTGACGATCAAAAATAGGTATCCTCTACCAAGAATTGATGACCTGTTTGATCAATTGAAGGGAGCTTCAGTATTCTCCAAAATTGATTTGAGTTCGGGTTATCACCACTTAAGGTGAAAAAGCGGATATTCACAACACGGTATTTCGAACTCGTTATGGACACCATGAGTTTTTGGTGATACCGTTTGGGTTGACCAATGCACCAGCTACATTTATGGATATGATGAACCGGGTCTTTCAACCATTTTTAGACCGGTTTGTAGTAGTATTCATAGATGACATTTTGGTATATTCAAGGAGTGAAGAAGAGCATGACTCGCATTTGCGAATTGTATTGCAGTTGCTTCGAGATAATCAACTGTATGCCAAATTTAGTAAATGTGAATTCTGGTTAAGGGAGGTGACTTTCTTGGGTCATGTGGTATCAGTCGAAGGAATAAGGGTGGATCCTCGGAAGATTGAGGCGGTATTGGATTGAAAACCACCAAAGTCAGTAGTTGAGATTCGGAGTTTCTTGGGTTTGGCTGGTTACTATAGACGCTTTGTTGAAGGGTTTTCGTTGATTGCTGCACCCCTAACTAAGCTTTTACGAAAGGGAGTACCGTTTATATGGTGATAAGCAACAAAAAGTTTCGAGAAATTGAAGAAGATTTTGACGGAAGCTCCGATCTTGATTCAACTTTGAAATGGAAAGGAGTTTACGAGTTCTTGTGATCGTCACATACGGGTTTAGGTTGCGTATTGATGCAAAATGGGAAAGTGGTGGCTTATGCTTCTCGTCACCGAGACCACCTGAAGTAAACTACCCTACTCATGATTTGGAGTTAGCGGTAGTGTTTGCTTTAAAGATTTAGAGGCATTATCTTTATGGTGAAAAGTCTATCATCTATACGGATCACAAGAGTCTTAAGTATCTTCTTGCTCAGAAGGAATTAAACTTGAGACAACGAAGATGGGTGGAGCTGTTAAAGGACTATGATTTCTCAATCGAGTATCATCCGGAAAGGCTAATGTGGTAGCGAGCGCATTAAGTCGTAAGGTGGTAATCGAATTGAGAGCAATGTTTACCCATTTGAGTTTGTATGAGGATGGTAGTACATTAGCGAAACTTGGTGAAGCCTCGTGGTTAGAACAAATCAAGGAAAAGTAAATATTAGACAAAAAGTTGGGACCTTTACTTGACAAGTTGAAAATGGTGAAATAGAGGATTTTGGAATAAACACGGAAGGTGTGTTGTGCTTTAAATGGAAGAGTTTGTATGCCTAAGGACTCGGATCTGAGGCAAATGATTCTACTGAAGGCGATAGTAGCCCTTATGCTATGCACCGGAGGAAATAAGATGTATCGGGATCTTCGTGAATGAGTATTGGTGGCGAGTTGAAGCATGAAATTTGAGTTTGTGGGAAAATGTTTAACTTGTCGACAAGTGAAGGCGAGCATCAATTACCGTCGAGTTTATTACAATGATAAAGATTCCTCTTTGGAAATGGGAGCGGATAACAATGGATTTTGTTAGTGGGTTACCTTTAACACCTACTAAGAAAAATTACATTTGGGTAATTGTTGATCGTTTGACGAAGACTGCCATTTCCTACCGGTTAAACGGATTACTCGTTCTGAAGTTGGCGAAGTTGTATGTATCTGGCTTGTGAGGTTGCATGGGGTACCCGTATCTATTATATCGATAGGATCCTAGGTTTACATCACGGTTTTGGAAAGCTTTGCATGAAGCTCTGGGAACAAAGCTAAACTTTAGTACGACTTTTCATCCTCAATCAGATGGTCATTCGGAGAGAGTGATTCAGATTCTAGAAGACATGTTAAGGGCTTGTGTGATTGACTTCAAAGGTAGTTGGGAGGATTTTCTACCGTTGGCAGAATTTGCGTATAACAACAGCTATCAGTCTAGCATTCAGATGGCACCTTACGAGGCATTGTATGGTCGTAGGTGTCGTTCTTCTATTTGTTGGACTGAGTTGGGCGAACGGCAGATGTTAGGTCTTGAGATGATTTAAAGCGGAAGAAAGTAAAGGTAATTCGAGCACGGTTAAAGGAAGCTTGGATAGACAAAAGTCGTATCAGATCCGAAGCGTAGGGATATCGAGTATCTTTGTGGGGATCAAGTTTTCTTGAATGTCTCACCTTGGAAAAAGATTTTCGTGTTTGGAAAGAAGGGCAAGTTAAGTCCTAGGTACATTGGACCATATCGTGTGATGAAGCGTGTTGGTCCAGTGGCTTATCAGATTGAGTTACCTCCGGAATTGAGTCAAATGTTTTCATGTTTCCATCTTTGAGGCATTATAGATCGGATCCTTCGCACATAGTGCCGTAGAAGAATTGAAGTTGAATTGAGACTTGTCTTTTGAGGAGGAACGGTGGAAATCTTAGGCCGAGATGTTAAGGTGCTAAGAAAGAAAACCGTCTGTTGGTCAAAGTTTTATGGCGTAATCACGGAGCGGAGGAAGCTACGTGGGAGCTGAGGATGCAATTCAACAATACCTCACCTCTTTCAACCGTAAATTTCAAGGACGAAATTTTCTTTAAGGAGGTAGAGTTGTAACACCCTAAAATTGAGTATCGATTTTTATTGCATGTTTTGATGCTTAGATTATGAAGGAAAATTTTCTTACTTCTTTTTCGTGTTTATTATAGTCTGAAGAAGAGTATAAAATTATTCGGAATGGAATAATTTTTAGTTTTGAGAATTTAATGAAGTGGATTAAGTGAAATTGATACTTAAGTTAATTTAAGTGTCAAAGTGTAGCATAAGATGAGTAAATGGTAAGGTGGTGTTGGCGCATGAGTTGTGGCATGAGGGAGTGGTTGAATCCTTGGTTAGCATCTAGATATTTTTATTTTTGCACAAGTATAGCAAGTGTCACCAAGCAAAGATATATATGGTAAAGTTGGACTTTTCATTTTGGTAAGTAGACTAAAGGAATAAGGTAATTATTAACTTATGGTAGGGAATCAAGAAATTTTGGAAAGATAAGGGACATTAGGCATGTATCAAGGAAAAGGTTTTGGAAATTATTTCATGGTCATTTGACCAATGAATTTGGACGACATTGTGGCTAGGGGAGGTTGGTAGAATATGTTAGTAGCTTGGCTAGGATTAGGAATTAGTTTTTCGTCATTCTTAGCTTTTTGTGCAAGTTTTGCAACTCTTTCTCAACCTTTCTCTCTTGGCGAATTTGAGCTTTTGGTAAGCCTTAATCTTTTGACCATTTGGTCATTTTGCCTATCACTTTAGTATTCTTTGTATGCCTTTTCTCATAGTCTTAAATTACCAATACCAAAAAGCCATTCCTTTTCTTTCTTCTCCCATTCTTAGAATATACATTGCTCCTAAACTCATTTTTTGTCTTTCTCTTTTCTTCTCTTTGAAAACTGAATCCTCATCATCATCTTTTTCTTCCATCTTTTATTTCTTTCTTTTATTTCTTTTCAATCAATACTTTCTCCAATAATTTCTCTCATGGTCGAATGTTAGTGTGCCCATAGCCGAACCATTTTCTCTTTTCTTTGGTTATACATAGCCGAATCCTCCATCATATCTAGACATCCTTCTCAATCCTTTCTTTTCAATCGTGGACAATAGGTAAGAGTTCTTTTTAGTTTATGTTAGTTAATAGTTGTTTTGGCTGAATCTTGATGGTGGTAAGAAGGATCTCTTGGATCGAAATAATCATTTTTCTATTAACTTTTCTTTGTTATATTTTAATGCGATAGTAGAAGATCGGAACTCAAGTGTTCGTGAGTATCATAGAACGTTGAAATCGATTTAAGGTGTTAAGGGAGCGTTTTGGTCGATTCTCATATTGTGGAGCAAGGATCTTTGTGGTAAGGAAATCTCACCCTTAAAACCTTTAGTATTATTTTTGATATATTATTAGGTTGGATTAATGATCTTTTGTCATTGAAGACATTCAAAATAGGAAAGAAAAGGCGGTGTATAGTGTTAGGAAGAAGGAGGTTCCATTAATCCCTAAGTATAAGCAAAGGGCTATTTCGGGAATCCGAGATTTTCCACCGGGTTGCGGACGCTCATCCGAGGAGAATCAATTGTTTGAAGTTGTTCGTACTCCGAACCTTTGTTTGTTCGTGGACTTTCATCGATTAGCGAACCATCAATCGGGAGAAACCGCAAGTAAGTAGTCTGAAATTAGGGTAAAAGTTTAGATCTTATTCTAAGATTGGTTTTGTTAGTAAATTATAGCGTTTTAATTTATAGTGATGCGTATAAGTATCGAATGACGCGGAAAGTCTAGTTCTCACTATAACCGGTGTGTAACTTCACACTCATTCTCGGGTTAGATATCACTCCGTAAGTATTGTGATAAAATCGTAAAAATAGCAAAATCGAAAAATACGTAGTAATTCATACTCTTGCGTAAATGCATGAAAACGATTAAAACTAAGAAATCTGCGAAAAACTGCTAGATCGATAAATTGGGCCGAAAGATTGCTAGTTTGTTAAATTGGGCTAAAAAAAAACTGTTAGATTGTTAAAATGGGCCAAAAAATATTCTAGTTCGATATATGTACCAAAGTTCGCTAAATTGCTAAATGGGCAAAGTACTAATTTGTTTTATGGGCCCAAATGAAATGCTTAATTATAGACCCATTTATATTATGGATTATTTGATAAATTATTATATGGCTATATTTTGTTATGCACACATGATTGCATGGGGCGGGGTATTTGATGAAGAGAAGAATGGTGCATTGCCAAAAATCTAGTTCGGTGGCTCTGCCACAAATTATTTTGGCTTAATGCCTCTAGTTCGGTGGCTCTGCCACAAATTATTTTGGCTTAATGCCTCTAGTTCGGTGACTATGTCACAATCTAGTTCGGTAGTGCACTACAAAATTATTTTAAAGGCTTAATGCCTACGATTGGTGTGTTTGGCGGGGTGGGTTGACTTGATCCCCACAGTGTGTTGGTTGATGCGGGGTGTGTAGCGGATGGATATTAGGCTTGGTTGGGAAATTCATTTTCATGCATTTCTATTTATTTTACTTTATATTGTTAAAATGAAATTGGGCTCAAGCCCAAGTTAATGTCTCGATGATCTGCCTAATAATGGTGGTAAGTGAGTTGCATGCGAGTTCTTAGTAACTCACCTATTTTATTATCCATCTCGTAATGGCAATTGATGTGGACTTGGGCGGGATGACTTGGTGGAGGCCATACTACGAGCATGGGTTTATAAACTATGAACTTTATTTAAATTACTTATTTTAATTACTATTTTGGGTTTGATGTAATAAGGCCTCTAATTATGTTTTTATGGATTTTTATGTGTGGATGGATTTAATTACATTTTAAGACTTTTGCTTTGGGCTTTTGTTTAATCTATAAAGTTTTCTTAAAAATATTGAGTTTTATAACAATTTGGTCACCTTAATTATTTCTTTTAAATTTCTTTCAATTCTTTTTAAATTACTTTAAGGTTTTTTATAAATATATTCTAAATGATAAGATTTCAAATAAAGTATTTTCTTAATCTACAAATTTTTAAATCTTTGGTCTTAGTTTTTATTAAACTTTATTTCCAAAAGGTGTTGAAGTATTATTTTACTTTAAACATTAGAAAATTAAATGGATGTTCGATCGGTGTGACAAACCAGATCTCGTCTTAACGCATAGACCTGGTTTGGGGTGTTACATGTTTACTGTCTTCCAAATCATAGATGATTTGGAGAGCATCTCCCTCAACAAAATAGAATGATATCCCAACACGTGCTTATTCACTCACCCATCATTCCTCCCTTTTCTTCTATAAATCATGTTCTTCTTGATTATTCGTTCCACACGTTGTTATTAAATCAATGGCTGAACAGTACATTGTTGGAGTTGGAGGTGTTATAGCCTCTCTTTTGGGGTTCCTTTTCTTGTACTGCAATTCCCTCATAAGATTTAGGGGACTGAGGAAGCTAAAAAGAGCAGCTTCAATGGAGTTTCCAAAGGGGAATAGTGTAAACAAAACTGGAAATAGTGAGGGTGTTGGCACTACGGATATTATCATAGTCGGCGCCGGTGTTGCCGGTGCTGCTCTTGCCTATTCCCTTGGAAAGGTCTCATAATTTCTACTTTTTTATTTATTTTGTTCTACCATAGTTTAATCATCTTATTTTCCTCTTCTAGCATATAAGAATTACTAATTTTTTAGTAAAAGTAGTATGGAGGTTCATAGTAAATTTAGTCACATTGCATTTTATTCTTTTAATTAAAAAATAAGTAAAATAGTTCGTCTAAGTTAGATTAAATAATAAACTCGTATTTTACATTAAAAATTTTATCTATTTTCTTGTTAAAATTTTTATCTATTTTTATTGTTAAAAATTGGCGTGGTTGATGGTATAACCAGACAGTTACACACAGTATATCATGTACACCTCATGCTAACGATATAAAAACTAATTTTAAATAGTAGAAATGGAGAGAATTTTTAACAATGAACCAGATTACTCTTTAATTTAACGGACTAATTTATTATTTTTAAATTGAGAGATAAAATACAATCTAATTCTTAATATACAACCTAATTCTTAATATAAAAATCTCCATGATACTTTTACCAATTTTTTGGAAGAAACAATTACTAATTAAGTTCACATATTATTATTATTGGTTGAAGCGTTATATGGGAAGATAATATTTCGATAACTTAATTTAAGTTCACGTGGGTCTGTGTTGATTTTTATAATAAATTCAAATTTTAATTTGATGGTAAAATAAAATAATCAATATTGTTTGAAATTGGATCAGTTTAAATTGGGAATTGATTTAAAATACTGGTTTTAATAATTTATTTGATTTAAATAAGATGAACGGATCGAACTGAAAATTAATGATTTAATCAGTTCAATTATCGATCCGATTTAAAAATAATAACTATAACGGCGTAATATCAAGTAGTAGTTAAAAAATAAAAAATCTATTTTGACAGTCCAATTTAGTTTTATTTAATATAAATGCATGTAATTTAAAATATAAAATTGTAATATGTATGTCCTTTATTTTTAGTTCTTATTTTTAAAATGTAATTTAAGCGCATGTGGTAATTTGATAATATTTACTTGTATAATTTTTTTTTTGAAAGGTTTTTATTACAAATAGAGTAAATGTAAAGTATAATGTATTCTCAAGTAATTATAGTCTAGAATTAAACTTGTAAAAAGGCAAAAAGAAAACAATCAAAAAGAATCTAAATAAAAAACATACATGGCATACACACATGACACACATGATGGAATTAGAGATTTACATTTCGCAATTGCGCATGATAGAACTCAAACTCGGGTGCTTAAGAACCCAGAGTCTCTACATTAAGCAACAGTGCCAAGATTTCATTGACATTCAAATTTGGATTTCATTGTGATACCATACGTAACAATTCTTAACAACTTACATTTTACAGGATGGACGTCGAGTGCAGTGATAAAAAGAGACTTAAATGCTCCTAATAGAATGGCCGGTGAAAGTCTAACACCAGGGGGCTACTTAAAGTTAATTGAATTACGCCTTGATGGTAAACAAGAAAAATCATGGATTTAAATAGTAGATGTAATATAATGTTATAATGTTATTTCTTTATATAACTATTTATTTTACTTTGAGTGTTGGTTTTATAGATTGTGTAGATGAGATAGATGCGCAACAGCTTTTAGGTTATACTCCATACAAGGATGGAAAGGAGGCTCGCATATCTTTTCCTTTGGAAAAGTTTCAGTCTCATGTTGCAGGAAGAACATTTTATAATGGTCGTTTCATTCAAAGGTTGAGGAAAAAAGTTGCATCTCTTTACAAGTACTTTCTCTCCCTCCTCTCAATCATTCTTCGATATCAAAATAAGATGCCAGAACTTTTTATCTTAAAGGATTAAGTGATTTTGTAGTTTGTTTTAACTCGTTACTTCTTTTAGTCATTCATTAGGGGAATTTGGCTTAATTTATGGACGAACTGTATGGCTTATAATACATTTCAGGTTCTTCCTGAATTGTACGATTCCTTTATATCTGCAATAGAGACAAAGGGTAACATAAGAATAGCGCCGAATAAAATCATGGCTGCTGCTCCACACCTGACTGGTGCGCTTTTGATTGGAGATGCACTCAACATGCGGCACGCTATAACCGGAGGGGGAATGACTGTTGCTCTGTCTGATGTTGTAATACTTAAGGATCTTCTAAGCCCCTTGCATGATCTATCCGATGCATCCACCATTTCTAAATATCTCGAATCTTTTTATACCCTGAGGAAGGTATTGTAGTTTCATGTTTTATATGCATTTTGAAAGTGAATGGCAATGATGAAAAAGGTATAATTTTGCATCTACAATAAATATACTGGCTAATGTCCTACAGAAGGTATTCAGTGCCTCGTCCAATCCTGCAATGGAGAATCTGCAGCAGACCTTTTTGGGGTATTTGAGACTTGGAGGGATGTTTTCATATGGAGCATCCGCTATGCTCTGTGGTTTATGCCCTTCTCCATTAAGCTTAGCATTTCATTTCTTTTCCATTGCAATATATGGCGTTGGCCGATTGTTACTTCCATTTCCTTCTCCCAGACGCTTGTGGGATGGGGCTAAATTCCTTTGGGTCAGTCTCTTTACCAAACATTTATATAATAACATGATATAAATATATAAGATCTTAAATATAATTATGATATAGAATCATATTAATAAAAATATTTTCATGTTTTTCAGGTGGCATCAAGTATTCTTCTCCCCTACATATACTCTGAAGGAACCAGACAAATGTTCTTCCCTCTGACTGTGCCAGCATATTATAGAACTCCCCCCGAAAGTAAGGACAAAAAAAACTTCATGCATTAATTAGCAGTATTTGTTGGAACAATTCTATATTCATAACAAAATCTCATATATCTGTTACTTGCATTCTTTAGTAGGTTGGATAATCTTTTGTGTTCGTGCTATTTATATGTGTGATTTTTAAAATGGTAAATAAATGAGTTAGCTTTTGCATGACTGAAACACTAGCTATAATGTCTTTAGGTGCTTTGCTGGCGCAGTCCAGGTGAATTTGTAGCACTTTTATAAGAGATTTATTTTCAATAAATTTATATTGCCGAGTAAACAAAAATGAGTCAGTTTTCTCTACTAGTATATTGATCAGTAGAAACTCCTAAATTATACAAATATCTTTCGACCATAAGAACAACTGACTCTAGGTTGATTAATTGAAATTTCTTTCTAGCTAATTAAAACTCATATTATCGCATTAATTCATGCTATGGATTCTCCTATTAGATTTGACTATAACCCGATAGATTTATGTGGGAAAAGTTTGAGAATAGGATATTGATGAAAATGGGAATCTAGATTAGACAAAATGGGAAGAGCTTGATGAAAAGGCTTTATCTGCAATTCAGTTGTGCCTCGCGAATAGGGTATTGTAGAAGGTATTGATGGAGAAAGTCTCATCCGCATTGTGGAAAAGGTTAGAAACTCTTTATGCGACTAAGTCTCTGACTAACCGTTTAGTGTTAAAACAACATTTATTTACGTTTCACATGAACGAAGGTAAGTTTCTTAGAGATCACATTAGTCAATTTATTACTCTTTTGATTGATTTAAAAAATGTTGAGGTTAAGATTAACGATAAAGATCAGGCTATACTATTATTGTGTTCTTTACCCTCTTCATAAAAGTCTTCCAAGGCGACCCTGATTTATGGTAAAGACATACTCTCGTTCGAGGATGTGAAGGGTCATTTGTTGAGTAAAGACAAACTAGATAATGAGTTTGGTTCGAATAGTAAGGCAGATAGGCAAGCTTCAGTTTTGGTAGCATCAAAGAAGCGAGACAAAAGATGTCCCTACTGTAAGAAATTAGGTCACATCAAAGTAGATTGTTATAAACTGCAAAATAAAGGGTTGTTGAGAGTAATGAGGAAGATTTAGCTGGTGCTAATTTAGCCGATGAAAGTGGTGATGATTTCTTGTTAGTGTCAATGAGCGATAGCTTCGAGCTTACGTCCGAGTGGATCCTAGATTTGGGATGTTCTTTCCACATGTGTCCCAATAGAGAATGGTTCTTCATATACAGTTCAGTTGAAGGTGAAGTTGTGCATATGGGAAACGATCCATCTAGTACTGTTAAAATTAGGATGCACAATGGGACGATTAGGACACTCTTAGATATCAAGTATGCACTTGATTTATGAAAGAATCTCGCCTCCTTGAGTATTTTAGACTTGAAAGGTTGTAAAATCAACATCGAGTCAAGCGGCATTGAGGTGTCTCGTATGCTCTCGTTTTGTTAAAAGGTAAAAGGACCGACAGTCTTTATATTCTGGAAGGTTCTACAGTGACCAATGAAACCGGACGTCTCTCATTGGTTACGGAGTCGAAGTCATGTAACACCCCAAACCCGGCCTAAAAGTTAGGCCCGAATCTGGCGTGTCACATTGGGGTGCTTTTCGAGAAACCATGGTTCCATTTGAAAACCTTTCTTGATATTAAAAACTAAAGTCTCAGTTTGCGTTTGTTTATTATTAATCGACATTTTTTAAAAATTTATTACCAAAAAAAACTTTGTTTGTTGCGAAAACTTAATTAAAATGACTGACTTATGAAAACGTGATGTTTACGACCTATCCGCGAAAGTGTAGTATTTTGAAAGAAGATATTATTTTGGAAAACTGTGATACAAAGTTTAGCAGATTTAAAACATAATAAACTAAAAATCTAAAACTAAAACCAGAATTTAAGATAGGCCTTATTACAAAATATTAACCCAAGTTAAAAAAATAAGTAAAATGCTAGAGTCCAAAACTACTCGTAGTGTGGCCACCTCCGAGTCCTCTAGCACGTCGAACCACTTACTGAGGATTACCTGAGAAAAAAAATATTAAAAAGAGGTGTGAGTTTACGAAAACTCAGTGTGCATAACCTCATCAATAAGAACATGAATCACAGCAGTTTGGTAAAGCCCATTTCAAGATGAGTGGCAATTGGGCCTTAGTCCATAAAAGCCTCGATTGGGCCTTAACCCATAAATGTCACAAATCATATTTATCCGGGCTGAGCCCATCTCAAATAAAACCACATATGCAATGCATTAATGCCCATACCAACCACACTCGTCTCCGTCCAACCACGCACTCTGTGGAATTTAATCGACCCACCCATCCCTACACTCCTTATGTAGCACCGGTTGCGACACTAACTTATCGGTGCAGCATAGATAGTCTTTCGGTGGCTAAAAGCCTTCGGTGGATCCACAGTCGTCAAGCGACCATGCGATCCTATCTGCACTTCCCCTTTCGAATAATCCCATCCCCATGCAACATAATAACACATGAATGCAACATACAATAATAATCATACGATAACAATCATAAATCACATACAAGAATAATCATATAACATGTAGGGGCATTTTCGTCATTTTTTTGCCCTCCAGGGGCATATCGATCATTTTACCCATCGAGGGTATTTCCGTAATTTACCTACTAAAGGTATTTTCGTAATTTACCTATCGTAATTTACCTACCAAGGGTATTTTCATAATTTACCTACCAAGGGTTTTTTCATCATTCTACCCTACAGGGGTATTTTGGTAATTTTTTAAATCAAGGGTATTTCAGTAATTTCACAAATCGGGGGTATTTGGTAATTTTACAAATCGAGGGTACTTCAGTAATTTCACAAACCGGGGGTATTTCAGTAATTTCACAAATTGGGGTATTTTGGTAATTTTGCAAAATAATGGTATTTTGGTACTTTACCAATATAAGGGTATTTTAGTAATTTAACAAATATAAGGGTATTTTGTCCCTCTCGGATTTTAGTTATGAACTTTGGCCCATCAACAAGTCCTCGCGGCTAAAGTGAACAGACACTACGCACTAGGTAGGATTCCAAAAAAGAGGAGGTGGGCCACTTAGGGCGCTTAAGTACCAAGCTCTCCCTAGATCCAATCCTAGACATGCGTATGCCCGTTGCCACACCCTAACCCAATGACTTGTTCACAGACATGTTTAATTAGAATTAAGTCTTATGGAATTTAAGAGTTGTTCAAACTAGACCTAAGGTCCATAAACCCTAACATACATGTCTACGTCCCCATAAGCCCAAATCACTCCCTCACGGCCCATTAGGCCCAAAACAAATCCAATTCATGTATCATGCATGACTAATTTAATTCGTATAACCAACCAAACCATTTCATCAAACTTAGCCTCAGGGCCCACCGGGCCCATTTAGCCACTTTCGGCTTTTCGGCTTTGTTAATATCATGTGTGCAGTGTTTGTACACACCTGGTAACCACGCGCGTTGCAAACCCCTTAGTCACGGACCTACAATCGACATTACCTAACGATTGATCATAACTTAATATACACTTATCGGAAACCGAAACCTCACCATAACCTTACCGTGCACCTCACGTTATAGTAGCCCTTCCTTCGCTACTATTGGCGATTATCCATTAGGTCTGCACCCAAACGCCCACCAATGTATATTAACTCTCCTCATAAATGTGCTCTATAAATAGCCAAGACTTAAACCTTGGACCTCCTTCCTTCTTAAACTTGGACCTCCTTCCTTCCTTGTGGCGTCACTCCCTTGCTTCTTAAGTGGCATCACTTTGCCACTACACCACACACTCCACTTGTCATTTTTCCCCACATTTTATTCTTAAAGCCTACCTACCAACTCCCCGGGTTTTTTTCACCTAAAACCAAAATTTTCCCTAAGGCCTAACTTTAACCCGGGACTTCATAAAAGCCTCTTAACCTTCCAAAATCACTCACCTAATAGGTCCAACTTGCCTTAGTACCATTCTCTTGTTCTCAAAAATTTTAAACGCTACTACCCCCAAGGCCCATTGGGCCCAATCCTACTAGGCCCAGTTCCAGGATGTTATAAGTCAACTCATTTGGAGCGGAGGCGACTTGGTTATAGGAGGAAAAAATATATGATCGTTTCGTTAAAAAGATGTTCTCTTTTGCATGCAAGTTTTGAAAAATTAGGGCAGTGTGTTCATGAAAATCAGACTCGGATTAGTTTTGATTTGACAGTGCACAAGTCAAAGGCTTAAAGTCTTCTAACTTCTAAGCACAGATTCGACTCAGTTAATTCCCTGCATAGTTCAAGATAGGCCCGTGGCAGGCTTTGGCAAAGATGGCGTTGTGGAAATACAAGTCAAGGTGGAGATCTGTTAAGTATGCCTCATATTCCAATCAAATTTGAGAAATAATCTTTATTTGTTTCAGTCGAACTTTGATTAGTCTAGATTATTTTATTATTATTTGACCTATGAATTTAAATATTGGAACTCATAACACTTTTGGAGAATTTTGTGTTTACTTGGGTTCTTTATTTTCGGGTTTCGGGTTTAATTTTTATCTCCATCTTTTGTACTATTTTATTTTACCATTATAGTAAAATTATCTTTACCCATAGTTTTTTATCCTCTTTGCGGGCTTTCCATGTTAAATTTGTGTATTCAATTTCTCAATTTCTTCTTCTATTTTTTACTTGTTCATTACTTAATCGGGTCAATCCTCAACAAAAGTGATAAAGGATGAGAAAGATGAACGCAAAAGCGATCGTAAAATTTGTCAAAGTCGCGGATTTAACTTAGGGCTCTAGTCGTTCGGAAAGAAATTTGGATCTTGACACAACCTGAAACGAAATTGAATCCAAGTCAGATAAAACAATTAAAATAAATAACTAAAATAAAATAATAAATCAAAGATTAAGGAAGCGAATAAAGAAGATAAATGGAAAGATAGAACGTGCTGTGTAGAAGTCCTAAGAAGCCTTGAAAACACAGAGAATCCACAACCTCCTTCAAGCGACTCTAATTTCACCTCCAATATAGAAACCTTGGCAAGAAGAAGTTTGAAGATGATCCCTACAATCTAAAAAGATTGTTAAAACTCTTCTAAGAAAAACTTAAGAGAAATTCTTGAAAAAAAAAAAACCAAAGAGAGTTTATAACTCAAAAAGAGAAAGAATAATAATGAATTGAATGTATTGTGTACAATGCAAAGGCCTATACATAGGCTAGCTAAATAAATCTAAATAAAACTACTAATTATACTAGAATTCTAATTTAATCTTAAATAATAAGTAGTTTTAAACTAAACTTTCTTATTAACATAAAATTACTATTTAATAATTATAAAAAATTCGGAAGGGCTCATATATAATAAAAATTAAGCCTAAAACTCAAAGCCAATATGATTTAAACTCGAATTAAAAGTCTGAAATTCGTAATTACATCATAATCCCGTTCAGAAATTCTGCTCGTGCAGTCTTCACTAAAAATGTCATAACTTGAGCTCCCGAACTCAAAATCAAGTGATTCAAAATGCTTTTCGAAGCTAAGAGATAGATCTTCAAATGCCATAAGACGTCTCAACCCAAAAATTTCAGGATCCTATCCAAAAAGTTGTTGCAAGTCTGCTGATTTCCCAAGCCTGAAAATTGGCAGTTTTGATGATTGGAATCTAATAAATTTCACCCTATTCGTGCATGTATCATTCTCCTTTTCCTCAAAAAGATTCGTCCTCGAATCTTGTCTATGATCGAGTCTTGATTTCATTTGCTTAGCCTTCGACATTTTTGTTGGGCCTTGAGGTAGTGTGAACCAATCATATTCATGAATCTAAAATTGTGCCTTGAGACCCGCATCAAAAAGCTTATACAAATAAAACTTTGTTGAAAGTTAGATCAAAGATTCAAGACAATTGCCTTTCTTGTTAAACCACTAGCGTTTCTTCTGATCACTGCACAAATATGGGGAAGCAACCACTCTAGTTGTAGTGGTTGTTATTGCAACATAAAAGTTGGGATGATTTGCAGTGGTGATTCACATCGTTTAAAAATGGTGTATAAAAGACTAATGCATTTTGGCACAACTTTGGCGTATATCCTAAAGCCCCTTTTCTCTTGTGATGGAGAGGGCTTTTCTAGATGAGGGGGTGCTTTTATATTGGTGACTTGAGCAGAAGGGTCCATCCAGATTCCGCACAAACTTACAATTGAGTAAACAAAGTTGAATCCGTGACACATTACGAGCTTAAGTATATTCTTCGATAGAAATTTTTTTTTAGCTAACTAAATAGTAAAAGCAGCAGTAAGTTTTTCTAAAAGCATTTTTTATCTTCGATGAATCATCACCAAAGATCATGATCACCTTTAAAGCCGATATGGAAAATTCTCTCATGTGCTCCAAACTTACACTCTACCTGTGCGCATTGCAGAACTCCCCACATTTAGTGATTGTCTTTTTAGTGCCTTGTCCCTCTTTAGTCCCACCAAATAAATAATTTAATTTGTCTTTTTTCCTTTTTTTGTTTCTTTTTGCAATAATAATGCATGCTTTTTTTTCCATAACGTGTGGTGGAGGTACTTCAGTCATCAATCATAGTTTTTGCTAAAGAAATGTTTTCTTCATTTCATTAATCATTTAGAGCATGAGCAATTACAACTTCATGAAAAAAAAATGGGTATTCTTCCATCCACACAACATCATCACTGTATTGCAAAAATTCCTTAGCTTTCATACTTGCCAATGCTTCTGTATTTTTCCGAAATTAAATTGTAATGCACCAAAAGAAATCGTCTATCACTACGTTTAGTTAAATTTAAATGAAATACGAAAGGACACCAAAAGTAATTGCCTATATAATATATTACTTTTGTAGAGGTTATTTTTGTTATCTATATTTATAGTCTATATAGTATAATGTTGGGGTAAACTCAGTTAAGCAACAAATAAAAATAAATAGAGAAAAATCAGACACAAATATTTACGTGAAAAAACTTCTTTTAAGAGGATAAAAATTACAGGTAAAGAAAACTTTACTAGAACGGCAAATAATCGAAGAGGAGTACAAGATAGAGAAAAAAAAGACAAACTCAAACCCAAAAATACAAAGTTATTCCGAAATTCCCACAAAACTCTCTCTTAATTATGTTGTTAAATTGATCTCTCTAGTTGAAATTCATGTGAAAATATGACTAAAGTATAACCAAAATAATTAGAGTTAGACTAGAAAAAAAGAGCAGAGTTTAACTAGGAGATGAAACTCGGTTTAGTAGAAAACATGTCGCCACATCGTGACCTTCGTTGAGACGTTGTCTCTTCCTCATCCCGACATCAATCCTATTTCATCTAAAATGCAAGGCACACTCCACATATAATAATACTAATATTATATTTAAGAGTTACGATGACAGGCCCAAATGAGATTCACAAATCATAATATAATTTAAAATGTTTGATATTAAAACATATTGTAAACATGATTAAATAGTAAATGTCCTATTTGTCAATTGTGGTGATTATTATATGCCATTGCACGCTTTTCTTCTATAAATGATGTTCTTCTTGATTATTCGTTCCATACATTGTTCTTAAATCAATGGCTGAGCAGTACATGGTTGGAGTTGGAGGTGTTATAGCCTCTCTTTTGGGGTTTGTTTTCTTGTACTGCAATTCCCTAATTAGATTTAGGGGACTGAGGAAGCTAAACAGAGCAGCTTCAATGGAGTTTCCAAATAAAAACAGTGTAAACAAAACTGAAAAGAGTGAGGGTGTTGGCAGTGCGGAAATTATCATAGTCGGCGCCGGTGTTGCCGGTGCTGCTCTTGCCTATTCTCTTGGAAAGGTCTCATAATTTCTCCCTTTTTTTCATCATTTTGTTCTACCATAGTTTAATCATCTTATTTTCCTCTTCTAGCATATAACAATTACTAATTTTTTAGTAAATATCGTGGAGGTTCCTAATAAAATTCCTGTATTAGGGTCAGATTACATTTTATTCATTTTACTCAAAAATGGGTAAATTAAAAATCATAATTTAAAATATGAAAAACTAATAATAAAGTTGAAAGGTCATATCTTTAAAATATTTAAATGTTTTATATTATTAAAACTATATTTAATATTTAAAAAATAATTTCAAAATATATATTTAAAATTTAAAAATATATATTATAAAACATTTCAAATATACATTTAAGTTTTTAAAATTAATAATAAAGAAAATAAATAAGGATAAATAAAAATTTAAATAAAGTAAATAAAAAAAAGAATAGGACAAAACTTAAAAAAAGTAATATAAAAAAAACAAAGTAAGAGGGTGTGTCAGGCAAAATCTGGTGGCGCAAATTTATTTGGCTTCCAAAAATAGAATTTTTTTAAAGTTCCCCCATATTTACAAAAATTGCAGTATTATTATCCTGGTATTTATATAGGTTACGCCATTCTATATGGCTCCTCCAAAAAATTAATTTTTTTCCCTGGTTGCTGAAGTGGCATGTTGCTGGCACCAAATTTTTGGTTCCACCAACTTTCACTGTAGATTTTAAGTCATTTATGTGTTTAATTAAAAAAAACAGATTATTTATGTAATTAATTAAATTTTTAGGTTATTTTTATAAAAAGTCGAAATTAAAATAAATTCATAAGCAAGTTAAAAAAGATTTTGTATGCCATTTATTTAAATATATGCTCAAAGTAGTTATAGTATAGAATCAAGCTTGTTAAAAGACGGAAAAAAAACACAATAAGAAAGAATCAAAATAAAAACTATACATGATATAAGCACATGATGGAATTAGAGATTTACAAAGAATCTAAATAAAAAAACATATATGGTATACGCACATGATGGAATTAGATTTACATGTCGCAATTGCACATAATAAAACTCAAACTTGGGTGTTTAAGAACCCAAACTCTCTGCATTAAGCAACAATGCCAAGATTTCATTGGCTTTCAAATTTGGATTTCAATATGATACCATATGTAACAATTCTTAACAACTTACATGTTACAGGATGGACGTCGAGTACGAGTGATAGAAAGGGACTTAAATGCGCCTAATAGAATGGCCGGTGAAAGTCTTATACCAGGGGGCTACTTAAAGTTAATTGAACTAGGTCTTGAGGGTAAACAACAAAAATCATGGATTTAAATGGTATAGATGTAATATAATGTTATAATGTTATTTCTTTATAAAATTACTTATTTTACTTTGAGTGTTGGTTCTATAGATTGTGTAGAAGAGATTGATGCGAACGACTTTTGGGTTATACTCTATACAAGGATGGAAAGGAGGCTCACATATCTTTTCCTTTAGAAAAGTTTCAATCTCATGTTGCAGGAAGAACATTTCATAATGGTCGTTTCGTTCAAAGGTTGCGGAAAAAAGTTGCATCTCTTCACAAGTACTTTCTCTCCCTCCTCTCAATCATTCTTCAATATCAACATAAGATGCCAGAACATTTTATCTTAAAGGATTAAGTGACTTGTAGTTTGTTTTAACTCATTGCTTCTGTTTAGACCTGTCAATTGAGCTAGTCGAGTCAATTTTGGGTCAAGTCAATCTAGATAGAGTCATTTGAGTTCTACTATTTTTTGCGTAAATTCGGTTTTAGTGAGCTTAGATTCAAATCATTTTAGGTTTGGATTAAATTCGGGTTTGGACCATTTCAGGTTTGGATTCGAGTCCTTTGGTTAATAGGGTTTGAAGCTCGAGTTTTTAGGATCAGCTCATGATAGGTTCATGTCATTTTAGGTTATAGTCACCTCAATTTTTTATCTTTTCAAGTTGCTTGTTTGGATCATTTCGGGTTTGAGTGGTCAATTTATATTAGAGTAAAATGAGGTTTGGTTTAGAGGGATTCATGTTGTTGACCATTTATAGTCAAATCATACCAAGTTTAGGTTTGAATTGATCAAGTTATATTGGTATTAACATTGACAAGTTCACTTCTATTTGTATTAACTTGTTACAACAATTTATTAGAAAGAGTACATTTGAAATTATACTTCTTCTTTAGAAGATCCAATTTGATGCTTTGATGTTATGATAATGTAGCGTAAGTTTAGAACAAGGGACAGTAACATCTCTGATCGAAGAAAATGGCATTGTCAAAGGAGTGCAGTACAAAAGTGAGAGTGGTCAAGTGTTGACAGCTTACGCTTCTCTCACAATTGTATGCGATGGTTGTTTCTCAAATTTGAGACGCTCTCTTTGTTCCCCTAAGGTGAAAATGCTTAGGAATTCTTGTTAAATTTGTTCAATTATGGTTTCCATCTCTCTGTTATGTTAAAATTTTATATTTAATCATTCTACTTTATTTTTATAATGTTATTGTATGTCCAAATTGATAATATTATTAGTTGCTTTTTATTACAAATGATACCTACTAATAACATTGAGAGATCATTTTTTCCCAAATTAAAGCAAAGAGATTAAATTCTAATTTTAGGATAATAGAGGGACTAAATCCTAAATTCTATGCTTTGAGAAAATATATAAAGGTCTCTATTTTTTTGCAGGTTGATATACCCTCTTATTTTGTTGGTTTTATACTGACGAACTGTAACCTTCCAATTAAAAATTATGGAGCTATTATATTAGCACACCCTTCACCAATCGTATTCTCTCCCATTAGCAGCACTGAAATTCGTTGCATGGTGAATGTTCCTAGTGAAAAGGTACCTTCAGTTTCCAATGGTGAAATGGCATGTTACTTGAAAACTCAGGTGGCTCCCAAGGTATATTTAGATCTTTCTTTTATTCATTCATTAGGGGAATTTGGCTTAATTTATGGACTAACTGTATGGCTTATAATACACTTCAGGTTCTTCCTGAATTGTACGATTCCTTTATATCTGCAATAGAGAAGAAGGGTAATATAAGAATATCGCCGAATAAAATCATGGCTGCTGCTCCACACCTGACTCCTGGTGCGCTTTTGATTGGAGACGCACTCAACATGCGGCACGCTATAACCGGAGGGGGAATGACTGTTGCTCTGTCTGATGTTGTAATACTTAGGGACCTTCTAAGACCCTTGCATGATCTATCCGATGCATCCACCATTTCTAAATATCTCGAATCTTTTTATACTCTGAGGAAGGTATTGTAGTTCATGTTTTATATGCATTTTGAAAGTGAATAGCAATGATGAAAACGGTATAATTTTGCCCTTTAACTACATGCAGCCAATGTCATCTACAATAAATATACTGGCTAATGTCCTACAGAAGGTATTCAGTGACTCGTCCAATCCTGCAATGGAGAATCTGCAGCACACCTTTTTCGGATATTTGAGACTTGGTGGGATGTTTTCAAATGGAGCATCCGCTATGCTCTGTGGTTTATGCCCTCGTCCATTAAGCTTAGCATTTCATTTCTTTTCCATTGCAATATATGGAGTTGGCCGGTTGTTACTTCCATTTCCTTCTCCGAAACGCTTGTGGGATGGGGCTAAATTCCTTTGGGTCAGTATCTTTACCAAACATTTATATATTAACATGATATATATATATATATATATATATATAATATCTTAAATATGATTATGATTATGATTATGATATAGATTCATATTAATAAAAAATTTTCTTGTTTTTCAGGTGGCGTCAAGTATTCTTCTCCCCTACATATACTCTGAAGGAATCAGACAAATGTTTTTCCCTCTAACTGTGCCAGCATATTATAGAACTCCCCCTAAAAATGGTCCCAAAAGAAACTTCATGCATTAATTAGCAGTGTTTGTTGGAACAATTCTATGTTCTTAACAAAATCTCACATCTGTTACTAGCATTAATCTTAAGTAGGCTGGATAATCTTTTGTATGTGAGATGTTTAAAATGGTAAATAAATGAGTTGGCTTTTGCATGACTGAAACTCTAGCTATAATGTATTTTGTTGGTGCAGTCCATGTTGAAGGTGAATTTGTAGCACTTTTGTAAGAGATTTATTTTCAATAAATTTATATTGCCTAGCAAACAAAAATGACTTAGCTTTCTAAAGTCTTTTTTATCTTCCTTCATTGAAAAAAAATCATAATTAAATATTTGTTGAAAAGTATAAAATTGGTAATTTGGTATTAAAAGAAGTGTTCACCCTCCTGCCCACTAAATTTGTGAAAGACAGTTTCTATATTTAATGTGTCAACAATTTATTTAACCTTTATTAGGGTTATTCTGATTATAAAGGGATATTATTTTGATAATTGGATTGAGTCGAAATTTACCAACATAATTAAAGTATTGCATCTTCAAAGTATAAAGGTGAGAAAAATTATTTTGGGTCTTTTTGAATTACTTATTTGAGTTATTTTTGGTTTCATCGCGTTAAATGAGATTAAAGTTGATGGGGTTCATGTCATTGACTTTTTATAGTCAAATCAAGTTGAGTTTAGGTTCAAATTGATAAGTTAGATTTTAATTATAGGGACTAAAGTTAATCAAATTAAAGTGTAGAAGCTGAATTCATAACTTTTAGAAAGTGCAGGGACTAATAGTAGAATTCAACCATAATAATAAATAGGGCAAAAAGCTATAAGCACCCGTCTGTTTTTCTTGAGGTAAAACATTTGAAGACATTGATGCGTCTCGCTGGAACCAAAACACTCTGGCTTCTGCACCCATTCAACACAAATTCAAAGAGGTAAAATATAAGGACTTGTTGAATTGAACTGATAAAAGAAAGAGAATTGGGTTTTTTTTTTCTCAGCAACCAAACGAGCTAAGAAATCTGAAAGGAAAGTGAAAAAGATATAACCTTGAATTGAAACTAGTATTTGGCTTTTGAATCAAAGCAGTCAAATGAATTGTGTTTTTTTTTTTTTTTCTCAGCAACCAAACAAGCTAAGAAATCTGAAAGGAAAGTGAAAAAGATATAACCTTGAATTGAAACTAGTGTTTGGCTTTAGAGTCAAAGCAGTCAAATGAAATTACTCAAATTCACCCTGTGGCACGTCATATAATACCCATTACTCTGTTTTTTACCTTCAAGCTAGATCTCGCATGTGTTTTTCCCTTGGGGTTAGCCGTTTACCTCATTTAAGCAGTGTTTAATGGTTAACAAAGATCTCCATGGCAGCAACAAAGAAGCTTTCATCTCTTTTCCCTATGTTGTCTCTCATTTGCTTCATCTCTTTCTTTCTTCTTCTCTCTATTTCCAGAAAAACCTCCATTTCCTCTTCCACAACTCATCCCCAATTCCTCCGTTTTAAACCCATCGACGCCAATCTCACCACCCGATCAGACCCATCTGCAACCGGCGATTCTTCATGCGATTACTCCGATGGGTCATGGATTTACGACCCAAATGCGGGATTTGATCGATACGACAGAAGCTGCAAGGAGATATTCAAAGGATGGAATTGCATTTTGAACAACAAATCCAACGGTAGAGACATCATTAAGTGGCGATGGAAGCCTCGTAACTGTGATCTCCCACCGTTCGATCCCCTCCAGTTTCTTCACACTTACAGAGATACCAACATTGGTACTTCCCCCATCTCTCTGTCTCAAAGTTAGTTAATTTAAAGCAAATTAGGCCTTAATCAAATTCAACAGTGCAGGGTTTATTGGTGATTCCTTAAACAGAAACATGTTTGTATCTTTGTTTTGTACTTTGAAACGTGTGTCCAATGATGTGAAGAAATGGCGTCCTGCTGGAGCTGATCGTGGCTTTACTTTCCTTCACTATAATCTCACCATTGCTTATCATAGAACTAATCTTTTGGCACGCTATGGTAGGTAAGCTGCTTTGAATCATTTAGATAAATTCCAATTTAGTTTCTTTTTGTTTGTTTTTCATGGTAGGAACTGTATTGTTCTTGAATGTGTTTAATGCAGATGGTCAGCTAATGGAAATGGTGGTAAGTTAGAAGCTCTTGGATATAAAGAAGGTTATAGAGTTGATGTTGATGTTCCAGAAAGCACATGGGAAAAGGCTCCAAGCTTCCATGATATACTAATCTTTAACACAGGACACTGGTTGGCCTTTTTCCCACTTCCATTAAAATGTTGTAGATCTTTTGGTGCCAATAATATCACGGTACCATACCTTTTTCTATTATTTTGTTGTTTTTAGCATTTGGATCCGGTTTTCATGGTAGATGAAAATGACCAGAAGTGGATTTTAATGACACGAAAACAAACCGTCAAAGTTGGACGCAGTTTTCAAATTATGTGCAAATATCAAAGCTTTTTGGTTCAAGCTGTGTAACTTGTGGTTGTGTTATAATATTATGTTGGTTGCTTCTTTTGTTGCCAATAGTATGGTAGAATTCCTTTATGTTCTTGTTTGTTGTTCCTAAGTTGTTTTCTAGCATTTAAATCCTTTTTTCATGTTGAATGAAAATGACCAAAAGTTGATTTTAATGGTGGTTTTTGAGTTATATGCAATCATCAAAGCTTTTTGACTGAAGCTATGTAAGTTGAGGTTGTTTTATAATATTATGGTGATTGCTTGTTGAGGTCTTTTGGTGCCAATAGTATGGTAGCATACCTTTATGTTCTTGTTTTCCTAAGTTGTTTTTTAGCATTTCGATCCTATTTTCATGTTGAATGAGAACAACCAAAAATTGATTTTAATGTGGTTTTTGAGTTATATGCAATCATCAAAGCTTTTTGGCTCAAGCTGTGGGACTTGGGGTTGTTTGTTGTTCCCAAGTTGGTTTTTAGCATTTCAGTCCTATTTTCATGTAAAATGAAAACAACCAAAAGTGTATCTCAACGACATGACAAATTGCCATGGTTGGATGTGGTTTTCAAGTTATATGCAATCACCAAAGCTTTTTTGGCTCAAGCTGTGTAACTTGAGGTTGTCTTATAATATTATGTCGGTTGTTTGTTGAGATCCTTTGGTGCCAATAGCATGGTAGCATGCATGCCTTTATGTTCTTGTTTGTTGTTCCTAAGTTGTTTTTTACAATTTTGATCCTATTTCATGTTCAATGAAAACGACCGAAAGTTTGTTTTAATGTGGTTTTTGAGTTATAAGCAATCATCAAAGCTTTTTGGCTCAAGCTGTGTAACTTGTGGTTGTTTTATAATATTATGTTGATTGCTAGTTGAGGTCTTTTGGTGCCAATGGTATGTTTTTTAGCATTTCGATCCTGTTTTCATGTTGAATGAAAATGACCAGAAGTGTTTCTCAACAACATAACAAATTGCCATGGTTGGATGTGTTTTTCGAGTTATATGCACTTATCAAATCTTTTTGGCTCAAGCTGTGTAATTTATGGTTGTTTTATAATATTATGTTGGTTGTTTGTTGAGATCTTTTGGTGCCAATAGCCTGGTAGCATGCATAACTTTATGTTCTTATTTTTTGTTCCTAAGTTGTTTTCTAGCATTTCGATCCTATTTCCATGTTGAATGAAATGACCAAAAGTGGATTTTAATGACATGACAAATTGCCGTTGTTGGATGTGGTTTTCGAGTTATATGCAACTATCAAAGCTTTTTGTCTCAAGCTATCTAACTTGTGTTATATATTTATGTTGGTCCCTGGCCACAATTTCTTGTTATTCTAGTCCATATATTTCCACTGTTGTAATCATAGATTTCCTGACATAGATTAACCATTTTGATTGTTCTTTAATAGGTGGTGGGCTCCTTCGAAATTTGACCCAGTTAAGTCACCCATGCTTTTCTTTGAAAAGGATCTACCTGTAATCCCTCCCATACCTCCTGATCTTGGCTTGGATAGGGTTTTAAATCACATGGTATGTTATTGCAAATGGTGTTTGCTACTATTGTTTTTACAACACTCAGCTTACCTTCTTAGTTCTTATTGATCATCAATCGGCAGATACGGTTTGTGGAGAAAACCATGCGACCGGATGCTATTAAATTGTTTCGCACGCAATCACCAAGGCATTTTGAAGGTGGTGATTGGGACCAAGGTGGTTCTTGTCAGCGGTTACAGCCTTTGTTACCCGAACAAGTTAGTATCTTTCATTTGGCCAAAAAATTGTTCATCTGTTGGTTTGTGTCCACTCTGGACCAAGGCTGAATTGATTATATCCGTTTTCAGGTGGAAGATCTCTTCTCGTTGAAAAACAACGGGACAAATGTGGAGACAAGGCTTGTGAATCAGCACATATACAACGCCCTCAAGGGGTCTAACGTCCACATCTTAGATATTACCCGCATGAGTGAGTTCAGAGCTGATGCTCACCCTTCCACAGCCGGAGGAAAGAAACACGATGACTGCATGCATTGGTGCTTGCCGGGAGTTACAGATACATGGAACGACCTGTTTGTAACACATTTAAACAGTCTTAAAATTTGAAACTGATTGTATTATTACTAAACATATTTTTGTTCGGTACATTTTGGGTTAGGATCAGTTTGGAATTCAAGTCATTTGAGTCATTAGGACTGTACAAATGCCAAAGAACTGATGTTTATCTACCAAATAGTCCCAATCCCAAAAACATGTGTGTACCCAACTCATCTGATTCGTTGTTATTGCAACAAACAACCTAAAACGACAGCACCCCCAACCAAATCCATATTAGACAACAAAGTTTAGAGTTGGCTGTCTCAGCTCTTTCCTTGGCTTTTTGATAGAAAAGCCGACGAGCATCCATGATTAGAATCCGTAGCCGTAGCCAATGCCACAAAAGCTGCTGCATCCTCCCTGCATGTCACGTGGTGCAACCCTACTTATCTCCACTTCCGGTTTGGGCTGTTGCTGGTTTTTTGTGATTGAATAAAAGGGATTGTTGGCATTTGGTGAGGGAAGTTTCTTGAGCTTGATCTTGCAGTAACATGGACAAGTAGAAGAAAGTGAGGACCTTGAAATTTCAGGGCCGAATGGACCCTTTGTTTTTTCTTTTTCTTTTTCTTTTTCCTAGTATTGGTGGGAGAGTTTAGCTTCTAATATCAACTTGTGAGATACTAACTGTTCATTGTCTAAGTTACTGTTTAAATTCATCTGAAATTTGGAAGAGTTTGAACAAAAATATTAAATCCGGAAAATGTACTTGGGCAAAGACAATAATGGGTTGGGCAATGGGAGTTTATTGTTAAGCCATCATCATATTGAATACAATCCACACGTAAAACAATGAAGATGACAAGATGTTTCTATGCTACAACTTTATCGTTTACAGACCACTTTCGTCTCTTTCTTCTTTCAGATTCGGTTTTTGTGACAGTCTTCATGTGAGGATTCATAATTTTTTTTTGCTCTAAGACCATGTCATAGAGCTCTCAACACACCACACGTATTGTTTGATATATTTGAGTGTTACAATGTCAATGTGTCTTGGAATCGTGGGTTGTCGACCAACCCCACAACTCATCTGATTTATAACTCTGACCACAGAAAGTATCGGTTCGAGCCGAAACTGAACTCTAAATCTAGTGGTATTGGATGAATTTTTCATAGGTTTGAATCATAATTGTGATGTGTAATTTAGAAACTCAAGGTAAAAGTGTGTAAACTAATTGTAAAATTACCTAAAATAATAATAATTTTATCATAATTCATAATTTATAAAAAAAAAACATAAAATAAAAATTGAAAACCAAGATTATAGTAATCCAATTGATTAAGTTTACTAAGCTAGCAAATAATATGTTCATGTGCAGGTTGAGTCTTAATTCGATTGGCATGGATATTATGTAGAAGGACGTAGGTGTGCTAAAACACATTATCCTAGTATTTATAGGCATTGTGTCAAAAAAAATAGATATGATCGGAATCAAATATTTTGACGGATAATTTTTTTTCTTTTGTGTGATTTAGATAATAAAACTTTAAATTGTTTCCAAATAAAATAATTTTATTATTATATTTGAAAAAGGAAAATACATCACTAAAAATAAGGACTGATTTTTATATCAATATATTGACATTAAATCTTTTGTGCATCTAAAATTTCATATCATATAAAATTTCTTTTATTCAATGCAAAATCACTTTTAAGATTCTCTGAAATATATTATTGAGCAATATTAATACCGAACTTATCAACTTTATGATAAAAATATGAATAAATAAATAAAATTATATAAAACTACGAGTGGGTTTGGATGAACAATTGGGTGTGTGCATTGGATGCGGTATATTTAGTTTACTTTTTGTCTCACGCTACAATATCTAATTTTACAGCCATTCACAAAAAAATCCACACCCATTTAAACCCAACCTATAACCCTATATAAACAAAGATGTAAATAAAGCTACAAAATAATGCAGTTAAAGGAATAAAAAAAACTAGCTTCATTTATATATGATCATATATATATAGATCTATATTGTTCATAATTTATTAAAAGCTAAGCAGATTAATTTTATAACGTAAAATTTTAGCCATAGACATACCTTCAATGATTAATAGAGATTTAATAATCTAAGTCATGACCATGACCAAAATTAAAACCTTCAACACCTAGATTGAAATCCCCGTACCCACCGGTGTCTCCGATGGCAAAGCCACTATTTTGGACGGCGAAACTGTTGCCCAAACCATCAGGATTAGTCGCCGTCATGGCAGTCGACATGGCAAAAACATCTCCCATCAAGGCACTAGCCCTATTAGCCACATTATTCCTTAACTCCTCCAAGGCTTTAGCATAAGCTTCAAGTTCCTCAATTCCCATATTATTATCAATAGGGTCATCCCACCAAAACAGTCCCTTCATTTTTCTCTCTTCTTTTTCCTTTTGGATCTCTTTGCTTCGCTTTTTTTCTTCCTCAAGTTTCTCCAATGTCTCTCGGCTCTCCTCGTTGAACTCTTCGAGACATGGAGCAATGTCGTCACCAGACATCATCAAAACATCATCATGGTTAGGGTTTTTGCTAAGGTAACACTCCAATATCATGTCAATATCGGGGTGACCAAAGCAAAACGGTTTTCCTTTGGGAGAGAACACGATGATGCCGATGTTGCAACCGCATAAAATGCAAAGCTCGCTTGCTTTCTTAAACAAACCATTGCGGCGCTTGGAGAAAGTCACTTGGCGGCTGCTTTCGTTTTCGAGTTTCTTTATCTGAATCTTCTGACGACCCCTCGTTGCCTTAGTGGTGGTGTTGCTACTTCTGGTTGGATTTAGAGATGCCATTGTTATATCCTATGTACGTCTTAGAAAAAAATGGTATTCTTGAAGGGAAGAAAATTTATAAGATTATATCCAAATTAAAGCAATTATATATATGGTAAGTTAAATTTTTAGGAGAATTGATCCAAATTTTCAACTTAGTATTAAATAATATCCTAAAATTATTATCTCAATATTCTCTTTTCAAACTAAAAGTAAGGCTAATAATATTAATTATTATATGATCATATTTTGCTCACTTTTTCTTCTTTAAATGTTACTCAAAAATATCAAATTAATTTTTACTTAGGGTGAATTTGGATGGGTGTGGTGCGTTTAGCTTAATTTTTGTCTCACGCTACAGTATCTATTTTCACCATCACCACTATTTTTACACTAACCACATGTAAACGCACTGCTCATCCAAAATCACCATTAATGTATAATTTTGAAATTTATCTTTTTCTTACACATAGCACTAGTTAATGAATAGAAATAATTACACAATCCCAATTTTTTTCCCTATAAAAAATTAATTAATTGCATAACTATTGGTAATTAAAATCAATGTTTAATTAAGCCTTGATTTAATTAAATCAATGCTATATTAAGGCTTGATTTAATTATCTAATTATCATATATATTCAAAAGATGCTTTGATAAAAAGATGGTCTACGATTGTCGTGTAATAGGAAATAATTAGAGTTTCCTTGTGTATCCTTTGAAACCATAAACTATAGAAGAAAAATCTTGATATTCATTAAATTTTACTAAAATAACCTATAAAAATAAAATAAAATAAAATATGATAATGTCCAGACTCGGCCCTAGGATTGTTTGAGAGTGCAGCCGCACAGAGTCCAAAGCTGGAAGGAGTCCAAAAAAATATTTTTCAGCGTTTAATGTGGGAAAAAATTGTAGACTAAAATAAATTGATTAAATGCTTAAGGTTTTCAATCTTTTACCATAAATGTTTCATCTCTTAAGACCCCAAAAATTTTTCAACTTTTATTATATTATTTATATATTTTTTTAAAGGGTCCAATTTATTATTTCACCTAGGACCTTAAAAATATCAAAATGGGCCTGATAATATCTTTGTAAAATAAAAAATTATCACCAAAAATATATACTTCCTTCTACGCCAAAAATATACTTTCTTGCAATTACAAATAATTTTAATTTTTTAGATGTGTTTGACTAGTTAAGAATAATTATATTTTAATTTTTACATCATTTATTTTAATTTTTACATCATTTTATAATTGTACAATGTAATTAGATAATTAGATAATTAAAAATAAAAATTTGAAATTCATCATGATTAATTATCCACATAATTCTCTCGATTCTCAACCCCTTATAAGAAGTAAGTAATTACGATGTTTCAATTATACTCTATACAATAAAACCCATTAATTATAATGGATACTGAAACATGCTACATATGCATAGATACAACCAATTATACCTATATTTAATTATTAATTATAATGAGTTTTTCCAAATGTAATATATTTACAAAGGGGATTAAGTGTCAGGAAATACCCCAACAAACGACTAGAAGGAATAGAGGGAATCTGTCTCCCATAAAGGACAGCACTATGTGTGGGGATATTCAAGAAACAGTCATTCATACCCTGCGTGATTGCTCTGTTGTGGCTAAAGGTATGGGAAAAGGTAATACCCCCCAATTTATTTGTCTCACTTCTTTAATTTAGATCTTTTGGATTAGGTAATTACCAACTTGAATGGCAATTTTAGGGGAAATGATGCCCATGTGGTACTCTTTGCTGTTTTGTGTTGGCTATTGTGGAAGAATAGGAATAAATTTGTTTTTCAACAGGTTTCAAACAAGCCTGATGAGATTGTAAGCAGGGCTAAATGCTTTGTCTCTAATATCCGTGAATCACCAATAAGTTCAAGGTCATTGGAAGTTAATCAAGATATCAGGGTGAAATGGCATCCGTCGAGTAGTGGATGGGTTAAGATTAATGTTGATGGATCTTCTAATATGAATGGACACTATCTGATTGTGGGTGGTGTGGTGCAAGATTTTACTGGGAATTGGTTGGAAGGATTCAGGAAATACATTGGGAGAGGCTCTGCTCTAAAGTCTATATTATGGGCTATTTTAATTGGTCTAAAAGTGGTTTGACTATAAAACTATAGTAAGATTATAGTTGAAAGTGACTGCTTAGATGCTATTGAGAAGATTTTAGGAAATTCTGTGAATACTCTTTTGATGACACTTATACGACAGATTATGGAAGCTAAGAGGCAGTTACAAGAAGTTAAATTCCAGTTTGTTTCAAGGGAGGGTAATAAGGTGATAGATTGACTAGTTAAATCATGCTCAAATAATGACGTTGAACTCACTCTTCTTGAATTCCCTAGCTTTCCTATTAGAAAACTTTTGTTAGAAGCAGGGGCGAAGCCAAAATAATTTTTTAGAGAGGCCGGATAAAATTTTAATTTTTTATAATTTATATCCTTATAATTTGTAAAGAATTAAATCGAATTTTTATAATTTTAGGAGGGGCCAAAGTGTAATTTTGCATTTACTAATTTAAAATTTTTAAAAAAATTTAAGTGCCTAAATAGAAATTTTACATTTTAGGGAGTCGAAACTCATGCCAGTCCTCCTGACTTCGCCCCTAATTAAAAGATAAATTTGATGCATCACATATAAGAAGTACTTGATTTAAAGGCAATCAATTACCTTCTTTCATAATAATAATAATAATAATAAGGTCAAGGGGAGTTTAAGACTACATATGCCACCTTTAGTAAAACCCATTACCTAACCTGAAAGCCCTATCAATTAAAACGAATAAAAATTTAATCCAATTTAATTTAATCATAAAAGTCAACAGTTTGACCCTATTCGAATTCCATTTAAACTAATCCAAATCTAAAATTACTAAAATTGAAACCACTTACACCCATAATCACCTAAACATGAAGTAAACAAGTTCCAAATGATCTAGCAAAAAACCATGACCTAAATAAAACAGATATATTATATTATTAGCATAAACATGTATTTATATTAGGATGGTTATGACAAAAAATCTTATATTATAAATCTTAAAAATATATTATAAAAATAATTTTGTATTTTATAATGTTATAAAAATATTATATTATTTAAATCCTTAAAAATTTTAAAATTAGAATGAAAAAGCTTATTACAAAAATAATTTACACGTTATAAAAGTGCTACAATATATTTATTTATAAAATTTATTTCCAAGAATTATGAATAAAACTTATATATATGTCCATGTTATATATTATAGAAATAATATACTTATTCATAAAAAATGTTATATATTTTTATCATAACTTATTTAAAATATATATATATATAAAGTTGTGGCAAAAATTATATTTATCATACCAAATATGCTATAGAACAATTAGATAAAATTGCATATGATGTTTATTATTTTTATTTTATTAGTAATGGTATTATCAACTACTTTTTAGATCGACATAATACATATGATGATTTAATTTTAATTTTGTTATTTGTCCGAAATATAAATTATGTAACTATGTAATTACAATTTGTACTATCAAACATAGAATTACACTCAACCAACCAAGCACGTAAATAATTACAAGAGAATATAATTACTACTTAATAATTGCACTTTAATTTAATTACTTTATGTTGTCCAAACAAACTTTTTAAAAATATTAAGCAGCTCTTGTTTATTCAAATCTATGCTTAAGTAAATCTTAATTAAATATAAATCTAATTTTCAAAATTATCTGTACATTAACAAATAAGAATCTTAAATGAAGAAAATTGATATAAGGAAAAACGTAGGTTTGAATCTTGGAGACAATATTGTTGAAAGGGACAACCCCAAACCCCAAATATAAATCGTAAAACAGACATGCATAATATAGAAAACATTGTAAAACAAATTTGCATTTGTAAAGGCTTATTTTCTCAAACTAATGAGAACCTTTAATATAGAAAATTGAAAGCATAGTGTGAATAGAATAATATAACGTTTAGGGTTTTTGCTAAGGTAACGGTCGAGTGATCGAAGCAAAACGGTTTTCCTTTAGGGGAGAATAGGATGATGTCAATATTCACACCGCTTACAATGCAAATCTCGCTCACTTTCTTCAACAAACGATTGCAATGCTTCAAGAAAATTACTTGCCGACTATTTTCATTTTCGAATTTGTTTATTTGAATTTTGCCTCTCGACGTTGATGAGTCGAGTCACCTATTTAAATCCGAAAGTCATCCGAAAATGGGAGGTTTGGACAAAATCTGATACTTAAAAAATAAGTTTGGGTAAAATTTAAGGCCCGTTCTTTATATAAATCGGGTCTTGGGAAAAAAAATTTTGCCGAAGCTTGGTCATGCTCGGCTCAAATATATTATGTTATAAAAAAATATTATATTAATTTACTAACACAATAATAATTAAACACATTACCCAAAACCTAAAAAGAAAACTCAACCAACTAAATAATTCAACCCAAAATATAAAATTTTAAAACTATATTTAATATAATAAAATATTTATTATATTTATTTGTGTTTTTAATACAATAAAATATTTATTATATTTATGGTAGTGTTTTTTAGTATAAATTTTATTAATGAATTTTTAATGTGTTAGAAAACTTTTAAATTAGTATTTTTTTAGTGGATTTAGTGTACAATATTTTAAAAAATATATTTTAAATAAAAATAATCTAAAAAATCAAATGTGGACAGGTTGGATTGGACCTAGATATAGCATTATAAAATTGGGTCGGGTTTGGGCAAAGAAATATATCTATTTTTTGACCTGAGCCGAACTCTGACTAAAAAAATTGATCTAAATAACTTACAACCCAACCTAAACCTAACTCAACCCATTAGCATCTCTATTTTGTGATAGTGTTGCTTCTTTTGGTTTGATTTAGAGGTGTCATCATTATTTCTAATAAAAAATTTATATGATTTATGTTTTGAATTTTTTAAGTTGAATTTTAATATTAAATAATATTCATAAAATTATTACATTAATATTCTCTTGTTAAGTTAATCATATATATATTAATAATGTATTAAATAATCCATTTAATATTTCATTTATAAGAAAATCAAAATCTATATCAAATTACACATTTTATAAATTTGAATTTATTTTTTTAAACACAACACTATTAAGAGAAAATTTACATAATCCCAAAAATTTCTATTATAAAAATTAATTAATTTCCTAGCTATTGCTTATTTAAACCCATGCTTAATTAAGTCCTTGTAAGGATTGTGTGTATTAGGAAATAATTAAACTTACCTTGTTTGTTTATTTTAGTAGCTCATAATTATGTATTCTTTGAAATCAGATGAAAATTCCTTATATTTATTAAAATTTATTAGAATAACTTATAAAAATTAAAATAAAATAATGATAATATCTTAATTTGCTTGTAAAATGGTAAAAGTATCGAAGAGTTCTTTGTATTAAGAGTTAAATTATATTTTGCTCTCTTTTATTTAAAAATGGGTAAATTAATCATATGTGTTAGAATAAAGAGCAAATTATTAAAAATTGGTATGGCAAATAGAATAACTCAAGTGACACGTGGCATGCCATGTGCCTCTCATAGTATCATACAAAAACTAGTTTTTAACAGTAGAAATGAATGAATTTTTGAATAGATCATGACCAATTTATTATTTGATCAACGTACAATAACTAATTTATTCATTTTTTTAGTAGAAAGGGTAAAATGCAATCCAACTAATAGTATAAGGGCCTCCATAATACTTTTACCCTTGTAAAGTAAAAAATTTTAACCACACACCATAGAGTAATTGTAAGAAAGTATAATTACAATGAATTTTAATTCTCTATGGTACTGTTTGGAAAACCATTTAGTAATTATTTGTAATTACAGAGATGTGACATATTTGAATAATCATTATAAATAGTAAATTTTACTCAATTAAGTGTAATATGAGTATTCCAATTTTACTTGAAATAATTTAAACAAGTAATCTAACATTAGGTTATTGGATAATCACATGTGAATCACTTGAGTTTAGGTCCGTTTATCTATTCTACTAATAAAATCTCTAATTAAGTGGGTGTCAAGAGTTAATCAGGCTCCAACAAAATTACAAAATTGCCATTTCATATTTAAAATAAGTTATATCATTAGAGAGTACTTTAGTCTTTTTTAAAAATAAAAATGTACATGCAATGAGATTTGAACCCATGTTAATTACATTTGGAAAACCTTAAATTTACCACTCATTTAAGTTTTATTTTATTTATTTATACATTTTAATTTTATTATGTATACTTTATTAGTTTTAAACTATATATTTTATTATTTATTGTATGATATTTTAAAGACTCGTTATGTTTTAAATACATAGTTTCCACATACGTGATAGAGTTTTTAGCATGAATTATTTCTCTGTTATATAGTTTGTCGGTTTTGTATCTTGTATTATTTTTTTAATATTTTATTATCCGAGGTGTAAACGAAATATTGTGTTTATAAGTTATTCGAATTAATTTTGAGAAATAATTTAGTTCAGTTTGGTGATTGTCGAGTTTAAGACGGAGTAATTTGAGCCATTGAATCATTCAATTACAAGTATTTTATTGTTTGATTGAATAGCTAAAACCTTTTTATAATTAATATTAAAAATTATTCAATTCGAACTCAAAGTCAAGCAAAAACAATCGAATCAATTTTAATTTTTTTCTCAAATCAAGCTGAACTTTTAAAAATAAAACTTGATTGAGTTCAAATTAAGTTTTAATCCTCAAATTTCAAATTAAGCACAAGCTCAATTTAATTTGATTACCTAATAATTACACGTTCATTTAATTACTCTATATTGTTCGAACAAACCTTTAAAAGATTTTATGCAATTCTTAGTTTATTTAAATCCATGCTTAATTAAATATAAATCTAATTTTTAAAATTTATCTATACATTAACAAATAAGAATCTTAAATGAAGAAAATTGATATAAGCAAAAATGTAGGTTCGAATTTTAGAGACAATATTGTTGGAAGGGGTAACCCAAAACCCCAAACATTAACCGTAAATTGGACATGCATAATATAAAAATGATTTAAAAACAAATTTACATTTTTAAAGACTATTTTCTCAAACAAAAGAGAAACTTGAATAAAGAAAACCGAAAGCATAGTGTGAACAAAATAATGTAACGGTTAGAGTTCTTGCTAAGGTAACGGTCAGGTGATCGAAGCAAAACGGTTTTCCTTTAAAGGAGAACTGGATGATGCCAATATTCACACCGCTTACAATGCAAACCTCGCTCACTTTCTTCAACAAACCATTGCAACAATTCGAGAAAGTTACTTGCCAACTGTTTTCATTTTCAAATTTGTTTATTTGAATTTTGCCCCACGATGTCGATGAACCGAGTAACCTGTTTAGGTTCGAAAGTCATTCGACAGTGGCAGAGCCAAGGGGAGGCTGCTAGGGACCCTAACCCCCTTAAAATAGAAATTTTTCCATTTAGACCATTTATAATTTATCAATTTTTAAATTAGTAATGGTAAAATTATAGTTTTCCTCCCAGAAAATAATAAAAATTTGATTGAATCTTTTAAAAATTATAAAGATATAAACTACTAAAATGATAAAATTATATTTTTACTAATGTAAAAATATACAATTTAATTCTGACCACCCAAAAAAAACTTCTAGCTCAGCCACTGTCATCCAAAAACGGGAGGGTTTGGATAAAATCCGAAGCCTAGAAAATGGAGTTAGATAAAATTTAAGACTTGTTTTTATATGAATCGGGTCTTGGACACAACTTTTTTCTTGAGCATAGTCCGGCTCGGCCCAAATATATTATGTTATAAAAAACATTATATTACTTATATATATATATATATATATATATATTAATTCACTAACCCAATAATAATTAAACACATTACCCAAAACCTAAAAAAAAAAACAAAACTTACCCAGCTAAATAGTCCAACCAAAAATATAAATTTTAAAAATTATTTAATATAATAAAATATTTATTATATTTATTTGTATTTTTAATACAATAAAACATTGATTATATTTATGGTAGTGTTTTTTAGTATAAATATTTTTAATAAATTTTAATGTGTTAGAAAACTTTTAATTTAGCATTTTTTATGGAATTTAGTTTACTATATTTTTTTAAAAAAATATTTTTAAATAAAAATAATTTAAAAAATCAAATATGAGCAGGTCCGGTTAAACCTGGATTTACCTTTATTAAATTGGGTCGAGCTTGGGCAAAAAAGTAAATCTATTTTTCAATTCGAGCCGAACCTGAACTCAAAAAATTGTTCTAAATACCTTATAACCTAACGCAAACCCAACTCAACTCATAAACACGTTACTTCTTTTAGTTTAATTTAGAGGTAAGACAATTTATTTATGATTATGCTTTGCCTACTTTTTTTTTTTAAGTTGAATTTTAGTGTTAAATAATATTCATAAAACTATTACATTAATATTCTCTTGTAAGGTTAATAATATACATTAACAATGTACTAAATAATCCATTTAAAATTTCATTTATAAAAAATCAAAATCTATATCACATTACATATTATTTTATAATTTTGAAATTTAATTATTTTTAAACATGGCACTGAAAATTAAGAGAAAATTACATAATCCCAAAATTTTTCCTTATAAAAAATTTAATTAATTGCCTAGCTATTGCTTATTTAAACCCTTGCTTAATTAATTCCTTGTAAGGATTGTGTGTATTAGGAAATAATTAAAATTCCCTTGTTTGTTTATTAAAATGGTAAAAATATCAAGAAAGCCTTTGTATTAAGAGTTAAATTATATTTTGCTCTCTTTTATTCAAAAATAGATATATTAATCCTATGCGTTAGAATAAATAGAAAATTATTAAAATTGATTATTGTCGAGTTAATTTTGAAAAATAATTTAGTTTAATTTGATGATTGTCGAGTTTAAGATGGAGTAATTTGAGCCATTGAATCATTCAATTACAAGCATTTAATTGTTTGATTGAATAGCTCAAACCTTTTTATAATTAGTATTAAAAATATTCAATTCGAACTCAAATTCAAGCAAAAATAAATCGAATCAAGCTTAACTTTTAAAAATAAAACTTGATTGAGTTCAAACTAAGTTTTAATCCTCAAATTTCAAGTCAAGCATAAGCTTAATTTAATTTGATTACTTCGTGAATTTTAACTATTATTTTTATATCATGTTCTTATTGTATTTATTTTTTATTAATTTAATTTTTAAAATAATTTTATTATAAATTTTGATCATATATGTTATTTTTGACATAACGTCTAGAACTATCGATAGTTCCTACTAACCTATAAATAAGAGAATAATGCATTTCAACGTACTCAAACTCACATCCTCCTGTATTGGCAACAATACACACGCCAATTGAGATAATACTCAATCAACTTATCTTGAGATAATACATGGGCTGGTCTAAATTGTTTTAATTTTTATTAAAATATATCTCAATTATCAACGAGTTAAATCTCAACTTAATTATAATTAGGATTGCAATTCAAATTTTTTAAAAAAATGCCTAACAAAATTTTAAAATTAAACCTTTCCTAATTGTTTTTTACCAAAATTTTAATTATTTTAATTATTTTTAAGTGTCTAAAATATATATATATATATATATTTTATTTTTAATTTTATGATCTATATTCGAGATTCATGATTATCTCTTTGTATTCAATTTCAAAATTCATATTTGTCCATTTTCAACAATATAATCTTTAAAATTTAAATTTAAATTTTCTCGAATAATATGAGTCACCATTATACCCAATAAGCTCACTTCTCCATAACCATATTTCTTATATCATCTATCATATTCTTTATTATATATTAAAAATAAAAACAGAATGGAAAGAAGCGAAACGACAGCGTTTTATACTTCCAAAGTGTGCATTTATGCCGAAGCATCTTCTTCAGCACCTCAATTTTTTCCTCTCTAGAAAAAAGTCATTAAATTGGATGTTTTTATTATAAACTTCGTTTTCCAATCCTTTCGCCTCCTTCTCTTACACTCTTTTTTCGATTCAATAGTTAAATTTATAGCTGGAAAAGAGAATCGATTCAAATTTTTCAACAAATTCATGGTTTTTACATAACATTTTCTTTAAAGTTCTCTCTTTTCCCCCTTTTTACCCCCTTTTCTGTTTCTGTGTTTTGAGATATTATAACAAGAACAATAATAATTTATCATAGTAGAGATAAAATTTGGGTTCGTGTTTGATTGATCGATCTGTCGATGGAGGATTGTGCGAGCAGCGATGAAGATTACTACTATTCTTCCGATCGAGATTCCCTCGACGGTCTCGAGAATGAGGATTCCGATTTACAGTGGGCCCCTTCAAGGGGTCCCACTACCAAGGTCAATTCTTTTTCTTCCATTTCCCCCTTTTCTAGTATTTTTTTCGGAATTCAATTTCTTGTTTGAATTGTTATTGATTCATCGATTCTTGGTTTTGGGTCTTTTTTTGGTCTTTCGATTGCGTAAAAGGATGGGTTTTTGGGTGTATTGTGGATTACTTGGAAATGATGTTGAAAGAATCTTTGTTAATTGCTCAATTTATTGGGTTGTGGATTTTGAGAAGATAGGGCAATTTGAAGGAGCTTTTAGAATTTTGATTTTTTTTTTTTTTGTGGGGATTTAGTTTTTGCATGCTCATTAGGGAGTTCTTTAATTTTACAGGCAGAGGAGCTGCTGATCGTCGAATTTGATCGATTCTTTTTCCCCCTATATGATGTGTATAACCTCTTGCTTATGTTGTGTGTTTTGTTATACTATATAGCATCATGTATATTGAAAATTAAGCTTTAATCTTGATGGGAAAAACCATAAAGAAGAAAAGGTTACATAATTTTCTATGAATTCTTATATTCATCTTTGCTTTTGGCTCCTATTTGTGCATGATTCTTAGAATGGACTTGTGTTGTAACCCTTTCTGGTATTATGCAGGTTATTACTAAGGAATCACTTTTAGCTGCTCAGGTAAGAATTTATTTCCTTTCCCTTTTCCGGGTTTTCCCTGCTCGTGCGTTTTATTTTATAGGATTTTCGGTTACTGAATTGATTGTTTTGGTATTTTTTGGCAGAGGGAGGATTTACGGAGAGTAATGGAGATGCTATCTCTTAGGGAGTACCATGCTCGGACTTTACTAATTCATTACCGGTGGGATGTTGAGAAATTGCTTGCCGTACTTGTGGAGAAGGGAAAAGCGGACTTGTTTTCTGAAGCAGGTGTTTCTGTTGTTGAGAGTGAGGATACAGTGACACCACTGTCATCTTCATCTACAGCAATGTGTGACATATGCATAGAGGAGTTACCTGGTGATAAGATGACGAAAATGGACTGTGGCCATGCCTTTTGTAATGACTGTAAGCATCCTTCTCAATCTGCAGCTTCTTCTTGAAGCATGCATTTGTATCACGTCCCCACATAACATCAGCATGTGAACAATACTGAGAAACTTGACATTGATAATGTGTGCTTCAAGTAATGGAAGTTGTAACAGCTTGCACTTTTGAGTCTATTGAGTTGATTTATTTCTCTTTTCTTTTTCCAGGTTGGACAGAACATTTTGTTGTGAAGATAAATGAGGGTCAAAGTAAGCGCATAAGGTGCATGGCACATAAGTGCAATGCTATTTGTGATGAAGCTGTTGTTAGAAATCTAGTTGGTAAAAGGCATCCTGATCTAGCGGAGAAATTTGATCGTTTTCTTCTCGAGTCATACATTGAAGATAATAGGATGGTTAAATGGTGCCCTAGTACTCCTCATTGTGGAAATGCAATACGTGTTGAGGATGATGAATTTTGTGAGGTAGAGTGTTCTTGTGGTGTACAGTTTTGTTTCAGTTGCTTATCAGAAGCACACTCGCCATGTTCATGCATGATGTGGGAACTTTGGATGAAGAAGTGCCGAGATGAATCAGAAACAGTCAATTGGATCACTGTTCATACAAAGCCTTGTCCGAAGTGTCATAAACCTGTGGAGAAGAATGGTGGGTGTAATCTGGTGAGCTGTATCTGCGGACAAGCATTTTGGTAAGGATTTCCTTCTATGTTAATTACAGTTTGCCAAGTTCATAATTTAAGTGTTCCATTCTTTAACAAGAGCATAAGTGACTTTTTTCCTCTTCCCTGTGTTAATTGATTTATAATTATATTATTTGGCTTGTTTACATGATTTATACATTTCTCTCTTTTCCAAATAATGCAGTTGGCTGTGTGGTGGTGCTACTGGACGGGACCATACTTGGTCAAGAATTGCTGGTCACAGCTGTGGTCGCTACATAGAAGATCGTGAGAAAAAGACTGAACGAGCAAAACGAGATCTTTATCGGTATATGCACTATCATAACCGTCATAAAGCTCATACAGATTCCTTTAAGCTTGAGAGTAAGCTCAAGGAGACTATACTGGAGAAGGTATCAATTTCGGAAGAAAGGGAATCCAGGCTTAGAGATTTCAGCTGGGTAACTAATGGACTCTGTAGACTTTTCAGATCAAGGCGTGTTCTTTCATATTCATACCCATTTGCCTTCTACATGTTTGGAGAAGAACTATTCAAGGATGAGATGACAAATGAGGAAAGGGAAATAAAACAGCATCTATTCGAGGATCAGCAGCAGCAACTTGAGGCAAATGTTGAGAAACTTTCTAAGTTTTTGGAAGAACCCTTTGATCAATATACTGATGATAAAGTTATGGAGATACGAATGCAAGTAATCAATCTTTCTGTGATCATTGATTCCCTTTGTAAGAAAATGTAAGTACAGTCATTAGTTATTACATATGAACAGTTTATGAGAGTGTTCTAAATTCACTTCCGAGGCTATTGCTTGCAGGTATGAGTGCATTGAGAATGATTTGCTGGGTTCTCTCCAACGAAATACCCATAATATCGCTCCATACAAATCCAAGGGCATCGAGAAAGCATCAGAGCTTGCTGTCTGTTGGAATGGTAAAGCCAGTACTACTACTGGTAAATGCCATCCCTCCGATTGTGGCACTAGCGGTAAGTGCTCTTCACTCTTTGGAGATCAGCATATGCACAAACACACACATGCATGCTTTAAAGATTTTACTAACACATTGAAATTTAGGCAAACGTGACCGATCTTTCAGCTTTGGGACTTCAGACGACAAAGGTTGCCCATCACCAAAGCAACCTAAGAAGGAAAGTTATGGAGGTGGTTTCTTTGATCTCAACTTGCCAGCAGAAGTTCTTGACAGGAATTGATCTCTAAGTAGGCTTTTTTTTCTAGATAAGTACATGTGTACATATCTAACTAGAGAGACCCTCATTTTATCTAAAATGGGAGTTGATAATTTATGGATTGAGCAGAGAACCGCTTAAAATGCTTTTACATCCCCTGCTTAGCATCTTTTTTGTCCCCCTCATTTTGTACTTCCTTTCTATTTTAGATAGTCTGGAAGATGAATCATGGATTTCCATAGGTTCTTTTGTCTTTCAGAGGTTGTGTGAACTGAAAATCCATTTAATGTACAGAAGCCTTGGGCTTTTGAATATTTGAGTAATTTTCTCAACCCGAGATTTGAGATGTTCCAAAGTTTCTTTCTTTATTTACCATGCTTATGGAAAGATATTGATAATGTGCATCGCCCATATATGATCATATAAAGCAAGGAGAGAAAAACTTGTCATATCTTTGACTATTATGTAAAAGGGATTGCGTCATAGGTAACTGGTTGAATGTCTGATATGCAAAATTTCTATAGCTTTTGAAAGTTCTTTAAGGAGGAGGCCCATATAGAGTCAAACATGAAAAAGGTTCATGGTTAGGTTGGTTGAAAGAAATAGCATGGAAACATTACTGATTTAAAAATTTTGTCATGGGTTAAATTCAGGGTTTGAAGTTTGAGTTTTACTAGTCGAGTTATAGTGAGTTTTAATCATTTATTTACTACTATTGTTAAAGTATGAATTTGGGTTAATTGAATCGAGTTTACCCACATTAAACTTAGACAAGACTTGATATAATTTTAATCCCTTTTAAGACATGAGACATCTTCTAATCCCTCATTTTCCTCCATTTTCAGACTTTTGATCTAAAATTTTGCAACTAAATCAAATATGTGGTAATCTACCATTAAAAGTTTTTAATTATCAATTACCCAAGAGTTAATTTTTCCTAATTTTTCTCCATTTGTAGCACTGTATCCGAAGAAAACAAAAGGCAACAAACTTTTCTGAAAGAATTGGAAAAAAAATAAAAAGCAAGACCCTTTAATGGATTGAATTCTAATCCCCCCCCCCCTTTCCTCAAAGGGATTAAATTCCCACCAAAGCAGTCATTTCATATTAAAACATTGATATAATGTGTTTATTCTTTGACCTTCAACTTTCAGCCCTTTTGAGGTCTAGTTTCTTTTTCCTTTAAGTGCTGCCTTCCCTTTGGTTATTTTAAATGAAATGACAAATCACCCTAATTTCAGTTTTACGAATATTTTTATATATTTGGACATATATATCCAAACATATATCATACATTAGTGTCAAGAAATGATTTTGCATGCGTTCATGCACTAATTATTACTTTTTTTTCTGTCATGAATCCATTAAAAACCCATATAATTTTTGCATGCACAAAGCTTTTTTGGTGGAGACAAATCAAAGTGGATCCCCTTAGCTTGAATGGTGTCAACAAAGGCACAACACAACAACAAAACTGGTTCACTTCTTTTAATGCAAATATGAAATAAAGGTGTCACCATTCCAAAAAGCTATATTCAAAGGTGGTAAAAATGGACACCCCTTTTTATCCTTTTAGCCACACCTAATTAATGCATATAGCTCTTCTACCTATGTAAACTGCTACTAGTTAAATGTTATGTTTTCCATATATCTTCTAAGGTTAACTTGTTTCTATGAGTAGTCTCATTCCATTAGATTGTTTTCTTGTGTACCTATCTATAAACAGGTTAATATATATATATATATATATACATACATACACACACTATATTCTGTCAATATCTGATGGTGCAATTAATGCTGTTTCGGTGAATTTAAAATTACCATTAATGTTACCGTGCTTCACTTGAATATGCAAATGGAGTTCATGGAAGAAGCAACAACACACAAGCGCTCTAGCAGGTATCTTCGATGTTCTTAAATCCAGATAACTCCATTTTCAGCTTGTAATAATGGTTGGTATATATATATATTTGTTGAACCAGTTTCCCATTTCATAACACAATAAAGAGCCATGTTGATGCAAACAAGGATCAAATTTTCAACCCCAGAGCTCAACATTCATTAAAGCAAGAGGTAAAATCCGCCATATATATGTATGTATATATGCAAAGCTCAGTTACAATTTTTTACTGCAGATTCTACAGCTTGAGGAACAATTGCAGGACCAATTTGTGGTTAGGCATGTATTAGAGAAGGCATTAAGTCCTAGGCCTTTTACCTATGATGTAGCAGTTGATGAGTTTCATTCATGTAAATTCCAGGCTGCTAAAGAACTAATCAAGGATATTGCAGTGTTAGAATTGGAAATAGCTTACTTAGAGAAGTATCTCCTTTCATTGTACCGTAAAATTTTCAATCGGCGATTCTCGTGTTTAAACATCATAGAGGAGAATCCAGAATCAACTTCGGTGGCACATGATATTAAGGAATGCAATAATGATGTTTGGGGAACTGAGACATTGTTAGATTCCGGTATTTATCGGAGTCATTCTTCGCTTTCTCGGCAATCGGTGTATACCATTGCTTCACAAAAAACCGGTGTTTCCCATCATATTTCCGAAACACCGAACCGGCTTTCCGAGGAGATGATCAAGACTGTTTCAAACATATATTTCGAACTTGCAGACCCACCATTGAATAACCATGATTGCTTTTCTTCTCCTATTTCATATCCATCATCAGTTAATGACACATGGAGCACCCCACAATGTTTCCATGTTGATAAAAACAGGGGACCTTATTGCAAAATGGTTAAGGTTCAAGGGATTTATAGAGACAGCAACAAGTTACAGGACATTGAACATAAGTTGCAATATTACAGGTCACCCTTCTTAACAAATCATGTCTTTTTTTGTTTGTTTTTAATTTAATTGAAACATATAATCCATTGTCTTACAGGTCACTTGTTTATCAGCTTGAAGAAATCGATGTTAGAACGATGAAACATGAAGAAAAGCTAGCTTTCTGGATTAATGTACACAATTCTCTGGTGATGCATGTAATGTTTCTCAATCTTCATTACATTTTAATGTTTCAAACAAGACCCTTGTTAAAAAATGGGTTCTGCTTTGTTCATTTACAGGCATATTTGGTGTATGGCATTCCCAAAAACAGTACCAAGAGGTTCTCCTTATTACTCAAGGTGAAAACTGAACTTTTTCTATTTACTTTTAACACAAAAAAGATCGTGTAATGGAACCATGGATGATGATGATGATGAACCAGGCAGCATATAATGTTGGGGGCTACACCATGAGCATAGAAACAATACAGGGTTCTATTCTGGGATGTAAGTTGCAGAGACCAGGACAGGTGAAATCAATTTCCTTTGAATTTTATCAACCGATTCTTATTTTGATTGGAACTGATACAAGTTTTTTTTGACATTTTGATCCGTTTGTAGTGGCTATGGTTTTTATTTGCTTTGAAGACGAAATTTAAAGTTGGTGATCCTCGAAGAAACTATGCAATTGAATCCCCAGAACCTCTTCTTCATTTTGCACTTTGTTTGGGGAGTTCTTCGGATCCTGCGGTATACACTTTGCTCTGAATTGTGATTTATATTATAATGCATTCTCTGCATGAAAGAAAATTAAGTTTTAGGCATTTTAATTCTCAACCAAAACCAAAAATTCCATCCGATTAACTCGATTAAACTTGATTTGATCATATAAAGATAAAAATTCAAACACGAAAAATAACCTCAATCCAAACCATCCGAACTTAAAATGATGAAAATTCGAAATGATCTCGACTTAAACGACAAAAACTCAAGATCAGCTGAACTTTAGTATTTAAACCTAAATAACATTACTTGAAATATCTTGAACTCGAAAATTCAATCGATAAACCTGAACATCCCCAACCTTAAAATAACCTAAGAAAGATCCTGAGAATTTTAAAATCATAGTTAACCCGACTTAGATTAACCTAATATAAAGCCAACTTGACCTATCTATAGACTTGTTTAAGGATTAGACTATCTGCCTGAGCCCGATGGTCCATCCAAAATTAGAGAGAGATTGGATACAAATATTAGGTTAGAAAAATAGAATTGGGATAAAAAATTAAACACGTTTAAAATATGGGTCGATCTAAGGCTCAACCATTCAATGCTTGAGCCTAGCCCGACACGTTTTTTAAGTTTGAAATATATTATATTATATTATATATATAATGTAATTTATAAAACAAAAATTAAATGTATAATAATATATAGTATTATAATGAAAACATAAAAAATTTTATAAATGTAGAAACAAATATAAAATTATTGAGAATTAAATTAAAAACAATATAAATATTTTTGAAAAAATTAAAAAATATATGTGTAAGCGGGTAGATTTAACTAAATTTTAAACTCATATTTCAGGTTAAATTAAGCTTGAGGAAAGATAAAGTGCATTAATATAATGGTTAAGTCAAACCCGGGCCATAAACAGCTCTACCCGTCCAATTCTTTTAAATTAATTCTCAAATTTTATCACGATCTAGGTTCGAATATACACACCCAAGGAAGTGTTCCAGGAGCTAGAAGTTGCAAAAGAAGAGTACATACAGGCAAATTTTAGTGTCAACAAAGAAGAAAAAATCGAGTTACCAAAGATAATGGGCTATTTTGCAAAAGATTCAGATGTTTGCTCAGCTGGTTTATTGCAGATGCTTCACCAATTTATGCCTCAGCCATTGAAGAAGAACCTTCAGATATCTTGCAATAGGAAAAATGGGAAATGCATTCAGTGGATCCCTCACAACTTTGCATTCCAGTACTTATTTTCAAAGGAATTATCTTACTGATTCGGGTCAAATAGTAAGAAATTCGATATAAATGTTATTTGAAATACAAATTAATCCGATATGAAAAATGAAAATTATAAGCCAATTTGCTACTTTTATAAAACGTAATTCGATGGAGTAGTTTTTTCTAATTCATTTAATATCAACAATATACAATTTATTAGAACCTGAGACGCTTTTTTTATTTTGGAACTTAAATATTTTTTATGTTTATATAGATACATAAAGTTATTTGTTTTACTCAACAATTTTAAGATAAATTATATGGTATTTTTCTTAATTGGGATGTGCATTTTGAAATTTGCTTGATAATACAACTTGATGCTCCTTAAGCAAAGTCTCGAATTCGAGTCTTGTATATAAAAAAAATAGTATTGGGAGAGCTTCGGCTCTAACTCGACCTGTTCATAAGTTGAGTTATTCACTTAAACTCGAAAGCCCACCCAAAATATTAAAAAACTTGACAAAAAGTACAAAGCCTAAAAAATGAGCTTGGATAAAAAAATGAGATCCTTTTAATATAGGTCGAACTTGAGCTTCAACATTTAAAACTTAAGTCGAGCTCAGCCTGTTTTAACTTTTGTAATATATGTTTGTTTTATTTTTATATATATTATGTAATTTATGGTATATTACATAATTTTAAATATATAATAATATAATACTATGTAAAAATTAAAAAATATGTTAAATTGTCTAAATTTAAAAATCATCTAAAATATTAAATATTAAATTAAAAATAATATACATATTTAAAACGAGCTTAGATTAGCCATTAACAATGCGCAGATCAGACTTCAATAAACATTATATGTACTGGTATCATACATAAACTCAGTTAAAACCAGACCCAATCTATATCCGACTCAGTTGGATTTCAAGCTATAAAAAAAAGTCCTCCATGTTTTTATAATGAGGTTTATTTCATACTTTGTGTCAGCTGGGACGTGAAGATGAGGAAAGGTCAACCCAACCTACACTAGACCACATAATTTGTCAACATTTTTTATTAATTCCCATAGAAGAAAACTTCAAATTCACAACATTTATCTATTTGGTCAAAGCCATCAATGTCAAGGCATTCAAAAAAGCTACCAAAAACAATGTTCTGTAAGCCAAGGCAAGTCCCTGGTTTTGAAACGTGGTGGCTGATCATATAATATAATCGATCAACAAAAAACATGGCTCCCCAATGCTTTGAAGAGTTAAGTTTATGACCACAGCATCTACTATATAAACATGGTGCAACTTTACAACTCTACAAATCAAACACCTACTGCAATTAAAATCCCAGAATTACTTAAACAACAATGGCTACCTATGAAGGTAAAGTTTTCACTGAAGAACAAGAAGCTTTGGTGGTCAAGTCATGGACTGTAATGAAGAAGAATGCAGCTGAATTGGGTCTTAAATTCTTCTTGAAGTAAGCTATTTTTGTTTCCTGTTTATCTGGTAAAAGTATGAGGAAAGTTTGTGATTAAGTATCGGATTGCATTTTGCACCATTTACTTAAAAACGAGATAAATTAGTCTCTTGTGTTAAATATATCATCCATTAAATTGACGTAATTTTCGGAATAACTAGTTTCTAATAGGAAATGTATGGAATTTTTAACATAAGAATTAAAGTATAAGGACTAATTTGTCTATTTTTTTAGTAGAGGGAAACAAAATGTAATTTAACTATTGTTTCTAGAGCCACCATGATATTTTTACCCTATATATATACACGTATATGTATTGCCTCGTTTTTAATTAGGATTTTGATTGAATGGGGGCAGGATATTTGAGATTGCACCATCAGCCAAGAAACTATTCTCATTCTTGAGAGACTCAAATGTTCCATTGGAGCAAAACACAAAGCTGAAGCCCCATGCCATGTCTGTCTTTGTCATGGTAAGTAATAAAAACAGACACCATCTCTTTTACCATACTGAAATTTCTAATTGGTATGTTCATGTTTATGAACAAATTGAACATCCTTGTCGCAGACATGTGAATCTGCAGTTCAACTGCGTAAAGCAGGCAAAGTTACAGTGAGGGAATCAAATTTGAAGAAATTAGGAGCTACCCATTTTAAGTATGGGGTAGTTGATGAACATTTTGAGGTATGAATATATATATATATATATATATATCGGCAACATCAATGTTACAAGGGACAAGGACTAATAAATGTGTGTTTTTGCAGGTAACAAAATTTGCTCTTTTGGAGACCATAAAAGAAGCAGTACCAGATATGTGGTCAGATGAGATGAAGAATGCATGGGGTGAAGCCTATGATCGTTTGGTTGCAGCCATTAAAATAGAAATGAAGGCATGCTCACAAGCTGCATGATTTCACAAGTTCCCTACATTATTGCTTGTTAGTTTTGGGTCCAATAAGATTGAAAGTTTTCAATCATTTAAACATGTAATGTAACATAGCCATTGCTCATCACTACTGTTTTTTCCCCCTAGTTTGTTTGCTCCTGTTCTTTTTGGCCCCTAGTATCTTCATAAATAATTGGTAACGTAACATAGTTTGTACTCTTCAAAATTTTAAAATTTAGTCCTTTTAACTTTTATTTTCAAGAATTTAGTTTTTCCAGGTGTTAATGAATTTTCGTTAATTTGAGTATATGATGTTTTAATATTCGAAACTAGAAGCTAAATTCCTAAAATTAAAAGTGGAGGGACTAAATTTCAAAAATCTGAAAAGTACAGAGGGTAGGGGCATAATTAGGCCTAATCAGAAAATGACAATATGAGCTCTCTTTCTTGGCTCCTACTTGAAGACACTTTCACATGAAATACCCTGAAAGCTTCTAACACCACCCTCTTCTAATCATAATCAAACTCATATTATATGATATTTTATATATATATATATATATATCATAGTAGATTTTTATAATAAGGGTCCCCTTGAATCCACCCTATATTTTCTCTCATGGCTTCTTTTGCGATAGAATCAAGTGGACTTAGGCACTCAAAGAAGAAGACTTCAAAGCCTTGTAATGATCCTATACTTTTTGAATCCTTCCTTTAATCATCCACATGTCACATGTAACATACTGGAATTAAGCTTAGTCCAAATATGATGTATGTGCAGCTGTTTCTGAATGTCGAGAAACAGTTTTAGCACCCAATATGCTGCAAATAATATTCATCTAAAGTGGAGTTCACATAAACCAACTACCAATTTTATACTATATTATAGAACAGTTGAATCATAATTGAATAAAAGCATTGCACAAGTGAGCTTTTTAAAAATGCATAAAAAAAAAATGAAAATACAGAGGATATACAGCACATTTGCTTCTGCAAGATAAGGTTGCCATATAATAATAAATATGGAATGGAATAATTGCAGTAAACATCTCCAAATTATGAATTAGATTTAAACTCCCAAACATTCTAACTATTGATCAAATAGATCTTTCCTTTCAACTATGGCATGGTTGATCCACTCGATTGGACTAGGAATCAACCGGCATACACCGGAACAAAGAAACGGTTGAACCAGTTTTATGATTTTTATAAATTTTTAGTATTTATTTAATTGAAATCGAATATACAATCAAACCAAATATCAATGGCCTAACTAGTTCAATCACCGATCCGATTCCAAAAATCATAGGCATCAAATGCCATGTTGGATCTGACATGGAGAATTGTTAAAAAATGTAAATCAAATTCAATATATATCTTGTGTACAAAATGTTTAAAAAATAATAATCCTTCTAAATTTTAATGATATTGTATTTTTTAATCAACATTTCTTCAAGTTTGGAACCAATTTAGAAGTTGAATTATAGTTCAAGGACTCCATGTAAAATTAACCCTCTATATAAAAAATAAATTTCCGCACCATGATTTTATGTGCAACCATATACATGAACTTTGATTTTGTGCAATTTTTATACATGAAATTTTAATTTAATTCAATTCTTATAAATTATTAACACAATTATTGATATAACATCATTTTATGTTTATATATGACATATAAATAATTATATTTATTTAATATAAAATAAATTGATGTACTAATTTCTTTAAATGTGTATGATTAAATCAAAATTAAAATTTTAAGTATACATTTGAATCACAATTAAAGTTCTACGTGTATAATTATACAATTGCACGTTAAATCAAAATTTATGTATACTTTTGAGATTTATCCCAATTTTTAATATAATCTTATCTTCCATTTCCAAAGCTTTAAACAAAGACTCTAGCTAGCACGAAACAATGGCTTGTGAGAAAATTTAAAAAATATTTCTAGGGTCTAGAACACAACATTTCGGTTGCCTGACCTCACAGGGCATTTGAACCCAGTACCAACTTTACAACTTTTGTATGAGAATGGTGAAAATTTTTGTGAAGAGTAAGCTCTGTTCAAAAGAGATATATATTCACTAGCCTTAATGGCAAGTGAACACAATTCTTGAAGAGAAAGTGTGGCTTCAGATTTAGACAGTGGCAGGAGGAAATAAATCTGATCCAGTTGGAGTAGTTCATCTCCCGGCACATGAGGCAATGGCGAGTTTATGTACATTAACTCTGAGTTGCAAAGGAAACAGCTCGGATTCTGAGAGAGAATAAGGCTGGCTTTAACAGGTTGCCTCAGTTCTTGAAGCTTTCCATCTGGATGTATGATTTTGGTCGTCGGGTGCGGCCACCTCAAGGTTCCGACCTTTTTCATCGAGTATTGAGAAGAAGCACAAATACCCATCCTTTTTCAAGAGAATAAAACAGAGCTTTGAAGATAAGACAGTGGGACTAAGACTGGAATGGAGGAAAAGGATGTGGCATTGAGCTTTATATAGAAAACAAAAAGCAATGGCAAAGATGCTCTAAGACCAATAGTATCTTACAATTTTTTAGCAACAAAAAGTTGAATTTGTTTTTATGTTATAAAATTCAAGAAATGCATTAAATATGTGATTTGTGGCTGCTAAATAAAGCGAGGATAGATATGGTCAACGATAGGGTCAACAGGCAAAGGTTCTTTCAAGTCTTTTTATTAATTATTGTATTTGATACCATTGCTTTTCTAACTAGTTAACCGTGTTGTCCTAAAAAAATGTAGTTTGAAGGTTAAAAGAGCTTTATTGACTCCTTAATTAGTGGAAAATGATGTCATCGTCCCTCCTCCTTGAAGAAAACAAGACATCTCCCTTGTTAGGCATACCGGTAAGCCTATTTTTTGAGGCTCTTTTTAAGCATATAAAAGAACTTAAATACACTTTTTGAATATATGAAAATAGTCATATAACGAACAAGTCTTAGGAAGGACAGTCACGAACTTTAAAGGGTTTAGTCTCATGGACTATAAAATGGACGGAGATTACCTACATTCCAACAAAAAAATAGCCTTGTATTCAGAGAATGTGTTCAATGAACCCGAAAGAACCTGTGATATAACTCTCCAAATCCAAATTCCAACATATAACCAGAAGAATGCATATTCAATTACATGACTAGTTTTATTCCAATAAAGGGACTAACAAGCAAGCACATAAACAACCTAATATGATTACGCATCGCCTTCATACTAAAGCAGAAAAGGAACCTGGAACTTGCAAACTCTTTTCGTTCCAATTCCTTTCTCTTCTTGTCGATCAACTGCAACATGCAAGGAGGCAAAATCAGCAACAAACAATACAAAACAAAATTGCTAGTAAAGTGAAAGAAGGACACACGCTAAGGGATAAAATAATGACTTTATCAATGATCCATCATCTCAAAGATAACTCAACTGTGGCTATTAAATATAGACTGAACCACTGTGGAATGGCAAAAGACTTGTGTTTAAGGCTTCATTTGACCAGGCCTAGGTTTGATCCACCCTTACCCTTACTTAAAGAAAAAGTGTGCTCCTAAATGATTCACATAGTTACCAGATGAAGCAGTATATCTTCCCAACCACTAAATTCAAATTAAAGGCATATAAGCAGTCATTAATACTAGCATGGAATCACAAACAGAAAATAGCATGTTAAGTAATTCCTTGAGGAAAAGGCAACTGAAGACAACGCAACTAATTTTGATAATGGAATCTTTTAGAACAAAAGAAACAAAGAAAAATCTAAAAACAACTTAGACATGAAATGTGATTCGTTTACAGCTATGCAAGTTTAGCAAAATAACCATCTATCATACTATTTGGCAAGGGGAAAGGTACTAAGGCAAATAAATGGATAGGAAGAATGACTTTCATAGCTATTAAAACGCGACCTACAAATAACAAGACAGTAAAAGTAAAACTTAAGGAAATCAACCAGATTGGCGTACCCCCAAAATAATGTTGTAATAGAAGACGTCATCCCAAACCAATGAATCTACACAAAATAGTACCTTTTGGAAGGCAATCAGAGTCCAGCTGCCTAAGGACAAAGAATATGCCTTTATTCTATCAGTTCTTTCTTTTTTTCTTTAAGTCTTAATTTCTAATCCATCACCGAAAATTCTTTTCAACTACATTGCCTTCCTGAGTATAACTATTTGGAGAACTTTCAATTACATCAAATTAACCATATCCAAAACCTCTCCTTCCATTGCATCACTCAGATTATCTCCCTAAACATGTCTTGCGCATATAAATATACTAATTCATATCAGTAAAAAAACCCAAATAGCAAACAATACCCAGACCCCAAAATTGGCTCTTTTGACAGGAGAACAAGTGTTGATAAAGATATAGACTTAGATAAAGTTGAAGTCTTTTAACGTACCTGAAAAAGAATGAGAGATGGCCTCTAGAACTCAATCTTGAGCTCTTCTTTTTCATCAGAGAGGTAGTGAAGAATGTAAGGAGTGACACGAACAACAGCTACCCACACCCCAAACATGGCCACGTGTGCCTTCAACTGCTTCAAGGCTGCCGCCTTGTCTGGTTTGCGCATAAACATGCCTGGGAACATCGTTGCTTCTCTTTGATTTTTGTGTGCGCTGTAGAATGGAGTCTGCGTCAACGGAGAGAGATGCTAAAACCCTAGATATTGTTGGGGTTTTAGTGCTACAGAGAGGAAGAAATGTGGCACCTCAGGTGTTCATGGGCTTGGGTTTAGTTTTTTAAACCTAGGGTCGGATTGGACTGACCCCATCTATTGTTCGAAAATTAAAAAATTATAAAAAATAATTTTATATTAATATATATATTTTTATTATTTTTAAATTGGGAAATAAATTGTTTTAGCAAGATGATTGGGCTGAAGCTCGGTTTAAAATTTTATATTTGACTTAAATCACAAAATATTATTTAAATTATATATTTTTCTTAGTATCTAAATTTTTTGTCGGTCCGATACCTAAATTATTTCAAAAGTTAATCGTTAAAAATTATTTTAATTAATTATTTTGACACCTAACACTTTTAAATTAAAATTAAATTTAAAAATAAAAATTAAATCAAATCAAATTAAATTCAATTCAATTAAAACTTTTCAAATATATATTTTTACTCTGCCTCCCACCACCATTATTTTTTCTCTTTTAATACACTTTTAATTACCAATTTAAGAAAAATATAAAATTTAAATATCATTTGAAACCTTTATATCCTAAAATAATGTATTCCTTCTCATGATTATAGGCTATGTATAATATTAAAAAAATTTATGCTTATTCAAGTCTAATTTCATTTAAAATATGAGCCTCAAATTTTATCCAAATCTACTTATATTTGTATAAATAATTAATTAAAATCCATTTTAAGCCCACCCATATTTGTTAAAATTTGCAATGTAGTCTTATATACATTTATTTTATATGAATTACATAAAATATATTGTAAAGTAAAAACAAAACATGCCGTACTTGAGCTTTGAATGTTGGAGCCTAAGATGAACTCATATTTTAAAGGGATCTAATTTTTGTCAAGTTCATTTTTCTAGTCTCATACTACTGTCCAAAGCTCTCAAATTTCGAGCGAGACTATGGGCTTAGACTCTAGCATAGGCAAAATGGTAAGCCCATTTTTGGAAGCTCTTTTTTAAGTACATGCAAGAACTTAGTATACTTTTTAAGTATCTGAAAATAAACTGTAAATGGTAAGACACAACACTCTAGGGAGAGAAGTCAAGTTTGAGTTCTCTTCTTAGAAATGACATTATTAGGAGAGGCATCCACAAATTCCGAAGAGTTTAGTGTTGTAGATCATAAAATACATATGAAGAATACTTTCATTCCAACAAAAAAGATAGCCATATATTCAGAAAAAGTGTTGATCTTAGGCTGTTAGATCTCAGCATGTGAAAATCTGGAACATCACTGCAATATCCAGTGCTATCACTCTCAAAATCCAAATACCAACAGATAACCAGTAAAATGCATATTTAACTAGATATGCCTAGTTTCATTTCAATGAAAAGACTAACAAGCATGACCAAAGCAGGTACAGAAACAACCTAATGTGATTACACATCAGCTTCATACTAAAGCGAAAAAGGAACCTGGAACTTGCAAATTCTTTTCATTCTCCAGTTCTCTCCTTGTCAATCTACTGCACCAAGTGAGGAGGAAAAATCAGCAACAAACAAACAATACAAAACAAAATTGCTAGTAAAGTGAATGCAGGACACACACTAAGAGCTAAAAGAACGACTTTAACAATGATTCATTGTCTAAAAGATAACTCAATCGTGGCTACTAAATATCGACTGAACTACTAGTGGAGTGGCAGAAGACTTGTGTTTAAGTCTTCATTTGATAAAAAGGAAAAAATTCAGCAATAAACAATATAAAACAAATTTGCAAGTAAAGGCAGGACACATGCTAAGGGCTAAAATAACGACTTAAATAAATTATTCATCATCTAAAAGATAACTGTAGCTACTAAATATCAACTGAACTACAGGTGGAGTGGCAAAAGACGTGTGTTTAAGTCTTCATTTGACATCAGTCCTCGATTCAATCCCTGGACAACCCTTACCCTTTTGTCTATAAAAAAGTGTGCTATTGAATGATTCACATAGTTACTGAATGGAGCAAAATGTCTTCCCAACCACTAAATTCAAATTAAAGGCATCAATTGACTGATTATCTTAAGCAAGTATCACAGTAAAAAGCAAAAAACAGCACTCTACTTTAATTGCCACTATAAAGTTGTCATTAATACTAACATGACATCATAAACAAAGAATAGCACATTAGGTAATTCCTAGAGGAAAAGGCAACAAAAGACAAAGAAACTAATTTTGATAATCGGATCATTTAGAACAAAAGAAACCAAAAAATCTAAAAACCAGCCGTCATACTATTTGGCAAAGGGGAAGGCACTAAAGCACACTTAGGCAGATGTACAGGAAGAATGGCTTTCATAGCTATTATAACACAATCTACTAGTAAGAAGACACTAATCGTAAAACTCAAGGAAATCAACTATTATAATAGAAGACATCATCCCAAGCCAATGAATCTTACTCAAAATGACATTCAGAAAATTAAAAGTGCCCTTTGGAAGACAATCAGAGTCCAGCTTCCTATGGACAAAGAAAATGCCATTATTCTAGTAGTCCTTTTTTTCCCCCTTTCTTTCTTACTTTCTTTCTTTCTTTAAGCCTTAATTTCTAATCCATCACCCAGAATTCCTTTCCAATTACATTGCCTTCTTGAGTATAACTATTTGGAGAACTTTCAATTACATCAAATTAACCATATCCAAAACCTCTCCTTCCATTGCATCACTCAGATTATCTCCCTAAACATGTCTTGAACATACAAATACTTGCAAAAATAATTCATATATGTAAAAACCCACATAGCAAACAATACCCAATCCCCAAAATTTGCCCTTTTCTTAAATTACCTGAAAAGAATGAGAGGTGGCCTCTAGAACTCAATCTTGAGCTCTTCTTTTTCATCAGAGAGGTAATGCAGAATGTAAGGAGTGACACGAACAACAGCTACCCACACTCCAAACATAGCTACGTGGACCTTCAACTGCTTCAAGGCCGCTGCCTTGTCTGGTTTGCGCATAAACATGCCTGGGAACATCGTTGCTTCTATTTGATTCTTGTGTGTACTGTAGATTAGAGTCTTGGTCGATGGATAGAGGGGCTAAAACCCTAGATGTACTGGGGATTTTAGCGCTACGGAGAGGAAGAAATATGCAATTGCCTCTTTTAAATGGGCAAATATCCCAAAATACCAAAAAAATCAAAATTACCGGAAAGGACAAGTTTTAAAAATATTGACCGAAAGGTAATTTCCCAAAATCGCGTCACGTCGCCAGCGCTTTTTTGAAAGCGACCTAAAGCGCGTCCAGGAGGGCGGCTTTTACCTCAATAAAAACGCCCCACGGTAGCTTTCTTCGAGGTGGCCAGCGCCGACACGCTTTTAGCCATTTTCCCAAAATGCGCTTACGTGACGCTGCTTTTGGGGATTCTTTCCGTCAACTTGCAATGTGAAAAATGAAATAAATTTTTGGGCGTTAGTCTCGGCAAAATAATTTTGAGAGACGTTTGAAACAAACCGTGACCGAAAACGCTTCCACGTGGACGCTTTTGCTCTGATGGTCTCGCACAATTATTTTGAGGAGGCGTTGCAGAACAAACCGTGGTAAAAACGCCCTACGTGGACTCTCTTTCTTTATAGTGGTCTCCGCAAAATTATTTTGAGAGACGTTTAAAAAACAATGGCAAAAATGCTTCTAGCAGGTGCACTATTACCAGAGTAATCAAAAGCGCCCCACATGGACGCGCTTTTGCTACATGCTATCCGCAAAATTAGGCTATAATCACCAAATTTCATTCTCGGTTATGAAAAGCAAATTCAAGCAAAAGGAAAAAAATTGAAAATGAGTGAATGTATTAATCTTTGTTATTTACTACGATGATGAAGTCGTGACACAAGATGGTGTTGTTTTCTTATCGGAGAACACAGCGATTGAGTTTTAATCGAACGTCGATTTGGTAGAACTTCACAAAAGAATTAGGCATAAAATATTCTAACAACGCTAATGAAAGTTCAAATTATTAAGTATAGATTTTGCACTTTGGTTGATCCGGTGAGATATGACTCATTCGACATCAAAGGTCCCTGAGCCTTGAGGCAATGGTGGAGACTCATCTTGCCGATGGTTCACCCTATATCGAGGTATATGTAGAATTTTCATCTCCAAGTGATCTCGTCACGACCTCAATATCTAGTATCGTTCGAGGGAATACACGACCCCAAGTCGACACTCTGTAAGTGGGAGGCAAAACACAGAAGTGCCCGTGTGCGGTGGTAGTATGGAAAACATAACCCCTGCACGACACTCGGTTGGTGGATGGGACATGCATATTCGTCATTCGACGTCGGATGACAGAAATACGTATTGGGGGACATCATCAACTTCTAGTGGATGGCAATCCACATACGATTGGGATCTTTACGAAAGATGTTTAAGGAGGGATGATGTATTACCGACGACATCCACCAGCGAGGGCCCTCGTTTGTTGCGAGTTATGGAGGATCGGACGACCTAATCCGATGTGGATCCACCTCGGGCCGGGCTGACGATGCGAAGTTGGATTATTTTTCGACCGGAGCCCGCTCCAATTGTACTGAAGATGTTGAGGCGGCTCGACGAAGAAGAAGAAGATCCGCTATTCAGGCATACTCACCTCCAGTAGACATGCATAATGTCGATCTATTTCAAGATGAGGCATTGGAGTTTCCTGAACTACCACACCGGACGCGTGACCGTACAAATTCTTTGTTGGATTCGGACCAATTAGAAGTTGGTAACCAGTTTTCCAACAAGAATACTTTTCTTGGTGCATTGAAACAATACAAGATCGAACGGGGTTAACTACACTATGGTTAAATCAAAGCTCGATAGGTACGAGGCGAAGTGTGCAGTGTAAGACGGCACATGTTCATGGAAAATCATGGCGTCGTTGAGGAAAAGGACGAGGATGTGGGAGGTGAAAAGTATAAAGGTCCGCATACATGTCTTACTGAAGACAGTACCACTATGTGTTCAATGATTTGAATAACACTAATATTATGTAATGTTGCATTATTTAACGTGCTTGCTGTTGTGTGTAACACAAGATCATCCGAGGATGGATTCGGACATGTTGGTGGTTTAATAATCCCGACGGTGAAGGCCGATCCCAAACTACGATTACCCACCTTTAATTGGCAATATTCAGCCAAATGGGGTACACGCCTCTTCTGAAAAGGCTTGGATAGCCAAGCGGAATATGTTGGAAAAGTTGCACGTCGGTGGGACACTTCATATAATGGAAAGTGTCGTCTCTGGTCTCCACCTCTCTATCAACGCTACCGATCAAAGCGGGTCCAACTTGAACCCCTACTATCGTGGCACGTGCAAAAACCCGCTTCCGCAGTAATTCTCGATCAATGGCGATGGGGACCGGGCATGTTGCGAATATAACATTGCAACACCCGATCTACGATATTTAAAAATTATAAAATTCAAAATTAATTAAAATTGCATAATTAAAAAATTTAATAATATTGAAAAATTAACATTCAAACTTACCATTTTCATTTGCTCGACGGCAATGTGCTTGTCGTCTAGGCGACATAATTCCCCGGCCATTGTACTCCGATAAAGAATTTTTAAATTTTCCAAAAAATAGATATATTAAAAAATTATAAAGGGCTTTTTCGTAAATAGTAAAGGACTATTTTGAAATTTGAGCGTAAATTTCAAGGACTTTGAGAGAAACTTGAGAGCAAATTGAGAGAAAATTGAGAGATAAATGAGAAAGGATTGAAGTGTGAAAAAAATGAAGGGTTGGGGGGTATTTATAGTTTTTTTTTTTTATCACAGGGCCAACGGTCAAAAAAAATTGATCAGCAGACGGCTTAAAGCGTGTCCACTGGGGCGCTTTTGGCCACCTCAAGAAAAGCGCCTCGTGGGAGCGTTTTGAGAGGTAAAAGCTTCCTCGTGGACGCGCTTTTAGGTCGCTTTCCAAAAAACGCTACCGACGTGGACGCGATTTTTGGAGAAATTACCCTTTCCGGTCAATATTTTTGAAACTTGTCCTTTCCGGTAATTTTTAATTTTTTTTGGTATTTTTTGGATATTTGCCCCTTTTAAATTATCAAAATTTGTTAGTTTGTTATCTTAACCAACCTTATCCATACCTAACCAGGAATAAATTATTAAAAATTATAATTATTAAAAAAGAATTACCTGTTAATCTGTTGGTTAAGGTGTTCATCGCTCTAAGTATAGCTTGAGTTTGAGTCGCACTAATTACATTACTGATAAAGCTTTATCTTGTCTCGTAATTGACCCAAAAAAAGAGTTTTATAATTCCAATAACAATGATCTTAACTCAAAATTCAGAAAAAAAATTAACCCTCAATAGTTACACATTGTATAATTTGCTCTTCTTTTTTAATGAGAAAATATGAAAATTATTATCTTAAATTTTAATGCTTCTATTTTTGGTATATTTCAGTTGAAAACTTTTTTTTAATTTTTAGATGAAAGAGTCACAAAAAAGGTTAAGATTCACTCCATTATTTTTCATCCATTAATATCCTATATAATGATCATCACCATTCATATGTGTAGGATCCATATAGAACTCATCTATTAAATGTAAAAATTTAACTTGTGATTTTTTATTCAACATACGTTAAATATTAATGAATGCAAAAAATAATGGAGTGAAGCCAAACCCAACAAAGAAAAAACAAATTACTCAATGTGGAAGCATTGAGGGATAATTTCGTTTAGAACAAGACTAAATTGACACAATATATAAATATTGAGGGTTAAAGTTATTATTATTTTAGTTTTAAAAACGGTCACCTCATCTTCCTGTCAACCATTTAACGATTAGTGACCAAAAGAGAAAAAAATCGAATAGTTGAATAATCAATTTGTAACTTTTTTTTATAGTTGGGTGACAAAAAAATTACTATATTATTTACCTAAAATACTTGAATGCTAAATGAAAAAATAATATTTATTTCTAAAATGTGTCAATACAAGAACCAGTACATTAAACTATAATTGTAATAATATACAAGGAAAACAATGCAATAAAAAATACAGAACCTATAGGATTTCAATAAGCAAAGCCCAAGCAGGATAGACCAAAAGAAGAATAATCCCAACTGTGTTTGATATTCCATGTGCCTTTGTGAATGAATTTCTGAACCCACCTGACGCCCTGACATGTTGTTGAAGTAAGTAACAAGCAATGGCAAGGCATATTATTACCCCAACCAAGCTGCTTCTTAACGTGCTTGAGAATAAGCTAGGAGCAACCACTATTAGAAGAACCAATGCTGCTGGTAATTCCAACCAATCTGCACCCAAGTTGGTCAACTAATTATCAAAACAAGACAATGTGGCCAACAAGTACCTCGAGCAACAAAGGATACAGAGCTAACAAACTAGTAACTAAGTAGATCAAGTAGACCAATGCACTGGTAGGGCCAAATGCTAGGTATAAGTTCGGCTCTCATCAGGAGCGAAGCTAAAAAAAATTGGTTTAGGAAGGGCTAGATATGAAATATAAATTTTTAAGACTAAAATGCAATTTTACTTTCGTACTAATATGTAATTTTATAAAAATTTAAGAGACTAAATGAAAAATCCACAGCTTCTTTGCCCTTGGCTCTCAGTTCTAGCCATCTATAGTTTTTGTTTGGTCCCTGTATTGTAGTAAAATTCTCACTTTGGCCTTTTTACTATTGTCTACACATTCGTATTTGATTGGCTTAAATTGCCTTATGGATTCTTTAAAGAAAATGATTAAGAAATTAACATGATGAACGAAATAAAAGCAAAAGAGGCAAAATGACTTTAAAGGGACCAAAATAGGTATTAAGTCTTTTCGTTCCTTTATAGCCGTAAACTATTTTATTTTCTTATTCCTATTTACTCAAGGCCCGACACATTTAGAAAACGGCCTTATTTTTTATTCAAACTCATTTTTTATCTAATATTTTTCTCCAAAATCTCTCACTTTTCAAGTGAATTTTCGGATTTAGACAAATAACTCAATCTATGATTTAGTCTAACTTAAACATAGGAGCGTGTCTAGAAGCACAAGCTCCAACTCTCTCGAAGCTCACAGGGATATTCGACCCTTTGAACTTAATCTTCCATATCCTCCCGAAAGTTATATTCGGGCCAAATCCGTCATGGAGAAAGACATCGATATAGTGAAACAAGCATTATATGTACCCGGGAAACGTCTAGGGAAGAACAAGCGCAAAACAACTGCAACAAAAGCAATCCATCTTCCAATGTCGCCCCTGCAACGACCAAAATAGTTCATTAACACTTGAGGTACAAGAATGAATCGTGTTTTTGCTCAAAACATGGATTTGTTTTACCTGAAGGCGCTGAAGAGTATCCCAGGAAGACTCAAGAAAATATATGGGATTAATAGTGTTGTAAGTATATTTGTTTTCCAATGTGTTCGGTCCAAGATTAATAAGTAACTGCATTAAACCACAAGGAAGAGCTTAGTAAACCATTAGAATTCCTTAACCAATTCAAACTCAACTCGATTCGATTTGATTATAAAAAGTCAATCTGAATATGAATTAATTCACACCCAAACGGATGAAACTTAAAACTATGCAAAGGCAAAATTATTGCAGCCCGAAATGACCAAATCTAAAACCCTAAACGACCTAAACATAAAATGATACGAACTTGTAACATTCGACTTTAAAAACCTTGAATCTCAAACATGGCAAGGGCCCTGACCCTCTTAAAATGTAAAATTTTACTTTTAAACCTTTAAATTTTACAAAATTTTAATTTAGTAAATGGTAGAATTACACTTTATCCCAAAAATGATAAATTTTAAATTTTATCCTTTAAATATTATAAATATATAAATTATTAAAATTGTAAAATTATATTTTAGTTCTAATAAAAATATAAACTTGATTCTGGCTTCCACAAAAAATTTTTAGCTTCGCTCGACACCGAATAACTCTAATCTAAAACAATGTGAACTCGAAACAGTCCTTTTCAAAAAATTGAAACTCAAGCTCGAACAAACTCAACTTGATCCTAAAAGGTCAACCTAAATTGAATTAATTCAAACCTAAATTGACCGAACTTGAAACTATCCTAACCCAAAACAATCCAAAACAAATTCAAAAAATTTTAAACTCAAATTCATCAGAGTAAAAAACGACAGAGTATTACAGAGTATCAAACTGTTAAATCTGTATAATCCTTTAATTCGTACCAAAACTCATGAACTATTATATTCAATCTAACAGCAGAAAACTACCAGATATCTTGGGATTTAATTAAGCGTAGAGAAAAATCTGGGAATAAAGTTATGAACAAAAGAAAGAGATAAAAAGAGAAAGTGGGCATACATGGCAGCAAAAGAAGCGATCCATTCAAGAAATGAAACCCCAAATCCCAAAGAACCCAATTTGATGGCATGATTTGCAAGCTTTTTAGCAGCAAAGACTAGCTCCTTGTAATCAGAACTGAGCTGATAAGTTGCTTCTTGCTTAGTCCTCATTGCCAAGTAACTCATCTTTTTCCAATCACTATTGATTGACAAATAGTTTCAGTGATTTACAAAGAAAGGAAATTGGATAATAAAAAAAAAAAAGAAGAAGCGAAGCTTACAAGTTATCATGGGTATGGAGATGACAAAGAGTTGACAAATGGAAAGCCTGCAAAGTGGTGACCAATGCAAAGCATACAAGTGTTATGAGGGAAAGTATTTAGGTAATTTTGGCAACATTAGGTGCCACGTGGAGAGAAATGGTTACTTTGGATTTTTTTGGACGATTGTACTTTTTTTAACATATAGATTTATTACACGTGGAAAGAGTATAAGCAAAGACTCAAGAAAGCTCAGGAAAAGAAAACAAGGAATAAAGAGCTTAAGCCACGCCAAAATCCCTATCCAATGAGAGGACAAATCCTAGCCTCCCTTATCCACCGGTCACCGTCGTGAACGACGGAAGAAAGTGAGAGAGTGATTAGGGCCGTCCAAGAAAACAGAGGCTGTTGTACCCACCGTTGGTAAGTCTGCCACCAATAGGGAGTCGAAACCATGACGAAGTCCAAAAGAGGGCCAGCACCAAAGTTTTAAGAATTAGGGTGATCATCAGTTTTTAGGATATCGATTTCATTGATTTCTACAATTTAATAAAATGAATTATCAAAAAAAATAAAAATATATATAGAAAATCAGTTTAATCGATCAATTGATCCAATCTCTTATTTCGACTAATTCTTAATTCGATTAACCGATTTAAATTTAAAAACAATAGCAAGCATCATCGTGGAGTCTGTCGAAACCATCGATAGAGAGGTCACGACAATGAAAATGGTAACAATAACCTGTCATTACAAATTTATATAATATATAAATTTTAAATAATATAAAACATTACAAACTGTCAACAACCTCTTGACTTAGTGACAAAAACATTTGCATTGTGACATGAAAGTTTGAGTTTAATCATTAGTAACCCTATCCTTACCCCTTTATCAAAAACTTAAAAATAGATTGGGTTTGGCTAGGCTTTAACCTTTAAATGTTTAAATCCGAACTTGGCTCATATTTTAAATTCTTCTATTTTTTGTTTAAATCTATTTTTCGAGCCTAATATTTTTTCTAAATTTTAAGGGAGCATTTAAATTTGGACGAGTAGTCCGACCTGTAAACAAATATAAAAGAAAGTAGATAAAAACCTATAGAGATAAATAGTTAGTTTTTTTATATGACCAATATATCTTCATGATCATTTTATAATACATGAAAACTAATTTAAGGTTAACCCTTTTTAACAATATGGTTTTCAAAGTTAAAATATAATTTCTCTACATGAAAATGGTACATACCTAACCACCATACCCAAGTGTGCTTGATAACATAATCTTATGGAAAAAATTAAAAATTAATGTAAGGTGAATGTTAAAACTTCAAAGAGAAACTACTTGCATCAAGAGATATGGTTGCTTCACGTTGACTATATTATTGATTTTAAAGAATGTGCAAGTACATGAAAAAAGGCAAAATGTAACTGCAATGTGCTGTACATGAAAAGGGAGCTGGACGATGATGCCACAAAGAAATATTCCTACAAACAATATTATATTCTATGTTGTTAACAACAGTGCACATGATCAAGGGTTGAAAGAAGGGTAGTAAACAACAAAAACAATTCTGGCCTACTTCCTATTGATCTTTGGCATAAGTCAAAAGCATATATAAGGTAAACTTACCATGAAAAGCACTGGGATTTAATCACAAAAAATAGTTTAGATGCAACCTCAGCCAAATGGGGAAAGCATCATGCATATTGTCCGTGTTATACAAGGTTGCGATTATGGTGGTTCGTGACGGTTTATTCAGAAGGCAAAGAGTCATAGGTGGCTGTGGGTAGTCATAGGAGGAGGTAAGATGATAGTTGAGTGTATGAGTGTAATAAGAGAAGCGAGATATTCAGTTTCTTAATCTTTGAAGGTCTTAAAAAAGGGTGTCGTCATTCCTTCCTAAGACACCATATACCATTTCTGGAGCTTAATCGACCTATTCATCTACTTACCTTGTAGATATAAATTTTCATATCAGAGCAATAAATAAATTGATGTATGATTGGCAAGTATTATGTTCATACCAAGAGTGTTGACACTATATATATACAAACTTCAAATGTTGTTGACTATGTGTACAAACTTCAAGGTATAGGCCCATAAGCCTCGTTTCCTGCATTGCAGGGGAAGCACAAATGGATGGTTCTCTATATATCCTACTCTCTTTGCTTTCATTGAAGACACACAAACAAACCCAATGCTATGTAGCTGCCCCCACGCTCATGAGGTTGTTTTAATGGAGGCTTCGTTTCTTGGGCCACTTTGCTTTCCAAGTTTGGTGAAGAAGGCCGATTTCTAAGGTTGCAAACTTGGCCTTTTATTAGTAAGGTTGCAAATTTGACTTATTTTAGGTTAATTCATCCTACATCCTTAAACTATTTTTTATAGTTTATTAGTAAGGTTTTTAGACTTTACAAGTAAGTTTAGTAGATTGATAAGTGCCCTGTAGAGAGTAAAATATTAAAACATTAAATAATTTTGATAAAAGACATGATAATTTTTAAGACTGTTTGCAAAATAAATAAAAAATACACTATCAATGTATCAAATACCGACCATTTATATTTTATATTAATTTTTAAACTTTAAAATATTCTAATTAAATTATTACGATATAATTATTATATCTATCAACCGAGCAATTCAATTAATACCATTAACCCAAGGACTTATCATCTCAAGAAAATAAATATAGAACAAATAAGTTTTCTTCTTCTTCTTCTTTTTTTTTTTTGTGCAAAACAATTTTTTGAAAGTTTTACTATTACAAATATAGTATATTTATAGGTACAATACAAATATATTTCTAACCAATTACAATATAAAATCAAATTAGTATAAAGTACAATAAATGAAGAACCGAATTAAATCGAAAAGAATCGGACAAAACCACACATAGCATACACACAATGTGATAATAGAGACCTATATATCACAGTTGCGCATGATGAGACTCAAACCTGAGTATTCAAGCAGAGACTGGCAAGGGCCTTTCCCCCTTAACAAATGGTAGAAATGCTATTCAAGGACCTCCAATATGTTAAATATTAAATTTAAGCATTTTAAATCTTTAGTTAAATGAAAAAACTTAAAATTTTGGTACCTCTAACTTTATACTTTAGCTCAATATGCAATATTATACATAAACTTTGATTTGATGCAGTTATACAAATGAAGTTTAATTGTGGTTTATATGTATAAATGAAACTTTCATTTTAATTCACTTGTACACATTTAAAGAAATGTATATATATATTTATATTAAATTAATACAATTGTTTGTGTATACAATTTATCAACATAAAATGATGTTAATTCGATGATGTTACTGGTAGGGGTGATATCCGTTTGGTTTGTCGAGTTTTTGGAATTTTTTTAATGATCCATCATAATTTGGTTGGGCTCAGTTCGATTCTCGATTTTTCCATATTAATTTTTGGTTTTGGATTTTTAAACTTATTTTGACAAAAAGAGTTTTGTGTTATGACTTTTGAATATTATTCGATAAAATTTATGTCTTTTTCATAAATATTTCTAAAAAAAATATTTCAAGAACTTTTAAATTATTTTCACTATTATATATATAATTATTTATTTTTATCATAAAATTAAAATTAATTATATATTAAATAAAAATAGAATTCAATTTTGGTTTTGAGTAACCGTGATCCGTCCAAACACTTCGATTCAGGCCGGTTTTCGTTTTTTCTTGCTCAGCCCTAGTTATTAATGATTTTTAAAAATTGAATCAAATAAAATCAAAATTTCATGTATAAAATTACACACAATCAAGATTCATATATAACATTATACATTGAATCAAATTTGATATATAGTTTTAATGTTTATACTTAACCAAAGTCACCATTATTACCATGAATAATGCATGAAAAAGATATATATATATATATATATATATATATGAAACCCTAAATTAATCAAAGCAAATTATCTTCCTGATCTTCTTTGTGATTGTGAGAATGAAGTGTTGGTTAGTCCATGATTCTTGAATATTTTTGTTTGTTTCTAAAGTTTGAGAAGAGAAGCAAGCCATGTGTAAACGCACTAACAATGGCTCCAATTCCTTGAAGATCAAAGAGTATGGTCCAATAATTAAGCTGCAAAAGAGAGACAGTTGTAGAGCTAAAAGTGGATCTTCCATTGGTGCTAGGGTTATTAGGGATCTCTTCTTCTCCATCTGTGGATCAATAATAGATCAATGTTGGGACCCCAATTTTTATTTTTATTTTTCATCTGCTCAAGAGATATCGAAAGAGCTGTGAAATGGGTTTTTGAAGACAAAATATTTGAAGCAAAATTGTTGGGATGGGACCTAAGTTAGTGCATTAGTGAAGAGTGGCAAGAATTGTAGGGATAGTTTGTGTTGTTTAATGTTGATTTGTCTCTTTCATGTTTTCATTATTAATGTCTATTTCTAGAACAAAGAAAACATGATGGAACGGGTAGTAATACTTTATTGGTCAAATTTTGTTTTTGTCCCTGTATTATGCTCAAATTTAATATTTAACCCTCGTATTTATGTACTATTTTAATTAAAATGTTGACATTTTTTTTTTTTTTTGGTATGATCAAAGTTTCCTTCAAGTTTGTTTCATGAACCATTAAAACTAATCTGGTTCATGATTGTCTCTATTAACAATGTTGTCTCCAAAGTTCGAACCCCTAAGAATGCAATGAGCCTTACCGCTACATCTAACACTTGTCGGTAATCCCATCTATCATTTTAGCTAAAATAATTAATAGTGTTAATTATTTGAATATAATCGAATTATATCAACAGGGATTAAACCAGGGGCGAATATGAGGGGCGTAGACTCCCCAAATGGAAATTTTCTATTTAAGTCCCTTATAAAAATGATTAAATTAAAAATTAATGAATGATAAATTTGTATTTTGTCTCTTTTCAAAAATGATAAAATTATGTTTATTCACGTCAAAAATGATGATGAAATAATAAATTAGTACATTATAATAAAATTATGTTTTGACCCCTCAAAAATTTATTATTCAATTCTGCTCCCTAAATGAACTTTTAAAGTCGCTCCTGAATTAAATCCCAAATTTGAGCATAGTAAAAGAGCCAAAAATCATAATTCGACCGACTTTAATTTTTTTTTATCAGGTCCCTACTTTATTTCTAAATATCTATCTATATATAATATGTTTTGGCCTATATATAATATCATACGATTAAAAATGATTTGTCTAGTTTGGAAAGCAAATACTAGTGATGGGCTGACCACCAAACAATTTTGCACCTCTTCTCAATGTTTCATCAAATGAGAGGAAAAAACTATGGCAGAAAAAGTATATGTGAGTACGTAATGTCATGGAGTAGTTCAAAAGTGGAGTAATGTGACAATCATTGAAACTAAGCCATCACTCCAAAAGGATCTTGATTGCCAAATTATGGCTAGGATTGAATCATCCCAATAAACCCCATTATGGAGATCTCTTTTAAGGTTTGAAAGTGATATCAACGAACCATTAAGGTTCATCCACCACTTACTTTAGTGACGAGCAAAAGGAAAATCTCCCTCTATATATGATCATCAAACATGGGTTTTTTCTTAGATTATGACGTAGCAATATGCATTCTCTGGATTGTAATGGTTGATTCATTAGCTTATGGTATTGTTATGAGAATTATTGAATCTCTGTAATATAAACATGATGTAAGATAAGTCTATCTTTCCACTAATGACGGATGAAAAGGCTAGGAACCTTCGAGAGAAGTTTCAGCTACAAAACTTTGTTAAAAGGTTGATGGGTGAAGTAGAAGTGTCCATAGGTTAGGCCCACTCAGCTCGTTCGAAAAGTGAGAGGATTTGAGTAAAAATATAGGTTCGAAAAATAGGATCGGATAAAAAATAAAACCCGTTTAGAAAATGGGTCAAGTCTCGGGTAAAGTTTTTTTGGCCCGGACTTGGCCCTAATATGCAAAAAAGAAAAACTGTTTTTTTTACTGTTTTGTTGCTATTTTCTTGTTGTTGTTTTTTACTATTTTGCTACCATTTCACTATTATATTGCTATTATTTTATAGTTATTATTTGGATAATGTATAACTCTTGTTTTATTGTTAATTTTATTACTATTTTAGAGGCATTTGCTTGTTAATTATATTTAAATATACATTTTTTAAAAAAATTCAATTTGTTGGGAAATATTTATTTTAATGTTTTAGTATTTTGATGTTATATATATATATATATATATTAAAATTTATATAAAAAAATTAATATGTATGGGTTGGATCGGGTTCAAGTCTTAGTATTTTTATTTAGGTCGGGCTTAGGTAAAATTTTAAGCCCATTTTTTGAGCTAGGCCTAGCAAAAGGGCCTAAAATTTTGGTTGGGCTTAACCCGACCATGGACACCTCTAGAGTGAAGTCAAAAATTGTTTTAGGGGATTAGAAATGAATAAAAAATTTTGAAGGCCAAATTAAATACAATCTTACTATTATGTTAACTTGTGATTTTCTAAAAATTAAATGGACTATATGGAAAAAAATATCATTTTGAGAGGCCAAGGCCTGTGCAATATCAGTCAACCATAAACCCCCAGTTAGTGGATCTAATCCTCCACGAAAAGTAAGAAATTTGGCATATTTTGACCAATTCAAGGTAAAAAATGGGGTTACTCCTCGGCAAAATTCGGATAAAATTGAGCCAAAATATCACAATTCAAGATAAATTCACGGAAAAGTAAGATCTCTTTAGGGTCTACTCTAATATTTAGAAATTGATTTATTGGTAAAGATAAATATACTTGATGCCCCGCACAAGAAAGGGACCCAAGCCCCAATAACCCAACTAAATGGTGATTCAATTGCCCCCTCCCCTTGCCCCTGAGATGTAGATGCTACATATAAAGGTGAAGATAAAAGATTTTAGTTTTATAAAGTTTAGGATATAATAACATTTGAAATTTATTTTAATAATATTCCTTATACCATTTATGTTGAAATACAAAAGAAGTATTTTATAGAAAAATTTCAAAGTCTAAGTCAAAAGTAAACAACACTTGTTTAAATTAATTGTAATCTTACCATGTGTCTTGAGTTAATTAAAAAGTATTGGAAATGTTTTAAAGTGTTCATAGAATAAAAATAAGCATTTTAATGGTTAAGTATTGAGACCTTTTTAGCCTTGTTAGAGTGGTAAAATATTGATACATGTTTTTGAGGTAGTGATACCTAACCCAAAAGTATTGATATTTGCCTTAATGGCATCGATACTTTCTTCTGTCTAAGAGTTGTTTTTATCAAATATATTAATATATGATTGTGCAGGTAGGGATGGCAATGGAGCGAGGCGAGGACAGATGTTGCTAAATCCACCACCGCTCCATAGTTGGCATGCTCTACTCTATTATCTGCCCTGCTCCACTAAGGATGTATAATATTAAAAAACTATGTACTACCACCTCCATAGATGTCGAATGCATTTGTCATTACCTCAACTCACTCCACTTTGATTCAGTTTAATTTCTACTACTTATTTTTAATTTTTTTAAAATTCAACTAAATATTTAAACATAATTCTTTAAAAAAATTTAACATAAAATATATAGATTTTTATATTATATATTATTGCATTTTTAACCTTTTAATAGTTATATATGTACAAGGATAAAATAGTAATTTCATATATTGGAGTGGCGGTGGGTGAGGCAAGTAATTACTATAACTGCTCCATACCCACTTTCCAAAAGAAAAAAATTTCACCTCGTTTTGCCCTGTACACACTTTTCAAACAAAAAAAACCACTCCATTTGGAGCGAAACAATTCGAAATTCCTTAGACAGTTCGAATTTTTCCATTCCTATGTGCAAAGCTATAATAACTCACACATTTAATGCTCCAGAACGAGTAAAATCTACCTTCAAGTCACCTAAACAACTAGAGTCTTGTAACACTCCGACGAAGACAAAAGACAAGTTTCAAAGATCAAAGAGCATATATTTTATGATTTTATTTATTTTTGTTCTTCTTATATCCAAACTTTGTACATAAACACTTGTTGGGTAAAGTTTCTTTTCTTTCATTCAAGTGTTTATTTGTATTTAAGAGAGCTTAAATTTGGCACAACCCGATATGATCTGAACTTGAATCCAAATTTACCTATACTAAAACTATCCAAACCTAAAATAATCCGAAACCAAAACAAACTGGATTGGAAGTGATTCGAATAAACAAGGGCTAAGTCTGAATTCTTTTTCTAAAAAGTTGAATTTGAAATATAAATTTTTGAGAGAATTAAAATGTAATTTTATTATTATATTGACATAATATTTTACAATTTCTCAAGAGTTAAACTATAAATTTTTCAATTTTTATGGGTCAAAATTGAATTTTGCATTTTAAGGGAGATAACGTGAAATTTAACATTGGATTATTTCAAAATTTTGCTATTTCTAAAAAGACTAAAAGAACAAATTACTATATGAGGAGGGCCAAAGTCTCATTTAGAGATATTAGTGCGCCTGGCTAGCCTGAGTCTAAGCTCGGTCTATCCAAACTCATCCAAATAACTCATTTTATTATTTAAAAAATAATATATATATATTTAAATTTAATTAAAATATATAATAATAATAATATAAAATTATTTTTAAACAATAAAATGAGTCGTTTAAAAGTTGTACACACTCATACATATTATATATAATAATTATTGATTTGTCTCACTAACAAGATATTTGTATACGAGAAAGGATTGATAAACGATTGCCACATCATCTATATCCTTTCCAATAGATTTATGCCACATCACATTTTTATCCCGAATTTCACATTTTATCTTGAATTTCAGGATTTTAATTTGGATTTGATTTTTTTTCAGGATAAAAATGTTAAAATTCAAGATAAAAATACTGATGTGACATAAATCTATTGAAAATGGATACAGATGATGTGGCGTCACTGTTTCATTTAATCCTTTCCTATTTATATACATCGCCATTTCCTTAAAATCAGAATCATCATATATTTCGAAATTTTGTCTCACACGTTGCTAATATATATATATGAATGATTATGCAATCAAATGGTGTAAAAGATAATAAGTATATAAATATGCATTTGGGTTTGTGCAAATCTTGTTCAGGGTATGGGGACATGTTATTAGAAATTGATCACCATCGACACTTCCTTTTTGATACTGTCTGGCTTTTGCTTACCATTTCCTCATATCTTATAAACACTTCAAAATATAATATACCGAATGCCACATGCCATCATCTTTCTCATATCCATTTCCTCATATTTCACTTATTTTCTTGCTTCATTTAGCTGATTTGTTGGATGCATAGCAGACAATTACGACCTAAGCTTTCTATATGCTATAAACAGTAGCCAAGTGTCCAATATATTTATATATATTAACTTTTCAAGATTACATCAGTTGATAGGTTGGTATTGTTTTTTATTTTGATGAGCCTGAATGTTTAAGTTTGCATAAAGAAATGACAGGTTCAATAAAGGGGAAGCGCCTCATCGGATCAAACCATACATGGTGCATAACTACCTATCAAGAAAATGTAAGCATTTTTATTTGGTAGAATTTGAACTCATACCGGTATTGTTACGTATCCACTACTAATTAATCTAGCAAAAATCATGTCCAAGCACAATATTGACCCGTTGAAAGATTCGTCTGCTTCCGAAGAACAACACCAACTTCTACAAAAGGAGTCAACTTCCTCTCAACAAAAAATGCCCTTTTTTGTTGAAGAGAGGTTGAATCCTTCCAAAAATGTCTTCGAACTATCATTACACACGCAACCCGATCCAACAAGATTCGTTCGTTCTATTAAACCTTTTTCAAGCAATCAAGCTCTCACTACACCAAAATAGACTTTTAGCGGTGTTTTTAAGCGCCACTAATACTATTTTGGTGCTTTCAAAAGTGCCGCAAGCGCCACTAAAACTATTTATGCAAAAATTAGCGCGTTTATTGTAAAAAACGCTAGAAGTCTTGACTTTTAGCGGTACTTTTATAAGAACGCTAAAGTGGTGTCTTTTAGCGGCGTTTTCTATAAGCGCGCTAAAGACCACGCTTTTTACGCTTTTATAAACGCAACGCTTAAAGACCCCACCTTTAGCGGTCTTTTTATAAAACGATGCTAAAGGTTGGGCCTTTTAGCGGCGTTTATAAAAGCGCCGCTAAAGCGTGGTCTTTAGCGGCACTTTTATAAAAACCGCTAAAGACACCACTTTTAGCGGGTTTCTTGTAAAAGCGCCGCTAAAGGTGTGGTCTTTTAGCGGCCTTTTTTGTAAAACGCCACTAAAGGTGTGGTATTTTAGCGGCGTTTTTGTAAAAGCGCCAATAAAGTTTAGCGGGTTTTTTGTAAAAGCGCATTAAAGGTGAAGTCTTTTAGTGGCGTTTCTAACAAAACGCCACTAATTTGCACAGATTTGCGATCTTTGTTTTCTGCAATATCCCACCCTCCCCGCATTAAAACCAACCAAAAAAGAAGAATTGCATATAATTCCAACCCAAGGCAAAAATAAAACATTTAAATCTCACCAAAAGCATTAAAGCTAAACGATACTTCAAATTTAATAAAAGATATATGATATTTATTAATAAATGAAGCATAATTCAAACAATTTTACAATAATGTTAATCAGTAACAATGTTAAAAAAATCTTACAACAATAAAAAAATGTCTAAGAGGCGGCTCTGCGACTCTCATGGAACAATCGCATCATAGTCTGCATTTGTGGTGGAGTTCTTCATACTTTCATTACTGCTCTGCCTCTCCTGGCTGCCGCCTCCACTCTAAGTTGAGCAATATGCTCGCCTCTCTCACTTCTTGCCTCCGCCTAAGCTCAGAAATTTGCTCACCGTGTTCGCTTCCATCGAGATATCTGGTCTTTCGGTCTCGAACTTGAGATGAGATTGACTCCGGAAGGCATGTATTGCCGGGAGCCGAATCAAAATATTGAGTCGGGGTAACACCTGATCCTTGACATCGAACTCGACCATACCTTGTAAGACCCAAAACATTAGTGATAATTTTGTTATAAATATGCTCAAGATTAACAAAACTATCAATCAAGCGATTGTACCTTTTAGGACCCAAAACATCAATAATAATTACATTATCAATCTCCTCGAGATTAACAGAATGTCGAACAAAGCAACCGCTTCATACTCCGCTTTCTTCTCCTTTAGTTTATCGTAATAAATCAATAAAAAGTTAGAAACGAAATATATAATAAAAAGGAATGGAACATAACTTAAAATTATAAATTTAAAACTACAAACGATGAATTAAATTATTGTAATTAAACATTATAAATATTTATAATAAATCAAATTTTATTAAGTAAATATACCAAAATTTCTGACCTCGGATGTCATCGGAGATCCATCCTTCTTCCTATGCATAATGTCAAAAAATTTGAAGGCGTCCAACTTTTGACTGACGAAACTTCCTACATTATAGCGAGAAAAATATAATTTAATAGTATAAAGTAATTAATATTTGAAAGAAGTAATAAATTATAATACCTCGGCCTCATTACACGAGCAAAACTTCGGAACTGCGCCATGTGCGTGAATTGTTGTTTCATCTGTTGTTTGTTCCAACTCGCTCACGGTCCTACATAATGGAATTTGAATTATGTATATAGTAAATATGATAAACCAAAAATTTATAAGACTTTGAAAGTACGTAATACCTCTCCTTTATTTGAATTCGAATCTAACTTGATCTTCCCATTGGTACCTCAACATTCCGTGGGACATTTCGTAATTTTTAATCGAGGCTTATGTCTTTCTTAAAATATTGTTTTTTAGGGTGCTTTTATTGTCTCTATTTTTTACCCAACGTCTTCTTAACATAGTCATCGGAGACCTCTAAAGCAAATTTACCTAGAATTTTTTTTAAAAAAGTTAATATAAATTAAGGTTAAATTAAAGTATTATAAATTACATTCACCTTTTATTACCTTAATATTATCGAGAGCTGATTTTTGTTGGCATCGAGCACGTGATGCCATGATTCATAGTTAATGGGCAACATATTCACATTTCGTGCTATAATGCCCAAATAGCACCGCCAACATCGAGCTTCAAATCCGATAGGTGGCCATGATTGTTTCTCCTTACTTCAACACGCTTCGGTAGGCTCTAAGTCATATAAATTTGTAAGTAATGTATGTCCCCGAGCTCTGCTTATCCCACCACCGTCAGCTGAAAAATGATATATTATTATATTAAAATTGAAAAATGAATCAATAATAAAATTCAAAATGCATGTAAAATAAACTTAACATTACTTTGGAATTGTCCATGCTCGTCATCTATGTCCGTGACTAGAAGATCCAACAACCGTATCTTGTCCACTATTTACTTCTTCTAGATTTGGAGTATTAGGACAATATTTAAACCTCGTAATCGTCTTCTAGGCATTTTCCACGCAATACACATAAAATAGTTCAAAATTTTAGTAACAAATAACAACAATAATAGGACATTTAAAATAGTTAAATTATATAACATGACCAACATGAAAATTATAATATAATATATAAATAATAAATCGTTAAATTTTACTACATCATATTACGTAAATATCTTCGTCCACATCTGACGAACCTATTGAAATTGTTGACTAGTACTAGGGATATTTTCGCTTAAGTCTTGTTCGGAAAAGGCAAAGTTTACGATCTTTTAACTATGTCATCTCTACTTCCACCGCCAATGTCGAACAAGTCTCTAGGGGTGTTTTGAAGTACAACGTACCAACCCTCATCGATTGGATCTTCCGAGTAAAAACTTGTTTAACTTGAGAAGAAAACACATACGACTCGTCCATCGCTTGTTCTCGGTGTCGATCAATCGAGAGAAATTCACCATTGTAAAGCCATATTGATCGTTTTTAATTCATGGGCCGTATTCACATCAGCCCAATCACCTCGAAATAAGACAACTTTGCATTTGCCGTAATAATCCAACTCAATGATGTCAGTAATAAGTCCGTAATATTCCAAATTCCCCTCAACCGGATTACTGTCCTTAGCACTAGCATAACTTGCAATCGAAGAATTAACAACAATTTCGCAATTTTGGGTTCTCCTCAATCTCTCGCGATACCTTGTATGAAATCTGTATCCGTTGATGAGGAAGCCGTATATATCTTTTAACTATTCTGTTTGGACCTTGTGAAAGCCATTTAACGTCGTCATTTACTTCATTCCGACTCCAAACCTATTGAGTCGAAAGTAAATCGAGTAATTATGAATGTTATGAGAAAACATTATTACTTGTCAATGAAAATTTAAATTGCATACCATTTGGCTTAACCATTCATGGAATGATTCTGCGAACAACTTATTAATTTCTCGTCGATTTAATCTTCGGGATCGTGAACGAGCTCTCAATATATGTTTGTACTCACTACGGTAAAAAAAGGTTTTACTTTGTTTGAAGAAAAATAAATTATAATTGATGAGTATTTATCAAATTCTGGAACTTACTTCCGAAATGGTTCCATTGAATCGTGATGAAAAAAGAACGTATCGATGTGCTTGGACCCACGATCTATCGTCTAATTACGTAATTTTGACTTTACTGATAGATTCTCAAAACTTTGAAATAAATAAGTCTCGCCAAATTATGACCCGTGAGCCCAACATTTCTACTTGGTACATTCATTCTTGTTTCAACATCTTCCAAATACCTCGAAAAAAAGTCATACATTCCTCCGCCAAGTAGCCCTCGGCAATTGATCCTTCCGGATAACGCTAATTGCGGCGATGACTTCAATTTGAAAAGAACCTAAACACGGTATACAACATTATCAAAAGTTGCAACTAAAGGTATTGAGTCGAATGAAGGAATATTTTGCAAATAAAGTAAGACCTTTCAATGGGATACATCCATCGATGAAAACGGGTCCACCAAGAAGTGCTTCACGCGGGAGATGAATTAACAAGTGCACCATAATAGTGAAGAAGGAAGGCGGAATATCTTCTCCAGATTGCATAAAGTCAATGCGGCTCGATCTTGTAGTCTCTTTAATTCTTGAACATTCAAAACTTTACCACAAATGCTTTTCATTATATTCGACGGTTCAATTACGAGGCCGTCACCTTTTTCGACATACAACACCGCATAGCAACTGGCAGTAAGTCTTGCATCAGGATGTGATAGTCATGCGATTTTAAGCCATATAGTCTTCGATCCTTAAGACTCACACATCGCGATATATTTGATGCATACGCATCCGGGACCTTTATATCCTTCAACACCGTACAGAACACTTCTTTCTCCGTCTTTGACATTGAAAAAATAGCAGGCGGCAACCGATATTTCATATTCGGAAGTGCTCGGGGATGAAGCTCACGCCAAATTCCCATGTGGACTAAATCAAGTCGACTCTGAAGATTATCTTTCGATTTTCCATCGACATTCAAAATAGTCCCAATGATGTTCTCGCAGACATTTTTCTCTATGTGCATGACATTAAGATTATGACGTAAATCGATGCTCCCAATAAGGCAACTCGAAAAAAACTTCTTTTTTCCACAAGTCCGCCTCATTAAGATCATCCTCTTCATCGATTCATCCTAGATCTTATTTCTTTGCGGGTTGGTCGGTTGATTCATCTTCCCATAAATGAAATTTATATCTTTCAACATTAAGAATATTTCGGATCCATTTGATGCGAAGGAGTTGGTGCGAACTCTTCAGATACCATCAAACCGAGCACTCTGAAATCTAAATGTATGATTTTACGGTAACCACCGACGATGCCCTATGTAAGAGAACTTCTTCCCATTATATAACCATTGCGAATATGTACAAGCGCGGCATAACACGGACAAGCATAACGTCTCCGGTACTCCAACCGGATAAATTAGCATAAGCTAGGAAGTCGTTAATAGTCCACATTAAAGCCGTCGTAAATTAAAGTTCTCTTTTCTCATGTCATCGTATATCGAACACCAGCCCATAGTTGTTTTAACTCGTCAACAAGTGGTGCAAATATCGTCAATATCATTCCCCCCTTTCTCTCCGGTATAATCATAGACAAGATAAAAGAAGATTGTTTCATGCAAACCCATGGAGGCAAATTGTAGGAACAAGCACCACGAGCTAAATCTTGTCGTTGTGCTCATGAGTTTGTAAAGGTTAAATCCATCGGATGCTAGCCCAAGCCTCACACTCAGGATCACTTGCAAAGCTTGAAAATTTGGAGTCAAAAGATTTCCAAGCTAAAGAATCTCCAGGATGCCTTAACAACCCATCATCATTCGTCCATCACGGTGCCGTCATTGATTCGGTTGTCTTGACGACATGAAAACCGTTGAAGCCTTGGTATTAGCGAAAAATACCGTAAAATCTTAATCTGGTTTGCTTCCTTGACGTGTATCGTGTTCATCCTCGTTACAGTCCTTTATATTTCTATTAATCCAATAGGATTGGCGCATACATGACAAAGATTGTTGATTTATCCGTCGCCCCAATACAACATGCGATCATTTGGTCAACTGTGAATTTTGTTGTAGCCAAGGCCCAAATCCTTTAAAGAAAACACATATGACTCGTCCATCGCTTGTTCTCCGGTGTGGATCAATCGAGAGAAATTCACCATTGTAAAGCCATATTGATCGCTTTTAATTCATGCGAGCCGTATTCACATCACCAATCACCTCGAAATAAGACAACTTTGCATTTTCCGTAATAATCCAACTCAATGATGTCGATAATAAGTCCGTAATATTCCAAATTCCCTCAACCGGATTCTTCCCTAGCACTAGCATAACTTGTAATCGAAGGATTAACAACAATTCGCATTTTGGGTTCTCCTCAATCTCTCGCAATACCTTGTATAAAATCAGATCCGTTGATGAGGAAGCCACTATATCTTTTAACTATTACATTTGGACCTTGTGAAAGCCATTTAACGTCGTCATTTACTTCATTCCGACTCAAACCTATTGAGTCGAAAAAATCGAGTAATTATGAATGTTATGAGAAAACATTATTACTTGTCAATGAAAATTTAAATTGCATACCATTTGGCTTAACCATTCATGGAATGATTCGCAAGCGACTTATTAATTTCTCGTCAATTTAATCTTCGGGATCGTGAACGAGCTCTCAATATATGTTTGTACTCACTACGGTAAAAAAAGGTTTTACTTTGTTAGAAGACAAATAAATTATAATTGATGAGTATTTATCAAATTTTAGAACTTACTTCCAAAATGGTTCCATTGAATCGTGATGAAAAAGAACGTATCGATGTGCTTGGACCCACGATCTATCGTCTAATTCTGTAATTTTGACTTTACCGATCGATTCTCCGAAACTTTGAAATAAATAAGTCTCGGCCAAATTATGATCTGTGAGCCCAGCATTTTTACTTGGTCTGTTCATTCTTGTTTCAACATCTTCCAAATACCTCGAAGAAAGTCATACATTCCTCCGCCAAGTAGCCTCTCGCAATTGATCCTTCGGATAACGCTTTTTGCGGCAGATGACTTCAATTTGAAAGGAACCTAAACACGGTATACAACATTATCAAAAGTTGAAACTAAAGACATTGAGCTAAATGAAGGAATATTTTGCAAATAAAGTAAGACCTTTCAATGGAATACATCCATCGATAGAAAAGCGGGTCCACCAAGAAGTGCTTCACGCGGAGATGAATTAACAAGTGCACCATAATAGTGAAGAAGGAAGAGAATATCTTCTCCGGATTGCATAAAGTCAATACTACCGATCTTGTAGTCTCTTTAATTCTTGAACGTTCAAAACTTTACCACAAATGCCTTTCATTATATTCGATTCAATTACAGAGCTGTCACCTTTTTCGACATACAACATCGCATAGCAATCGGCGAGAAGTCTTGCATCGAGGATGTGATAGTCATGCGATTTTAAGCCATATAGTCTTCGACCCTTAAGACTCACACATAGCGATATATTTGATGCATACGCATCGGGACCTTTATATCCTTCAACACCGTATAGAACACTTCTTTCTCCGTCTTTGACATTGAAGAAATAGCAGGCGGCAACCGATATTTCATATTCGGAAGTGCTCAGGGATGAAGCTCACGCCAAATTCCCATGTGGACTAAATCAAGTCGACTCTGAAGATTATCTTTCGATTTTCCATCGACATTCAAAATAGTCCTAATGATGTTCTCGCAGACATTTTTCTCTATGTGCATGACATCAAGATTATGACGAAAATCGATGTTCCTAATAAGGCAACTCGAAAAAATACTTTTTTCCACAAGTCCGCCTCATTAGGATCATCCTCTTCATCGATTCATCATCGATTCATCCCCAGATCTTCTATTTCTTTGCTGGGTTGGTAGGTTGATTCATCTTCCCATAAATGAAATTTATATATTTCAACATTAAGAATATTTCGGATCCATCAGTGCGTGAAGGAGTTGGTGCGAACTCTTCATACCATCAAACCGAGCACTCAAATCTAAATGTATGATTTTCGGTAACCACCGCGATGCCCCATGTAAGAGAACTTCTTCCCATTATATAACCATTGCGAACATGTTCAAGCAGACAACACGGACAAGCATAACGTCCCCGGTACTCCAACCGGATAAATTAGCATAAGCTAGGAAGTCGTTAATAGTCCATATTAAAGCCGTGACGTAAATTAAAGTTCTCTTTTCTCATTTCATCGTATGTCCGAACACCGACTATAGTTGTTTTAACTCGTCAACAAGTGGTGCAAATATCGTCAATATCATTCCCTACCTTTCTCACCGGTATAATCATAGACAAGATAAAAGAAGATTGTTTCATGCAAACCCATTGAGGTAAATTGTAGGAACAAGCACCACGTGCTAAATCGTGACGTTGTGCTCATGAGTTTGTAAGGTTAAATCCATCGGATGCTAGCCCAAGCCTCACACTCAGGGATCGCTTGCAAAGCTTAAAAATTTGGAGTCAAAAGATTTCCAAGCTAAAGAATCAGAGGATGCCTTAACAACCCATCATCTGCTCGTCCATCACGGTGCCACGTCATTGATTCTATTGTCTTCGACGACATGAAAAACCGTTGAAGCCTTGGTATTAGCGAAAAATACCGTAAAATCTTAATGGTCTTCCTTGACTGTATCGTGTTCATCCTCGTTATCGTCCTCTGTATTTCTATTAATCCAACGGGATTGGCGCATACATGACAAGATCGTTGATTTATCCGGTCGCCCCAATACAACATGCGATCATTTGGGCAATGTGAATTTTGTTGTAGCCAAGGCCCAAATCCTTTATCAATTTCTTCATGTCTTTGGAAGATTGAGGATTTTTGCAAACGGAACATTTCTTGCGAAACTCTATGAAAGATTGTCAACGATTTTTCGGTCCACCCCCAAACATTTCAAGTGAAAAATACGAATCTGTAATGACACCGGAAAATTTTGATCCCTCATAGTTCTTCATTCATTTCACCAAGTAACGTGTAGAACCTCGCCCTTCTTCATTTGGTCATTCATCCGGTACACTTCTTCTTGTTTCGGTGAAAGTATTTCTACCAAAATTATGATCATCGGTATTAAGTAAGTTATGTATTCTTTAAGATTCATCATTCATCATACGTGGCATTGTTACACCTAGGAGGATCCATTATATCTAACTATGAGATATAAGGCAACCCGTCGAGTTTCCGACCTATATACTTTGAATCTTTTTTTCTATATGAGTATTACGTAAGTTATGAAGTTTGATCTTAACTTAAAATTATGTAAGTTATGAAATTTGATCTTAAACTTATGTATGTTATGAAATTTGATCTTAAAATTAAGTAAGTTATGTATTCTTTAAGATTCATCATACGTGGCATTGTTACACCTATGGAGGATCCATTATATCTAATTGTGAGATATAAGGCAACCCGTCAGGTTTCCAGCCTATATACTTTGAATCTTTTTTTTTCTATTGCGAGTTAGATGGATTATCGACTAAAGACTGAGAATGATTTCGGAAACAATTTACAACTTAAAAATTAAACTTGAGTTTTTAACCTGAATATTTTAAATAACTCGATTTCTCTTGAAACTTCCAAACGTACAATGTTTTAAACTACACACGACCTTCAAGGTTTCCATCTTTTATAAACTAGGTAAATATTTTAAACTCAAAATTGTTTTCACCCATTAAATCAAACTCTTTTCAAACATTTTTCCTTGTAGCATTCCGAATTCGGCCGTGGCGTTTTGGGCTGGGTTTGGGGTGTTACATTTATGTTAATTTATTTATTAAAATACCAAATTTATGTTAATCTCTTATCTTAACTTGCAAAATTCAACTTTATATTATCATTTTATATCATCTTATATGCATGATTTTAGTCATTTTATTTTACAAATTTAAAAATTTAGGTCTCATTATTATTATTATTATTATTATTATTATTATTATTATTATTATTATTATTATTATTATTATTATTATTTGTTAAATTAAAGTTAATCGAAGCGTAATTTTACATTTTAAATTTAACAACAATAAATTTAACAAATAAAAAGTATAAGAATTAAATTTAAAATATAAAAAAATTATAACATATTTTAACAATTAACTTTTATATTTTGTTTATGTTATTTTTTATATCGTATCGTACCTTAAATTTTAAAAAATAATACACGAGGGCTTGTAAAAATCTAAGCGGCATGATTAGATAGCAATTTGAAGGTTGTAAAAATTATTATTAATAATAAGCGACAATTTAGATAGAAATTTTTAAGATTCATCATACGTGGCATTGTTACACAGGGAGGATCCGTTATATCTTACAAAGGAGATATAAGGCAACCCGTTAGGTTTCCAGCCTATATATACTTTGAATCTTTTTTTTTGGACAGCAATAGAATAAACAGCATATATATCAACCAAGCAAGATAATAAACCGCAGTTTGGACAGGAATTTGGATAAATTCATCATGATATAACTGTTAGTGATCTGAATTTTGCACTAAAACGTACCTTAATAATTTGAAGAAATGGTCTACTCCACTCTCACCAAGAAACAGAGACTGCAGTCAGAAATACAAAAGATTAAAAATCTTCACTAACAAATGGATATCTAATCTTCTTCTATCAAATGAATATAAATCGGCAAAATGAATATAAATAAAAATATTACTGATTTCATACCTGTTAAGTTATTATCAGCAAATCCAATCCGACAGTTGCAGGAGCAGTAGGAAGCAATAACTGAAATACAAACATAAGAAATTTAGCAAATTAAATATACATACCTTTTAGAAATTTAGAAAATTAAATATACATGCTTACAAGAAGAATAAAAGAGAGACTCCATAAAATCAAAAACTTAATGGTTGCGAGTTGGGGCATTATACTTCTCCCATGACAAATTTGTGTCTTACGCACAAATTCCTGACCCCAAATCACACCCTTCGTTCCCTCATCCATGAATGGCGACAAAGGAGCAAATTTGCCTTGTTTAATTAAAGATATTTGGTCATATTTGATCATATTTGGTCATGAAAATACGACCATCCAATCAATACATAATATAGGAAGTAATTATTCGAAGTTTCAGCACAAGACAACAAAGGAAAGCAAATAATTTGATCATATTTGATCATGAAAATACGACCATTACCTCTTAGAGAACACCTGGGTATCTTCTTGGAATTATTTGGAGATCTTTGCCATGTAACCGTGACGCCTTCAACAATTTCATTCAACTCAATACAACCTAAAATTAGAACACAACAAATACTGCAATTATACTGGGATCTTTTAGCATGCAACTCTTATGCCTTCAGTGACCCCATTCAACTCAATACAACCTGAAAACTAGAATGCAGAAAACATATTGCCACGCTTTCTCTTTTTCCCTTCTAGCTCTGCTAAAAGGCCTAAATGATCACAAATTAAGTAGTAATCAAAGAATATGATATAGCCCTCTAATGACAGAGAACTTCCACTTGATATGAGGCTTCTCAAATCAATATAAATGAGATTAAAAAGGATTAATCACAAAGACAAAACACTAATTTCTAGAACTCATTCAACTAAGCAACTCGAAGGAGTATTATACTTAGATCTCTGCCTCTTAAGCCTTCAACGACTCCGTTCAACTTCATACAACCTGAAACTGAAATGCAACAAACACCTTGCCGTCCTATCCACTTTCCCTTTCTTTTTTCTTCTCACTTAGCTAATGCCTAAATTTGCACAACTTAAACACATAATCGAAAAAACATAATTTAGCCTCTAACGCCAGAAACTTCCACCTAATATGAGGATTCTCAAATCAATATCAATCAAGAACTTAATTGAGATTTTAAAGGATTAATCACAATGAAAAAAGAGCAATTTGTAAAACACAATGAACTAAGTAGCTCCAAAGAGAGTTTCATTTTAAGCCTTCAATTCAACCACAAACAAACATAATTAACATCTACGTAAACAATTTAACACAAAAAAGGAGTAAAATATGTGAAAGACGTGAAAACTCAGTTTCTTGAAATGTTTTCAGTAAAGGGAAGTTTTTTTCGATTGTTTAAAATAATATAAAAGCGAAAGAGGAATGTACCTTGTTCGTTGCAGTTGCAATTGCAGGCAATCAAATGGGCATGCTTCAATTGCGAGCAGTAATGAATGGATTTACATAAAAGAACAGATCAGAAATAGGTGTTTAGCACCAAGGAGCAAAAAAATTGACAACTAAAATTGGATACCTACAAAAAGAATAAAAAAGTCAAATCAAGTACCAAAATTGGCATTTAGCAGAAAGATCCAAGTGGGAACACAATACACAAAATTAAATGGTTTGAAACTTTGAACTAATACACTTACACATGTGAAAGTTTGTCAAAGCTAACACCATTTAATGGTACAGCACCCTCAACAGTTTCTTCATCAACTTCATCTCCATGCTTAACAGAATGTGGAACAGGTCCAGAATGAAACTCAGCACCAGTAGGTCTTAAATGTTGATCTATTGAAAACTTTCGGATTGTTTTGTTATATTCAACCGCTCGAAATGAAGACACAAATTTAGTCATATGGACCAAACTTTGAATGGTAAATGCTACTGAGGAAAAACATTCAGGCTTCTTGAAGAATGAATATGAAAAGTATCGGCATCAAATGCAAACAATATAAAAAGGTTGTTTAGTCTCAAAACTAACAGTATAAAAGACTTACCCGTCGGTCGATGGAGACGGCGACTCGCGACGAGGCAGATGGAGGCGAACGCGATGGCAGAATGGACAATCGAGGGCGCCGTTTTGCTAAAAAATCGAGGCAAACACGAAGCAGGAGATGGTCAGATTCGATTAGAGATTCTGATTTTTTTGGGAAATTAGGGATTGGGAAAATAGGTGAAGACTTAGGCATTTCGTGAAAAAATGACTAAAACCAAACACAAACAAACGACGCCGTTTTGCTAAAAAATTCTTAAACTTTGCGGCCTTTTTTTATAAAGCGCCACTATTGCTTACTTATAGCGGCATTTTTTATAAAGCGCCACTAAAACTTTAACTTAAAATTAGTTTTTTCAGATTTTAATTATAATATTTTCTTACAATACTTCACTTTTTTATAGATGTACAGGCCCAATTTTGCCCGGGCTTACAAGCCCAATTAAAACCAACCCAACACCCAAACCCAACCGACCCAACAGACAAACCAAACCCGAAGCCCAATCAACACAAACCCTAGCCCACTAAACAAACCAGAAAACAGAAAAACCAAAATCAAAAACCCTAGGCCACTTGCCTCTCACTGCCAAGCCTCGACCTCGGGTTCATCGCCTTCGACCGCCACCTCCTCCGCCACCGCCCCACCCGCCTCGCCACCGCCATGACCTGCAAAAACAAAAGAAACACGCAAACAAAAAGCAACAGAGAACAGAAGAAAATAAAAAAAAAATCTCTTGTAAATGGCTATAAAAGTCAAGGATCTCCCGTTGTAGGGTCCTCTTTTCCTTTTTTTCGATTAATAAACAAGAAAAGAAAAGAAGCAAAAAAGGGATCATTTTTAATCAAGAAAGAAGAAAACAAAAGGGATTCAAAAGGTTTTTTTTATTTCAAAAATAAAAAAACAATAAACATCAAAGAATCAAGACGAGAAGAAAAGCTTAAGGTTGATTGGTTTTTGGTATTTTCTGCTTTTATTTACTTTTTTATGTTCTTCATACATTTTATAATAACAAAAATTAAAAAAAAAATGAAACTTTAACAAATAACAATAAAAAAGGAAGGCGAAGAGGGTGTTACCTGAACCCGGGGTCGCGTCGCCGGAGCCGTCCTTTCATCGATGAGGCCGAGAGCAGAGGAGAGGAGGTTCTCCTCTCTCAAGCTTCGAAAGGCCCAAATCTTGGCCTCTTAGCCGATCTCGAAACAGGGCCCTCTCTACGCCTCGTCGTCCACCGGACTGGTGGTGGCGTGACGGGCGACGGTGGAGAAGGGAGCTCGAACGTCAGGGGGAAAAGAGAGGGAGAAAGGAGATAAGTTTTCCTTTTTTTAGATATCAGCAGCAAAATGAAAAAAAGAAAAAAGGTTTTATAAAAAAATGAAAATGACGCTGTTTCATGAGGGGGTTCACTACCAAACGGCCTCATTTAAAGCCCCTGGTGACCCACCCAAATGCGATCTGGGATCCGTGTTTTTATTGGAGGGCTAATTGCACTTTTAGCCCTCCGCTTTTTATTCTTTTGCGATCAAGTTCTGCTTTTATTTTTAATTTGGGCGTTAATTCTCAAAGTTTTGCATTTCGATCCCTCTCAAATAGCGCTAGCGTTTAGTAGAATGGGTTTATTTCCATTTTAGTCCCCAGTCCTTTTAAGCGTAAATGGATCCCTAGTCTTTCTTTTATTTTAAATTTACCCAAATTATGCTTTTTAATTTAATTTAGTCCTTTTTATTGTTTCTTTATTATTATTATTATTATTATTATTATTATTATTATTATTATTATTATTATTATTATTTTATTATTATTTACTATTATCATTATTTTATTAATACTATTATTATATTATTATTTATTTTACTACTATCTATTATTATTACTATTTATTTAATATTATTAATCAACAAATTAGTCCTTTTTCTATTGTTTCTTTATTATTATTATTATTATTATTATTATTATTATTATTATTATTATTATTATTATCATTATTTACTATTATCATTATTTTATTATTAATACTATTATTATATTATTATTTATTTTACTATTATCTATTATTATTACTATCTATTTAGTGTAATTAATCAACATTATTTTGTCACTATTATTTCTTTACTGCTCGTTGATATTAGTATTATTATTCTTATTTCACACCATTATCGTAATTGTTTACTAAGTTATTTTATATCTTGCTTTTTATAATCATTTAGCTTAATGATGTCTTCATTGTTTTTATTATATTTATTATCATCATCATTTCCACTATTGTCTTCATAACTATACTATTATTATTATCATCGCTCGATATCATTGTTATTAGTTTAATACTACATCGTTAAACAAGAACCATCATATTCCATTTAAAAGATTTTCAATAAAGGCAATGTTTCAGTATTTAGAAATTGGGAATAGTGCCCTAACGTCTTTGGGTTGCTATTTTCCGCTTGACTAAGGAACTTAACATCCTTTTTAACAAACTTTGTAAATCACGAGATAACTTTGATTATGTGAGATTAAAACATCGTGTCCTAACATGTTTGGATGTGATGTTTATATCTTTTTAGAACAAAGAAATCTCAAATTTTGACTCGTCTTTTCTCTAAATTAATACGATACGGTGTATTTTATAAAATTGCTACACTTCATTTAAAAAGGATTTTAAAATAAAGGCAATGTCTCGTATTTAGGAACTCGGGAATAGTGCCCTAACGTCTTTGGGTTACGATTTTCTGTTTGACTAAATAACTAAACATCCTTTTGGTAAACTTCGTAAAACCATGAGATAGCTTTGATTACGAAGGTTTAGAGCATCATGTCCTAACGTGCTGGATGTGATGTTCGTATCCTCTCGGAGCAAAGAAATCTCAAAATTTTGGCCCTAATTATCCAAACATTTTTTGAGGATCTGTATCTTAAAACCTTTTGAAACTTTCGACATTAAGACACTAATTAATCATTTTGGTATCAATTTTGGGCGTATCGAGGGTGCTAACCCTTCTTCGTGCGTAACCGACTCCCGGACCCGATTTTTAAAACTTCGCGGACCAAAAACACTGTTTTAGTAAAGCAAAATGTTTTATTAAAATAAAGGTGATCCGATCACACCAAATAATGGTCGGTGGCGACTCCCGTTTTATTCCTATTTACAAAACCAAAGTCGAACCCCTTGTCGTTTTCCAAAAAATGGTTACGACAGCTTGGCGACTCCACTGGGGACATTGAAGAGAGTCAAGCCATAAATTGATTATTTTCTGTCTTTTGTCGAAAATTTAAAAATTTGATTTGAAGATTTATGATCTTTTTATTGCATGTTGTTGCATTGCATGACCGTTGTGGTCGCACCTTTAAGTGGAAGTGAGAAGTTGGTCCTTCGTGAGGTTTTCACCTCCGCAGCGTGATAGTGGATCACTTTCGGATACATCCGTACCTATGTCTTCGTGAGATTTTCATCTTCGTGCGCCATAGGGAAATGTATTCCCGAACCGAACTCAGTCCGTATGAGCCTATAATGGGTGAGGATTGAGGAATCTGCTGGTTCGGTACTCTCTTTAGAACCAAACCTCATATAGTAAGCCCCAAGAGCCCACCTTAGGTAGAACTATGTTAAACCCTAGTGGTCACCGGATAGGTACTCTATTTTGTTTATTTCTCCGTGCTAATGTGTTTTGTTTTGTTTTGTTTGTGATTGCATTGCATTGCATCACACCGCATCATCTTAGAAAGAAGGTGTTGATTCATATTCGATTGCTAAATAGAAGAGTTTATCATAAGAAAATGTGTTACTTGATAAAGTGGATTATAATACTATTGTTCGAACATAGTCCGTGAACGCATTTAGAGAGGACCGATAACCCACGAAGAATACAAGACTTTCCACGAGGATTCAAGCCGACAAGGATTATTGAAGAGTCATCGTGTCTTCATCGCGAAAGATAAGTGAGCGAAGAGGTACGGCCCGACCAAGCAACAAGGAGCTAGAAGAGGTATCCATTGAGAAAGTTCACGGGGCACGACCATAACATCTGGATACAAGAAGAAGACTAGTGTTTTCACCTGGACTATGAGGACAAAAGCCGCATATGCAATCCGTTTTATGTAAAGAAATGTATTTTCTAGAGAAGTTCTTCTAATAAAATTGAATTCATAATCAACGCCTCTCTTTCTTTTTGCATGCATTTGCATTGCATTTCATGCATTTGCATTGCATCATATCGCATGCATTAAAATTTGTAGAAAGACCCTAATTAGGTGAAGTTATTTCAAGAACCTAGAAGACATGGATCAAAGAATGGAAAGGCTAGAACAAATGCAAAAGGAAATACGAGGAGCGATGCAGAACGATTAATCAAGATACAACAAGATATGATAGAATCGGATGCAAGAGTCCCAAAACAACATGATAAGCCGGTTATGCAACTATTGGCCAATGAACGAGGAAAGGGCGCACCGCTAGCTCGTGGAATAATGACGACCTCGCTTTTCTCCGGATTTACCCCGCCAAATACCCAAGCACCACCAAGTATGTCCCCAAAGGACACCTTTTGTTATCGTGCCAAAGGCGGCGGGTTGAGACCATAATGCCGCCAAGACTTCCCGATCGGTTCAGCACTAACCCCGGAGAAAGTCCGCTAATCCTATAGTCCCCGATCTTGATGAAATGGTCGAAATGGATAAGGCAAAAGCAAACCTTCCCGCACAACTCGAGGATCGTTGCAGATGGTTAGAAGAAAAGTTCAAGGAAATAAAACTGTTGACCATTACTACGGGTAGACGCTAAAGACTTGAGCCTAGTCCGGACCTCGTACTTCCGCCAAAGTTCAAGACCCAGATTTTGAAAAATACAATGGGACCGGTTGCCCAAGCGCACATCACAATGTTTTGTCGACGGATGGCGGATATGTTAACAACGATCAACCGCTTATTCATTGCTTTTAGACGAGCTTTGGCGGGGTCAGCGCTAAATGGTACAATCACCTCGGTTGCACCAGATCAAGTCGTGGAGGACCTACATGTGCCTTCCCGAAACAATACGGACACGTAAATGATATAGCTCCCGATCGAATCACGCTCCAAAATATGGAGAAAAGCCAAGCGAAAGTTTCAGGCAATATGCCCAGCGGTGGAGGGAAGTAGCCACAAGTTCAGCCACCGCTTCTAGAAAAAGAGACAACCATGCTGTTTGTCAATACGTTGAAAGCTCCCTTCATTAATCACATACTTGGAAGTGCCACTAAAAGTTTTTCTGATATTGTGCTGTCAGGGGAGATGATCGAACATGCAATCAGATGCGGCAAGATTGAAGCTGGGGAAACCACTAGAAGGTCTGCTCCTAGAAAAAGGGATGACGAGGTGAATAATATAAACATGGGGACCCAAAGTCAATTCATCATTAACCAACCAAAAACGGTGACTCACGAGTATCAAGGTTCGTCACAGGAAAGAATCCGACAAGGAAAAACATTGAAAACTCCAATTTACGTCAATCCCTATGACGTATAAGGAGTTGTATCAAAGTTTATTTGATGCACATGTAGTGTCCCCCCAATATCCAAAATCGATGCAACCTCCATACCCAAAATGGTATGACCCAAACACTCAGTGTGAGTACCATCAGGGATCACAGCCATTCGATAGAAAATTGCCTTACCTTCAAGAAATTGGTGGAAAATCTCATCAACATGGGTATTGTGAAGTTCGATGACGGAGCAAAGGTAATTGAAACTGGGGGGGGAGTTGCGCTTCCTTAAAAAGTCATTAGAAACCTAGATCGAACGCCAATGGTGTTCAAAGAGAACCGAGGAATAAAAGTTTTCAACATCCGCTTTTATGTACTTGAGAGTGTTTTGAACAATGAGACTGTGGAAGAAACAGTATTTTAAAGCTAATCTAGAGTAATGTGTAAACACACTTGTTGCTTCAAGCCAGAAGCAATAAGATTTCTTTTGAGAAGTAGGCTTGTGTCCGAATTTTATTTCAATAAAATGCATCTTTTCAAGTAAATATTTTCATTCTTTACATTTCATACTGAATATTTTTCACTCATGACCATACCATACGAATAATCATCCTTAGGATCATTTATTCTTTGGATTTTCGCCTACAATGGGCCCCAGATATCAATGACATGAGCGACGCCATGTCGACTCTCTTTTAGTGAGATATGTATCTAGAGGGATCTAAGGGCTTTGAAGATGACAAAGATTGCGACTTACTTCCCCAATGTAGATCCTACCTTATGAAGTGTCGCAGACGCCATGAGCTAACGAAGGAAATGAAGATGGAGCGTGGCTCCTCAGAGGAATAAGGCAAGGCATCGTTGAGCTATTTTCGGAGTTCAAGATATTTTCACACGATCATATCGAGGCATGCCAAACTATTAAAACATGGGTATGTCATTAGGTTGGGGTTTAAAGAACCCATGTTGTACAACAACCTAGCTAATCAATAGGCTCTGCTATTGGTTCACCAAGGAAGGGAAATTGCATTTGTTATGCCATAAGTCGAGGAAGACTGTGCCTTCTCCATTCTCTCTATAGGAAGCATGGATGTTAATAAGCCAGTCTCCTCAAAAGCTTTTTCGTTGGTTACCTTGCCAAGAGGGTAAAGGTCGCTTCACATGTCAAAATTACAAAGTCAACAGTTGTCAACTTTAACTTCAAATTCAAAAAAAAACAAAACAAAAAAAAAAAAAGAAGAAGAAGAAGTGTGTGGCGATGCCAGAAAGAAACATGATGGCACAAATTTACAGTCTGTTCAAAGATCAGACGCCATACCACTGCAGCAATGGCGGCCTAACCCATTCAAAATTTTTAAAAAAACAACTGAGACTTGTAAAGGTTGGCATAGAGAAGTTACCATTTACCTTCTAGGTTTCTTGAACATCGGCCAGGGCTTTCACCGGGGCATCCTTTCCATTGAAAAATTGTTGGATAAGATTCCTTTTCCCAAGCCTTGATTTGATTGGATGAAGCAGAATGTCTACAGTAAGCTTGATTGAAAGTACTCATGGTCCAATGTACCAAAAATGGATGATATGGGCTTATGACAAAAATGTTCGCTCAAGAGAATTTCAGAAGAGGGACCCGGCATTAAGAAGGATTCTTCTTGTTCAAAAGGGCTCCAAAAGGAAAGTCAATGCCTTATGCAGCAAATAAGGCTTATTCTCGGGAAACATGGATACCAACCAAGATGGATGACAAGAACCTGCCCAATCCGGTGAGTTCAGATTCAATAAAAAAGTTTTCCAAAAAAAACAAAACAAAAAATAAAACAAAAAAACAAAAATACAAAAACGAAAAACACGAAAAAGGAAAAAGAAAAAGGAGAGGCCAAGGCGAAAACCCGCAAAGGGCGCTTTGAGACCAAAGGGTATTTGAGTTGAAAACCCAAGAAGGGCAGCTCAAAATTTTGATCGAGAGTAGGGCATAAAGTAGTCTTGCTACGCTCGAAGAAGTATGTTACGTCTTGGGGCATCGACAAAGTACTGGATCCCTAAACACATATTAAGCACAAAATGGTCCTCAAGAAGTTGGAACAGAGAAGCTCAAGCTACGATATCTGGGGCACTTAGTTTCCATTTTACCCATTTTTGTTACTTGTGGTTATTTTATTCCTTTCAAAAAAAAAACCACCGATAAAAATTCCTCCTTAATTACCTTTGCTAGCATTGATTAATTTGTTTGTTTCGAGCTATGCTCCCAATCAATTTCCTTTTTGTCCATTGTTACAATCTTTTTCAAGCATTTTGCATTGAAATAACGATTAATGGACTAATAATACTTTCATAAAAGAGTTTTGCATATTACTCTGGAAGCTTCAATAATACAAGGACTTGAAACAGGACTATTGTTTAGAACTCACTCACCAAGATTTGGAAATATTGGAGAAAAATGATTATCTCTTTGGACATTTTATTTTTCACGGTGATATGACCTTGATGATAACGAGCAATGTCAACCCAACAAAGACAAAGAGATCATTCTGGAAAAGAAAATGATACTCTGCATTCATGCGCAGACGTGCCTACACATCTGGTCATTACACCAAGTGAATGGTGTAACAGATCAAACCGATCCTATACCTCAGAGTTACAGCAGGATAGGTAGAAGAAACCAAATGTTATTCTCCTAAAGTTGCAGGGAGAGATACAAACTTTATGTCCCGGGAGGTACAGTGGAAGAGACCCCGAAATTACAGTGGGGCAAGCTTGTTGAGCATAATATGACCATTTCTTTGGGTTTTCTATCAAAGATACTGGCTGAACGAGAAAGCATGATAGCGTATCAGTGATAGAGCATTAATGGACTACGAGCAATGATGACCCTAAGCATTTTTAAAAAAAAAAAAAAGGGGATCATTTCATTTTGCATTCATACATCATTTCAAAGCATGTTTAGTTAGGAGCATTCGACTCATTGCATCCTAATCATTGTAAAAGACCATTCTCATGACATCTTGCATTCATGAAAGTGTCATTCATAACACATGTAGTTAGGAGGCTTTGAGTCATTCTCGATCATAGCATCCTCACCATTTGCATAAGCATAAGCACATAAAATTAATTCTACAGATGATTCCTCAAAGAACGGTGTAGCAATATCAAAGTTCGATTTCGTTCCTCAAGATGGTAGTGGGGTAGATCAAGAATGAAGTCTTCCTCAAGATAGTAAGGAAGCACATTGAAAAGTTGATTTGTTCCTCAAGATGGTAGTGGGGCGATCAAGATTGAAGTCTTCCGAAGATAGTAAGGAAGCAAATTGAAAAGCTCGATTTTGCTCCTTCGAGATGATAGGGAGCAGTCAAGATTGAAGTCTTCCTAAAGACAAGAAGGAAGTAAATTGGAAAGTTCAAATTCTCATTTCCTCGGCGCCCAGGTGGAGTAGGTTGAGATTACAAATCCGCCTCCTCGAAAGTTAATAATGAGGATCAATCCTTAGTTCTTTGAAGTTTCAGAGAGAAGATAGAGATTACAAATCTCTTCTTCCGGATTCTTTTTCCTCGAAGTTCCGTGGAGTAGGTTGAGATTACAAATCTCGTCCTCGTGTTAACAATGAGGTTATATCCTTATTTCTTTGGAGTTTCAAGAAGAGAAGATGGAGATTACAAATCTCTTCTCTCCAATTCTTATTTCCTCAAGTTCCCGTGGAGTAGGTTGAGATTACAAATCTCGTCTCCCTGAGTTAACAATGAGGTTCCATCCTTAATTCTCTGAAGTTTCAGTAGAGAAGATGGAGATTACAAATCTCTTCTCCCTGAATTCTTATTTTCTCGAAGTTTTTGTGGGGTAGGTTGAGATTACAAATCCCGTCTCCCTGATTTAACAACAAGGATAAGTCTTTATTTCTTTGAAGTTTCAGTAGAGAAGATGGAGACTACGAATCTCTTCTCCCTGAATTCTTATTTCCTCGAAGTTCCCGCGAGTAAGAAGTAAATCAAAGAAATCACCGTGATCCTTGAGTTTGCAAGGATCGATTGAAGATAGCGATTTGACATTCTCGAAGTTGCGAAGCGGATCAAGATTCACCTGGTGATCCCCGAGTTTGGGGGATCGATTGAAGAAAGCAGATTTGACGTTCCTGAAATTGTAAGAAGTAAATCAAAGAAATCAGTCTGGTGATCCTTGAGTTTGCAAGGATCAGATTGAAGAAAGCAGATTTGACCTTCCTGAAGTTGCGAGAAGCGTCAAGATTCACCGTGATCCTTGAGTTTGCAAAGATCAGATTGAAGAAAGCAGATTTGACCTTCCTGAAATTGCAGGAAGTAGATCGAAGATATCAGTCTGGTGATCCTTGAGTTTGCAAGGATCAGATTGAAGATAGCAGTTTAGACATTCCTAAATATGCAGTGGAGCAATCTAAAATAAAACAAGTCACATCTCATTGGAGTCATAGCAAGAGCAAATTGAAGCCACATAGCAGTGGAGTGGATCAAAGCAACAAGATGCGGTGGACAGGAGTGACGCTACCTGAAGAAGAGCACCTGAGAATTCAAGACTCGGCGAGACCGGGCAAAATTGGCCTTTTAAAAGTCTTTGCTCCATTCCCGTTGCACGACAATGAGCAAAGAGGGGCAGCTGTACAGGCCCAATTTTGCCCGGGCTTACAAGCCCAATTAAAACCAACCCAACACCCAAACCCAACCGACCCAACAGACAAACCAAACCCGAAGCCCAATAAACACAAACCCTAGCCCACTAAACAAACGAAAAAAGAAAAACCAAAATCAAAAACCCTAGGCCACTTGCCCTCACGCCGCAGCCTCGACCCCGGTCTCATCGCCTTCGACCTCCACCTCCTCCGCCACCGCCCCACCTGCTCCACCGCCATGACCAGAAAAACAAAAGAAACACGCAAACAAGAAGCAACAGAGAATAGAAGAAAATAAAAAAATCTCTTGTAAATGGCTATAAAAGCCGAAGGATCTCCCCGTTGTAGGGGTCCTCTTTTTCCTTTTTTTCGATTAATAAACAAGAAAAGAAACAGTAAGCAAAAAAAGGGATCATTTTTTAATCAAGAAAGAAGAAAACAAAAGGGGATTCAAAAGGTTTTTTTTTATTTCAAAAATAAAAAAAACAATAAACATCAGTAATCAAGACGAGAAGAAAAGCTTAAGGTTGATTCGGTTTTTGGTATTTTCTGTTTTTATTTACTTTTTTTATGTTCTTCATACATTTTATAATAACAAAAAATAAAAAAAAATGAAACTTTAACAAATAACAATAAAAAAGGAAGGCGAAGAGGGTGTTACCTGAACCCGGGGTCGCGTCGCCGGAGCCGTCCTTTCGTCGATGAGGCCGAGAGCAGAGGAGAAGAGGTTCTCCTCTCTCAAGCTTCGAAAGGCCCAAATCTTAGCCTCTTAGCAGATCTCAAAGCAGGCCCTCTACGCCTCGTCAGCCCACCGGACTGGTGGTGGCGTGACGGGCGACGGCGGAGAAGGGAGCTCGAACGTCAGGGGGAAAAGAGAGGGAGAAAGGAGATAAGTTTTCCTTTTTTTAGATATCAATGACAAAATGAAAAAAAAAAAAGAAAAAAGGGTTTTATAAAAAATGAAAATGACGCGTTTCATGAGGGGTTCAATACCAAAACTAAGCACTTGTTTAAGCGCCCACATGACGCCGACCAATCTGCGATTTGGGATCCGTGTTTTTTTATTAGAGGCTAATTGCACTTTTAGCCCTCCGCTTTTTATTCTTTTGCGATCAAGTTCGCTTTTATTTTAATTTGGCCCGTTAATTCTCAAAGTTTTGCATTTCGATCCCTCTCAGCGGTGCTTTACTGAATGGGTTTATTTCCATTTTAGTCCCCATCCTTTCACAAGGTGTAAATGGATCCCTAGTCTTTCTTTTATTTTAAATTTACCCTAAATTATGCTTTTTAATTTAATTTAGTCCTTTTATTGTTTCTTTATTATTATTATTATTATTATTATTATTATTATTATTATTATTATTTTTATTATTATTATTTACTATTATCATTATTTTATTAATACTATTATTATATTATTATTTATTTTACTACTATCTATTATTATTACTATTTATTTAATATTATTAATCAACAAATTAGTCCTTTTCTATTGTTTCTTTATTATTATTATTATTCTTCTTCTTATTATTATTATTATTATTATCATCATCATTATTTACTATTATCATTATTTTATTATTAATACTATTATTATATTATTATTTATTTTACTATTATCTATTATTATTACTATCTATTTAGTGTAATTAATCAACATTATTTTGTCACTATTATTTCTTTACCGCTCTCGTTGATATTAGTATTATTATTCTTATTTCACACCATTATCGTAATTGTTTACTAAGTTATTTTATATCTTGCTTTTTATAATCATTTAGCTTAATGATGTCTTTATTGTTTTTATTATATTTATTATCATCATCATTTCCACTATTGTCTTCATAACTATACTATTATTATTATCATCGTTCGATATCATTGTTATTAGTTTAATACTACATCGTTAAACAAGAACCATCATATTCCATTTAAAAGATTTTCAATAAAGGCAATGTTTCGTATTTAGAAATTGGGAATAGTGCCCTAACGTCTTTGGGTTGCTATTTTCCGCTTGACTAAGGAACTTAACATCCTTTTTAACAAACTTTGTAAATCACGAGATAACTTTGATTATGTGAGATTAAAACATCGTGTCCTAACGTCTTTGGATGTGATGTTTATATCTTTTCGAACAAAGAAATCTCAAATTTTGACTCGCCTTTTCTCTAAATTAATACGATACGGTGTATTTTATAAAATTGCTACACTTCATTTAAAAAGGATTTTAAAATAAAGGCAATGTCTCGTATTTAGGAACTCGGAATAGTGCCCTAACGTCTTTGGTTACGATTTTCCGCTTGACTAAATAACTAAACATCCTTTTGGTAAACTTCAGAAACCATGAGATAGCTTTGATTACGAAGGTTTAGAGCATCATGTCCTAACGTCTTGGATGTGATGTTCGTATCCTCCTGAGCAAAGAAATCTCAAAATTTTGGCCCTAATTATCCAAACATTTTTGAGGATCTCGATCTTAAAACCTTTTGAAACTTCCGACATTAAGACACTAATTAATCATTTTGGTACCAATTTTGGGCGATCGAGGTGCTAACCCTTCCTCGTATGTAATCGACTCCCTGCACTGATTTTTAAAACTTCGGACCAAAAACACTGCTTTTAGTAAAGCAAAATGTTTTATTAAAATAAAGGTGATCCGATCACACCAAATAATGGTCGGTGGCGACTCCGCTTTATTCCTATTTACAAAACCAAAATCGAACCCCTTGTCGCTTTTCCAAAAATGGTTACGACAATAGATTTTTTAAATTTTATTATACATAAAGTTTACCTACCGATATTTTTATAATTTTTTAATGATTAAATGAAATTTGATATCCTGTCTTCGTTTGATAAACCCTAAACCCGTGAACCTTAAACCATACACCCACAAACCCATAAACCCAAGCCATATATGGCTTTTTAAAGAAAAACCTAACCCACCCTAAACCCTAAACTTTAAATCATAAATCTTAAACCCTAATTCCTAAATCTTGAAATACTGAACTCGAAACCCTAGTCAGCCCATACAAACGACTAAAGCACCCTTAATTATAACCTTAAACCCTAATTTATTTAGATAAGTTTTGAATATTATATAATATTATATAATATTTCTTTCAATATTTTAATAAATTTAAATAACATTTTCAATTTACTAATTAATTTTGTTTCTCTACAAATGCATGGGTTACAATTTTTTAATTTTAATATATATAAAGCTTATCTATTATCTTTTAAATAATGTAAAATATAATTATAATTTAAATATAAATATAAACGTCGCTAATGCTCAGACTTTTAACGGCGTTTCTGGAAAAAACGCCGCTAATGCTCAGACTTTTAGCGGCGTTTTTCAAAAGCGCCTCTAATGCTCAGACTTTTAACGGCGTTTTTCTAGAAGCGTCGCTAATGTTCAGACTTTTAGCGGCATTTTTCCAGAAGTGCCGCTAATGTTCAGACTTTTAGCGGCGGTTTTTCTAAAGCGTCGCTAATGATCAGACTTTTAGCGGCTTTTGACAATAAACGCCGCGATATATCATTTTTAGCGGCATTTTTTAAATAAACGCCGCTATTGCTCATTTTTTGGTGGTGTTTTCCTTCAAACGCCGCTATTGTATAATATTTGTGGTGTTTTTCTTTAAAACGCCACTAAAAACGCCGCTAAAAGTCTATTTTGCTGTAGGGTCTCTACAAAGCCTAAAAACACCCAAACTAGAAATAATACCAACACGTTGAGAGATCTATCAACTTTCAATTGACGATATTTCAAAAGAAATTAAATTCCATTCAACAAACCCCTTGCTTTTATTAAAACTAAACTTTTTATTTGCCCCAATATACAGGCCAAACAATAATTAATATGCTATACAAGGCAAAGCCGACCATTTACTTTATATTCATGACTATGAACATGCACATAACTACTATGTATCCTTTGCTTGTATCTTTGCCTTTGTAAATTCACACCTAAATATTGGCATATGTTATTTTGATTATTCAAAGTCGGTCACCAACAAATGTTACTATACATTAATAATATATATTGCTTTTCTAAATAAAGAGTTGATATTCAAATATTGGATATAACGTTGTTATACGAAAAATACAAATTTCGAAAAGATTAATTTTTATATATATTTCATTCTAAAAAAAAAAAATCTAAGCATGATGCCAAATTAGCCCTCAACCTTTAAAAAATTATATTTGATTATTAATCTTTTAAAAAAAGTCAAATTGTTGTCTTTTAACGCGAATATTAGTTAAAATGTTAAAATTTTAAGCATGGCAACCCGCACGACAATTCACATGTACTTCATACTATTTTTTTATGAGCTTTTTACATTTTTTGAATTTTGATTTGTTTTTAAATTAACATTGTTATAATAATTTTTAAATTATTTGTCAGTGTGACATATAAGATAAATAGTGTCACGTCAACATGAAATACACATGGACTACCATACAGGTTGCCACGCCAACTTCGTTGGAAACAATGTTTTAATCAGTATTCTGATAAAAAAAAGCGAATTGACTCTTTTTTTAAAAGGTTGAAGTCAAATTTAGCCCAAAAAAATAATGGTCAAATTGATAAAAACAAAGTAAATATTAAAAGCTAAATTTGACATTATACCAAAAATATTTGGCGTTATCATTTGAGAAAGAATAACTTTAACATTAGTAACACTTCATTTATTTAGAATATAAAAATACAAAAGAAAACACAAAAAATTATTTCTCATTACTTTTAAAAATTTTAATGATTAAATTTTTTAATATTTAAATTTTATGTATCAAAATATTAATAATGAGTTACAATAAATTATTTTTATATTTTTATTAAAATATTTTAATTTTAACAACTTTGAACTTTGTTTAAATACATATTTTTAAACTGAACTTTTAAATCTTAAACTAAATTTTTCAAAAATTATTTTTTCACAATATTTTTTAAAAATAATATTAAACTAGCCCAAACTCCATGATTGTTTGATCTGAAATGGTTGAATTGGGCATTAATCAAGGTACCGATCCGAAAAAAATATCAAATTAATTGATGTGAGAATGGTACAAATGTATGTAACCAAGTTTTTATGATTTATTTAATTAAATCAGTTGAACCGATAAATTCATAACTTGATTGATCTTACAATGAGTAAAATCTTAAAAATCTTATAGGTAACATCAAGATTTCTAATCCTTATTTTTTATATAATATCTACAACTACTCATAATTTCTCTCAAACTTTTAAATAAAAGGATGATGTAATTTTACGCATTCGAACATATAACTTTTTATATTAACAAAAATATCAATATTTATTGAACTAAAACTCAATCCACATATCTACAGATTTTCAATTAATTTATTAGAAATATTGTTGGTGCAATAATTGAAGTAAAAACCGGGTGGACCCCATTTGGCTGAATGTGGCTTCATTTCATTTGTTCCATTAAGAGCCCATGATAACTCCCTTACCCTAACTCCCATTATAATTTCAGCACAACTGCCATTACGTGGTGCGACTTATGTCAAACACGTGTACACAAAGACAATGGGCACAAAACACAAAGCACAACCAAAATTTTAAAAACTCGATAAATTGGAGGTTAAATTACACAAAACAATGCAGTGTCTTTAACACGTGTCGCTACTTTATTGGATAAATCCCTCTTCTCTACCAATCATGATATTCGCAGAAGCAATAGATATTTTCGTCACAATGATATAAAGAAAATACAAATATAATTTATCTTGAAATATATTTAAATTTAAAGTTACGATGAAATTTAAATTCATAATAAATTTGAAAGAAAATTTATATATATAATATTTATGTAAGGTTAGACTCGAATTTACGATTTTAAAGGTTTTACTTTTCAGTATAATATATGTGAGTGAAAATATTAACGTAAAAATTATAATTATAGAAAAAAATTATATAAAACCAAATGAATATTTGAGGGTAATATTGTCTTTTATATTTTAATACAGAAAAACATGTGTATTCCGATATTTAAACTTGAGACTTCAGTGCATTTATAAACTCAATTTTACTATTTTAACTAAATCCACGTTTGTTTTTTATTTAAACTTTTGTTTTATAAATTTGTTACATATAATTTTTTTCACCCACGTCGTGAGTATACAATAATCTAGTAATAATAATTATTTTATTCATTACTCAATTAGGCTGGTGCTCAGTTAACTTATGATACTACCTCAATCAACGGTTTGGTATATAGTATTGTTATACAAGATGTTTCAATAGGCTATGGTGGTGGTTTCACGGAAGTCAATTTCGTAATGGTACCGTCTGTATTGACTGAAATATCTCATTCTTATGGTAAACAAGAACAATAAATTCTAGTTTTCATTGGTATAAAATTTTGATCAATAATGATCATATTAGCGCGGTTCGATCTATACTGATGAAAACCGGCAAGTATTGATTTGATTAATATTTTAAACTATTTTTAAATATTGTTTATCATAACCATTTTATTTTTATAATTACATTTAAAAATAAAATATGATCATTTAATTAAGTTATTGAATTAATAATTTTAAAATTAATATGCTAGTATAAACATATATTTATATGTGTAGTTAAAATATATTTAAATGTTATGTAATATATATAAAAAATATTTAAAAATACTAGTAGACATAGAACAATACACCAAATTATACTGATATTAGTATATACTAGGAACAAAACAAAAATAATACATCCGTCGGTACAATGTTGACTACCTTTGGTGGTTCGCACTATATATGTTGCAGAGCAATACAATTAGGCTATATAAGGTGGTTAGGTGAGAGTTTTTACAGGGAAATTAGTGGTTGAGTGCTTCTTTGTCCCTACTTTAGTGTTGAAGGGAAACATTTACAGAGGGAGGTTGACTTGACGTGAGTCTCAGTCATCAAACACTCTACTCCATAGGTATAAACGATAAAATAACATGTTGTCAAATAGATATAATGTTGGAACCGTGTGAGGTGACTAGGCTAGCAATGTTAGGCTTAGAATGTGTTTCCTATATTTTTTGAGGTTTGCATGGGCTCACTTTATGTGACATGGTACTCGATGAGGTTGAGCATTGTCAAATTCTCTTTTTAAGTTATTAAAATTGTCTCGATTAAGCAAGAACAAGTAAAAATAGTAGAAGAAATTAAGAACTTGAACACATAAATTTAACGTGAAAAAACTCTTCTAAAGAGGATAAAAAACTACGAGCAAAAATAATTTTACTATAATAGCAAAAGAACGAAGAGTACAAAAGATGGAGATAAAAACTAAACCCCGAAAATCCAAAAACAAAGAACCCTCAAAACGTAAACACAAAATTCTCTAAATGTGTTATGAGTTCTAATCTCTAATGGGTGTCTCATTCTAAGGTTGTAAAAGAACCTATTTATAGGCTAAATTGTCAAGTCAAACAAATTAAGCTAATAAATGCTAAATATATTATACTAATAAATACTAAATCTTCTAGAAAGAAAATATATTTTGTTTAACTTGACTTGCAAGCTATCTCTTAGAATTTGGGTCACACAACTCTAACATAAGCATTAGGTGATATGGCGAAGGTCTAACTTACTTATGTATAACAATTACCCTTAGATGAGAGTTAGGTGAAATGTATGATTTGAAATTAATTAATATTAATAACATACAAAATATGTACGATGTTAAAATAAAAAATAAATTAAATTGTGAGTAAAACGAAATTTAAACACAAAAATACATTAGATTAAGAATACTAAAAGAATATAATTATATAACAAGTATAAAAAACTAAATATTGCTTTAGTTTAATTGGTAAAATAAAAGGTTTTATGAAGGCGTCCTTAGTTCAAATTTCATTTGTACAATCATTTAATGTTGTATATAAATTCTTATTGATATATAAAAATATAAAAAGTCAAAAACACCCACATAATCATTTAATTTACTTTGTAAATAAAATAGTTTTTTGATAATTTTCTAACTGAGTTAGGGCTTGATTGATGGGTGACACCAATTTAATAAAAGGATTTATAATTAGTATCAGACATATCCGGTTATGGATCAAGTTGAGAAATGCTTTTCAAAGAAGGTGGAATGGGTTCAAATGTTTAAAAATAAACTCGAGTTTAACTCAAATGAAATATAGTTTTGTTCAAGGGAGATCGGTTTCGAACCCTTAACGGAGAAGGTATTGTTTTCGAGATGTCTATGCTCAGTTTTAGCCTTGAGTTTTGTCTCCCTATTTGCTTGGTGGGAGCGCCTAATCCACCAAATGCTAAAAATATTTTCTTAGTGAACGCCATACTCCATTAACTTCTTTGGACTCTCTTTAGAGTCGAAAGATAAAAACTCGAGACTAAAACTAAACATAGACACCTCGAGAACAATACCTCCGTTCGAAGGTCCACTCGACTAGTTGACATTTTAAAATTTCCCCAAAATATACATTTCATATAAACATTATTAGTTCACTTCCTCATTAACTGATCAAACATGGTATAAGTACAATAAGAACCATAATTAAATCAAAATGATGGTGATTAGTGATGGAAGATATTAGAGAGAGATCAATGTATACTTATATGGATGGTGATGGAAGCGAAGAGTGTCAACTTCCAAAGACACTAAAGAGCAAACCAATCGTCAAAACAGTTGCTTTCAGTTGTTTTCTTGTTTGCCACCATTGTGAAAAATTGCACTATTGATATCCAACACAATTTGCCTTTTACGATAATTGAGGTTATTAGGTTGGTTTTAAATAAGTCAATCAATTCAATTTTTTAGTTTTTTTGAATTATTTGAGGTTTTAATTTCGTGTTATTTTACGATAATCTGAGTTTAGTTTCAAAGTTTAATTTAATTATTTACTTATTTTGTTTCAATTTAGTACTTATATTTGATTTTAATTTTAATTTGATACTCAAACTAAAAGACATCATGTGACTTAATAAATGTTTGACACGTGTGTTCTAAAAAAAAATATTTATATTATCCTATAATTTAAGTATCAAATTAAAGAACGAAACTCAACTTGGTACAAAATAATATATTATCCTATAATTTAAAATAAATTTTATTTTTTATAATATAAAAATAAATATTCAAAAGTATATAAATTATTTTTAGAAAAAATTAAAAATTGAGTTGGATTCGATTTCGAAAATCAAAATATTCCCAATTCGTAATGATGACATCACATCCTACCACGTGTCAAAAACCCAGAGCCTCACATTGCCTAACAGTATTTTAATCTCATCTATATATAGTCTTCCCAAATTCCTAGAAAATCTAAATCAAACACACTAAAAATTTCGATCATTTCACCGTTTAAATACAGAAAAGTCTTATTAAAAAAAAAATCAGTTTTCGTTCTCCCTTTCCATTGTTCAAATTCCCCGGAAATCAAAATGAGAAACGACGAAGGTGGAACCATGGTTATGGAGCAGCAAACCGGTCTCCATAGCCGACCAAATATGGGGACTCTGTTCCAACAATCAGAACCTCCGTCGTTTTCTGACGACGATGACTTCCATAATCGGAAAAGCAATGCTTCATTGTCTAGTCCGAGGTATTCCACCACAACAAGCGGCGACGGTGAAGTCTCTCCTTATATGATGTCACCATGGAACAGCCAACCTTCTTCATGGCATCTTCAACATCATCAGCCATGTCCATCGGAGAACGATTTTGGTCAAGACGGACTCATTGGGTCTATCGTAAAAGAAGAAGGTCATATTTATTCATTGGCTGCTTCCGGTGATATGTTATATACCGGAACTGATAGTAAAAACATCCGTGTATGGAAGAATTTGAGGGAATTTTCGGGTTTTAAAGCTAAAAGTGGATTGGTTAAAGCTATTATTATACTGGGTGATCGAGTATTCACCGGTCATCAAGATGGTAAAATCCGTGCATGGAAGGCTTCACCGACGAACCCTACAGTTTATAAAAAATTCGGTACTTTCCCAGCTATTGGCCATGTTATTAAGAGCTCTGTTAAACCTAAAAACTACGTTGAAGTTCGAAGGAAATGCAATGTTCTTCGAATCAAACATTTTGATGCAGTTTCATGTTTGAGTTTGAATGAAGAACAAGGGCTGTTATATTCTGGGTCTTGGGATAAAACACTAAAAGTTTGGCGGATATCGGATTTTAAATGCATGGAATCCATCGACGGTGCTCATGACGATGCGATAAACTCAGTGGTGGATGGGTTCAGTGGCTTGGTGTTTACCGGATCGGCCGACGGGACAGTCAAGTCTTGGTATCGAGAATTTCAAGAGAAAGGAACGAAACATTCCATGGTACAACAGTTATTGAAGCAAGAAAACGCCGTCACGTCCTTAGCCGTCAGCCGTGAATCGGACACTTTATATTGTGGATCGTCTGATGGGTTGGTGAATTTCTGGGAACACACAAACCGTGGTTTAGCTCACGGCGGAGTATTAAGGGGACATAAAGTGGCGGTTCTCTGCATGGCTACGGCGGGGAAACTGGTGTTTAGTGGCTCCGCTGATAAGAGTATATGCGTGTGGAGGCGAGAAGAAGGTGGTATTCATGCTTGCTTGTCGGTTTTAACGGGTCATACCGGCCCATTAAAATGCCTAGCCGTTGAAGAAGATCATCAGACGTCGACTGAGACTAACCGTAAATGGATTGTTTATAGTGGTAGCTTGGATAAGTCCGTCAAGGTGTGGCGCGTGTCTGAACACGCGCCGACCATGAATGAGATTAAGGAAACTTACCATTTCCACTAAGCTGTCCTTTCGTTCATGGACCACACTGATTCAATCTCGGCGGGTATGGACGGTGCCACGTGTTAAGAACTAAATGCATTTAACCAATGCCATGATGCCACGTCAGAAAAAGTGAAAGAAGGTATTTTTCGATTTTCCAATGTTTTCTGATTTGGTAAATGACTTTTTTTTATTTTATTTGTTTTTTTATTTCAATTTTTAATGTGGGAGATTTCCATTAATGCAAAATCCAATGTTTTTGCATGAATAATGGAGCCTTAATGTGTGTGGGATGTTGCCTTAAGTTAAGGGTTCTATCTTTGTATTATTGTTTTTCCTTCCTCTTGAATGTATTTAATTGATTATATTTAAAAAAATATATATTTTTTTGAAAGTTTTACTATTTGCAAACATCAACAATAAAAAACAATAGAATCCCACGTGTTGACTTAATGTTTAAGATATTCACCACTTTAGATGTGACTTGGGTTCGAGTTATATTTTTTACATTTTATTTTAATCATTAAATTATAAAAACTTCAATTTAATTCCAAATTATTTGAAAAACATAAACGGCGTGATAACGTGAATTTTACCATATTATCATCTTTCTTACTAATAGTGGGCCTTGATTAATTAAATGAAAATTTTTAAATAATTTAATAATAATTTTGTAATTTTTTAAAGTTGAATGACCATAACGTAAACGTACTAATAATTTAATGACTATAAGTGAAGTTTACCCAATTATGAGAAATTTAGATGGATGGTAAGCTCTTTGAGTTATGGAAGTATCATCTATGAACCTATGCTGCCCTAAAGGAATAATGGGCCTTAATTTTTGTATCTATCATGAAGGCAAGATATAAAGCCACAATGTAGATCCAAACCAATTAAATAGCACAGTTAATGGGTTGGGTTGGATCGGGTTTAGACTTCATTTTAAAGAAAATTTTAAATTTGAGAGTTCACCTAACTGGCTCATTTTACTATTTAAAAAATAATATTTTTATTTTAATTTAATTATAAAAATATATAAATTATTTTTTTTATAGTGAGTCAGTCGTATTAGGCCACCTGGACTAGGCTTTGAATATTATAGTTCAAATTTAACCTATATTTTAAATCAATCTAATTTTTTATTCAAATTTAGTTTCAGATATAATATTTTTATTTAAACCCTTTGAATTCAGTGTCAATTTTACACTTGATTTCATTATAGATTCTGATCATATATGTTCTTTTTGACACAATGTTAAGAACTACCCATAAATAGGAAAATAATATGTTTCAATGCACTTGAACCTATGTCCTCCTGCATCGACAACAATGCTCATGAAAATTAAGCCAAGACTCAATTGACACTATTAATGTAAAATTTATTTTTAAATTCTTGTATGCCATTTTACTTGATGTCATTTTACTTGTATGCCATTTCATTGAAAATGAAAATTTTAGCATTTAATATTTGAAATGCGATTGATAATTATTTTAAATTTTATTTAATATAAATTTTCGAATAATATAAGTAGCAAAGTAGCTATTATCACTAAAATGTAGAAAAATTAAGTTGAATTTATTTTATAAAAAATATTTTTTAAATAAATAAGATATTCAAATTACCATATTTATCTTTTATTCAAAAATATATAAATATTATATTAATAAGATTAAATTAAAATAAATAATTTTTAAAATTAATATTTATTTTTATCAAACAATATAATTATATTCGATGCTTAATTTTTCTACATTTAAATTTTCAGCCTATCAATTACACCGTAAACAAATCTATGGTAGTCTCTCATATTTATTATTATTATTATTATTATTATTATAAAAAAAAAACAAAAGGAACATTGAAGTCAAAAAAGCATACAAATGACCTATTCAATCATTCCATTTAGGGGTGATTCTTGTCTAAGGCTAGAAAATTTTAGGAAGGAAAAAGAAGCATATAATGACCAATTCGACACTTCCCATTTAGAAAATTTTAGACCCAAAGTTTTATAACTTCTACAACATATTTAATTCTAATTTTCATCCTTTATTTTATTACAACTAAAATAATTTTGGGTTCGAAAATTGAGAAATTAGTTTAATTATAATAAGTTCATAACTAATTCGATAACATTTACGAGACTCAAACTTGAGACTTTGAAACTTTTAAGACCGTAACATTGTCATTAAGCAAATGACTCATTGATGAATGGTTTATTTTTGTTAATTTAGTACATAATCATTGAACTATTGCTTTGAAGTCAACGATTTAATTGATAAGTGTCGAAACCAACAAAAAAATAATTTTCTACTAAAAAATGCAAATATTTATAGATAACTTGTTTAGAATAGATCTAATCCGGTTGTAGTTTGTAATTTAAACCCTTGATTAAGTGCCAAACTTATACTATGATTTCAACCCAAAGATCATTTTGGTGCTCAAACCAATGTAGTTTGTTGCACAAAGCCAAATACTTCGACTATAATTTCATAATCATTATAGTCCTTTATTTAGGGGTGTTCAGTCGATTAACCGACCCGAAATAACATTAATCAAATTAACCGACCTTTCAAAATTTTTAACCGTTAACCGAACTGAAATTTTTCGGGTTAATTCGGTCGGTTAACCGAATTAACTGAAAATTATATTTTTTATTTTTGGTTAAAAATTAACCAAATTACCCGAATTATTCGAATTAACCAAATTACCCGAATTAACCGAAATGACTCACTACATAATCACTACATAACCGAGTTGAGTTTAATTTAGTTTTAGTTTTAGAATTTTATTTTTATTTATTAAATTATTTGTAATTTTTATGATTAGGTTGCGTTGGGTAATTGGGTTGAGTTCGGTAATTGGGTTGGGTTAGATACTTGAGTTTGGATTGGGTTAAGGTAAATAGTGAGCTTATTTATATATTATAATTTTATTTTTTATTTTTCAGTTAAATCAAAAAATTTGGTTAACCGACCGATTAACCAAATTCGATCGATTAACCGAATTTTTTTTGTTTTACTCGAATTTTACACACCCCTACCCTTATTGTTATTTCAGTTAAAAAGACTCGACCAATAAAAAACTGTCATGTGTCATTTTTAATCCACATCATCATTTACATGAAACTAAAAAATATATTAAAAATAAAATAAAATAAATTGTTTTATTTTCTCTCTCTACTTCTTTTCTGCTTATTCTTCAAATCATTCATGTTTTTTCTTTCTTTATTTTTCTTCTTGCCTCATAATTTTATTATTTTTTTATTTTTACCGCTCTTTTTCATTTTTTTCTTGTTGTGAATAAAGGGAAGAGAGAAAGTACAATGATAAATAATAATTTAATTATTTAATGTTAAATTTAAATTTTATATTATTAAAATGCCAAATGTCTACTTTTAATTGGTTGAAAGAATTTTTAACGAAGATAACAGTAACAATTCATAATGAGATATAATCCGAGGATTACCAATTGAATTAAACCAATTTTAAAAATAAAAATTCAAATACTTTTTTTTTTTAACTTTTTAGCACAATTAAAATTTAAAGACAAATCAATCTTAATTTTAAAGTGTTGTAAGTTAGTAAGGGTCCCTTTGGATGGGCGATGCGTTTACCTGCTATTAGTATAAAAACAGTGGCAACGGTAAAATTAGATACTGTAGCGATACTGTAACATGGGACAAAAAAAATTAAACGCACCGCATTAAAGATAAACGCCCATAATAACACTATTTTTTTTTCCCTCCAAGAACAAACAAAACATATCAGTTGGAAGTCAAAAACATACAAATGACCTATTCAATCCTTCCATTTAGAAGAATATAAAATTTTAGGGTAAAAAACATATAAAGTCCAATTCAATACTTTCCATTATAAAATATTAGACCCAAAGTTTTCCAACTTATTCTAATTAGCCATTCAAGTATTACCAAAATATTTCGGTTTAATTCTAAATTTTATCCCTTTATTTTGTTAATATTAAAACGTTAGTCCTTTATTTTCATATGTTGGAATTTAATTTTTATACTTTATGAAAATCGAAAATTTATTTCAACTATTTGTGCGTTAGCTTGAATTTTTATTTCATTTTTGAAGTTATAACAGCTCCCAAGGCGTTATTACATTCCGTGTATATAAATTATTGAACTACTAATTTCGAAGTCGACGTAAAGTTTACTAATACTATTTAATTAGGTTAACTTCATAATTTATAAAAACTAAAATTTAACAAATTAGAAGGACTAATTTTTGGATTTTCCATAAAAATTAAGAATTCATAGCCTTTGCATTATGTAACCTGAACTTGACAACTAGGTCCACTTTGGTATATATATATATATAATTTATTTTGTCATTTAAACTTGACAAATAAATTTATTTTGGCCCCTAAACTTAAAAAAACATAAAAGTTTGACGACATGATATTTGAAAATTAAAAAAATTATATAAATTTTCAGGTGATAACTTGTTATAATCTTAGAGTGATACATACAATCTTATAATAAGTAAACCGATATTGAATTGATCAGACCAGTAATTCTCGATTCAATCAATTAATTAGTTCAAGTAGATTAACAATAATTAAATAATTAAAAAATCATATTTAAAAAATATTAAACTGCTTCAACCTATTTAATTACTTAGTTTTCAATTTTTACTAAATTCGAAATTCGATGAATTTAACTCTTTTAATTGGACTAATATGTTAATTGATTTTCGGTGCAATCAGTTTAACCAACCAATTCAATCATATTTTAAAAATACTAATTCCATTTTCAAATGTCAACTATAATTGTTAAATTTAAGTACCGAAGTTGATTTGATTGTGAAGTTTTAATGAAAAAAAAAAATTATATTATCTCCTTTCAATTACTTCAATTTTCTCGTAATCCAAACATAAAAAAGTCAAACTAACTCTGAATTTCGTTTAGACCCAAAAACCATTAAACCAATTAGCAGCCGGTAATGGTCGTTGATCCACGTTTAATTCTTAATTACTCTTTTCATTGTTGACCAAAAGTTCAAAACATAACAGTGATGGTAGTCGGCTGACGCAGGCCATGGCCATGGCCATGTCTGACTTCTTCAACATCCGTTGTTTCCCGGCAGGTTCTTCATAAGCGTGTTGACGTGGAAAAAAAAAGCAATAAACTTTAGATAGTTTAAGACCGATAATGTCTCACAGTCGCCTCTCCGGTCTCTATCGTTTACTGGTTAGAGAAGACTCACCATTTTTCATTCTTCTTTATTGTTTGCTTAGTATTTTCCCAGAAAAAAAGGAAAAAAATTTGCTTTCTTTTGATTGTTCGAAAGTGTTATTGGCAAATTGTTTATTTGGGGATTAATGGGTTTTGTTTTTGTGTTTTAAACTTTGATTCTTTTGGTTTTTGATGGATTGTTGAGATATATTTAGAGGGTTTATGTGAGTGTTTTGAAGTTTAATTTTTTGGAATTTGGGGATTTTGATAGAAACTATGGCTGCCCTTTTACGAAAAATCCTTCCTGTTGAGAAATCAACTCCCATAGATGGTGATATAAATGTTGAATACTCTTTTGCTATTGAGTATCATGGTCCTCCGGTCACTTTTGATATCCCTAAATTAGTTCCTGTTGACGTCGACGGCCTTCCGACTGCTGCCGAAGTTTCATCTTCCTTTTCTTTGAATGGTATTTCATTGCCTGTTATCCAGCCTATTGTAAAGACCAATCTAGTGAACCAAAAGGTAAAAAAATTGGTTCTGAACCTAGCTTGGCTCGAAAATCCATTGTTCGTGCCGGTTTTTCTAAGGAATTATCGATTAAAGTTGATAGTTTGGATTCATTAAGTAAGAGAATTGATGATGGAATTAGTGGAAGAGGAAGTTGTGAAATTCAGGAAGTTTCTGACATTAACAATGAGACTCCTTGTCATGTGAGAAAACCATCTGTTGTAACTTTTGTTGAACCTGAATCGTGTTCTACTGAAGAGTCCGAGTATTCGGAGATCGAAAGCGTCACCTATGATGTACAACCTCTTGTAAGGAATGGCAAAAAAGGGACATGTTATAGGTGTTTAAAGGGAAACCGGTTTACCAAAAAGGAGGTCTGCATTGTTTGTAATGCTAAGTATTGTTATAAGTGTGTATTAAGAATGATGGGGTCGATGCCAGAGGGACGGAAATGTGTTACATGCATAGGTGGGAAGATAGATGAGTCGAAACGAGGAAGTCTTGGAAGAACTTCTCGCTTACTCAAGCAGTTACTCAGTGAGTTCGAAGTTAAAAGGGTAATGTCATCTGAGAAAACTTGTGAAGCTAACCAGTTACCACCTGAGCTTGTTATTGTGAATGGGGAGCCTTTGTGTAAAGATGAGTTGCAGGTATTGCAGATGTGCCTAAACCCACCGGAGAATCTAAAACTGGGATACTATTGGTACGATAAATTATCCGGCTTTTGGGGAAAGGTAATAACCGAACTTTGCTCTTCTTTTACATGATATAACTACCATTCTCTTCCATTAGTAATTGAACTATTGCTCTGTTGAAAATCAGGAAGGGCATGGACCGTGCCAGATTATTACTGCACAGCTGAATGTTGGGGGTCACATCAAGGCTAATGCTAGCAATGGAGATACGAACATAATCGTAAATAATCGAATCATTACTAAGAAAGAGCTATGGTTGCTGCAGGTTGTTGTGCTCTTCATGATATTGAGTTCTTTTAAATTAATGTTTTTATAGACATGTAATGTAAGTTCAATCAATGACATTCCATTAAATATTTGCAGTTAGCTGGAGTTCATTGTGAAGGAAATCCTAGCTTTTGGTTAAGTGCCGACGGATCCTACCAGGAAGAGGGTCAGAATAATATAAAGGGGCCGATATGGAACAAGGTATATTTGCATATTACGTAGGCATAACTATTTTTTGTTATATCCTGTACCAGTATTAACACAGATGTAACTTATTTTCAGATGGGAATCAAGATCTTTTGCGCTCTTTTGTCTTTGCCGGTTCCTCCTAATACCATGAATCCTGCCGGAGAGGATGTCAACCAGCCAACCCTAGAGCAGCAACTACTTCCCAAAATTCTTCTAGTTGGCTATCAAAAATCCGGCACAAGTACAATATATAAGCAGGTAATATACCACTTGAGGCAATGTATTTCAATCCATCTTTTCCCTGCGTTCGGTTTTATGAAACTGGAAACGCGGAATAGGCTGTCTTACGGATTGGTGAATTTGTTACTTCCTTATTCCAGGCCAAGATTCTTTATAATATTCCTTTCACTGAAAATGAACGCCAAAGTATCAAATTGATTATCCAAAGAAATTTGTATGGTTATCTTGCTATTTTGCTCGAGGGAAGGACACGATTTGAAGAAGAAATATTACTTGAGAATAGAAAAAAGCAGACTGCTGATGGATCTGGTTCTTCAGGTACAATAATAGTGATTTATTCTTTATAATCACACTTTTGTAAGTCTTTAACCGATTGAGTTTGCCATTCTGATGAGTTTACGTCTTTAATGGATTGTGTTTAGCTTTCCTGTAATATAATTGTCTAGATGAAATTGTCATAGAATAATTTATTTTATTCCGGAGTAGGTTTTGAGCTTTGTTGTTGACAACAGGCAGTACGAGCCAGGTTGATGGGAAAACAAAATATTCCCTTTCCCCAAGACTGAAAGCTTTTTCAGATTGGCTTGTTCAAGTGATGGTGTCCGGCAATTTGGAAGTCATCTTCCCGCTGCTACTCGTGAATATGCACCATTCATAGGGGAGCTGTGGAATGATGTGGCTTTTCAGGCCACGTATAACCGGAGACATGAACTAGAAATGCTGCCTCGAATTGCTACTTATTTCCTAGAACGGGTAAGCCTGCTTGTTCAATAGTCATATCCACTGTTCCAACCTCCAGTTTCCCTTTCGACTTTTTGCATTAAGGTTTCTTTGTAACTCTAATAGTTTAAAATAACCTTCTTCGCAGGCTGTTGAGATCTCAAGGATGGACTATGAGCCATCCGACATGGATATATTGTATGCTGAGGGAATTACATCATCAAATGGACTCTCTTGCACAGAATTCTCTTTTCCCTCCATAGAACGAGAAGTTTCTATCGATGGTTATCAGCATGATCCATCATCAAGGTTAGTTTTATTCAACCCCGAGGAACTGATCGGTGCATTATTACGATTTCAACTTCATATTTATCTTGTTTAGCATTTCTTGCTTTGAATCAGCAGCTACCAGCTTATTAGATTGCATCCCAGTAGCCTTGGGGAGAACTGTAAGTGGGTGGAAATGTTTGAAGATGTTGACATTGTCCTATTTTGTGTCTCATTGACCGACTACGATGAGTTTTCACTAGACAGTAATGGGGTTCTCACAAACAAAATGATGGCAAGCAAGCAACTTTTCGAAACCGTAATAACCCATCCAACCTTCGAGAAAAAGAATTTCCTTCTAATACTCAACAAAGCTGACCTGCTCGAGGAAAAGATCGAGCAGGTTCCTCTAACTCGATGTCAATGGTTCAATGACTTCAATCCAGTTATCAGTCATAATTACTATAACAACTGCAGCAATAATAGAAATAATCACACTTCACTCTCGTTAAGTGCCTTCCATTACATCGCGGCGAAGTTCAAGAGATTGTTCAACTCTCTTACTGACCGTAAGTTGTTCGTTTCAATGGTTACCGGCTTGGAGCCTGATTCTGTTGATGAAGCTCTAAGATACTGCAGGCACATTCTTAAATGGAATGAAACCGAGAATAGCTTAGTTAACAATGAGTTGTCGTCTACGGATATTGAGGCAAGCTCAACCTCATGAACCATTCTTTTCTTTTTATTTTTTATTTTTTATTTTGGTCTTTAAACTGTAAAATTGTAGAACCCCATTGAAATTAGATGTAGGAAAAATACTGATTCTTTGCATAGAACTCAATTGTGAAGCAATATATGATTTGTTCTTCAAATGAATCTTATACATACATGTATTCCACTAAAATAAATTGTGAGCAAAGCTATATGCACCTTGCACCAGTTACCTATAGACCATGGAAGGTAATTTTGGTGTAATAGTAACCTCTAATGGTGTAGCTTTAGGAACAGTTATTCCAGGGCTTTCACTCATGTCAACGGCTTTATCTGAGACTGTTCCCCATTTGAATCCGTGAAGCAGTCGAGCCAAAGTTAAGTGCTGGAAATGAAGCGCGAAAGTGATACCAGGACAAATCCTTCTACCAGAACCAAATGGTATAAGCTCAAAATTTTGACCCCTTACATCTATGTTAGCATGGTCACTGAGGAATCTCTCAGGGAGAAAATCTAACGGTTTATGCCAAATTCTGGGGTCACGCTGCAGCTTCCACAGGTTAACCAACAGTCGAGTGCCTGCTGGAATGTGGAAACCAGCTACTGTGCAGTCCTCCATAGCTTCTCTCGGTACCAATATGGGCGTTGCTGGGTATAACCGCAATGTTTCCCTGATAATGGCTTGTAGGTATACCAAGTTAGCTATGTCTGATTCTTCCACTTGCCGTTGATTTCCGACATGGATATCAAGTTCTTCTTGAGCCTTCTTTAGCACATGACGGTTATTCAATAGCAGGGAGATCGCCCATGTAAGTGTGACCACGTTTGTATCGACGCCACCGAGGACAAGACTCTGCAATCACCATTTCGATCAAAGATGATGCTATAAGTTACATTACATGATTCTACTTAACAGTAAAACATACCAGGCAAGTAGCTTTAATGGTAACATCAGCCTCTTGTGTTGGAACATTGTTTTCATCCATGATAGATAACATGACATCAACAAAATCTTGGTCCCCTTCGATGCCTTTATTGAGCCTCCTTTCGCGATGCTCGTTCACCCAATTTTCGAGAACAAAATCCAACTCCTTTGCTGTCCTCTGTATTTTGCCTATGTTCCCCATCACAACATCAAGAAAACTAAGAAAAGGAATCAAATCCGAGACCAAGAACAACCCTGTAAGATAAAAGAAATCATCCAAGGCCTTTTGCCATCGCCTTGATTCCTCGCTACAACTTTCTTTGATACCGCAATATCTTTTCCCAGCAATCATCCGAACTATAATATTGGTTGCTAAGTCACCAATTCTCTCCTTCATTTCCAAAACAGCACTGCCTCCAGTTTTCACCGCTTGTTCATACAATTCCTTTATAAAACTACTGATTTCGGTGTCGTGAACATGCTTGAGTAACTCGAGCCGACGACTAGAGAGGAGCTCTACCGTTGCTAGTTTCCTCATACTACGCCAATATGGTCCGTAAGGAGCAAAGCCTAACATCTTATGGTCATACCCCATATGCTTTAAGGCTAACGATTTCGGACGTGTAGGGAAGACCTTATCGTTGGTCGTAAAACATTCTTTTGCAACTTCCCAATTACTTACCACAAGTGCTCGATGAACCCCAAGACGGACCACGAAGGCTGGTCCATTCTCATCAGCCATGTCTGCAAATTTTCTATGTAGCAACTGGCTTTTTCCAAGAAGATGAAGATGACCAATAAAAGGTAACGCCCCAACAGGCTCAGGGGGTCTCCTCTTCTGTTGCTTGTTGCTATTAACAAGGATGATGGACACTAACATGGTGATAATTATTGTGAAAGGAAGTGCCAGAAGGAGCTGTTCCTGAAATTGTTCGGACAATTCCATAGTGTAATGAACCAACTTGCAAGAACCACAGTAATTGCTTCTAAATAATGGCAAGCCTTGTTTGCAAGAAATGCCAAGCATAAACTAAAATAAAACATCTAGAATAAAATCAAAATTGGAAGTATCTGCTCAAGCCTTATTGGACCAAGTAATCTATTTTAAGGAAACAAGTGGTCCGATTGCTACCATACCATTTACTTCCAATAGCCTTATCCAATCATAGTGGTCTTCCCTAACCAAAAAATCCAAAAGTCGAGCTGTATATACAGCAATCTAAGAAAAAAGTGGTCCTATACCTAGCTGAGTACTGCTTTAGATGTCATGCATGTTGAAAACATGGGGGTTTTGTTTTTGGGTTATAATTTAGTTGGAAATTGAAAAGAAATTTGTAAATATTATTATTTAATATAAATTGTTTTTATATATATATATGTGTTCTAAATATGCAATTTTCACACATATATATTTATGATAGAATTATTAGTATTGATTATGTCGATTTAGTTGATGTAATAAGTCAATTCGATATTAATCAAGAAGAATGACATACTATGATAAGCAATTGATTTAACTTATTTACCCATTAATTTTTTTACTCACAATTATATATACTATTGTAATATGAGATTACAAAAGAAACAAATAATTATGTTCACATTACAATTTTTTTTTACACGTGACACTCTTTATTTGAAGCACTTATTTATAATTTCGATAAATTAATTTTTAATTCATGCCTTTAAATATTTTAATATTTTATTTAATTGAATTATCTTTTAATGTTATAATATTAAATTAATGAATATCAAATTGTTAATTTTAAAATATAGTTTTTTAAAAAAACACATTAATAACATTTATCAAATTAAATTTATTTTTTTAAATATAATAAGAGTTAATTAAATTCATTGATTAAAGTAGGGTAATAATAAATAAAATATATATAAAAAATCAAATTTTAACAATTTTAACATTAGAACAAATTAATTTATCAATATATATATAATATAGAACCTAAATTATTAATAATTTTATTTAAATTATGATATATTAATATTATTATTCAATATATGATGAATTTTTGTATTATTTTAATATTAAATGTTTTAAAATTAAGTAACTGATTTTAAATTAGTTAAATATTTTTATAATAATTTTATAATTACATTACTTTTTCAAAAGTGGAAGATTACAAGTTGATTGGGTACTCCGACAATGATTGGTGCGGAGACTTAGACGATTGAAAAAATACATCGGTATATGTGTTCTTTATGGGTAACACGTCGTTTACTTGTCTTTCAAAGAAGCAACCAATTGTGACGCTCTCGACACGTGAAGCTGAATATGTGGCAGCATCTTGGAGTGTGTGTCATGCTATATGGCTCAGAAATTTGTTGGGCGAGTTGGCGCAACAACAACTCGGTGCGATTGATATACGAGTTAACAATAAATTAATAATTGAGTTAGCAAAGAGCCCGTGAATCATGAGAGAAGCAAACACATTGACATTCGTTTTCACTTTGTCCGAGATCATGTAAAGGAATAAAGTATAAAATTAGTGCACGTGGTAAGCCAGGCGTGGATATCTTCACGAAACCGCTACCGATGGTACTTCTTGACAACTGTAAGAAATTAATCGGCATAAAAGATGACAGAAGCATTTAAGTTTACAGGAGAGTTTTGTTCATTAAACGTTAAATGTGATTTTAATGGGTTTAATTTAGAAATTTTTTAGAAGAATGAAAGGTCAAAAGTCATTGGTTTATGGTTATTATTAAATTTTAATATTTTCAGTTTTTCTTGAAGGGCAATAGCTTATAAAAGCATTTGATATAATATAGAGAAAAAGCAAGAAAATTTAGAAGTTAAAAAAAAAATTTTGGTTCTGTCTTGAGCAATTTTACATCAAGTTTTTCTTGAGCCTTCCTTAGAACATGGCGGTTATTCAATAGCAAGGAGATTGCCCATAAAAGTGTGGCCACGTTTGTATCGATGCCACCCAAGGCAAAAGTCTACAATCACCATTTCCCAGTCAAAGATAATGCTATAGCCTATAAACTACATGATTCTACTTAACAATAACATACCAGGCAATTAGCTTTAATGGTAACATCAGCCTCTTGAGTTGGTACATTATTTTCATCCATGATAGACAACATGACATCAATGAAATCTTGGTTCCCTTCGATGCCTTTGTCGAGCCTCCGTTCGCGATGCTCGTTTACCCAGCTTCCTATTGCAAAATCCAACTCTTTTGCTATCTTCTTTTTTTTGCCTATGTTCCCCATCACAACATCAAGTCAACCGAGAGAAGGAATCGTATCCGAGACAAAAAAAAAAAAAAAAAACCTTGCAAGATAAAAGAAATCACTCAAGTTCTCGATTCCAAAAATATATAAATATATAAAAATATATATATTTAACTTCCGCAATATCTTTCAACTAAACACACTAATTATGTTGATTGACAAATTTTATAAACATTGAATTTAAATTTGTTGAATTTTGAAGATTTAGGATCAAATTGATAGAATGTATAAATATTGGAGGGCTAAATTTGTTATTAGACCAATAAATAATAGGCTCGTGTTAGTTTTCTGTCGGGCGAAAAAGTCCAGTGATATATATACACAAATCAAAACAGAGTTCGAAAACATGAATCGCGAACTCCTGGGCCTAAATCCAACCAAACCTCAGCTTTGTAAATTTGTCATCTCCCCTGTTATTGCAGATCTTTTCTCTGTCGTGCGATATATATATACAAATAAAAACAGAGTTTGAAAACATGAATCTCGAACCCCTGTTTTTGAGGAGTTTGGGGATTTTTAAGAATCTCACTACCAAGATAGCGGTCTCGCATTATTACAGACTATGATATGTTGGTAAGTTTATGAAAGCCAGACCAGCAGACATGCGACAAACTTTAAGGATGAGCATCGAGATTTTAGTACTCGCAATCACCAAAACAAAACCTTCTGGAAAAGAAGAAGAAGAAAAAACAGAGCTTGTAATCGCGATCAATGTGCATTGTTTAACATGCATTTGTCTTTGTTGGCTCGAGCTAGAAGAGCTGAGCTTGGCTTTAAATACCCAGAGGACAAATCCTTCTACCAGAACTGCAAATCACATTACATTCTTGCTCTGAGTTTTGGGGGGAAAAAACTTATATTAGTTTTAGCAGAGCTGAAGAAATGGAGCAGATCGACGCAGTTAATCTAGTAGCTAACCATGTGCAAAGGTGCAGGCTTCGTGATCGTAGCGGTACACTTCCTGCTAGTCGGATTGTTTTAACGTTTACGGAAGACGAGAAACAAGGGTGGCAGTTTGAATACCGGGGTGAAGGAGACAGGCACTACATTACCGGCACCGAGTGGAGCCGATTTGTTGGACCAAGGATCAATGCTAGGCTCACTCTTTATGCTCAACAAGATGATGAGAACTTCCACAGAATGAAGGTGATAATGAAGAGGAACTAGAGAGCAGTGGTCACTCTTTATGCCGGAGAAGGGGATAACGCCACCCACAGACTCGACGTGAGGCCGTGAGCTTCATAATATATATGAATTTAATATTTGTTTTGTGCATTGTTCGTCTCTTTTAATTTCTGAGAAAATGCAAAATGCTTTTGTTTTCATTTTCTCAGTATTAGTAATGTAATGATGGCGTTGTTTATCTATTTTAAATGGGATTTTCGTTTTCCTCTTACCTTGCCACCTTAGGACGTCATGGCTCTTCTTTTTGTGTATACGGTCATCCTGTTTATCTTAATAAACTCCAATGGTAGCTTAGGTATAAACTTTTCGTTAAGTCTAATTAATTAAAATACAAATATAATCTAATTATTGAGTTATATACTTATGCTAATAATATAATCTAATTATTTTCTTTTACAATTGTGATTCGAACTTAAACCATCGGGTTAAGATTAGGTATGTGTAGGACAGGCAGAGACATTTGGGAACCAAAACTCAAGAATGATACATTAATGTTTTGACCCCTAACATCTATGTTAGCATGGCCACCGAGGAACGTGAAATATAATGTGTTATGCCAAATTCCAAGGTCATGCCGCAATTCTCACTCAGCCAACATGCAATGCGGCTTGACTTCTCGAGTAATAAATAAAGAATAGAGTGGCATGGCTTCGGGAAACTGATGGTGGAACATAAACATGCTTGCTACTCTGCTTCCCATATTGAATTAAAGGACCTATACATCTTTGAACTTGTGGAACTAAACTAAACTACATCAACTCCATTATATTTCTGTATTTTTCACTTACATGAAAATATAAGATAAAATAGTGATACATTAGAAATTAAAAGTTGAGAGCTAATTTGCTGCAAATAAAATAGTAGGGAGCTAAATTCAATAATAGTGTAAATGTTGAGGGTTAAATTTGTTATTATGCCACACATGTAACACACAAAATAAGCATTTAATGGCATAATTTTAAAGGAGCACTATTTTGCTCGTTCATCTAATATGCAGGGACTAATTTACTATTTTTTTAATAATAGGACCAAATTTAATCAGGAATATAGCACATGGACTTGTACAATAAATTAAAGGGGTAAACTTTACAGTCGGTCACCCAACGTTCACAAGTTTTCGTTTAGGCACGAAAAGAAAAAAAGTTTGCACTTTAAGCACTACCGTTTAAAAGTGTTTCATTTTTATTAGTCACCATTAATTCAATGTTATTGTACATTCATTTTAGTCACTCGTTTCTTTGGTGCGTAAAATAAAAACGTATGTAAGTTGGGTGGCCCAATTATGTAGTTTACCCTAAATTATAGAAAAAAAAACCCACAAAGTCGCACTCCTGGGCCTAAATCCGACCAAACCTCAGCTTTGTAAATTCGTCATCTCCTCTGTTTTCTCTGTCGGGCGAAATAGTTGCGCGATATATATGAAAACAGAGTTTGAAAACATGAATCTCGAACCCCTGTTTTATTTTTTTTTTAAGGGTACAGCAGACCTCATCTTTAAAATAATAATAGTAAGAAATGGCTTTGGGGATTTTTAAGCATCTCACTACCAAGATAGCGATCTTGCGTTATTACAGATTACGATATGCAGACATGCGAGAAAACTTTACGGATGAGCATCGAGATTTTACTTCTCCCAATCACCAAAACAGAACCTTCTGGATTATAACCTCGCTCACTGCCGCCGAAATATCTTTGGATTAAATGAATTGATAATAAAGAAAACCTATTCAATCGTACGTCCGCCCTTTTTCTCTCCTTTTGTAGAAATCAAGGTTGTGTCTTATCCGTGGACTATACATACATAATTAAAAAAGAACTGGCACTAACTCGTGTGTTTTGGGCGAATCTCTTTATCTTTAAAATAAAAAAGTAGAAGGCTTTAGAGATTTCTCAAGCAAGCTATGGAGCGGTCTCGTGAGGCTTTCACTGTTGGGTGAAAAAGCTGTGCAATACTGGAAAGCCAAATCACGCTATAAAATGATATGATACGCATGAAAAGTTTATGGTTGTCGACATTTTAGTTCTTGCAATCACTAAAACAAAACAGTGGAGTAGAAAGAATGTAGCGAGCATTTAATCGCGACAAATGTACGTTGTTTAACATGCATTTTTCATTGTAGCCTCGACTAAGTAGAGCTGGTTGGTTCAGCTATAAAAGCCACACTCAAGGGTTGCCAATGCAATCACATTACATTATTCTTCTGAGTTTTGAGAAAAGAGTTGTATTAGTGGAGTTGAAGAAATGGAGGTGATCATGGACGAAGTTAATCTTGAAACACGCCATGTCCTAAGGTGGAAGTTTATTGATAATAGCCGTACACTTTCTGGTCGCCGGATTGATTTAACGGTTACATTATGTATTTAAAAGCCCATTGAAAATTTAGTCGTTATAAATTCCCAGATTAAAACTTTTACATATGTTATTGTAATATAAATTAAATCCAAAATATTTCCCATTATTAGTTTGATAATAAAATAAACTTCAAAACCATAAATAAAGTTTCCAAATACTATAAGTGGCCCTTATTACATCAAATAAATTCCCAAAATACTAATAATATGAAATATATAAAAATAAGGAAAATCAACTCGCATGGCATAAAATAACTTCGCATGGGCCACCTCGTATCCCTCCGAGGCCGATCCAAGCTTTATGCATCACCGAAAGGTTTAAAATATTGGGTGAGTCAAGCCGACTCGGTGCATAGTCATTTCACATATCTCCACATATGGGCTTGGCCCATATCCACATGATCCATACACATAAATATGCAATTATGAAGTCCATCCCAACCTAGGGTCCATCCATTACACTTACCTTGGCGGACCCCCTGCTCAAGGCCGTGGCTAATCCACCACCGATCACATAATGATCCACATATCTTACCTTGGCGACTTCTTTGCTCAAGGCCGTGGTGAGCCACCGATCCCATAGGATCCCACATATCAATCGATCCACGGTGATGCACCACACTATCAACCGCCGAGATGGGCACTTAGCCAACACCACCCTTGATGAAGCACATAGCTAACATCAAGCGCTAATGTAGCACAGGGCTAGCATTAGACCACGTACATAGTGTACACCCTTTCCTCCAATAGTCACATCCCAAGTCCCATGCATATATATATGTACCATGGCAACATATTACTTGAAACAAATATACATCACATGCCATCACATTTTTATACATTCATCAATAATCATTTATTATCGTAAACCACTGACCTGATTATTCAATCACCTACCACGGTATTCACAATCTTAGCCCTTATTTCGGCTATCATTCACTTTATACACATACATGAAATAACACATATAACACATATAAACATTCAAGAGAGCGGTCGATAACTACGCTTTTGATTAGCGCAATTGACTAAATCCGAAACCCACGTCTAACGATTTGCACCTTTGCGATTGTAGAACTCCTTCCTACACCACCTAAGTCGAATCGGCTAACATTATATACCAAAATGGCCTATGGTAAAAATCACTATTGCCTTACCTTACGGATCTAAATCAAAACCGCTCCTTGTCTTAGAAGTTGTCGAACTCCTGCTAACCTCTGTTAGATTGACAACAATAAATCTAGGGAAAATGGCCCTTGGCCGACTAACACATACCACTTACCTTGATGCTTTGAATCCAGAAGAACTCCTTCTTGCTCCTTAATATCGGCTACACAAAAGACACATAAAATAGCTTAATGGACATTCGCCATCCTTAGATCAAGGCTCGCACACTTGATTTGACAAACTAAAGAATAGGAACCCAAATCGATTGCTAGAACAGAGAATACCTACCCTTACACGCTTACCACGAGACCAAAAGCAAAAGATCGATGGTAATCGCCTTTGTAGATTCAAACCTCAAAGATTGTGAAATAGAAAAGAGAATAAGAGGTTGAAAGATTCGCAATAGTGACTAATATTAGAGGTTTCGACTTCAAAGACTACAACAACGAAGAAAATAAAGTACTTGAGATTCTCTACAAGAGAATAAGTAAGGAATTTGGGTTGGAAGAAAAAATAAAGAAGAGGAGGAGAGGGTAGAACAATTTGACAAGAAGAATTTAGAATGGAAAATAAAAAGAAATATCAAAAGGTGAGCACCCTATTTATACTACACACTTTCTCCTATTTTATCTCTTTAACACATATTCAAAGTGAATAAAAATAAATCCATACTTAATCTCTTCTTTATCACCTTAATAAAATAAAATAAAATCCATCTCATTATCTCCTAATCACCTATTCAAAATTCTAAAATAAATCAATTATCCCCCACTTAATCTCCTATTCTATCTACTAATCTACCTATTTGAATAAAAAAAACAACAATTATCCTACCTTACTGCAGCCGAATTTTAAAAGGATTAAATAAGCATTATCCTTATCAAATTGAAGATCCCAAGTGCTGTCCAGTGCTCCTTCTCCCTAACGCTAGAATGCAAAATAAAACCTCAAAATTTTTTGCTTCCTTTGCGTCTTGAACCCATGACACGCACAAGCCCTTTAAACTTTAATGCCCAAAGCCACTCTTAAAACACTTTTGTGATATAAACTACTTCAATTTCTTTTAAAGCCTCCTTCCCTAGCTCCTCTTGTCTTAACGCAAAAGCTAAAATAAAAACACCACTGCTTCTTGCAGTGTTTGAACCAAGGCCCTTGTTGGCGTTATATCCAGGCCCTTAAGTGGCACATGGAAGCCACTTTACCAAGGCATTTCTTATGCCATAAATCCCCAACAACTTCTCTTAAACCCTTCATAGCCTAGTCCCCTTTTTGACGCAAAAATAAAAGCCTCTGATGCGCCCCGCGTTACTCGAACCTCTTCCCTCCTGCGCAAGCCTCCAAGGCCCCTAATGTAGGGTCCCAAGCCACTTTACTAAGCCCAGGTTCATGTCCCTAAACTCCTAAAATTTTCTTTAAGGCCTTCTTAGCCAATTTCCCCTTTTAACTTAAAATTTCAAAAATTTCCAATGCATCCCCCTTTTAATCCTAGAGTTTTAAAAACCCTTAAAACATCACCAACCACACTTAAAGCCTATTAACAATTGAGTTATGCTCCAAACGCACAACCCCTAATCTAGGATGTTACAGTGATAATGAAGAGGAACTAGAGAGCAGTGGTCACTCTTTATGCCGGAGAAAGGGATAACGCCACCCACAGACTCGACGTGGGGCCGTGAGCTTCATAATATATATGAATTTAATATTTGTTTTGTGCATTGTTCGTCTCTTTTTAATTTCTGAGAAAATGCAAAATGCTTTTGTTTTTCATTTTCTCAGTATTAGTAATGTGTAATGATGGCGTTGTTTATCTATTTTAAATGGGATTTTCGTTTTCCTCTTACCTTGCCACCTTAGGACTTCATGGCTCTTCTTTTTTGTGTATACGGTCATCCTGTTTATCTTAATAAACTCCAATGGTAGCTTAGGTATAAACTTTTCGTTAAGTCTAATTAATTAAAATACAAATATAATCGAATTATTGAGTTATATACTTATGCTAATAACATAATCTAATTATTTTCTTTTACAATTGTGATTCGAACTTACACCATCGGGTTAAGATTAGGTATGTGTAGGACAGGCAGAGACATTTGGGGAACCAAAACTCAAGAATGATACATTAATGTTTTGACCCCTAACATCTATGTTAGCATGGCCACCGAGGAACGTGAAATATAATGTGTTATGCCAAATTCCAAGGTCATGCCGCAATTCTCACTCAGCCAACATGCAATGCTGCTTGACTTCTCGAGTAATAAATAAAGAATAGAGTGGCATGGCTTCGGGAAACTGATGGTGGAACATAAACATGCTTGCTACTCTGCTTCCCATATTGAATTAAAGGACATATACATCTTTGAACTTGTGGAACTAAACTAAACTACATCAACTCCATTATATTTTTGTATTTTTCACTTACATGAAAATATAAGATAAAATAGTGATACATTAGAAATTAAAAGTTGAGAGCTAATTTGTTGCAAATAAAATAGTAGGGGGCTAAATTCAATAATAGTGTAAATGTTGAGGGTTAAATTTGTTATTATGCCACACATGTAGCACACAAAATAAGCATTTAATGGTATAATTTTAAAGGAACACTATTTTGCTCGTTCATCTAATATGCAGGGACTAATTTACTATTTTTTTAATAATAAGACCAAATTTAATCAGGAATATAGCACATGGACTTGTACAATAAATTAAAGGGGTAAACTTTACAGTCGGTCACCCAACGTTCACAAGTTTTTGTTTAGGCACGAAAAGAAAAAAAAAGTTTGCACTTTAAGCACTACCGTTTAAAAGTGTTTCATTTTTATTAGTCACCATTAATTCAATGTTATTATACATTCATTTTAGTCACTCGTTTCTTTGGTGCGCAAAATAAAAATGTATGTAAGTTGGGTGACCCAATTATGTAGTTTACCCTAAATTATAGAAAAAAAAAAAACCCACAAAGTCGCACTCCTGGGCCTAAATCCGACCAAACCTCAGATTTGTAAATTCGTCATCTCCTCTGTTTTCTCCGTCGGGCGAAATAGTTGCGCGATATATATGAAAACAGAGTTTGAAAACATGAATCTCGAACCCCTGTTTTATTTTTTTTTTGAAGGGTACAGCAGACCTCATCTTTAAAATAATAATAGTAAGAAATGGCTTTGGGGATTTTTAAGCCTCTCACTACCAAGATAGCGATCTTGCGTTATTACAGATTACGATATGCAGACATGCAAGAAAACTTTACGGATGAGCATCGAGATTTTACTTCTCCCAATCACCAAAACAGAACCTTCTGGATTATAACTTCGGTCACTGCCGCCGCAATATCTTTGGATTAAACGAATTGATAATAAAGAAAACCTATTCAATCGTACGTCCGCCCTTTTTCTCTCCTTTTGTAGAAATCAAGGTTGTGTCTTATCTGTGGACTATACATACATAATTAAAAAAGAACCTGGCACTCACTCGTGTGTTTTGGGCGAATCTCTTTATCTTTAAAATAAAAAAGTAGAAGGCTTTAGAGATTTCTCAAGCAAGCTATGGAGCGGTCTCGTGAGGCTTTCACTGTTGGGTGAAAAAGCTGTGCAATACTGGAAAGCCAAATCACGCTATAAAATGATATGATACGCATGAAAAGTTTATGGTTGTCGACATTTTAGTTCTTGCAATCACTAAAACAAAACAGTGGAGTAGAAAGAATGTAGCGAGCATTTAATCGCGACAAATGTACGTTGTTTAACATGCATTTTTCATTGTAGCCTCGACTAAGTAGAGCTGGTTGGTTCAGCTATAAAAGCCACACTCAAGGGTTGCCAATGCAATCACATTACATTATTCTTCTGAGTTTTGAGAAAAGAGTTGTATTAGTGGAGTTGAAGAAATGGAGGTGATCATGGACGAAGTTAATCTTGAAGCACGCCATGTCCTAAGGTGGAAGTTTATTGATAATAGCCGTACACTTTCTGGTCGCCGGATTGATTTAACGGTTACAGACGGGAATGAAAGGTGGCGGTTTGAATGCTGCCGGAGCGAAGGAGGAGACAACACCTACTACATCCGCTGTCCTGCATGGAGCGACTTTGTTAGACCAAGGATCAATGCGAGGCTCACTCTTTATGCTAAACAAGCCAATGAGAACTTCCACAGAGTGAGGGTGATACCGAGGGACTAGTCTGTCTACGAGATGTAGGATCATGGTTGGTTTCTGCTTTTAATTCATAAAATAAAAAGACAAGGTGCAACTTTGCTGAAGCCAGGCACCATTGCTCTATTCTGTTTCAAGGTTAAAAAAATGTCATTTTCTTTTGTAATCCTTAAGCTTATCAATGAAATCTAAATATAAAATTGTGTCATTATTGGTGATGTTTAATTAATTATTGTATTGAGTTTCAGTTTCTGTTTAATTAATCCTTTCATGCTTAGATCAGCTACTATACATAAAAAGTCAACAACATAACACAAAAGCAATTGGTTACGCAGTTCAGTTCTCAACCATGTCTAGGTGTTAGGGTTGTAGTTTAAAGCTCGTGACCATAGTATACAATGCATCCCATAGAGGTCTATCATCCACATGAGCATCATTTGACCCACGAGAGTTGACCCGATTCAAAGAGCTATTGGTGAAACTTATTCATTTAAAGCCTAGGTGGCTTAATAATGCAGATATGAAAACATAGGCTACTTTGGTAAATAGAAAAACTTTTATAAGATTAGATATGTAAATTGATTATGTAATATTGTAAATTCCTTAATTTTAGGGATAGACTAATCTCGTTCGTCGATATAACTTAATCTAGATAGTCACTTTTGAGGGAACTTAACTATAAATAGAGAGCCCCCTCACTTGTAAATCATTCATTAAAATCCATTCATGCATTGAATTTTGTATTCTTTGAGAGAAAGTAATACAATTGAAAGCATTTATCAAAACATCTCTCGTGCATAGTTTTCTGTGGCTTTCTTTTTTTTTTTGTTTTTTTTTTTTGCTTTCTTTTGGCTAAAGTTACTTCCAGCATATAAATTGATGCCTTGAGGGATTTCTTTGTGAATCCTCACTTTGTGGTAGTTAGGCTGACTTAAGCGCATTTGAAACGAGAGAATCGCCTAAGACCGTACAAATTATGAGACGAAAGTTCTACCCTTGTGATATAGGAACCTTGTTCAGAACAACAGTCCATTATCTTTTATCTCATGTAAAATAAAAATTTAAGTCTTACCACTCACTAATGTAGCAACCTCACCTTTACACTTAAGATCTAAATCTCTCTTTACTAAGTTTTTCTCTGAAAAACTTAGTTTATAAAATCAAATGTCGACTCCCTTATTTTACTTACAAAATGCAATCTCTAAATTAACTCTCAAAGAACAGCTTAAGTGTTAATCTCCCAATACTGTTTAAGATAATCTTCTAATAAAGTTTAAGATAATTTAGAGATAACTAAGATAAGTCTTTAAGTCATTCGATCCATTCTTCTCAATTCAAGGAATTCATTTATTTAACCCCTCCAATAATTTGCTTCTCCAAATCATCGATCTTTAATGTTATAAATTACAAATCAAATTTTGATACAACTCAATTAAATTCGTTCTAAACTTTAAACATAAAATCAATTTCCAATATCTTTAGCTTTTGTTAAATTATACTATTCTTCTCAAGTTAGATGTTGTATTTTCTACAACTAATGCATTGAAATTTTCTATTCAATATTTAGCGGGAGGAGTTAAAGAGCAAGAAAATTAAGCACGTGGTTGTCACTGTCGCAAAATCCAGCCGTCAAACAACTAATTTTGTTGGTTGAAAATGAAAAGTATTCAACAATTTTTCCTTTAGTAGAAATTATTAAGGTTGTCTTGTCTGTGGATACTATATTTTATATATATATGAAGCGTTGAAAAATGAAACTCGCGCTCCATGTTTTTTGGCGTCTACTACTTGACCTTTAATTAATGGCTTTGGAAACTCATCATCTCTCGAGCAAGCTGGTGAGCCTCCCATATCTCCTTCTCTCTGAGATTTTAACTGTCGATTCAGAAAAAGCTTTGCGGAAAACTACCAAATTGAGGCTAGCTGTTTGACCAAGTGAATTAAGGTTGAACATCTAGCTGTCCTTCTCGCGATGACCAAAACAAAGAAACTAAAAAGATTTGCAGTATATGCAAGAATGCCGCAAGATATTTAGCCTTTTTCTCGCTATGCAAGAATGCTTCATCGAGCAAGTAGAGGTGGTGCATTCACCTATATAATCCCCCCAACATCCCATGGAGGGTGATAAATTAACCCCACTCCTTATTCAGTGACACACAATCAAGAGTTGATTTGAGAAGTGCAATCATAGACATATCCTATTTGGGGAGCTGAAGAAATGGCAGAGATAGGAAACGTTATTCTTGCACCACAGCATGCAGCAGGGTGGGATGTTGACGCTAAACTTAAAAATGTTTTCACGGCTGCAGTCGGGGCTCGACGGTTCAAATTTCTTTGCAGACTTCACGGAAGCAGGTATCGCATCTGTGGCGATGAGTGGCGCGGTTTTGTTAACTCAAATGTGGGAGCAGTGGTTCCTCTCTACGACAGGGAAGAGGGTGACGACTTCCACAACCTAGAAGTGAGGCGGTGAGCTTCATAAGCGTCTACAAATTAAAGACATGCTACCCGTGGAGCTTCAAATTAATATATATTATATATATATATATATATTTGTTTTGTACGTTGTTTGTTTGTTTTTAATTTCTGAGAAAATGCAAAATGCTTTTGTTTTTCATTTTCTCAATATTATTAATGTTTAATAATTGTGTTGTATTTCTATTTTAAATGGGATTTTCTTTTTTCTCTTACCTTGCCACCTTAGGACTTCATGGCTCTTCTGTTTTTGTGCATTCGGTCATCCTGTTTATCTTAAGAAAATCCAATGGTGGCTTAGCTAGGTATAAAATTTTTGTTAATTCTAATTAATTAAAATACGAATTTAATCTAATTATCTTAATACACATGTTGCAAGTTTCAAATGATCCTCCCTCTGAATACTTAGATCAGCTGGGATAGGTCCCGACAGGATCAATGTTGTCTTCCTTTCTTACTTTGTGGTATTTCGTCACTAAAATCCACTCATCTAGCTAAAATTTATTTAAAGAATTAGATTTACAAAATGCAATCTCTAACTCACAAAAATAAAAAATAAAAAAATCAAATGTTAAATTCCCAATACTCCATGCAAGTCTTGTATAAGGATTTTTGAATTTGTTAACATACACATCAATTACGACCATAAAAAAAAGGTCATTTTCTTTTGTAATCCTTAAGCTTATCAATGAAATCTAAATATAAAATTGTGTCATTATTGGTGATGTTTTATTAATTATTGTGTTGAGTTTCTGTTTTAAGTTGTATTAATTTTCAGTATTAGACAGGTTAACTAGAAATGCTATCTACTTCCCCGGACGGATAAGCTTGGGTAGCAATTTTCATTGTTGTATTTGGTCACTAAAGTTCACTCATATTTATTTGGAGGAATAGTTAAAACTTCGTGATAGCACTTAAATTTTATGAATATTTGGTTCAAATCGAATTTATCACCTTTTACAAAGGGTGGAAAGAATGAAATTGAGGTGGCTCATGAGAGATGATAAAGAGTTAATAATGAATTTTAAATTATTTTTTCAGAATTAGAACTAAATTCAAAAGATTTTTGTTTTTTTTAAATCGCCTCGATAGTCGATTTAGTCGATATTCACCAATTAAATCATTTATCAGTCTCTATATTTTTCGAATTTTGAAATATCAATCTTGATGCAAACTACCACCTTTAAATCCATGATTAACTTTTTTGTAAGTAATATGTAAAAATAACAAACTGACAAGACATAATATATGTAATATTATGTTCACCACATCAGATTTTGAAAACAACGTAACTTAATTACTTAATGAAGTGAATAGTTATTGTTTGACGAGTATTGAAAGTGTAAAATGCATAAAGGATGGAGACTAAAGATGACGAAATAAAATCATGGAGACTAAATACAAGGACTAGTGGCAGAGTTTAACCATAAGGGTTTATCAATATAGATTTAAAAATTATTGGTGAAATTCAATATTCATTCCTTCAAGTTAAAGAGCGAGCAAAGCACATGATTATAACTTGAAACCATCACTCACTGCCGCAATATCTTTCAATTAAACAAATTAATTATGTTAAACATTGAAGTTAAATTTGTTGAATTTTGTAAATTTATGATTAAATTGATAGAATATGTAATTGAAGAGTTAAATTTGTTATTAATCTCCCCTGTTATTGCAGAGGTTTTCTCTGTCGTGCGATATATATGTACAAATCAAAACAGAGTTTGAAAACATGAATCTCGAACCTCTGTTTTTTTTTTTTTTTTGAGGGTTTAGCAGACCACGTCTTTAAAATAATAATACTAAGCAATGGGTTCGGGGGATTTTGAGCATCTCACTAGCAAAATAGCGATCTCGTGTTATTTACAGAGGTTTTCTCTGTGGGATGCGCAATCTTTTGGGCCAACAAGCTACAAATCACGCTTCCATATCCTGTGTAAGTTTGTGAAAGCCAGACCAGCAGATATGCATTAAACCGTATCGAGTTTTCAGTTCTCGCAATCACCAAAACAAAACCTTCTGGAAGAAAGAGCAGAGCTTGTAATCGCCATCAATGTGCATTGTTTAACATGAATTTTTCTTTGTTGGCTCGAGTTAGAAGAGCTGAGTTGGGCTATAAATACGCATTCAATGATTGCTTGAGGACTCCAAATCACATTACACTCTTGTTCTGAGTTTTGGGGAAACAAAAACTTGTTTAGTTTTAGCAGAGCTGAAGAAATGGAGGAGATCGACACAGTTAATCTAGTAGCACACCATGTGCGAAGGTGGAGGTTTCATGATCGTAGCGGTACACTTCCTGCTGGTCGGATTGTTTTAAGGGTTACGGAAGACGAGCAGCAATGGTGGCGGTTTGAATGCTGCCGGATTGAAGGAGGCATGCACTGCATCAGTGGCAATGCATGGAGCGACTTTGTTGGACCAAGGGTCCATGCTAGGCTCACTCTTTATGCTAAACAAGACGGTGAGAACTTCAACAGAGTGTGGGTGAGAGCAGGGTAGAGAGAGAGGTTATTTGCTTAAGGGATGAAGTATATCATGGTTTCTGGTTTTCTTTCAAAAAATATAAAGTATTAACTGTCTGCTCAATTTACAACTTTGTTTAGGGCAGGCAGCTTTCTTCTTCTGCTGCTTCTTTTCCTGTTGCATTGTTAAAAAGGTCGTCTTCTTTTGTAATCCATCAATTAAATCTAAATAGAGAATGCTATATGTCTTTAATGTAGCTCAAACTATAAGATTATTTAGACGTATATTATTGATATAAACAGAGTTCACCCACGACACAGCCCATTCACCTCCCTGAAAATGTTTTCCCATTTTATTAGAGTTGGGCATTGTTTTCGGTAGCTTTGTTTGTTACATGTGCTTAGCTACCATGCTAAAACAGGGCAAAGAATCAAGATGAAGAAAACTGAAGAATGAATGAACCAGTTCATCATTCAATAATGTTACAGCTCAACATCATATACAATATTATGCTAACTGCCTGCCTGCTTAACGAGACATTTTCCGTTACCTCATCATCATGATCCATGTGTACCCTCTCATCATACACTGAGGATGTCAACTTTTGATTTTGTTCTCAAGGAGTGACAACTATCTTTCCTCCCCCTAGCCCTGTGTTTGAACTTAACTCAAGAGCATACTTGCGTTGGTTTAACATAATACCAGACTGTGATCTTGCCATTTCAATGCCATGGAAAGACTTGAGATCCCCTAAATCTTTAATCTTGAAATTGTGATGTAAAATACTTTTAAGCTCATTTATGATTTTCAGAAACCAATAAATCATCATGACAACCGACTTATCACCTTTCTTCTTGGTAAAATATCCGAGTACCACATCAATCGTATGGACCAAAATTGAGAAAAATTGCCAAGTTCTAGAGCTAATATGAGAAAACTTACGAAATTCCAATAGCAATATGGACCAACAAACGTTGAGGGGCTTAATTGAGAAAAATTGTTAAGTTGAAGGACTAAATGTTACTTTATCCCAAAACCAAAAAGAATCGAAAGTTAAAGACGAGCAAAGCACGTGGTTGTAACTGTAGCTCGTCACTTTCTGCTCTGCAGCCGCAAGATCTTTCCATTAAGCATATAATATTTTGTTCATTTAGCAGGTATTAAGGTTGTCTGTTGTTTGCACATAAACAAATACATATAATTTGTCCCCAAAAAGCACACTAAGTAAAGTATATTTCAAAAGCTAAATGGTATGTTAACTTGTAACTTTTATGAGCTAGAAATATCAAGGTGGATGGGGTTGAGGGTTGATCTCTTACTATCTATTTCTTTAAAAGAAAGAAACTTATTTTTTAGGGTACAATTGATTCGCCGAATATAACATGACAATCCGTAATGTTATATTCTCGAATGAGATTATAGTGTTTGAATTGTAATAATTTATCATAATTTTATGGAAATTGAACCTAAAAATACTAAAAGAGCTAGACTTGTTTAAAAAAAAATCTCTAACAAGGGCAAATAAAGTGTGTTTTTGGGTAATCTTATGTTTTGTAAACCAAACACTTGAATCTTACATTTTAGCCAAATGAACCACCCATAATCTTACATTTTCATAATCCTATTACGGAACATAATCTAAGATTCGGTGAAATACCCATTTACTCCCCAGTTTCAAAGAAAAAAAATACATAAAAACCCTTACAATATATATAAAAAAAATGCACATTTACCCACTCAAGTTCGAAAAAAATCGCATAAAACCCTTCAAATTTAAAATTATATTGAAGTAGTATAAAATTAAATTTTAATCATAAAATTCAATCAAACTATTGTATCGTACGATAATATCTGCCATATTATTATTATTATTATTATTATTATTATTATTATTATTATTATTTCTATATTTAGGAGATATTAAAGTTGTTGATTGATTGCACATTTATAATTTTGGGTATAGTAGCTAGCAGTGTATGGGAAAGGATTGTATGAAACAGGTGACGCCATGACGCTATATCATTTATATCTCTTTCTAATAGATTTATGCCACATCAGTATTTTTATCTTGAATTTAAGTATTTTTATCTTGAAAAAAATCAAATCTAAATTAAAATCCTGAAATTCAGGATAAAATACTGAAATTCAAGATAAAAATGCTGATGTGACATAAATCATTGGAAGGGATACAGATGAACGTGGTGTCATGTATTATTCAATCCTTCCTCACAGTGTATATTTTTATGAGTTTTTCGCTGTTAGGTAAAAAAGCTGTGCAATATTTGACGGCCAAAAGCTAAAAATCACGCTATCATATGATTATGATATGCTCTCTATTTGACTAAGCTTATGAAGCCAAACCAGCAGATATGCATGAAAGCTAAGGTCGAGAATGGAGATTTTAGTTCTCGCAATCACCAAAACAAAACCTTCTGGAAAAGAAGAAGAAGAAAACACAGAGCTTGTAATCGCGATCATTGTGCATTGTTTAACATGCATTTGTCTTTGTTGGCTCGAGTTAGAAGAGCTGAGCTTGGCTTTAAATACCCAGAGGACAAATCCTTCTACCAGAACTGCAAATCACATTACATTCTTGTTCTGAGTTTTGGGGAAAAAAAACTTTGTTTTAGTTCTAGCAGAGCTGAAGAAGTGGAGCAGATCGACTCAGTTAATCTAGTAGCTAACCATGTGCAAAGGTGGAGGCTTCGTGATCGTAGCGGTACACTTCCTGCTGGTCGGATTGTTTTAACGGTTACGGAAGACGAGAATCAGTGGTGGCGATTTGAATGCCGGAGTGAAGGAGACAGGCACTACATCACCGGCACCGAATGGAGCCGCTTTGTTGGAGCAAGGATCGATGCTAGGCTCACTCTTTATGCTCAACAAGACGGTGAGAACTTCCACAGAATGAAGGTGATAATGAAGAGGAACTAGAGAGCAGTGGTCACTCTTTATGCCGGAGAAGGGGATAACGCCACCCACAGACTCGACGTGAGGCCGTGAGCTTCATAATATATATGAATTTAATATTTGTTTTGTGCATTGTTTGTCTCTTTTTAATTTCTGAGAAAATGCAAAATGCTTTTGTTTTTCATTTTCTCAGTATTAGTAATGTTTAATGATGGTGTTGTATTTCTATTTTAAATGGGATTTTCTTTTTTCTCTTACCTTGCCACCTTAGGACTTCATGGCTCTTCTTTTTTGTGCATACGGTCATCCTCTTTATCTTAATAAACTCCAATGGTAGCTTAGGCATAAACTTTTCGTTAAGTCTAATTAATTAAAATACAAATATAATTTAAATCAAAGTAATAAGCAATGGGGTTGTCTGATCATAAGTAGGGCAGCATTCTTCTTCTTCTTCTTTTTCTGTTGCATTGCTAAAAATGTCGTCTTCTTTTGTAATCCATCAACTAACTCTAAACAGAGAATGATATATACAAGAATGTCTTTAATGTATCTCAAACTAAAAGAAATTTAGACATAAATTCTTCATAAAAACAGAGTTCACCCAAAACAGAACACATTCACCTCCCTGAAAATATTGGAAAAAGTAAATGATTGTATGCACACGTTGCAAAATTCCAAATGATCCTGTCATGCTTTCTCCCTTTGAAAACTTAGATCAGCTATAGGCCTCGACAGGATCAATGCTATCTTCCTTTCTTTGTGCTATTTCGTCACTAAAATCCACTCATCTAGCTAAGATTTATTTGAAGAGTTAGAGTTCCTGTTCAGCTATGAACAACACACTCAAGCGTTGCCAATGCAATCACATTACATTATTCTTCTGAGATTTCAGAAAACAACACACTCATTTTGCCAAAAGAGGAGAAGCGATCGTGCAATATGTACATATATACATGGTCATATGTATTATTACAGTGATGTGCATCCCAAGAACCAAATTTCAATTGCGGCGGACTGAAAGAGCAAGCAAATTAAGCACGTGGTTGTCACTGTCGCAAGATCCTTCCATTAAACAATTAATTTTGTTGGTTGAAAATGAAAAGTATTCAACTCTTTATTTTTGCTTTATTTTCATTTTTTCAGTGTTAGTAATATTAAATGATTGTGTTGTATTTCTATTTTAGTTTATATTTTAAATGGGAGTTTATGAGAAATTAATTACCTTTAAAATTTGTAGCTTAAAAATAAATCTTATTTTCACTCCACTCTAGTGAATAATAGTTGTAACGGGCTATTTTTACCCGGGCTCGAAACCAAACAGAACCAAATAAAAATAAAAATAAAAATAATTAAACAGTTTAATCCATATTACAGCCCAAATTAAAACAACAGCTATGGCCCAAACTACAACAGGCCCAACAACTTAAAATTTTTTCAGAAAAGCTAGAAAAACCCCTCCATTGACTCTCCGAATACCTGCAAAACAAAACGCAAAAAAGGGAACAGAGAAATCGTAGCAAAAGCAAGGACAAAAAGCAAACAGTAGAAATAAAAAAGAAACTGTGTAAATCGGCTATAAAGGCCGAATTCAAGATGAAATTTTTTGGACACAGTATCGAATAAAAAATAGAGACCAAATACAAAATCAAAGATTTAGAAACCAAAGGTGAACTTTTGTGATGTATTTATCATTTTATTTTTTTATTTTATTTTTAAAGAAATAAGACATAGAAACAAAGAAAGAAAAGCTCACCTAAATCAGTTGGTCTCCTCGCAATCGAAGACCACGCCGGAAAAGGATGAGAAACGAAGCGTTTCTATATTTCTCCGTCGGACTAGGTCGAGTTTTTGGGATTCGACCTCGGATCGATGCTCTGCGGTGACGGGCTTGAAGGGCGCTTTTGGTGTTCTCCTACCATCGATATCTTGTGGCGTCGTCAGCCGATGACCGGCAGGCGCCACGATGGTCCCACAGCCGAGTCAAGGCCGAATTCCAGAGAGAGTGAGAGTTTGAGAGGATTTTGTTTTGCTTTTGTTTTTTTTTTTTTTTTTTTTTGAAGAAGAGAAGTAAAAGGAAATTTTAAACAAAAAAATTGATTTTTATAATGTGGTGAAACGGCACCGTTTTCAGTTGGCCCCTTTAACGCCAAAACGGCTCTGAATTGAGGATCTGCATGTTTTTAAGCGGAAGGGATATTTATTCATTTGCTCCTTCCACTTTTTCTACATATTTCAATTGAATTCCTCTTATTCTTTTAATTTGGCCCGATAGTTTCGCCTTTATTTCATTTTGATCCCCACTGAAACGGTGAGTTTTGGTGGACAGGGATATTTCCCCATTTGGTCCTTCCTTATTATTCGCGCATTACAATTTGGTCCTCTACCTTATTTTTATTCTCGATTTTTGCCCAAAATTCTATTTAAATTTCAATTTAATCCTTTAGACATTTATCTTATTACGATTTAGGCCTTTAATTTCATTTTAGTTTCAATTTGGCCTTCATTATTTAATTTCGACCATTTATAGCCCATTTATTTATTTTTATATATTTTATTATTTATTATTTATCTATTGATTTATTTGTTCCTTATTTTTATTTAAAATTAATTTATTTCTTTTATTTTACTTTTGTTATTATTATTATTTTTGTTATTTTTTCATTTTCATTTTATTTTTATTTTTTGACCTTTATTATTGCCGTTATTATTTCAATATTTATTTACTCATTTATTTATTTATTATTATTTTATATACTTTTAAAAATTAGATTATTTATGTTTTTTTACTTGTACATATAATAGTGTTATTATCATTATTATTATGATTTGTTTTTCCATTTATTATTTAATTAGTATTAAAATTGATTGATTTGAACATGATTATTGCCATGGTTATTATTCGTGTTTTATTATTATGGTCATATCATCATGCATTATGCTTAAATGTAATTAATTGTTTTATATTATACTTTAAATAAAATAAATACACATCGTTTAAATATTACACCTATTATTATTCAAAACAAATTTTCAAAGAATAGTCAATGTTCGGTATTCGGGAGATTCGAGAAGTCGTATCCTAACTTACGGGGTTTCGATTTTCTCATCAAACTTGAATAACTGAATATCCTAAAACAAAAGTGCAACTTTGTTCAAGCCGACACCATTGCTCTATTCCGTTGCATGGTTAAAAAGAATTTAACTTTCACAATATCTTTCAATTAAACACACTAATTATGTCGATTGACAAATTTTATAAACATTGAATTTAAATTTGTTGAATTTTGTAGATTTAGGATCAAATTGATAGAATGTATAAATATTGAAGGGCTAAATTTGTTATTAGACCAATAAATAATAGGCTCGTGTTAGTTTTCTGTCGGGCGAAAGAGTCGAGTGATATATATACACAAATCAAAACAGAGTTCGAAAACATGAATTGCGAACTTCTGGGCCTAAATCCAACCAAACCTCAGCTTTGTAAATTCGTCATCTCCCCTGTTATTGCAGATCTTTTCTCTGTCGTGCGATATATATATACACAAATGAAAACAGAGTTTGAAAACATGAATCTCGAACCCCTATTTTTGAGGACTTCGGGGATTTTTAAGAATCTCACTAGCAATATAGCGATCTCGCGTTATTACAGATTATGATATGTTGGAAAGTTTATGAAAGCCAGACCAGCAGACATGCGACAAACTTTAAGGATGAGCATCGAGATTTTAGTACTCGCAATCACCAAAACAAAACCTTCTGGAAAAGAAGAAGAACAAACAGAGCTTGTAATCGCGATTAATGTACATTGTTTAACATGTATTTGTCTTTGTTGGCTCGAGTTAGAAGAACTAAGTTTTTCTTTAAATACCCATTCAGAGGACAAATCCTTCTACCAGAACTGCAAATCACATTACATTCTTGTTCTGAGTTTTGGGGGAAAAAAAAACTTGTTTTAGTTTTAGCAGAGCTGAAGAAATGGAGCAGATCGACGCAGTTAATCTAGGAGCTAACCATGTGCAAAGGTGGAGGCTTCATGATCATAGCGGTACACTTCCTGCTGGTCGGATTGTTTTAATTCTGGAAGACGAGAATCGGTGGTGGCGATTTGAATGCTGGAGTGAAGGAGACAGCACTACATCACCGCACCGAGTGGAGCCGCTTGTTAGACTTTTGGCTGCAATGCAACAAAACCAAAGCGGCGAAGAAGAAGAAGGAGTGAACCTAGTGGCAGTGACTATATTTTGTTCTTTTGATTGATTTACTCCTATGAAACTAAGCTTAATTCTTGTGCAATGTAATAGCTAAGCTTATAGGTTATCATGTTTGATGTAAACTGATGTAATAGCTCATGTATTAACTATTATTTTATGAACAACTTAAGCTTGTATTAGTCATAGTCTAGTGGGAGTGGTTAGTACACTAGACCATAGTCTTTTTGACTATTCAAACTTTGTATTTTATGTATATATTTGCATATCAATGTAATGGTTTTATGACTTTTCAACCATTAACTTGAGTGTTCCAAGTTTTTTGTGTTCAAGTTGCTGTTTTCTCTTTTTCTTCTTTTGTTTTCACATAAAATCACATGCACAATGGAAGCATGGTGCATGTTGAGTTGCTGCCAATGTCCCAACAAATGGTAATCAGAGCCACTTATCTTTGAGGGCCTCCATTGTTGGTTATTGACTAGTGAAAGAGAGCTTAAGAAAGAAGAGAACGAGACTGCTGAACTTGTTTCATCAGGATGAGTTATACAACACCTCCACCACATGCTTTTTCTTGGCGAGAACTATCACATATGGTCGGTGAAAATGAAAACGCATTCTGAGCACAAGACTTGTGGAGTGCAGTTGAGAGTGATGTTGAACCACCTCCATTGAGAGCTAATCCCACCATTGCACGATGAGACAAAGACCACAGTGAGGAGCGAGCCAAGAAGCATAAAGCGCGTGCTTGCACGCAAAATGGAGTATCGGATGTGATATTCACTAGAATCATGGCTTGTGATTCACCTAAGCGAGCATGGGAGAAGTTGAAGGAGGAGTTCATGGGTCCGAGAAGACAAGGCAACAAAGAAGTTGATCAATTTAAGGAGAGACTTTGAGAACTTGAAAATGAAAGAAACCGAGACTATCAAAACGTATTCGACGAATAATGGCTACGATCAATAGTATAAAGTCTTGGTGAAGAGTTCAGTGAGAGTAGGATTGTTGAGAAGGTGATCACTACTCTTCCTGAGAGATTCGAGTTAAAAATCTCCTCATTGGAGGACTCGAGAGACCTCACAACTATTTCTCTATCTGAGCTAGTGAATTCACTCTATGCACTCGAACAGAAAAGAGCCAATAGACAAGAAGACCATTCTGAGGGAGCCTTTCAAGCAAAGACTAAGGAAGACTCAAGTCAAAAAGAAAAGAAACCATGGCTTGATAAGAAAGTGAAGTCAAGAAGAGAGTCAGGCAAGAGAAGGCTACCACCATGCAAACACTGCCAGAAGACCTCACATTCAGAAAAATACTGCTGGTATAGACCAGACATCCAATGCAGGAGTTGCAAAGCAGTTTGGCCATATGGAAAGGTCGCAAAAAATAAAGGCAAGGCACCTGCACAACAAGAAGTCAAGGCTCAAGTGCTGAGGACCTTCAAGCTCGGGAGGAGCATGTCTTCACAACAAAGTGCTTTGCAACAACCAAAGAAGGCTAAAGTAGAGTGGTTAGTGGACGGTGGTTGCACACACCATATGGCTCTGCATTGTTAGAGACCTTTATGGTCGAGGCGATCACATGAGTAATGATGAGATAGAAGCTTCATGCTTGATGTAAATATGCTGTTTTCTTTTCTAATGCTTAAGCTGAGTTATGTAATCAGAAATATGCTTCATTATTGGTGATGTTATATAGTAGAATCTCTTTAATTTAGCTCAAACATATAAGAAACTTAGATATATATTATTGACAAAGACAGAGTTCACCCAAAACACAACACATAACACAACCTATTCACCTCCCTTAAAATATTGGAAAAAGTAAATGATTGTGTACACCTGATCCTTTCATGCTTTCTCCTTTGAAAACCTAGATCAGCTGCGATAGACCTCGACAGGATCAATGCTATCTTCCTTTCTTACTTTGTGCTATTTCGTCATTAAAATCCACTCATCTAGCTAAGATCTTTTTGAAGAGTTCGAGTTCCTGTGATCGGCTTGAAATTTTGTTCTTCACTTTTCTCCTTTATTTATTGATGTTTGTGCATCTCTATTCTACTAGCTCGTCATATTATTTATGATAAATTAATTTAACTATCTTGGTAAAAAGAATGAAGAGAACAATCGATTTTTACAAGAACAAACTGAATAGTTATAGATACTATACATAAAAAGTCAACAACATAACACAAAAACAATTGGTTACACAATTCAGTTCTCAGTCATGTCTAGGTGTCAGGGTTGCAGTTTAAAGCCCGTGACTATAGCATACAATGCATCCCATAGAGGTCTATCATCCACATGAGCATCATTTGACCCACGAGAGTTGGTCCGATTCAAAGAGCTGTTGGTGAAACTTATCCATTTGAAGCCTAGGTGGCTCAATAATGCAGATATGAAAACATAGGCTACTTTAGTAAATAGGGAAACTCTTATAAGATTAGATATGTAAATTGATTATGTAATATTGTAAATTCCTTGATTTTAGGAATGGACTAATCTCGTTCGTCGATGTAACTTAATCTAGACAGTCACTTTTGAGGAACTTAACTATAAATAGAGAGCCCCCTCACTTGTAAATCATTCATTAAAATCCATTCATCCATTGAATTGTGTATTCTTTGAGAGAAAGTAATACAATTGAAAGCATTTACCCAAACATCTCTCGTGCATGGTTTTCTGTGGCTTTCTATTTTTTTTGTGCTTTCTTTTGGCTAAAGTTACTTCCACTATATAAATTGATGCCTTGGGAGATTTCTTTGTGAATCCTCACTTTGTGGTAGTTAGGCTGACTTAAGCGCGTTTGAAACGAAAGAATCACCTAAGGCTATACAGATTATGAGGCGAAAGTTCTAGCCTTGTAATATAGGAACCTTGTTTAGAACAACAATCCACTATCTTTTATCTCATGTAAAATAATAATTTAAGTCTTACTACTCACTCTTAAGATCTAAATCTCTCTTTACTAAGCTTTTCTCTGAAAAACTTAGTTTATAAAATCAAATGACTCCCTTATTTTACTTACAAAATGCAATCTCTAAAGTAACTCCCAAAGAACACATTAAGTGTTAAACTCTCAATGCTGTTTAAGATAATATTCTAATAAAGCTTAAGATAATTTAGAGATATCTAAGATAAATCTTTTAAGTCATTCGATCCATCCTTCTCAATTCAAGGAATTCATTTGTTTAACCCCTCCAATAACTTACTTCTCCAAATCATCAATCTTCAAATACGAGTCAATTAAATTAATCAATGTTATAAATTACAAATCAAATTTTGATACACTCAATTAAATTCGTTCTAAACTTTAAACATAAAATCAATTTCCAATTATCTTTAGATTTTGTTAAATTATACTATTCTTCTCAAAGTTAGATGTTGTATTTTCTACTACTAATGCATTGAAATTTTTCTATTCAATATTTAGCGGGAGGAGTTAAAGAGCAAGAAAATTAACCACGTGGTTGCCACTGTCGCAAAATCCTGCCGTCAAACAACTAGTTTTGTTGGTTAAAAATGAAAAGTATTCAATAAATTTTCCTTTAGTAGAAATTATTAAGGTTGTCTTGTCTGTGGATCCTATATTATATATATATATATATATATATATATATATATGAAGCGTTGAAAAATGAAACTCGCGCTCCATGTTTTTTGGCGTCTTCTACTTGACCTTTAATTAATTATTGTGTTGAGTTTCTGTTTTAAGTTGTATTAATTTTCAGTATTAGACAGGTTAACCAGAAATGCAATGTACTTCCCTGGACGGATAAGCTTGGGTAGCAATTTTCATTGTTGTATTTGGTCATTGAAGTTCATTACGTTACGTGATAAATACGCATTGCATGAGGACTGTAAATCACATTACGTTACGTTCTTCTTCTGAGTTTTGAGGAACAAAAAAAAAAGGGGGGGTTCATTTAGAAGAGCTCAAGTGATGGAGGTGATCATCAACGAAGTTGTTCTCGAAGCACTCCATGTGCAAAGGTGGAAGTTTCATGATCGTAGCCGTACACTTCCTGCTGTTCCGATTGTTTTAACGGTTACGGAAGACAAGAATCAATGGTGGCGGTTTGAATGCCGCCTGATTGAAGGAGGCATGCACTGGATCCGCTGCACAGCGAGGAGCGGCTTTGTTGGACCAAGGATCAATGCTAAGCTCACTCTTTATGCTCAACAAAACGGTGAGAATTCCACAGAATGAAGGTGATAATGAGGGACTAGAGAGCTTGTTTTGTGTAAGGGTGTAGGAGTGAAAGTATATGATATTATCATGGTTGGTGCACCTTTCTTCAAGCCAGGCACCATTGCTCTCTGCTGTTGCATGGTTTAAAAAAATGTCTTTTTCTTTTGTAATCCTTAAGCTTAGTTATCAAAGAAATCTGATTAGAAATATACTTCATTATTGGTGATGCTTAATTATCTATATATATACACATATATGTACCCTCACTTTCATCACTCCTATGCTTGCTACTCTGCTTCCCATATTGAATTAAAGGACATATACATCAAGAGGCCAACAACTAATAATAATAATAATATGTTGTTATTAGTTTCAACTTTCAACTTGTGGAACTAAACTGCATCAATTCCATTGTATTTGTCCTTCTGTAATTTAAAAATTTTATGAACTGGAAAGGAAAAACCTAAACAATTTGAAGATTCTTTTATTTATTTATTTTAAAAATTTTAAAATTGAAATTCTTTTGCATTTCTGTTCTTTTCTTTTTATTATTATATATTTTTATAATTTTGGGATTATAATTTTTTAACTTCTTTTTTTTCAATTTTGAAAAGTATAGGGACTAAATTCTTAAAAATAAAAGTACATGGACTAAATTCTAAATTTTGAAGAGTAGACATATTTTAACCTTTATACTATAATTAAAATATTTATTATTAATATATTTATAATTGTAATAAATATTTATTATTAAAATATTAATCTTGAATATTTTCAACAATATGTGAAGAATATTTTTAAAATTTATTATTAAAATAAATTGAAATATTAAATAATTTATTAAAATAATAAATTATATCAATTATATTAATAATGTATTATATGATTAAATATTAATAATTAATAATATTAAAATTATAATATTTTATATTAATATTTTAATAATTATAAAATAAAATAAATTTTATTATCAATATAATAATATTAAGCTTGATTTAAGTTAATTTTTATATAAAAATAAAATTATCCATAGAGGAGCTCTTTTTCAAAAAACGACTTAAGCTTTTCAAAAGAGTAAGTCATTTTACAGGAAAAATGACTTATTATTTGTTGATTTGTAAGTCATTTCCCGTTGATCAAGTTACTTTCTGTGAAATAAATATAAGAAAATATAAAAAAAGATATTGTAAATCATATGAAACCAATGGCGAAGTTAAAAATTATTTTTTTGGGAAGAGGGCGGAATTAAATTACATATTTTTATGATAAAAAATATAATTTCTCAATTTTAATAACCTATGTTTTTATAATATTTAAGAGATTAAATCAAATTTTATTATTTTAGAGACCAAAATATAATTTTACTTTAATTACTATTTTAAAATTTTATAAATTATAAAAACTCTAAATAAAAGTTTTTTTCATTTTAAGTATGCCAGCCCTTAGATCCTCACCCAGCGTAAGGGAGAATCAATATAACTGAGTCCTTCCATAGAGCAAGCAAAGCACATGATTAAACAAACAAAATCTCACGACAATATCTTTGGATTAAACAAAACGGTAATAAAAAAAAAACCCTAGTCAATGGCATGACATCCCTTCTTCACGTAGCATGCACCCACGTTATACAGCATGCAGAGCACATGATTAAACAAATTGCCCCGACAATGTCTTTGGATTCAACAAAATGATACTGAAGAAAACCTAGACAATGGTACGTTTTATTTCCTTTTGCAGGATTAAGGTCGTGTCTTATCTGAGGATTATATGAAATTAAGAAATAAATTTTATAAGATAATTTTAAATTTACAATTAAAAAATATAATAATGTTAGGCTTCTTTAAAATAATAATAATGAGCAGTCGGCGAATGTTTCAAAATGATATTTCGGATGCTTAACTATAACATATTTTAACTTTTATACTACAAAATATTTATAATTAATATATTTATATTATTAATAAATATTTATTATTAAAATATTATTATTGAATATTTTAATAATATGTGAAGAATATTATTTAAAATTATTATTTTTAAAATTTATTATTAAAATAAAATTGAAATATTGAATAATTTATTAAAATAATAAATTATATCAATTATATTTATAATGTATTATATGATTAAATTTAAATAATTAAATATGTATGTTTAATAATATTAAAAATTAGAATATTTTATATTAATATTTTAAATATTTTAAAAATAAAATAATTTTATTATCAATATAATAATTTTAATCTTAATTTAAGTTAATTTTATATAAAATAAAATTATCCATAGCAGAGGGTAAGTCATGTTTTGAAAATAATGACTTTTTTATGGACTTGCAAGTCATTTTTCTTAAATTAAGCTATTTTCTTCAAAATAAACATAGAAAAATAAAAAATAGTTTTCGTAAATAATGTGAAACCAGGGCAAAGTCGAAATTATTTTTTGGGTGGAATTAAATTATATATTTTTATAATAGTAAAAATACAATTTCGTCATTTAATAACCTATATCTTTATAATTTTCAGAGGATTAAATCAAATTTTTATTATTTTAAAAGGAATCAAAGTGTAATTTTACTATTATTAATTTAAAATTTTATAAATTATAAAAAACCAAAATAAAAATTTCATTTTAAGGAGGGTACACGAGCCCCTTAGATTCCCGCCCCTCTGGGAAACAAAGGGAGCCTCAATATAACTCAGTTCTTCCAAGTTATATAGCAAGCAAAGCACAAAATTAAACAAAATGCCGCGACAATATCTTTGGATTAATCAAAATGGTAATAAAGAAAACCCAGTCAATGGTATGTCACACCTCTTTTCAGGCAGTATACCCTGCAACCGATGGTTAGGCCTTGGAATTCAATATAATTCAGTCCTTCCAAGTTATAGAGCAAGCAAAGCACATAATTAAAAAAGAAACAGAGCCAGTAATCGCGGAAAATACGGGTTGCATGAGGACTATAAACCACATTACATTACGTTATTCTTCTGAGTTTTGAGGAACAAAAAAAAAGGGTTCATTTAGAAGAGCTCAAGAGATGGAGGTGATCATCAACGAAGTTGTTCTCGAAGCACGCCATGTGCAAAGTTGGAAGTTTCATGATCGTAGCCGTACACTTCCTGCTGTTCCGATTGTTTTAACGGTTACGGAAGACGAGAATCAATGGTGGCGGTTTGAATGCTGCCTGATTGAAGGAGGCATGCACTGCATCCGCTGCACAGCGTGGAGCGGCTTTGTTGGACCAAGGCTCAATGCTAGGCTCACTCTTTATGCTCAACAAGACGGTGAGAACTTCCACAGAATGAAGGTGATAATGAGGGACTAGATAGCTTATTTTGTGTAAGGGTGTAGGAATGAAAGTATATGATATTATCATGGTTGGTGCACCTTTCTTCAAGCCAAGCACCATTGCTTTCTGCTGTTGCATGGTTTAAAAAAATGTCTTTTTCTTTTGTAATCCTTAAGCTTAGTTATCAATGAAATCTAATTAAATATATATATACACTCTCACTTTCATCACTTCTATGATTGCACACTAAAGTTTATTATTACCCCGAACATAAGGTGAACTGATTATGAAGAATATATATATATATATATATATACACTATTTTACTTGAATATTCTATATATATTGGTAAATAAAAATACCAAAGTAATTGATTTGAAAGACATTTTAGGAAAAGACATATATGTTTTCAACCAAAATGAATTGTGAACCATGCAGCTTGCACCAGTTACCTATAGAGCATGGAAGGTTATTTTGGTGTAAGAGTAACCTCTAATGGTGTAGCTTTAGGAGCAGTTATTCCAGGGCTTTCACTCAGCCAATATGCAATACATGCAATGCAGGTTCGCTTATCGGGTAATACATAAAGAATGGAGTGGCATGGCTTCGGGAAACTGATGGTGGAACATAAACATCCTTACATGTTTGCTATTCTGCTTCCCAGATTGAATTAAAGGACATAAACATCCATACAGGTTTTTCTCCCATCACTTTCTCGGAGAAATGCGCGGTGTTATTGTTTGTTAAAAAGTGTGAAATATCAAATGCCCCCCCAACTTCATATGTAATATATATTCACGAGTTTTGTAGTTGTTTTCTAGGCAAGGACATCAAAGCAAATCAACTTTTAAGCAATGTTTTGGGCCAAAAAGCTAAAATCACGGTTCCATATGTGGGGTGTTCGAGTAAGTTTATGAATTCCATACTGTCGACATTTCTCACGATTAACAAGAAGAGAAACAACACACCTCAAGAAAGAAGCTGTAAACTAATGAAAACATGATCTACATGACTTTCATAATCCATAAAAACTGTCTTTGGGATTTATACTAGATCAGTTTAGTGAATAACAGAAAACACCAACTCATTGCTAACTCCTCAATAGATTTAACTTTCAACCACCTAATTGCCACTGCAATTGCCACACCTGACTTTTTCCTTAGCATTCACCCATCTGTCATCTCCTACTCTGTAGATGCTCATTCCTGTTGACAACTCTGAGCTGTGTCTTAAACCTGATAAAACATCCAGCCGAGAGAGGCTTGGTTTGCCACCTGCTCCTGAGCTGGAAATGACCAATGATCAATTTGACCGCTGCCACTTTTTCTCAAACAAAAAATAAGTCAAGCTCCACATACTTAAACTTGGAGTGTAGCACTGGATTAGCTAACACGGCTACTGCACTTGAGTTGTCACACTGATGGTTGCCTTGCCTTCAACCTGAACTTGTAACTCAACTGATAAAGGTTCTAGTCATGTGATTTCTGTTGTGGCATGACTTCTGTATTCTGCTTCTGTAGTGGATGGAGAAACCACTTGCTGCTTCTTAGAGCCCCAAGAAATAGGATTTCCACCTAAGAATATACAGAAACCTGAAGTTGAGCGCCTATCATTAGGATCAGTACCCCAATTGGCATCCGAGTAGCCTACAAGAGATAATCGAGAAGCAACAATAATACAGATGCCATAGTCCAAGAGGCTTGCAAATTCCTTAGAATACATTTGAAAACTTTGTAATGCTAATCAAGAGGCTTGTGCATAAACTGGCACACCCTACTGACAGCAAATGCAATCTCAAACCTGGCAATAACAATGTACTGCAGTGCCCCTACTATGCTCCTATATTCTGACTCATTTTCGATGGGGCTACCAACATGAGCAGACAACACACAGGAAGTTACCATAGGAGTAGGTGTGCCCTTGGACTGATCCATGTGGCTTCTTTCGGTAAATCCAAGATATACTTTCGCTGACTGAAAAATAAGCCAGTAGATTTGTACGTGACTTTTATGCCTACGAAGTAACTCAGCAGCCCCAAATCCTTGAAACAGAATTTTGAGTCCAAGGACTGAACAAAAGCATCAACAGTTGGCTAATCATTGCATGAGACTATGACATCATCTACATAGACCAAGACATAGAGATGCACTGTAACACCCCATACTTGATCGGGTCAAAGCTTTAGGATATTATATTCATATCCTCTTTAAGCCTTCGTGATATGATGTGATGTGATGGGAGGACTACATTATGCCAAATAGGTATCTTCACGTATATATGTCTTCTAATTGAGTTTGCCAGATTTGGGATATGACACAATGTAGTCTTAACAAAACACATAGAATATACAAAAATAGTACAGCAATACACCGAAATGCAATAACAGAATAGAGTAACACTGGAGTGCTATGTCAAAACAAGACAACAGACAATACCGAAGTTTATATTCAAAATAAGACAACATCAAAGTGTGTATTTTCAGAACAAGACAACATCGAAGTGTGTATTTAGAAAAGAACAATATCGACGTGTGTATTTTTAAAATAAGACAACACCGAAATACATATTTTGAAACAAGACAACACCAAAATGCGTATTTTCAAAATAGAACAACACCGAAGTGTATATTTTCAGAACAAGATAGCACTGAAGTGCATATTTAAAACAAGACAACATGCTCTTTAAATTAGGTGTCTGAAATTTGGTGAATGAAAGTGTGTTGCTAAAGTATTTAAATTAGGCACCTTTGCATTTTTTTTGCCTTTCCAGCATGTAAAAGATTTAGCACTACTCTTTCATTCTCTTTGTACCGTAGGGCTCTTTTGTTTTTCTGCAAATAGTTGTAGAATTTGCTCCATCCTTCACTGGCTTCTTATATCTTCTTCCGAGCCAATGGCCTAATCATGAAATCTCTAGACTAATTGATGATTAAGTAGGCCTAAACCAGAATTTATTATTTTTACATAATACTCGCAGAAAATTCATGTTATTTTAGTTGAATTTAATGGCTATTTATTTTATAGAAACCTTGGGTAAAGTATTGATCTTTAGCCCTCATGACCAGCTCCATTGTTGCTCTCAATATCGTTGTCCTCCATGGGAGAAAGAGGTTAAAGTTTTGTTTATTAGTATTGCTTTGAAACTGATTTTTTCAAGTTAAAACAATTTTTAATCAAAAAAATAAATTACATTATAGTCATTTAACTATTAGTAAATATTTTTTATTATTGAACTATGAAAAGTTATAAAATAGTCACTTAATTACTAGTAATTTTGTTTTAATCAATAAATTAAGAAAAATTACAAAATGGTCACTAAACTATTCAATTTTGTCTTTTATGGTCACTAGCAAGTTAACGGTGATAACTTTTAAAATTGGCATAATGACAACTTTAACACTCAACATTTATATATTGTGTTAATTTAGTCTTGATTTAAAAATTTAACTCTCAATATTTACACATTGTATAATTTAATTTTTTTATACAATTTTACTTTTCTTTGTAACCCTTTCATTTAAAAGATAAAAAAATTTATTAACTAAATTTAATTGAAAATATAAAAAATAAAAACACCTAAAAACCGAGATAATAATTTTGATATTTTCTTATTCTTTTAAAATTAACTCTTATTATTTTTAACGTCTTGCATTATCGTTAGCTCCGCATGTATTTCTTCTCCTATGCTTCTTTATTTCCTGTAATCAACATGGGGGAGTTCTCCTTTATATGTCCAACCCTACAGTAGCTAAAGCAAATATTGTTGAGAAATTTATCTGTACATCTATCTTATCCATTACATGCTGTGTTTGAACATCAATTAGGACAACAATTTAGAATAGTTAAAAGTGTATGTCAGTTTATTGATAATTCTGGATTATACAGCTTTTAAATTTGTTATACATCAATGACCACCAACTCAAAATTCTTATAAGATTCAAATCACCTATTCACCACTCTTACAAGTCCTGCCAGATGGATGTGTGCGAGACTTACAACGAGAGGATAGCCAGGAAAGCTCACGGTATCAGCTTGCACGAGTCGAAGGGAGTTCGCAGTCTTAGTCCGTATATATCCAAGGAGTTCCCTGTAGGGGCCGCGAGGTCTAGTAGGCGGTCCAGAATGGTACACATGTCCAGCATGCCCGAGGCCTACTTAGAATGTTAGTCCTATGAATAGTAAGGTCAAATCCATAAACAGTGAAGTTAAATCTTGAACAATTATAATATATATAAATACCTAAATATTCCCTTTAACGAGACAGACAAAAAATTACTCAACAAGATTGAGAAAGGATTGAATGAAACAGTGACGCCATGTCATCTGTATCCCTTTCCAATAGATTTATGTCACATCAGTATTTTTATCTTGAATTTCAGCATTTTATCTTGAATTTTGGGATTTTAATTTTGATTTGATTTTTTTCAGGATAAAATGTTGAAATTCGGGATAAAAATGTCGATGTGGCATAAATCTATTGGAAAGGATACGATGACGGAGCCACTGCTTCATTCAATCTTTTCCCCAACAAGATTATATCTAAATGGGAAAGGATTGTATGAAACAGTGACGCCACGTCATCTATATCCCTTTTCTAATAATTTTATGCCACATCGGTATTTTTATCTTGAATTTCAACATTTTCATCTTGAAAAATTAAATTTAAACTAAAATCTTGAAATTCGGGATAAAAATACTAATGTAGTATAAATCTATTGAAAAAATAATATTCCTATTTTATACCATCTTTCCTCTATCTAAATAACAAATGAGTGATGGTTGACGTTACAAAGAAATTTGGAGTGGTATTTTTATCCCTTGGTCAAATTTGAATTTCAATAACGTGCAGCTTTATCTTTATCCATTAACCATGAAATCAGTTTAAATTATATTTTTAAATTAAAAAAATATTTTGTAAATAATGTCAGCTTAAAATTAAAATGGTCAGAGATAATCTCATATGTCTTGTTGATACTTCACCCTCAGAAGTACACATGTTCCGAAAATCTAATGGATGGTACTCCTTGGACAACCTCGGATGGATACATCACTCTCATGTAGTTCAACGCCATCCTCTTCCAGAGGAGTATATATATTTGTTTCTATTACTGCCCCATGCATTCAAGAGCTTGTCTTTAAAGGACAAACTACCACTCTCTTGTGTATCCTCAGACATCGCAGCCTCTCATCAGAAAAATCTTCTTGTATCCGCTGTAACTTTTTGGTGGACCTAACCCCATTAAGTGTTTTCGGCAGTCACTCAGTAATTCGCTCTCGTTGTCAGTCATTGTCTTTTAACCCATGCTTTATTTTATGTGATTATTTGTTTACCGTCTGCTTTTTTTAGTAAAGACAAGGATTTGGGTACCAAACATACGTGCATTCTAGGAAAAGGAAATCTGAGGGATCCCCACATGCGCAAAAAACAAAAGTAAAAGGAAAAAAAAGAGCTAGGTTTCCCATGCATTGCTTCTGGTCCTAAATTTCAAATAGGATGCATGGCTTAAAGCATTATTTTCTTTTGTTTTCCCTGTTTGAGAGGGTATGTGATGATTATATATGAATTTATTGGGTAAAAGTACTATGAAAGTTGTAATATTAACAGTTAGATTGTATTTTATTTATTTTATTAAAAAAAAAAGAGATAAGTTAGTATTGAGTGCAATGGTAAAGACAGTTGTATTCTCAATGGGAGATTTTTTCAAATTTTAAAAATGACATTGTTGGCAGGGGTAATCCTTAACTTAAATATGGATCTGTAAAATAGACATGAAGAATATCAAAAAGAAAAAAATCGATTATTCATTAAAAATTCATCAATTTTTAGTGTCAACATGATATACACGTAGCATGCTGAGATTAGGATGGAAGTTGTTTTTCTCATGAACTTTGAGTTGAAACTTGAAAGATATCAATGGTGAGCATATGTCAACAAAAAGCTTGAAAGAAAATGATAATGAAAATAGGGTTGATTTCCCTAGTATCAAACAATATCGACGGTGAGCGTATCTCCATTGAATGTCAAAACTTATTTTTGAGTTCCATAACAATGGTGTTCCCGCCTTTGGCCTTGGGACACAATGATGGGTCAAAGTAAACAAAATCTATATGTGCACAAAGAAACAAAAAGAACCAATGGTTTCAGACTAGAGGTGTGCATGGGACGGGCTGGGCCGGGTTCGGGTTGGGCCCAACTAAAAATTTAGGCCCGTTTATTGGGCTCTGGCCGGGCGGGCTAAAAAATGGGCCTAAAATTTTGCCCAAACCCGGCCCATATAAAAATACTAAAACTCGGGCCCAACCCGCCCGTCCGTGATTAATATTTATATTATTTTATATAATTTTAAATATATATAATACATCAAAATATTAAAAAATCAAAATAAATATTTTTCAACAAATTGAAAATAAATTTTAAAAAATATGTAGACTTAAATAACACTAAAATAGATGCAACTTAACAAGCAAATACCTCTAAAATAATAACAAAATTAACAAATGTCTTTAAAATATTAACAAAATTAACAATAAAATAAGTTTTATATAATATCTAAACAATAACAACAAAATAATAGAAACATAATAGTAAAATGGTAGCAAAATAAAGAGAAAACAATAAGAAAATAATATTTAAAAATATTTTTTGCCTTTAATGAATTCGGTCGGGCGGGCGGGCTCGGGCTAAAATGCCTTACGAGCTGACCCATTTTTAAACGGGCATTATTTTTTATCCAAGCCCATTTTTCAGCCTATATTTTGTCCAAACCTCTCACATTTCGGACGAGCCTTCGGGTCGGATCGGGCCGCCCAGCCCATACACATCTCTATTTCAAACAGGTTGCACAAAAACCTAGAGAACAAGATTCAAGACTGCATGCACAAAAAACCACGAGATCACATGTCCAAAGAAATTAGAAAAAGGACGACGTCATTCCAATTTTTGTTCCCCCCTTTTTGCTTTTTTCGCCAATACAGTTCAGGGTATTTCTTTTTCATTAAAAGGCGTGCCCTTTTAGGATATGATTGTCTATTAGGATGATCCGGCTCTCACTTCGCTGTCCCAAAATCCCTATCTATCTGTGTTTTGGAATGTAACCAAATTTGTATCGGAACTATTTACATTGATCGGAATACTTCGTTGTGATAATATATTGGCTTTCGTATTTTTATTATTAGCTGGATAGTTATATGCTTATAGTATAAGATAATCTTACCATTTAATGTATGTTGATGGGAAAAGGAGGAAAATAGAGATGACGATCCATATGGTGGCGTGTGAGGAGCTATATAAGTAAGGGATTATGGCGAGCTTCGTTTGGTTCTTGAGTAAGGCATGAAGAAGGAAGTTGTAGTTGGAAGAAAAAGATTCTCTCTCTAGGTTAGAGTGAGGTATTTAGAGGTGTGGGTAGTTTTCTCTTGCCCTAAGGTCTTGATGAATAGACTTCTAAGTGGACAGAGATGAATAGAGATAAGGTTCACGTGTGAATCATGTAAAAAAAACTTAACACTTATTTTTTAGAAGTTAGACTCATAAAACTTTAGATGTCTTAAATATGTGTTTATTGATTCTTAACTCGGTGAGATATTACTCTTGGCGAAGTTAAGGTTGTAGAGACAAAACTTAATTAAATGAGATATTTATAACAATGTATGAAATAATTTATTTTATTTTAAATTTGTTTAATAAAAATTAAATTTTGAAATTTATTGAAAACTATTTATTTATGAAATTTATTGAAGTCTTCAAAAGTTTTATTGAATTTCGGAAGCTTGAACATGAAAAAGTTCGAGAAAATTGATTGATAGATTTACTATGATGGATCATAGTAAAATCAACAACTAATTTTAGTGAACTTTATTTCTTCTTTGGAGTTAAACTAATAAAAATAATTTTTATTTCATTTTCTTAAATATAGTGTAAAGATTAAATTGATGAATTTAATAGTATAATAGAAGCACTTTCACCTAGAATAAATTAGTGTTGAAATAGAGCCAACACCCCACTAAACAAACGAGAAAGAATTATATGAAACAATGATAGTATTCTTTTTCAATAGTTTTATACTACATCAGTATTCTTATTCTGAATTTTAAGATTTTAATTTAGATTTAATTTTTTTCAGGATGAAAATGCCGATGTGGCATAAATCTATTTGAAAAGGAATACAGATGACGTGGCGTCACTGTTTCATATAATCCTTTCCCTAAACAAACTTCCTTAATAAACAAAGACAATGTGAAGTTATTGATGGATGTTGGGTGTTTTGATAAGGTATATTTTATTTTCAAAAAGAAAATATGGGTTTGAACTTTTAAAATGATATTATTGAGAGAGGTACACATAAATCACGAACATAAACAATAAAACGAAAATGAAATAATAAAAAAAATGTGAAATTTGAGAAATGATGCCGAGAACTTGTCTATATATGTGTGGTTTGAATTTTTAAAACGATATTCTTAAGAGAGGTAAAAGTAATTCTCGAACATAGACAGTAAAACGGATATGAAAAAAAAAAAGTGAAGTTTGAGAAATGATGATGAGAACTTGCCTATATATAATTGCAATCGGGTTACATTATTTCTAGGGCTAAAGTCTGAGAAAAGTTGTATTATCCATCGATCCATTTGTGGATCCGAAGAAATGACGGTGATCGGGGAAGTTAATCTCGTAACGCACCATCAAGCAAGGTGGAGGTTTCTTTATCGTGGTCATGCACTTCCCGGTGGTACAAGCATTTTAACGGTGACAGATGGGTTCCAATGGTGGCATTTTCAATGCCGGAGTGAAGGTGACAACATGTACTGCATCAACGGCTCCGATTGGAGCCGTTTTGTTCAAACAAGGATGAATGCTATGATTACTCTTTATTCCAAACAAGACGGTGAGGATTTCCACAGAATCCGAGTGAGGTCTTAAAGCTTCACAAACGTCTACAAATTCATGTAGGAATGAACGAGTATATATTTCTGCTTTGTATATGTCTTAAGTATTAGTGATGTTTAATTCAACTCCATGGTGGCTGAAGAGTGGTGCTAGTTCGGTTCAGACAGGGTTGAGATATGGCTTATATTCCCAAAGCAATCAATGGAGACGCTGACAAACTCGAACAGAACAGTTAATCTGGTGTCTATTTGTGTGTAATTTGCTTTTGTCGGGGTTTTCCATGGTGCATTTGCCTGTCATGTTTTGGCTATGTCCTCACTGTGGTTTTTACCACGGTTTGTAATGCTTGCTCTCTTTTTCGACTAAATCATTGAACCACCCAACAGGGACAACAAACAAAGCCATGAGATCATCTGCAAATAACTCCAATACACCAACCAACTTCTCCATAACGTGGTATTTGTCAGTACAGTTTTGCTGTCTAGGCCTCGAATTAACCACTTAGCAAATGGCCCAATCATGAAATCTCTAGACTAATTGATGATTAATTGGGCCTAAACCAGTTGATTAGTGATTAATTACTAATGGAATTTGAATCCAATCCAAATAAAAAACTGCATTTCATGTAGGTGCTTTGTTCAGTCATTACATCATGTTTGATTTTAGGGATAATAATTTAGATTATGAATTCGGATACTCTATTTGAATATTGTCACATTAAATTTTAAAATATTATTCATAATAAATTCGAAATAAATAGTGAAAGATAATTTAAATATTTATTTTTGAATCCACATTGGTTAATTCGGTAATAGACGGGTTATAAAAATATTTATAATTTCAATTATATATATTAAATAAATATTTAAGGGTCAAAAAGACTTTTAATAAAAATATGAAAAAAAAAATCAATTGAATCATTAAAAAAGTTTACCCTCTATGTTTAATGACAAAAAAGTCAAGTCCTTCCGTTAATAAAAATCGTTAGTTAACAGATTTGATTATTAATGGTGCTAGTATGGCTAGCGACACCCACCAAGAGATACATGTGACATGCCACGTGGAAGGATATTGACATGACATGACACCCCAATAATTTTTAATATATAAAATATAAAAATAATTAATAAAAATTACACCTGATTGTCCATATTTATTTAAATTTAGACATCCATAAGTTTATTTTAATGACTTCAAAACTATAAACAAATATTAAAAATTATAAACAAATATTAATAATTTAAAAAAATTCTAAAAGATTAAAATTATAAAAAATTCAAATTTATTGACATAAAAATTCAAATATGAAAAAGAATAAAAATCTAAAATTATTTTTAAGTATCCAATTTCAAATGTGCAATATTGGCATAAAAATATAATATAATATAATTTTATTTTATTTTATTTAATAGTGACATGAGTTTATATTTTTTTTGAATTCTTTTGTTTTTTACAATTATTAATGTATATTTTTTATTTTTTTATTTTTTTCAGTTTTACAGTCATCTAGAATTAATTAGGACAACTATTAGTTCAAGTTTATTCTAGAGGTGCATTTTATAAATTTTATATTTTTATGAATTATTAATATTTTTGAATTTTTATATTTTAATTTAATTTTATAATTATTAAAATTATTAAATAATTATTAATAAATTTTTTATAATTTCTATTTTTATAGTCTCGAACTTATCTAGAATAAATTTGGACAAATGGTTATCTACATTCAAATGGAAGTTTGACTACCATTTGTGCAGATTCTTTTTAGGTGTAATTTTTATTAATTTTTTAATTTTTATTTATTTAAAAAAATTGAAATGACATACCATATCAGCAACCTGCTAAGTGCATGTGTCATCTCTTGGTGGATGTCGTCAACCACATCAACATTGTTAATGATCAAATTAATTAACTAATAGTTTTCGTTAATAAAAGGATTTAGTCTTTTTTTTTTTTTGTCATTAAAGACCTAATAGAGTGCACTTCTTTTTTAATGGCTCAATTGATTTTTTTTTTTCATTTTCTATTGACTCTTAGCCTTAAAAAAAAAGGAATTTTAATGCATTTAAATTTAAATTTTTATAAATTCAAATATCTAACTAATAATAGTATTTAATTTATGTCAGATTCTAATAATAATAATCGAATAGAAGGATAAACACATTTTAGAATGCTCGAACTCACATCCTTCTATACGGGTAACAATACCAATACCAATCAAATTAAAACTCAATCGGTTAAGTTAACACTACAACAAAAATGGCCTATAGCGACACTTTTTTTGACATAAGACGACTAAAAAAAGGTTGCCATAGGTTTCGCGACGCTTTGTCCGACACTTCCAAAATGGTTGTATATAGTGGGGTTGGTATATGCATTGCGACGCTTTTTCAAAAGCGTCGCTATAAGTCAACATAAGCCGACGCTTATTGGAGGGTTGTGAAAAGTTTAGTCAATACCGACCTTTAAAAAAGATTGGGAAAAACCTAGTCAAGTCCAACCTTTGAAAAAGGTTGCGATAGACTTGTTTGAGACAACCTTAAAAGGTTGGTATAATTCTTGTCTAAGGTAACTTTTAAAAATAGTTGAGATAGAATCAGTATAAGGCAACCTTAAAAGGTTGAGATAGACCTTGTCTAAGACAACCTATAAAAAAAGGTTGGGATAGACGATCTAAGGCAACTTTGAATAGGTTGGGATAAACTATGTCTAAGGCAACCTTTAAAAAGGGTTAGAATAAACTCGTTTAAGGCAACCTTAGTTGGGATAAACATTATTTAAGACAATTTTGAGAAAGGTTGATAGACCGTTTAAAGCAACCTTAAAAAGGTTAAGATAATCTTGTCTAAGACAACCTTTAAAAAGGTTAAGATAAACTCGCTAAGACAACCTTTAAAAAGATTGAATAGACACTATAATATAATTTTTTCTATTTTTATTATTTCAATACTAATATATTTTATAAATATTTACAAAGTGAATAATGATAGGAATTTTGCTTTAAATACAACTAAAAAAATATAAAATATAAAATTAAAATTAAAATTAAAATTAAAATAAAGATTGAATATTCACTACAAAAATCAATCCAACAATCAAAATATACTAACATTTAGCTTAAATGTATACCACTAACATTCAACTCAATGTACAAAAGTAAACAAATAAAAAAGTACCTAAGGCGATGGACATTGATATTGATGTTATACTACAAAAAAGCTAATACAGTTTGAGGTTCCATCATTATCGGAATCGACACAGTCAGAAAACCAGCTACGCTTTGAGCTATTTACGCTTTTCAAGCATATCAATTCTCCTTCTAACTCTTGAATTTTCAACAGATAAATTTTCACTAAATTAAGATCCTGCAATAATGCAAATACACATGTCAACCTTTCAAATATGCAAATCAGAAAATCAAAGAAGAGATCCACCAACGTTGATCAACAAATGAATAGAACACAATCAAAGTCGATACAAATATGCAAGACCATTCAAAAAGCACAGCAATAAAACCTTTTCAGAAACAAAAGCAATGAAGCAAAAAGCAAAAGACTTAATCTGTCTATTCCAATGGGAAATGTCGTTTAGGAAGTGCAGTACGATCAAGGATGTACAATCAAACTCATTTTCTAGGGAAGGGCTCACATGTGCATTTTGATTTAGTTGGTGTAGAAACACAAGCCGGAGATGAAAAGTGCCTACAGCATGTGCTACATAAGAATAATGGGCTTTGAAAATAACAAAATAGTTCAGGTGCATTATAATACATGAATCATCATTATTTCTCACCAAGAAGGTTGCTAACAGTTTCATGTTTTAAACTTACAAAAGTTAAGCCATAGTCTTTAAGATAAGTCTTTTACAGAATAGTAACTTTATAATAGGTAGTAATAAGTGACTCACCATGCTTCATTAAAAGAACAGGAATGAAAATGGAACCAACAACCCGGAGAAATTAAGCGAAAAGCTACTACCAAAAGAAAAACAAGTAAATAGAATGAAAAATGAAACTAGAGATATTAAGAGATTGAGTATGGACCGAAAATATTTTGAAGGGGGAAGTTTAATATTAAAGGTGAGGTCCTCATTCCACGTTGGATTCTTTGTCCTACAATCATACAGCCAACATTATATGAATTTCATATACGTAAGAATTCGTAAAATTTACCCAATCACCCCATAAAATCTAGAATATAAGTTGAATTTCATTCAATTAAACCTTAACCTCATTGTTTCTAAACAAAGCAACTGAAAACAAATTTATCCTACAATTACCTTTAAACAACCCTATCAAAGAAACACAACAAATTTATTCAAACAGTTTCAGAGAATAGTGAAGAGACTAGTTTTTTTATTAACAAATAAAAGGAATTAATAATTTAAATATCAAATTTAGGATTTATTGATACTCAAAACATCAAAGAAACAAACGACTTAATCTAAAATTTGAGAAGCTCCTTAACGTTTAAATGAAACATCATATTTGTTTCGATGGCGAGAGATAAATCTTTGATTGTCGATTTCAAAATAATCTTATTTAACTTAACAAATCAACCCATCTTAACAACAATGTAGTGAGTAAGAGTTAAAGGAAGTTTATGTAAACCAAGACAACAAATGCAAAAATTAGTTTCCATCTTCTTTCTTCATTTCCATGAATAAATAAATTCAATCAAAACAATCAAGATAGAACATATCGTACATGTACACATGTTGGGAAAAAAAAAAGAGGGCGCGGAACATGCATATCAAAATAAACTAACCTCAAAAGGGCACATCAATTTCTGTCTCCGAGTTCCAAGCGAGGCTTGTCCTTCGATAGAAGCTTATACATATAGAATGCTACCACCGCACCATTGATATAAAAAAGCAAGTCATTAGACAACTTGAACTTTTCTTTCTTTGCCTTCACAAACTAAAGATATACCGCCCACTAATGAACATTAACACATGCAGCAAAGCTAATTATGTTCTACAAAACTGAAGGGATGGAAACTTATAGTCATCAACATCAAACCCTTAGCCAGATAAGTTTTAAAATATGGAAAGAGTTATATTAACTTTGATTACGGTTGTGAGAAAGGAGCACAGAGTTGATCTCTGCAAAAAAGAATAACAAAGGCAAACACTAATCGTAAATAAGCAGACAGTAAGGTAAACAAAGGTTTTATACACAAAGATAGAAGCCCCACCCAATACACAAACACTGAAAAGTAGAGAATTTGATCTTTCGGCTTTTTAATACTAAAATTAGAGTTAATATTTTTTAACTTCATCATCATGATAGACATGTGTAATATAGATCACATGAAAGATAAACATTACCTAAGAATAAACCAATATAAAGTAATGAGACCAAAGTACCTTGGAAGATATTTCGAGTGATTTGAGGTAAACTTCATTGGTCGGATCCTACAAATACACATTAACAAATTTTCCTTGTCAAACAAAGAGCATCAAGCAATAACAAGCGTGTATAAATAGACACATCCAAACTCATTGTAAATTTTAAATTACCTCATCAATCGCTTGCGGAAGTATTTAGCGACTTGTTTGAAATAAGGCCTCGCTTCATCCTCCGTTTTAGTCGAAATGCTAAAGAAGTCTAAACATTTCCCAAACACCATAAAGTTTCATGCTTTCTTGGGTTAATGGACAATGCCCTCTAACTTCACAATAGCATCTAATTTAAAAATAATAATTAATATATAAAAACCTAAATTCAATTCTCAATAGCAAAAAATACAGTGCAATTCAACCGATGCTTCAATTAGATTCGCCTAAAATTATGATTATATATGAGAACCTTGAATCATTTTCAGGAAATCTTGAGGACATTGACACTGAGACAATTCCAGTAAAAATTTGGCCCATCTGGTCAAGTTCTGCCAACAAAAGGATGAAAGAAAAACTGGCCAAAAACACATTTTAATTGAAAAAAATAAATAAAATAGATCCAAGAAAGGAGAAAGCAAACATCGGCATCGTTAGGATCAGAAGAGTAATTGGCTTCAGAGATTTTACGAGCTTGCTCAAAAAAGAGCAGTCTATCAAGTTTGTTGGACACTTCCATCACTGTTCTTTTGAACTTCTTCTTTTGCTGGATCAATCTTTTTTTCTATAGGTATCTGTTATGGAGAAACAAATTTAGGAACAACAAATTGGAATCTGTGCATTTCAAGAAAAAAAAAAGAAGAAGAGAGAAAGAGCGACTCTGGCTTTCTATTAGTGACCTCGTTAGCAGCCATGAAGTTATGAAAAAAAAAAATAGTAATGCTGAAGTAGGAGGAGGAGAAGTTATTGTTGTTGATGAGGGTGGTTGAGAAGAAGAGGAGCTTAAAGTAGCAAAAGTAGGGGAACGATGATAATGAAGACGGTGGTGGCGGAGAGAAACACCTAAAGGGTGTTTTGAGGATACTAATTTTAGGGGGAAAATTGGGGTTTCAAGGGAGAAATTTGGTTTCTGGGAAATTTTGGTTTCACAAAAATTATTTCTTTTGAAATAAAACACACTTTATTTTACTTTGTTAAAAATATTTTATTCATTTTTTAAAATTATTAGTTAAGTGATTTTGTAAAATATTTATTATTACTATTTTTATAAATTAGATTTTTATAAAAAAAATTAAGTACTCTCTGTCGTAACCATTTTTTTGAGAACAAAACGGGGTTCGACGTTGGGTTTTGAAAATAGAAATGAAACGGGAGTCGCCACCGACCATTATTTGGTGTGATCGGATCACCTTTATTTTAATAAAACATTTTGCTTTACTAAAATCAGTGTTTTTGGTCCGCGAAGTTTTAAAAGTCGGGTCCGGAGTTGATTCACATACGAGGAAGGGTTAGCACCCTCAATCGCCCAAAATTGGTACCAAAATGATTAATTAGAGTCTTAGTGTCGGAAATTTTAAAAGGTTTTAAGATCTGGATCCTTTAAAATGTTTGGATAATTAGGGCCATAATTTTGAGATTTCTTTGCTCGAGAGGATATGAACATCACATCCAAGACGTTAGGACATGATGCTCTAAACCTTCGTAATCAAAGCTATCTCATGGTTTCTGGAGTTTATCAAAAGGATGTTTAGTTATTTAGTCAAGCGGAAAATCGCAACCCAAAGACGTTAGGGCACTATTTCCCAATTCCTAAATACAAAACATTGCCTTTATTTTAAAAATCTTTGAGCAGTGTAATGACTTTTCAAAATGCATCGTATGGGATTGAATTTAGGAAAAGGTTTGAGTCAAAATTGAAATTTCTTTGTCCGAAAAGATATAAACATCACATCCAATGACGTTAGGACACGATGTTTTAATCTCTCGTAATCAAAGTCATCTCATGATTCGCAAAACTTCGTAAAGGGATATTAAGTTATTTAGTCAAGCGAAAAATCGCAACCCAAAGACGTTAGGGCACTATTTCTCGAGTTTCTAAATACGAAACATTGCCTCATTTTGAAAATTTTTAGATGAAATCGATAATCTTGCAAATGATACTTTGTTCAAAAATATTGTACAAAACCAAGAGAACAAATATGGATGTGAATGTTATAAATAAAAATACAAATAATAATAATAATAGTAATAATGATAATACCAAGTAGTAAAAAAAATGAATAAATAACTAAATAAATAAAATAAGAAATATCAATGACAAAATAATAATGATGATACTTGAAATAAAATAATGATGATAATATGTAAAAGAATAATATGAAATAATATATATAAAAATATATGCACATAAAAAATAATAGAATGGGAGTAACAATACGGACAAGGTAATAGCAAAAATAGATAGTAACAATAATAATAATAAAATGACCGTCTCGATCATAATATTAGTAAATAAATAAGATAATAACATGTACAATTGTTATAATAGATAATAGTAATATGAGCAAATAATAGTGGAAGTACAACCAAAATAACAAATAATAACATGTTATAATAAATAATAGTAATAGAATCAAATAATAATGAAAATACAATCAAAATAAATAATAAAAATAATAAAAATAAAGTTAGTGAGATGTATATAAAATATCAAAATATAATAATGATGATAACAATATTAATATAATTAACAAAAGACTAAAAAATTGCACAATAATTAAATCGGATTAATTTGCATTAAAGATAAAAATTTTGGGGTTAATTGAAATAAAAGGAAAGAAAAGGACCATTTGGAATACGCGTGAAAGAAAGGGGATCAAAACAGCAATTAACCTCTTTTGTCAAAACGCATGCAATGAGGGGGACTTAATCGCAAATCGGGGCAAATTATAGAGCTAATTTTAAATTATAAAGACTTGATCGCAAAATTATAAGAATGCGGAGGGACCCGCGCGCAAATAGACCACTTTTGAGAAAACACGCGGATCCTCGGGTAAGCGGGTCGGATTCGGTCGGATGGGCAAAAGCAGCGTCGTTTTGGGGCTTTTGACGCCGGCCAAAAGCAGCGTCGTTTTAATTCACTATAAAATCAATTTTTTAACAAAATTTCATTTCTCCATTCCTTTAAAAAAAACTGGTTTCACTTCTCTCTTTTCTCTGCGGTGAGGAATTCCGTGAGGGAGGCCATGGCCGCCGTCTTGGCGCGGCCTATTCCGACCACCGTGGGCGGTGTAGGAAAGGTAAAAAATTTATTTTTTATATATTTTTGTTTTTTTCTTTTGATTATATATGTATATATCGAATATTGATGGTGTGAGTTTTTAAAAAAATATTTTTGAAAATAAAAGAAAAAAAGATCACCTTTGCTTTTAGTCTCTTTCGATTGGATCTGCTAGTTCGAAATTTCTTCCTTTTGTGCAGTATTGATTTGAAGAAAAAAAAATGTACAAAGTCTCCTTTTTACTTGAATCATTTTTTCTTTCTCAAAAAAAACTCCTTTTTTATTTCATCCAAGCCAACCCCTTTTACATTTTCGTGGGCTTTTTATAGCCATTTACAAGCATTTCTTTGTATTTTATCACCTCTCGGTCTTACATTGCGTGTTTGTTTCTTCTTGCGGGGCGTGGGGCGGATGGGAGGTGGCAAGGTAGGTGGTGTCGGAGGGTAGGTTCTCGGTGGGTGATGTCGGTGATGGGTCGATGGGGGGTTGGTGGCTAGGGTTGTGGCGCTAGGGTTCTCAAAACCCTAGCTTCTTGAAAAGAGGAAAGTGGGCCTGTTGGGCCCCGTAGGTTTGGGTTCAATTGAGCTTGGTTTATTTATTTTGGGTTTGGGTATGGGTTACAGGCTTGTAATTTATATTTTTTTTGTAATTGGGTTTATTTTAGTAATTGGTAGGGTAATAATTGGGCTTTGTCTGTGCCCTCTTTGCTCATTTTCGTGTAACGAGAATAGAGCAAAGACTTAAAGAAGCCCAATGTTGCCCGGCCTCACCGAGTCTTGGCCTCTCAAGTGCTTTTCTTTAAGTTGCGTTGCTTCTGCCCACCGCATCTCGTTGTTTCGATCTACTTCACCGCTATGTGGCTTCGATCTGCTCTTGCTGCGACTTCAACTTGTTTATTTTTCGATCTTCTTGCAAATTTAGGAATGTCTAAACTGCTATCTTCAATCTGATCCTTGCAAACTTAGGGATCACTAGACTGATATCTTCGATCTTGCTTCTTGCAACTTCATGAAGGTCAAATTTGCTTTCTTCAATCTGATCCTTGCAAACTTAAGGATCACCGGTGAGTCTTGATCCGCTTCCGCAACTTCGGGAACGTCGAATCTGCTTTCTTCAATCTGATCCTTGTAACCTCAAGGATCACCAGACTGAGTTTTTGATCTGCTTCCTGCAACTTCAGGAACGTCAAATCTGCTATTTTCAATCTGATCCTTGCAAACTCAAGGATCACCAGTGATATCTTGATCCGCTTCCTGCAACTTCAAGAACGTCAACCGCTTTCTTCAATCGATCTCAAAAACTCGGGATCACCAGATGAATCTTCGATCCGCTTCCGCAACTTCGAAGGTCAAATCTGCTTCTTCAATCGATCCTGCAAACTCAAGGATCACGGTGAATCTTTGATCTGCTTCGCAACCGGAATGTCAAATCATTATCTTCGATCGCTTCTTGCAACTTCAAGAACGTCAAATCTGCTTTCTTCAATCGATCCCAAAGAAACTCGGGGATCACCAGATGAATCTCGATCTTTTCCGCAACTTCAAGAGCGTCAATCGATCTCTTTGATCCGCTCCACGCATACTCGGGGAGGCGAGATCGCTCAACCGTCTTTGTCCTTCTTGAGGACGTAACACAGAATGAATGCATACTTATGCCTAATGATTAGGATGCCATGAGTATGATGAGTCAGAATGTTATGAGTATGATTCCTATTTAAGGTGTTTTCACTCATTTGTCTGTCAAGGTTTTATCTTCGTTTCCCTCTCAGTGATCGTTTTCGCATGAATGGCTTGCCCCTGTGGAAATTTCGAAGCCTATTTTAGGCCTTAGAACACAGGTCTGCCTTGACTTCTAGCTGTCTTCCCCGGGAGTCACAACTCCTTCTTGAAGAATACTCGACTTGGTTTGTTTTAGATTTGTTCCTCAACAATTTTAGGGTTTTTGAATCTTTCCTTATCGAAAATTGGCCTGTTATACTCTTCTAAATGACCAAGTAACATTATTCACCCTGCCACAATTGCTGAATCGGACGAGGGACTTTGAAGAAATGGTCTTCACTGAGACCCCCTTTTTCCAATGTCTTTATCTTGTGTTCGTGGAAGTTCTAAACAAATGTTACATTTGACTTCTGTTTTATCTAGAGATTTTCAAAGTGATCGTGGAACTTTCCTTTGTGAAGTCGTTAGTTCATCAATTATTGTTTTTTTAATGCATCATGTTAATGATGGATAACAGTAGGTCAATTTCAAAGAGAATCAAAATGAATTTATCTATGAAACAAAGAAAATTGATTGGGGGCATATCCCCTTTTTTTTTTACGGTGAAAAGGACCCAAAAAAAAAGGTAAAATAACAACATGGATCAGACGCCCTAGACATCGCCGATTGGGCTTCTATATACAAGTTTCAAGAAGACTGCTCTGAGCCTGTCATGTGTTTAGAAGACTCGAAGTATTTTGTCGATGCCCCGATATGCAACGTACTTCTTCTTCTGTTGATTATGGTGCCACGAGATTGCGACGTGTCCATTCAAAATTTGAGCCGCCATTTTCGGGTTTTCAACTCAAAAAGCCCTTTGGTCTCAAGGTGCCCTTTTGCGGGTTTTCACCTTGGCCTCTCCATTTTTTTTTTTTTTTTGAAGTCTCAAAGTGCCCTTTGCGGGTTTTCACCATGGCTTCTTCTATTTTAAGCAAAGTATTTTTAAGCGAATCGAGTTCACGGTTGGGCAAGCTTTTCCGTCCATCTCTGTCGAAATCGGTGCACCACCCGAAAGCTTTCTTTACCACATACGGTCCTTCCAGATTCGGCATCTATTTTCCTCTGTGGTCTTTTTGTATGGGAAGGATCTTTTTCACTGACAAGGTCCCTTCGTGGAATTCCTTGGCGAACTTTTTGTTGTAAGCTCGCATCATTCGCTTTTGGTACATCGTAGTGACGGATAGCCCTCAATCTCTTTTCTTCAATTAAGTTCAAGCTGATCATATCGAGCTGGATCCATTCGGCTTCATCCAGCTTCATTTCTGACAATACCCGAAGTGAAGGTATTTCCACTTCAATAGGTAGAACCGCCTCCATCCCATAGACCAATGAGAAAGGCGTTGCCCAGTAGAGGATTCGGACGGACGTTCGATAAGCATAAGTCTGACGGCAACTTCTCATGCCGATCTCTATAAGTCTCGGTCATCTTTCCCACTATCTTTTGATGTTTTGTTGGTGCTTCCTTTGCCCATTCATTTTAGGCGTCTGGTGATGAATTATGGTGTTTGATGTTGAATTGGCTACAAACCCACGCTATTGTGCTATTGTTTAAGTTCGATAGCATTATGCGATATGATCCTCTCGGGCATTCCATATCGACAAATGATTTTCTTCTTCAAAAATCGGCTAACTTGATTTAGTGGCGTTAGCATATGAGGCGACCTCTACCCATTTAAGTGAAGTAGTCGATGACCACAAAATGAATCGATGCCCATTCGATGCCTTGGAGATATTGGCCCAATGGCGTCCATGCCCCACATGGAAAATGGCCATGGCGAAGTCATAACATGTAAAGGTGACGAGAATGCGTGAATCTTGTCTCCATAGATCGGCATTTATGACATTTTTGGCATAGTTGATCTGATCTCCTCCATGGTGGACCAATAATATCCGAACCTCATTATTTGTCTGGCCATTGTGAAACCATTAGCGTGAGTTCCACAAACACCTTTATGGACTTCTTCTAGGATTAACTTAGCTTCGGCGGCATCCACACATCTCAGTAGCACTTGATCCTTCCTTTTCTTGTATAAGACTTCTCCATCAAGAGCGTAATCACGGCTAATCTCCTCGGCGTCTTTTTTTCATTCTCAGTGGCTTGATCGGGGTACTCACGATTCTTCACATATCGCAATATATCATGGTACCATGGTAGGTCAGTTTTCCCTTCTTTCTCGACATTGTAGCAATGGGCTGGGTCTTGATGAATGCTCATTTGTATTGGCTTCATATCTTCGCTTTCATTTATTCGGACCATGGAAGCCAGGGTGGCGAGCATCGACCATCGATTCTCGTCCTGGCGCGTAATTGAAAGTGATGTCATCGAACTCTTTGACAAGTTCTTGGGCCAATCTTTTATAGATAACCAATTTTGGATCCCTGGTTTCCCATTCTCCTTTGAGTTGATAGATTACCAGGGCGGAATCTCCATAGACTTCTAATACCCTGATTTTGTATTCGATAGAAGCGCGGAGCCCCATGATGCAAGCTTCATATTCACCATATTATTAGTGCAATCGAAATCCGGTTTACAAGTGAATGGATAATGGTCTCCTTTTGGGGATATCGGGGCCCCCAATTCCATTACCCACGGCATTTGATGCCCGTCAAAATTTAATTTCAAGGATGGTCTTGGAGGTACCTTCTTCGATGTCGCCACGTACATCAAGTTCTCATTAGGAAATCAAAATCTAAGGGCTCATAGTCTTCAAGGGCTCTCTTGGCTAGAAAGTGCGCTATCGCACTCCCTTTTACCGCCTTTTGGTTTACATAAGCGATGTCAAATTCGAAGCGATGTCGCCACTGGCCATCCTTCCATTCAAGGCGATCGATTCCATCATATACTTAAGGGATCTAGCTTTGAGATGAGCCATGTCGTGTGATATAGCATGTATTGCCTCAACCTTGAGTTGTCCAAATCAAGGCACAACATAATTTCTCGATTGGCGGGTACCTCATTTCACATGCGGTGAATTTCTTACTAAGGTAGTATATTACTTTTCTTTCTTCCCGATTCATCATGTTGACCCGGCCGCGCATCCCATTGAATTATCAAATCTTGTTAGGTATAGGATGAGGGCTTGTCTAGTTGAGTGACATTAATCTGGGAACTGAGATAGGTATTGTTTCACCTTTTGAAGGTCTTTTGGCACTCTTCATCCCGTGCAGGTTGTGTTTCTTGAGGAGGCGGAATATGGGGTCACATCTCTCGGTCGGTTGTGAAATGAGCAAAGCGATGTAATTCAACCTTCCTAAGAAACCTCTAACTTCTTTTGGAGTGCGTGGTGGAGGTAATTCTTGTATGGCTCGACTTTATCTGGGTCAACCTCAATCCCTTTTCATGACTATGAACCCGAGCAACTTCCGGACCGAGCCAGAAGGTACACTTTCTTAGGTTAAGCTTCAATGGAATTTTCTCGACCTCAAGAGTAATTTTCTCAAGACACACGTGCTCTTCTTGATTCGGGATTTGGCGATCATATCGTCGGCGTAAACCTCAATTTCCCTGTGCATCATGTCATGGAATAAGGTTACCATGGCTCTCTGATATGTCGCGCCTGCATTTTTTAGCCCAAATGGCATTACCTTGTAGCAAAATGTTTCCTACATGGTTATAAACGTCGTCTTGTCCATGTCCTTAGGATGCATTTTTATTTGGTTGTACCCCGAAAAACCATCCATGAAGGAAAACAACGAATACCCTGCTGTATTGTCTACTAAAGTGTCGATGTGAGGCAGCGAAAAATTGTCCTTCGGGCTAGGCCTTGTTCGTCTCTCGTAGTCCACGCACATTCGTACCTTCCGTCTTTCTTGGGGACGGGGACAACGTTAGCCACCCAATCCAGTACTTGACCACTTGTAAGAACCCGGCATTAAATTGTTTCTCGACTTCTTCTTTTATCTTTAACAAGACATCTGGTCGCATTCTTACGAGCTTACATTGGGTGGCTTGCATTCTTCCTTTATGGGCGTTCGATTGTCTTTGCAATATCGATTACTTAGTCCGGGCATATCTTGATACGACCATGCGAACACATCCTTGAATTCATGGAGTAGTTCGATGAGGTCCCTTTGGTTTACTGCGATAATACAAGTTCCAATATTCACCTCTTGCCCCTCTCCTAGGCTCACCGTTTCTATCGACTCTTTATGGGGTAGGATCTATTTTTCTCCTTGCTCTACCATTCTCAACAAATCCGGAGGCAAGTCGCATTCTGTGTCATTTCCAAAGTCCTGAGATTCCTCTGAACACATGTCTTGCTCAAAGCAGACCTCTGAATCTGTAGTATCATTACTCATATCATTGATGTCTAGAGACACATAATGGGTATCGAAGGGTGTATAAAGAATAAATGAATTTGAGGACAATTATTCACATGATATGAATGAGAACAAAGAATAAATGGTAAAAATGTAAAATAAGAGAATATTGAGTAGAATTGAAGATGCATTTTATTAAAACAAAATGTCCGAACATAAGCCTATTTCACAAAAGAAATCTCATTGTTTCTAGGCTTAAAAACAACATGAGTGTTCCGAATATTACTCTGCAAAATCTCTAAACACTACAGGAAATTCCTCTGCAGTCCAATTGTCTAATGTGCTTCCAGGTTCATATGGGCGGATGCCCGACAAGCTTCTTTGATCAATCTCCTCCTCGTGTATGGCATTGATGTGAGGACATTCCCCTCTAGGAGACTCTTTTCCCGGGTAAATCATTCCTCCTGATACGAAGGTGTGAGATATGTGGGGAAATGTCATCGGTTCCCACTTAACGTCTTCTCCATTCAGCCTGGCATTTCTCCTTTCTTGTTTCTTCTCCATCTCCTTCTTCATTTGTTTAGCATCCGGTTTGAAACCTAAACCAAAGCGATCCCTTTTTTCTCTCAGCATCGGGGCCTGGACTTTCCCTTGGAGATATTTACCCAATCCTTTTTCGGTAGGGCTCCTTTTCCCATCATCATTTGCAATCCCATCCCGGTAGTCTTGGATAGTTTAGGTGGCGGGACTTTATTTCCTTCGAAATGAAAGTCGCATTCACGAACTCTAAGGATCGAAATGAACATTCAATGGCTTCCTCATTCGTCTCTAGGTATGGCGCCGTTGGTAACAGATTGCTATGATATCATCTTGACGTTTATAGTTACCGGTAGATTTTCATTACCAATTTCAATTTACAGTGCGATGATGAAGGTACGGCCCCCTCTGAATGAATCCAAGGTCTCCCTAGTAAGCAGTTGTAAGAAGGCTTGATATCCATGACCAAAAAGTCTACTTCATATGTATTAGGCCCGATCAATAATGGTATGTCTATTCTTCCCATCACTCTTCTTTCGGTGCCATCGAATGCTCTCACTATGTTTTGGCAGGATTTCATATGAGAACTATCTATCGGCAACCTCTTGAGTGTGGCTAGTGGTAAGACATTTAATGCTGACCCATTATCTATTAGCACACTTGGCAAGGTGTATCCCTTACAGCGGTAGTTATGTGTAATGCCTTTCTTGACCCCATACCTCCCGTGGGATTTCGTCATCGGTGAAGTAGATGAAATTATCCGCAGCTTATGTTACTAACCAGACGATCCAACTTATTGACGGATATATCTTTAGTAACATAGGTCTCATTCAGTACTTTCATTAATGCTTGCGATGCACTTGAGCTTAAAGTAGTGCTAACACGAGAGATACGGGCTGGTTATGCATGCGGTTGTTCCACCACTTTGTATTCATTTGTGTTTCAAGAATTTTAAGAACTCTTTAGCCTCTTCCTCTTTTACGGGCTCATTGACAACGGCTTGGGTTCTTTTTCACCCCATTCGACCACGATCTTGATTTAAATCGCTCCCGTTCTCCTGTTTTCAGGATCATAACGCTTTCCACTTCGCGTATAGGAACCTTCGTTCTTGACTTCCTCCGAAATACTAGTAGAACCTTGCGCTCCTGGTATTGTCACGTTGCAATTATAATTTCAAGGTACCCTTTTACTATCTTGGTAAGGAAAAGAAATAGGTTTCTGAATTGTGATTTTTGGTCTTCCCTGCACTCCGCCCTCTGCGTTCCGTGAAATGATGATTCTCGGGTAACTAACTCCGGGCTTTGTCAATTCTTCCTCGGTCGCGCATATTTCCTCTTCTTCCACTCCTTCTTCATAAAACTCCAGCTCTTTGTTGTCCATGAGGCCTTGCACCAAAATTTTAAACTCAGCACATTCTTGGATCTCGTGCCCCCTCGTCTTATGGAATTCACAACCATTCTTCATATGTATTTTGCTTCCTGTGGAATCGACTCTATCAATCCTCTTTTACCATTTCCTTCCGACTATTCATGATGGGGTCTTCACTTGGTGGCGTCTCTCTTGATCTTTCTCGCAATCTCCTCACCGATCGCGTTCACCCCTTTTTCCTCGTGATTGGGCAATGGGTTCCCCTTTCTTACCAAGTCATCCAGCGCTATAACACCCATTTTGATTAGCCTCTCGACTACTTTTTTGAAGGCGAGGCAATTCTCTATCGAATGCCCCTCTATCCCTGCGTGGTAATCGCATTGAGCGTTTGAGTCGTACCACTTAGGGTATGGGGGCTGCAATGGTTGTAAATAAAACGGGGACACGATGTGCTCATTGAATAAAATCTGGTATAACTCTTTTAACCGTTATCGAATCGGCGTAAATTGGATCCTTTCAAAATTTGGTCTAGTTCTCGATTCCTGTCTTGCTGGCCCTGGTTGCCCTACTGTAACTCTAACTGCCTTTGGCTGATTAACTGCGATCGCCTTCGGGTATCCTCTATTATATGTACTCACATTATTTACCTCACTGTCTTTCTTCTTAGGAGTGACTCTCCTGGTGCTTTCTCCTGTCTCGATTTTGCCACCCCTTATAGCATGCTCGATCATTTCCCTGCCATTACTATATCAAAAAGCTCTTAGTTGTACTCCTATCATATGGGTTATGAAAGGGCCTTGAGTATTAATAAAAAGCATGGCGTCTCTTTTTCCAAAAGCGGTGGTGAACTTGTGTGGCTATTTCCTCCATCATTGGGCATATTGCACGAAACTTTCGTTTGGCTTCTTCTCCATGTTTTGGGCGTGATTCGATCGGCGCTATATCGACTATGTGCCGTATTGTTTCGGAAGGCTGTGCTAGGTCCTTCCATGACTTGATCTGAGTGCAGGTGGTGATTGTACCATTTGGCGCGAACCAGGCCAGATATCTTGAAAATAGTGAATCGGCAGTTGATCGTTGTTAACATGTCCCACCATCCGTCGATGAACATTGTGATGTGCGTTTGAGAACAATGGTCCGTTGTATTTTTCAAAGTCTGGGTCTTGAATTTTGGAGGAAATACGAGATCGGGACTAGGCTCAAGTCTTTAGCGTCCACCCGTAGCGATGGTCGTGATCTCTATTTCCTAAACTTTTCTTCTAACCATTTGCAACGATCCTCAAGTTGTTTGGGAAGGTTTGCTTTTGCCTTATCCATTTCAGCCATTTCATCAAAATCGGGGACTATAGGGTTAGCGGACCTTCTCCGGATTGGTGCTGAACCGATCGGGAAGTCTTGGCGGCATTCTGTCTCAACACAGCACTTGTGGCTGATAACAACAGGCGTCCTTTGGGGGCATATTTCTGGTGGTGCTTAGGTATTTGGCGGGGTAAATCCCGGAGGGTAAGCAGGGTCGTCATTATTCCCTGAGCTAGCAGCGACGCCCTTTCCTCGTTCATTGGCCAATAGTTGCGCCAGCTGACTTATCATGTTGTTTTGGGATTCTTGCATCCGTTCTATCATATCTTGCTGCATTTTGGTTAATCGTTCTTGCATCTGATCTTGTATTTCCCTTTGCATTTGCTCTAGTCTTTCTATCCTTTGATCCATAATTTTAGTTTTACCTCGCGTATTGTAGCGATGTTCCAGGGTAACTGTCACAATTTAAGGTTCTTTTGTAAGATTTAATGCACATGATGCAATGTAATGCTAATGCATGAAATGTATGCAAAAAAGGCATTAATTCTGATTCAATTTCCATTAGAATAACTTTTCTAGAAAACAAGTTTCTTTACATAGAATGGATTACATATAAGGCCTCGCCCTAATGCTTAAGGCCTTGACTTCCTCAAGAAGCCTAGCTAACTCTTGCCCTTGTTCTGACTTTGATTCATAAAATAAACTTAGTACATCAGCTTGGACTCCTAAGGTTTGCAAATGCTCCGCGACCTCTCGCACTTGAGTCACGGCTTCCCCCATGATGTAATCCCGATCCTAACTTGATTTTGGGAGTGATGAAGTTGTTGCTTCAACGTTCCTCATTGACTTCGAGCGGTTCCACCGTAGCTCACAACCATGTAAAGCGGACTCTAGCTCTTGATTCTCGCTTTCATTTCTTCAATTTTACTCGGGCTAGCTTTTAATTCAAGCTGCGAGTTGCGGCTACGATCTTGATACAAGGTTCTTTCCAATTCATTGCCACCCGAGCCTTTAATTCCTCTTTCTCGCTTTGGGTTTTGCGGACTTCTTTTGAGTATCTTCTCGAGCTTGAGTATCTCGGAGTTCTCTCTCCCATTGACTAGCTCTATTTTTTCCTCTCGAGTTCTTGACCCCATTGCTCGATGTTTTCCTAATCCAGCAAGCTTCATTGACCTTCGCAGCTTCTTATAGTCTGTCTTCAAACTGTCCAAATCTTCCTCAGCCTTATTTTTCCCTTTTCTCAACTTTTCGACCTCTAGCTTCTGAATATCGACGTCCAAACCCAGCTGCATCTTTTCTTCTTCTAACGTTCTATTCTTTTCCCTAATTCGCATTCCTTTTCTCAAAATCTTGTTTGATGATTTGAGCTCGATGGGATTACAGTAGGTGTTCCTCCATTGATCGAGTGTCTTCACGGCTTTGGTGTGGGAATGTTGTCGTTGATTCTCTGGCTTCTCCATCGGTCATATTCGGGAGTTGTCATCGGGTTTGTGGCAAACCTTTTCATTCTATGAGTCTGACTCCAAGCGCTTGCTATTTCACGAACTCTTTTCTTACAATGATCCCCTTTGTATTCAAATTCACACTGAATTAGACCTTGTGTTGCGGGTATAAACTGTCTTGATCTGTCTTGTCTCAACACAAGGAGGGAGCATATCAACGGCTCCCATACTCCCAATAACGGAACCAGGTCAAAATCTCCACATCGATATAGTATCTCATCGGGGATCATCAAAGGAGCTTTCCATACCACGTCTTCCTCTTGCGGGTTTTGCGAATTGTCATCCATTTTTCTTAGTAAGATCATCTCGCCTTGGTGTGGCTACTAATTCCTTTAGCGGGAATAGTCTTGGAGAAGATTCGACACAGTGCCTTCTCATTTTCCAAAATGATGTTGAACCATACTAGCAAGAGCTGCACTGGCAAGAATCTTCCTTCGCTTTGCTCTTGACGCAGCGCTTAGAGACACGAAAGTTTCGGCGAGTGCGAGAACAGGTGTGACTCTTCTATCCAACTTTGTCGAATAGATGCGAGGCGCCTCATCTACATGCCCTAGAGCTTTAGGGAAAATAATCAATCCATAAATGCTCAAGGCAAAGATATCAACCCTTTTCTTCACATCCGGGTGTGCTATGATCAAGTCCCTTAAATTTCTCCAAGGGATACACTTACAATCTCCTTTTTGTTTTATCCGTGCTGCAACCCACTGCTCACTCATTCCCGTAATATTCATCAACTTTTTCAAGAAGGTGGGAACGTTAACAGGTCTCGTATAAACTTTGTCGGCTTGAATTTTTGAGCAACGAAGTAAAGCTGTGTATTCTTCTATAGTAGGCACTAGATCCACTTTCCGAAAGTAAAAGCAACTATAAGCGGGGTTCCAAAATTGGGTTATAGCTCGAAATAGGTGCTGGTCTACCTTGATGTCGAGCAGATATGGCAGATCTCCATAATGACAGTAGAATAATTGCTTGATCTCATGATCCCACTGACCCCATATCTCTTTCATCTCTTGAAGATTGTTTTGGGTGACACTAATCTGCGTGAAGTCCCATAATTACGATCGTGCCCTTACAGCAAGACTATCGCCTTTTTCTTCTTTGCATGTCTCGGCCCATATCCGGACGGCGCATTGTCCTCCACTCTATCAAGAAACCCCTTTCCATGACAAAGCTATCTATTTGGGCAATTGAGCGTGAATCAACACCTTTTGATAAATATGCCATGCAAAAATAAAAATAAAGCAAATCAATATTTCATACATAATAGGCAAAGAATAAAAGTACCTAATTTGTTAACCACTAGGGTTTGGCATGGCTCTACCTAGGGTGGGTTCTTTAGGGCTTACTATATGAGGTTTGGTTTTAAGGAGGGTACTGAACTAGCGATTCCTCGATCTTCACCCATTATAGGCTCATATAGACCGAGTTCGATTCGAGGATACATTTCCCTATGGTACGCACGAAGATGAAAATCTCACGAAGACATAGGTACGGATGTATCCGAAAGTGATCCACTATCACGCACGGAGGTGAAAACCTCACGAAGGAGTAGTTTCTCACTCTCACCTAAAGGTGTGACCACAGCGGTCATGCAATGCAATGCGAAATTGAAACAACACGTAATAAAAGGATTGTAATTTTCAAATCGAGCTTTCAAACTTCCGCAAAAGACAAAAATAATCAATTTATGGCTTGACTCTCTAAAAGATGTCCCAGTGGAGTCGCCAAGTATCGTAACCATTTTTTGAGAACAAAAAAGGGGTTCGACGTTGGGTTTTGAAAATAGAAATGAAGCAGAGTCGCCACCGACCATTATTTGGTGTGATCGGATCACCTTTATTTTAATAAAACATTTTGCTTTATTAAAACAGTGTTTTTGGTCCTCGAAGTTTTAAAAGTCGGTCCGGAGTCGATTCACATACGAGGAAGGTTAGCACCCTCAATCGCCCAAAATTGGTACCAAAATGATTAATTAGAGTCTTAGTGTCGGAAATTTTAAAAGGTTTTAAGATACGAGATCCTTTAAAATGTTTGGATAATTAGGGCCATAATTTTGAGATTTCTTTGCTCGAGAGGATATGAACATCACATCCGACGTTAGGACATGATGCTCTAAACCTTCGTAATCAAAGCTATCTCATGGTTTCTGGAGTTTATCAAAAGGATGTTTAGTTATTTAGTCAAGCGGAAAATCGCAACTTGACCGCGTTAGGGCACTATTTCCCAATTCCTAAATACAAAACATTGCCTTTATTTTAAAATCTTTGAGCAGTGTAATGACTTTTCAAAATGCATCGTATGGGATTGAATTTAGGAAAAGGTTTGAGTCAAAATTCAAAATTTCTTTGTCCCGAAAAGATATAAACATCACATCCAGTACGTTAGGACACGATGTTTTAATCTCTCGTAATCAAAGTCATCTCATGATTCGCAAAACTTCGTAAAAGGGATATTAAGTTATTTAGTCAAACGAAAAATCGCAACCCAGCACGTTAGGGCACTATTTCTCGAGTTTCTAAATACCGAAACATTGCCTCATTTTGAAAATTTTTTAGATGAAATACGATAATCTTGCAAATGATACTTTGTTCAAAAATATTGTACAAAACCAAGAGAACAAATATGGATGTGAATGTTATAAATAAAAATACAAATAATAATAATAATAATAATGATAATACCAAGTAGTAAAAAAATGAATAAATAACTAAATAAATAAAATAAGAAATATCAATGACAAAATAATAATGATGATACTTGAAATAAAATAATGATGATAATATGTAAAAGAATAATATGAAATAATATATATAAAAATATATGCACATAAAAAATAATAGAATGGGAGTAACAATACGGACAAGGTAATAGCAAAAATAGATAGTAACAATAATAATAATAAAATGACCGTCTCGATCATAATATTAGTAAATAAATAAGATAATAACATGTACAATTGTTATAATAGATAATAGTAATATGAGCAAATAATAGTGGAAGTACAACCAAAATAACAAATAATAACATGTTATAATAAATAATAGTAATAGAATCAAATAATAATGAAAATACAATCAAAATAAATAATAAAAATAATAAAAATAAAGTTAGTGAGATGTATATAAAATATCAAAATATAATAATGATGATAACAATATTAATATAATTAACAAAAAGACTAAAAAAATTGCACAATAATTAAATCAGGATTAATTTGCATTAAAGATAAAAATTTTGGGGTTAATTCGAAATAAAAGGAAAGAAAAGGGACCATTTGGAATACGCGTGAAAGAAAGGGGGATCAAAACAGCAATTAACCTCTTTTGTCAAAACGCACAGCAGCAGGGGGGACTTAATCGCAAATCAGGGCAAATTATAGAGCTAATTTTAAATTATAAAGACTTGATCGCAAAATTATAAGAATGCGGAGGGACCCAGCAAAATAGACCACTTTTTTGGAAAACACGCGGATCCTCGGGTAAGCGGGTCGGATTCGGTCGGATGGGCAAAAGAGCGTCGTTTTGGGGCTTTTGACGCCGGCCAAAACGCGTCGTTTTAATTCACTATAAAATCAATTTTTTAACAAAATTTCATTTCTCCATTCCTTTAAAAAAACGGTTTCACTTCTCTTTTTTCTCTGCGGTGAGGAATTCCGTGAGGAGGCAGGTCATTGGCCGTCTTGGCCGCCGGTCTTCAAACCACCGTGGGCGGTGGTAGGAAAAGGTAAAAATTATTTTTTATATATTTTTGTTTTTTTTTTTGATTATATATGTATATATCACGAATATTGATGGTGTGAGTTTTTTAAAAAAAAATATTTTTCGAAAATAAAAAGAAAAAAAAGATCACCTTTGCTTTTAGTCTCTTTCGATTGGATCTGCTAGTTCGAAATTTCTTCCCTTTTGTCTGTATTGATTTCGAAGAGAAAAAAAAATGTACAAAGTCTCCTTTTTTACTTGAATCTGTTTTTTCTTTCTCAAAAAAAAACTCCCTTTTTTTTTATTTCATCCAAGCCAGCCCCCTTTTCTGTTTTTCGTGGGCTTTTTTATAGCCATTTACAAGCATTTCTTTTTATTTTATCCTGCTCTGGTCTTCTGTTGCGTGTTTGTTTCTTCTTGCAGGGCGTGGGAGCGGCGGTGGCGGTGTGGCAGCGGCCTCGGTAGGTGGTGTCAGAGGATAGGTTCGGCGGTGGGTGATGTCAGAAGCTGATGGGTCAGTGGGGGTTGGTGGCTAGGGTTGCGGCGCTAGGGTTCTCGAAACCCTAGCTTCTTTGAAAAAGAGAAAGTGGGCTGTTGGGCCCGTGAGGTTTGGGTTCAATTGGGCTTGGTTTATTTATTTTGGGTTTGGGTATGGGTTCTGTGCTTGTAATTTATATTTTTTTTTTGTAATTGGGTTTATTTTAGTAATTGGTAGGGTAATAATTGGGCTTTGTACACTCTCAAAATAAATATTATATACTTTAATAAAAGACAAATAATTAAATGGCGATAATTAATTATTAAGTTAAAATTATCTAATCTAAGCAATCCCTTGTTATAATTAAAGAAAATGTTTACCCTTGTTATAATTAGGGATAATAATAAATTTAGTCCTTAATGCTTATATTTCTTTTTATTTGTCTCTTATTTATTTTTAGTTAATTTTAATAGTTTTAGAATGAAATTTAACCATTAATCTTTCAAAATCTTGATTAAAATGTTAAAATGTTAAAATTTTAAACAAAAGTTGATTGCTCGATTGATAAAATGATTTGATTTTGATATAATCTTTTTATATGGTTCTAATTTAATCCTTCAACTAAAATGTTATTTCTATTAGACTCTTCTACTAATTTAAAATTTAAAATTATTTAATATATAAATTAAAAACGCCTTTTGGTCTAAGCAATCCTACTGCTTTTTTAAAATGGCGCCGTTTTGATTAAACGAATAATTTTTTCTGGCGTTTTTACACTAAGCGCCTACTCTGTTGACACTTCTATTAGTCAATAATTTAATAGTAACCCCACTAGTACCAATCCGACCACCCAATATTGTCTAGTTCAAACATCATTGACCAACATTTAAATAGTAAATTGATTTCTAGAATGGTATCATTATCCACCTAACAATTAATGAGAAACCAAAAACACAGTCAAACCGAATGATTAATTCTAATTAGATTAGTTTGATTTCTAACATGAAACACGAACATATGACATTCTAAGAACCCTACAAATAAGGGTGAAAAAGGCTTAATTAAAATAGCTCGATTCGATTGACATCGGTTAAGCGATTCTGAATCAAACCGTTCTTTAGTAGCATTGGTCTCTCCATCACTCACGTCTTCATTTGATCTACCTAAACCCTAAACCCTAAACCTTATAATTCTAAACCCCAAATTTTAAAACACTCACTCTAAACCATAAACCATGACTCTTAAATATCGGAACCCTAAACTCAAAACCATATCCCATAAACTACAAACACCTAAACTCTTAACTACAAACCTTAAACCCTAAATTAATTAGATAAAATTTTAATATTATATATTCTTTCAATATTTTAAGAAATTTAAATAACATTTTCAATTTACTAATTAATTTTATTTCTCTAGAGATGCATGGGTTACCAATTTTTAAATTTTAATATATATATATAAAGTTTATCTATTATTTCTTAAATAATTTAAACTATAATTATAATTTTAATATATTCATATTAATGTTATCCTAAACCCTAAACTCATAATCACAAAATTCTAAAATCTTAAACCCCAAACCTATAAACACAAAACCTAAAACATTAAACAATAAACTATAATTTTAAACCCTAAACCCTAAACTCTAAACACTAAACCGTAAACCCTAAACTAAATTGATTTTTTATGCATTTTATTTAAAACCTTATATATATTTATAAAGTTTATCTATTATCTCTTAAAGAAATTAAACTATAGTCATAATTTTAATATATTAAAAATAAAATTATCTCTTTTACCATTATATAATAAATTATTTAATATATAAATTAAAGGACACTAATTATTCTAAACCCTAAACTCCTAACCCCTAATTTTGAAACCCTAAATCATAAAATATTAACCTATGGCCTCCCTTAATCCCTAAACTCATAAACCCTTAACCCTTAAACCATAAACTACAAACCACAAACCTTAAACCATATATAAACCCCACTCCCTAGACTTTACAATAGTAACTCTCCAACCATGTACCCTAAACCCTAAACTATAAACCCTAAACTATAATGATAATTAATTCAAAATTTTAAAATTAATATTATCACTTTTACAATTATATAAGAAAATATTTAATATATAAATTAAAAAACAATCAGTCATATATATACCCAATAAACTTTAAAATTATTTTAAATAATAGTATTTTAATAACACTTATGAAAGTGTCGGCCCAAAAATGTAGGCATGGTGTTAGACAAAGCCGACTCTATTTAGTGTTGCCTTAAGCATGCATATCCCAACTCTTATACAAAAAGTTGACCAAAGTGTATGTCGGCAAGTCTATCCCAACACTTAGGAAAATATCGTCTTAAGACTGGACAAATCCAACTCTTATTTAAGCGTTGCCTTTGGCATGCATATCTCAACCTTTATACAAAGAGTTGACAAGAGAGCTTATATTGACACGTCTATCCCAACACTTAAGAAACTGTTGCCCCAAAACTGTTGTCTTAGGACTACACAAAAGCCAACTCTTATTCAAGCGTTGCCTTAGGCATACATATCCCAACCCTTCTAAAAAGAGTTGGCCAAAATATATTTTGGCAAGCCTATCCCAACACTTAGGAAAGTGTCGCCACAAAAGTGTCGTCATGGGACTACACAAAGCCAACTCTTATTCATGTGTTGCCTTAGGCATACATATCCCAACTCTTATACAAAGAGTTGGAAAAAGTGTAGTCTATACCAACACTTAGAAAAGTGTCGCCCCAAACGTAGTCTTGGGACTACACAAAAGCCAACTTTTATTCAAGTGTTGCCTTAGGCATACATATCCCAACTCTTATACAAAGAGTTGGAAAAAGTGTAGTCTATATCAACACTTAGGAAAGTGTCGCCCCAAAATTGTCGTCTTAGGACTACACAAAAGCCAACTCTTACTCAAGCGTTGCCTTGGGCATACATATCACAACCACTTGTACAAAGAGTTGGCTAAAGCGTGTGTTGGCAAGTCTATCCCAACACTTAGGAAAGTGTCGCCCCAAACTGTCGTCTTAGGACTAGACAAAGCCAACTCTTATTTAAGCGTTGCCTTAGGCATGCATATCCCAACCTTTATAAAGAGTTGCCTAAAAGCGTATGTTGGCAGGTCTATACCAACACTTACAAAAGTGTCGCCCATAAGTGTCGCTATAGGGCTTTTTGTTGTAGTGTAAAAATTTTCAAATATCAAAATAATACAAATATGATATCCAGTGGTGAATCTAGAGGGGGCTGGCCCCCCTTAAAATGTAAAATTACTATTTAAGTCTTTAATTTTTTTAAAAAATTTTAAATTAATAAAGGTAAAATTGTACGTTGACCCCTTAAATTATAAAAATTCAATTTAATCGTTTAAAATTATAAAGATATAAACTATAAAAATTAAAATTTCATTCGGCCTCTAAAAGACTATTCTAGCTTCACCCCGATGATATCATGATATACCTTAACATTTATTTACTCTTAATTTTAGTATTAAACAACGAATAATAATAATAGTTTTGGACATATGCTGTATTCCTTTTCAAAAGGTGCATACGTTGAAAAATATAATTGATGGCACTACTTCGATAAATTTGCTAATACATCACTTTTCATATAATTACTCGACAGGAACGAAGTTAAAAATTTTGTTTAAAGAGATTGAAATAATATTATAAAATTTAAAAGGTCATAATTAAAATTTTTATATTAAAATGCTAAAAATAAATTATTAATTTTTAAGAAAAAAACTAAAATTAGAAAAAGACAAAATTGAGTATTTTAATTTTAAAAATTTTCCAGCGGCAAAACCTCTATTTACTTTCTTTGACTGCTACTCCATGGATTCAAGAGTTTGCGCTTAAAGGAGACATGACTTCACTCTTAGATATCCACAAAAGATCCAATATTATCATAACTCGCTTTCGGTGTCAATTAACTGCCATTTTCCAAGGAGAAGCCTACTTTATTTGGTGTGATTTTATGCGTCTGCTTTTTGGAGGTCCAGCCTTGCGTGCATTTTTGGAAAACGAAATCTATGGTATTCTCAAATGTGCAATGAGTACAAAAGCTAGGTTTCCACGCATTGCTCTTGGTCCTACTAGCTTTCATTAGGATGCATAAGTTTTCCCTGTTTGAAGGAGCTATGTAATCATTAAGCATCTATTGATATGTAAAATGTTTTAATTTCTCACTCTTGTTACATTTTAACAACTAATTAACAATCACTCCCCCAAAGGTTTTTTTTTTTTTTCAAAAGTGATCTAAAAATTGATTAATTACGAAAAATGATTCAGGTGAAAAATTTTGAACACAAATGACTTGTTTTTTACCGTTAAATCGATGTCAAACCTAACCTAACAAAGACCGCTGATTTTTTAAAAATAATAATTTTTTTAGTGTTGTCACTATGACTGGTGACAGTAGTTTGTTTTTTTCTTTTACTATCGCCACACATCCTGACGACACCAAGCAGAAGGTATTGATATTTAAGTCATGGTGTTGATACCAAAAAGAAGGTATCGATACTTAGGTCATAGTATCGATACCTTCTATCTGGTATCGGCATCATTTTTTTGTTCATTTTGATACAATGCAAGCATAGATTCGGTGTAGTAGTGAAGTTAATGCAAATGAGGAAGTATCGAGAATGATGATGATGGAAATTAAACAAGGAAGATGAGGAAGCATCCTCAAGTGAAAAAAACATAAAAAGAAAGAAGAAGAAACGCCATCACCATTACCGAAATCCAATAATAAAGCTCAAAAACGATGCGGACGAGGAAGCATCAGAGAAGATAATCATGGAAATCAAACGGGGGTGTACGAAGCCCAAATTGCCCGGGCCCATATCAGTACAAACACAAGCCCAACTACCCTAGCCCAACTACCCTAGCCCACTAAACAAATCAGAAAACAGAAAAAGCAAAAACCCTAGCCCCTTACCTCTGCGGCGAACACGCCTCGACCATTTGCTCCACCCTTGCCATCGACAGAGTCGGCCACCGACCCTCCACTTGCTCCACTTGCTCCTGCAAGATAGAAAAGAGAAAGGACAGGAAGCAAAGAAAAGTTGTAAAAATTTGGCTATAAAAGCCGATTCAAAACATTTGTAAAAGGATCCTTTTTTTATCAATAGAAGACAAAAGAAACTTTTAATCAAAAATAGATTCAAAACACTTAAAAGGGCAGAGATTGAGCATAAAAAAAACGAGGTGATTTTTTTACTCTTTTATTTGTTGTTTCGATTTTTTTTTATCTAATTTTCAACCCAAATACATATACATACATACATATAAAATAAAAAAATAAAACTACATTTTACCTTTTTTGAAGTTTTGGCCACTGTAAGGTGGTGGCGATGGCTCGGCGACGGAGGCCGGTGGTCCGGGCCGATTCCGCCAAGCTCCTTAGGCACAAAAGAAAACAAAAAGGGTTAAGTTTTTTTTTTTAAAGCATCTGAAAAAATGAGGTCTTTAGGATGGTTTTTTTACTTATATAGGCCCCCCAAAACGACGTCGTTTTGGGACTGGCCTTAAACGCCCAAAACGACGTCGTTTTGAGCCAACCCGATTTTGACCCGACCCAGAGCCTAGGATCCGCGTTTTTTTTTAAAAAAGGGAATATTTATGCTCACAGTCCCTCCGCTTTTTTATACTCTTGCAATCAAGTGTTATTTTATTTTAATTCGGCCCATTAATTTTCAAATTTTTATTTTGACCCCCTCCTTATCTTTGCGCTTTGGTGGGGATTTTGCTCTTCTGTCCCTCATTTTTTGAGTACTACAATAGGGTCCCTTTTCTTTCTTTTTATTTTAAATTAAGCCCCAAACTTCCGTTTTGAACTCGATTTGGCCCTTTTAATTACTTTGATTATTTTACTATTATTTTACTCTCACTATTACTATTACTATTTATATGTATATTATTATTACTATATCTCTACTATTACTATTATATTATATATTATATTTGCTTATTCTTTTACATATATATTACATTATTCATTGATGACTATTTTATTATCATTTTTCTTTCTTTTTATTTTATATTATTATTTATACATTATATATTATCATTAGTATTATTTTTATTTTTATTGTCATTGTTCTAATATTATTTTTTATTCTCTATCATTTTTGCTATATTACTATTATTGTTATATTATTATTACTATATCATTATTCGTATGTTATTTATTCTTGTTATCATTTTATTATTATTTATTACCATATTATTATTATTATTATTTGTTATTTTATTATTTTCACTATTTTTTTGTTTGCTATTACTATCATCTATTATTATGATTGTATGTGTTATCATTTTTTTACTATTATTACTATTATTAATATTATTAGTTTATTTATTATTATTGTCATTGTTATCGTTAGTAGTAGTAGTGTTTTTATATTTACTTGTGTTTACGTCCATATTTGTTTTCTTAGCCTTGTGCTATACTATTAAATAAAAATACATTCCGTAAAATTATCATATTTCATTTAAAGTTTTCATAATAAAGCCAATGTTTTGTATTTAGAAATTCGGGGAATAGTGCCCTAACGTGCTGGGTTGCGATTTTCCGTTTGACTAAATAACCTAACATCCTTTTCAACAAACTTCATAAATCATGAGATGACTTTGACCACAAGGGTTTAAAATATCGTGTCCTAACGTGCTGGATGTGATGTTTGTACCCTCTCGTAACAAAAAAATCTCAAATATCCTAACACCTTTTAAAGGATCCGTATTTTAAAACCTTTTCAAACTTCCGCATTAAGACACTAATTAATCATTTTGGTACCAATTTTGGGCGTATCGAGGGTGCTAACCCTTCCTCGTGCGTAACCGACTTCCAAACTCGTTTTTCTGATTTCGTAGACCAAAATCGTTGTTTTGATAAATCAAACTGTTTATTAAAAATAACTGCTTTCTGAGGTGACCCGATCACACCTCAACAAAAGGGATTAGTGGCGACTCCGTCTTTTCATTTTAAGAACCCAAGTCGAACCTCCTTGTTGTTTTTCAAAAAAATGGTTACGACAGCTTGGCGACTCCACTGGGGACATTGAAAAGAGTCAAGCCATGAATTGATTATTTTCTGTCTTTTTTCTGAAATTTAAAATTTGATTTGAAAAATTATGATCCTTTTATTGCATGTTGTTGCATTGCATGACCGTTGTGGTCACGCCCTCTTAAGTGAGAGTGAGAAGCTACTCCTTCGTGAGGTTTTCACCTCCGTGCAGGATAGTTGATCGCTTTCGGGATACATCCGTACCTATGTCTTCGTGAGATTTTCATCTCCGTGCAGCTATAGGAAAATGTATTCCCCTGAACTGAACTCGGTCTATATGAGCCTATAATGGGTGAGGATCGATGAATCTGCTAGTTCGGGTCCCTTTACCTTAAAGCCAAACCACATGTAGTGAACCCTAAGAGCCCACCTTAGGTAGAACTATGTTAAACCTCTAGTGGTCACCTGGATAGGTACTCTATTTTGTTTATTTCTCCTGTGCTAACGTGTTTTGTTTTGTTTGTGATTGTATTGCATAGCATCACACCGCATCATCTTAGAAAGGAGGTGTTGATTCATATTCGATTGCTAAATTGAAGAGTTTATCATAAGAAAATGTGTTACTTGATAAAGTGGATTATAATACGGTCGTTCGAACATAGTCCAGGTAAACAACGAGAGAAGACGATAGCCCATGAAGAATACAAGACTTTGCCCGAGGATTCAAGCCGACAAAGATTATTCGAGAGTCATCATGCCTCCATTTTCTAAAAGAAGCTTATGAACATCGCGAAAGATAAGTGAGCAAAGAAGTACGGTCTGGACCAAGCAAGAAGGAGCTAGAAGAGGTATCTATTGAGAAAGTTCACGGGGCACGACCATAACATCCGGATACGAAGAAGAGGATTGGTGTTTTCACCTGGACTATGAGGATAAAGCCGTATATGCAATCCGTTTTATGTAAAAAAATGTATTTTCTAGGAAAGTTCTTCTAATGGAATTGAATTCATAATCAACGCCTCTCTTTCTTTTTGCATTTGCATTGCATCATATCACGTGCATTAAAATTTGTGGAAAAACCCTAATAAGGTGAAGTTATTTCAGTAACCTAGAAGCCATGGACCGAAGGTTGGAGAGATTAGAGCAAAGACAAATACTGATGCAAGAGCAATTGGCTAAAATTCAACAAGATATGCGAGATCAAATGAATATGATAGGCCAGTTAACCAAGATACTAATCGGAGGACTTGAAAAAAAGAGTGGTTCAATGGTTAACGGTGAGGATGATTATGAAGAAATCGTTTACTCCCGATAAATATTTCGACTCAACTAGACGCTTGATGCATGGGTACATGCCATTATTGAACCCCAATGTCAGACTAATACCTCGACCTTGTTGAACTTTTCGATGGGCTCATGTTTCAACCCTGAGGATGATCGTGCCAAACCTATTGTTCAGGCAGAGACAAAGGGAAGGAGAGAGCGGACTTTGAAGGCCCCGAAGAAGAAGAAAAAGGAAGTAGGTAGTACGAGTAGGTATGAAAAGAGCCATTCGAGTCGATTCGATAAGCCGACTAAGGATGGTGACTACCGACCATCAAGAGCCCCCAAGCAGGATTTCAACTCAAAGCCTAACACCTAAGGCTCCAGTTCACGCCCATCCCGATGACATACAAGGAGCTCACAAAATTTATTTGATCTGAACGTGGTGTCTCCTCACTACTTAAAACCAATACAACCTCCATACCCCAAATGGTATGACACAAAAGCTCAATGTGAATATCATGCGGGGATTATAGGACATTCAATAGAAAACTGCCTTACTTTCAAAAAGTTGGTCGAAAAGCTCATTGAAATGGGAATTGTGAAGTTCGACGATTCTTCAGAACTTAATCGCTCTGACAAAGCAGTAAATGTGATAGTTGGAGGTAGAAGCAAGAGAGTTGCGATGCCTTGAATAAGACAAGAACCCAAAAGGAATATCGAAAAGTCTGAATGACATATTAGAAGAGGGAATTTGGGGAATAAAGTTTTTAAGCCCTTATATGCTTGGGAGAGTTTTGAACAATGGGACTGTGGAAGAAATCCCTGCGTTTTTAAAGCTAATCTAGAGTAATACTTGGAACACACTTGTTGCTTTAAGTCTAGAAGCAATAAGGGTCCCTTTTGTGAAACATGACTTTGTATAAGACATCGTTATTTTTAATGAAATGCATCTCCACCATCTTTTGAGTAAATTTTCTTCTATTTTCATTCATCATCATTATTCTTTTATTCTTTAGATATTCTTCTAAATATTTCCATTCTTCATTCATGATACCAATAAACATGCTTAGATTCCTTTGTTCTATGAGCCTTTATTCATCTCCATAACAGGTCCCCAAATATCAATGATTTGAGTAAAGCTACCGATGACTCAGAATGTCCTTTTGAGCAAGATATGGGTACGAAAGATTTTCAGGATTTTGAAGATGACCAAGGTTGTGACCTATCTCCTGAACTGTTAAGGATGGTAGAACAAGAAGAGAAATAAATTCTACCTCAGAAGGAGTCAGTGGAAATAGTGAACCTGGGGGATGGACAAACAAAAAAGAGAAGTAAAGATCGGAGCTGGTATTATCGCAGAGACAAAGCCAGACCTCATTGAGTTACTCCAAGAATTCAAGGATGTCTTCGCATGGTCATATCAAGACATGCCTGGGTTAAGCACTGATATCGTAGTACACCGCTTGCCCATAAAAGAAGAATACAAGCCGCCTAATGTAAACTTGGAGGATGAGGCCGGACGTTTCTTGAAAATAAAAGAAGAGGCCAAGAAGTAATTTGACGGTGTTTCTTGCAAGTGGTTAAGTACTTGAATGGGTAGCCAATATCGTCCCGTCCCTAAGAAAGATGGGAAAGTACGAATATGTGTAGACTACAGGGATCTAAACAAGGCTAGCCCGAAGGACAATTTTTCGTTACCTCATATCGACACCTTAGTGGATAATACGGCGGGTTATTCATTGTTCTCATTCATGGATGGCTTCTCAGGATACAACCAGATAAAGATGCTTCCTAAAGACATGGATAAAACCACGTCCATAACCATGTGGGGAACCTTTTGCTATAAGGTAATGCCATTTGGGTTGAAGAATGCGGGAGCAACATATCAGAGAGCCATGGTAACCCTATTTCATGATATGATGCACAAGAAAATTGAGGTTTATGTGAACGATATGATCGCCGAGTCTCGAACCGAAAAGGAGCATATCCAAGTCTTAAGGAAATTATTTTTGAGGTTGAGGAAAGTCTAACTGAAACTTAACCCAGTAAAGTGTACCTTTGGAGCCAGGACAGGGAAACTGCTAGGATTTATAGTCAGCGAAAAGGGGATTGAGGTTGGCCTAGACAAAGTCAAGGCTATACAAGAATTGCCTCCGCCTCGCACGCAAAAAGAAGTTCGAGGTTTCTTAGGAAGATTAAATTGCATTGCCCGGTTCATTTCTGGCCGACCGAGAAATGTGACCCCATATTTCGTCTTCTTAAAAAACACACAATCCAAATTGTGGGACGAGGAATGTCGAAGACCTTCGACAAACTAAAGCAATACCTGTCCAATCCTCCGGTATTGACACCGCCTAATCCAGATAAGCCTTTAATCCTCTACTTAACAGTACTGGGTAATTCAATGGGATGTGTGCTCGGCCAGCACGATGAGTCAAGAAAGAAAGAAAAGGCAATATACTACCCTAGTAAAAAGTTCACTGAGTGTGAAACAAGGTACTCACCAATTGAGAAATTATGTTGTGCCTTGGTCTGGACAACTCAGAGACTGAGGCAGTACATGTTGTATCATACGACTTGGCTCATCTCGAAACTGGACCCACTGAAATACCTAATGGAGTCAACTACTTTGAATGGACGGATGACCCAATGGCAAATTCTACTTTCTGAGTTTGACATAGTTTATGTAAACCAAAAGGCGATAAAAGGGAGTGCAATAGTAGATTTTACGGCGATGAGCTCGGCGATTACGAGCCCTTGGACTTCGATTTTCCTAATGAAGACTTAATGTACGTAGCAACCACTGAAAAAAGTACCCCGAAAAGTCGTCCTTGGAAACTGAACTTCGACGGGGCATCGAATGCTATGGGCAATGGAATTGGGGCAGTTCTGGTGTCCCCAAACGAAGATCATTACCCATTCACTTGTAAATTGGATTTTGATTGTACAAACAATATGGCAGAGTATGAAGCTTGCATCATTGGTATCCGTGCCGCTATAGAACGCAAAATTAAGGCACTGGAAGTTTACGGAGACTCTGCATTGGTGATTTATCAACTTAAAGGAGAATGGGAAACGGGAGATCCCAAATTGGTCGAATACAAAGGATTGGTCCAAGAACTAGTCAAAGAGTTCGATGACGTCACTTTCAGTTATCTACCAAGAGACGAAAATCAGATGGCTGATGCTCTAGCCACATTGGCTTCTATGGTACGAGCAAACAACAAAGAGGATATGAGGCCTATACAAATGAGCATTTATGAGGTCCCAGCCCATTGTTACAACGTGGAAGAAGAGGAGCAAAATAATCACTCATGGTATCACGATATACTACAATACGTGAAAGATCATAAATACCCCGATCAAGTAACCGAAAATGACAAAAGGACGTTGAGAAGACTAGCTTGTGACTATGTTTTAGATGGAGAGATCCTATACAAAAGGAGAAAGGATCAAGTGCTATTGAGATGTGTGGATGGCGCCGAGGCCAAGCAGATCCTAGAAGAAGTCCATGAGGGTGTCTGTGGAACACATGCCAATGGGTTCGCAATGGCCACACAAATCATGAGATTCGGGTATTATTGGTCTACCATGGAAAGCGATTGTATTGACTATGCGAAGAGATGTCATAAGTGCCAAACTTATGGGGACAAGATTCATGGACCACCCTCACCTTTACATGTTATGACCTCCCCATGGCCTTGTTCTATGTGGGGCATGGACGCCATTGGACCAATGTCTCCAAAAGCTTCCAATGGACATCGGTTCATCTTCGTGGTAATTGATTACTTCACTAAATGGGTAGAGGCCACTTCATATGCTAATGTGACAAAATCAGCAGTCAGCAAGTTCCTAAAAAAGGAGATCATATGTCGATATGGAATGCCCGAGAGGATCATATCGATAATCGTTAAACTTGAACAACAACATGATCACGTAAGTCATGAGGCAATTCAAGATCGACATCACAATTAAATCACCGTACGCCCAAAGATAAATGGTGCGGTTGAAGCGACTAATAAGAACATCAAGAGGATAGTAGGGAAGATGACTGAGACTTACAAAGATTGGCACGAGAAGTTACCATTTGCCCTTTTCGCCTATCGAACGCCAATCAGAACCTCCACCGGGGCAACTCCTTTCTCATTGGTTTACGGAATGGAGGCGGTTTTACCCATCGAAGTTAAAATTTCGTCCCTTCGAGTATTGTCCGAATTAAAATTAGATGAAGCAGAATGGATCCAAGCTCGATATGATCAGTTGAATAAAAGAGGCTGAAAGCTATCCGTCATGGTCAGATGTACCAAAAGCGAATGATGCGAGCATACAACAAAAAAAAGGTCCAAGAGAATTCCACGAAGGAGACTTAGTTTTGAAAAAGATCCCCATACAAAAGGATTTCAAAGAAAAATGGATGCCAAATTGGGAAGGACCTTACGTGGTGAAAAAGGCTTTCTCTAGAGGGGCACTAATTTTGATCGAGATAGATGGAAAAATTTATCCGATCGCATAAATTCAGATTCAGTTAAGAAGTATTATGCTTGAAGAAGGGAAAGGCTAAAGTGAAAACCCGTGAAGGGCGCTTTAAGACCTAAAAAAAAAATCGGAGAGGCCGAAGTGAAAACCCGTGAAGGGCGCTTTGAGACCAAAGGGGCTTTGGGTCGAAAACCCGATAAGGGCGGCTCAAATTTGCACAAAAGAATTTGTATGTGACAATTTTTGTTCTCCTAGAATTAGCAAAAGGAGGAATGTTACACCTCGGAACATCTACAAAGAACTGCAGATCTCCCGAACGTCTATTCAGCTCAAAATGATCTTCAGAAGAATTCAGTAGTGAAGCTCAGACTGCGATATTTGGGGCACCTACTTTTTCTTTTTGCCCATTTTTTGTATTCCAATAATGTTTGCTTTTCTTGATTTAATCCAATTCCATTCTTCATAAATTCCATTGCTATTTTAAATCTTTAAGTTGTTTGCAATTGGAATAACGACCCATGGACCCATAATGCTTCCATAAAAAGAGTTCTGCCTATTACTCTGGAAGCCTCTAAACAATGTGAGAACTCAAACAGATCATGTTGTCAAGAACCACCACACTTAGGGGTCAGAAACATTCGAGGAAGAAGAGTTTAAAATCATGGCTATTTCTCCAGATTCTCTGTCAAAGATATCAGACAAGATGTTGCGTCTGTGCCGTGACCTTAACGAGCGAACAAGTAATTACGGCCTTAAGCTTGTAAAAAAAGATCATTCCCATGACATCCTGTAATATCATTTAGCTAGGAGCATTCGATTTGTTACAATCATTGCATCTTAATGGAAAATCATCATTCTCATGACATGCTGCATTCTTGTAAGTGTCCTCCATATCACACATAGTTAGGAGCATTTGAGTCATTCCGATCATAGCATCCACATCATTTGGTATAAACACAAGCATATAAATCGAGTCTACAGAATATGTCCCCAGAGGACGGTGTAGCAACACTGGTGAAGCCACCATCCTATTACCACTGACCAGCAGTGGAATAGGTTGATTACCCTATTGCCATCGACCAGCGGTGGAATAGGTTGAAGATTGTCCTATTGCCATCGACCAGCGGTGGAATAGGTTGAAGGTTGTCCTATTACCATCGACCAGCGGTGGAATAGGTTGAAGATTGTCCTATTGCCATCGACCAGCGGTGGAATAGGTTGAAGGTTGTCCTATTGCCATCGACCAGCGATGGAATAGGTTGAAGATTGTTCCATTACCGTCGACCAGCGGTGGAATAGGTTGAAGATTGTCATATTGCCATCGACCAGCGGTGGAATAGGTTGAAGATTGTCCTATTACCGTCGACCAGCAGTGGAATAGGTTGAAGATTGTCATATTACCATCGACCAGCGGTGGAATAGGTTGAAGATTGTCCTATTACCGTCGACCAGCGGTGGAATAGGTTGAAGATTGTCATATTGCCATCGACCAGCGGTGGAATAGGTTGAAGATTGTCCTATTGCTATCGACCAGCGGTGGAATAGGTTGAAGATTGTCCTATTACCACTGACCAGCAGTGGAATAGGTTAAAAATTGTAGATCTTATCGCCCTAACCAGTAGTGGGGCAAGATCGAAGGAAAATCTTGGCTCCTTAACCAGTAGGGAACATGATTTAGGCCACCGTCCTATTGCCACTGACCAGCAGTGGAATAGGTCAAAAATTGTAGATCTTGTCGCCCTAACCAGTAGTAAGGCAAGATCAAAGGCAAATCTTGGCTCCCTAACCAGAAGGGAACATGATTTAGGCCACCATCCTATGTCCCTGACCAGCAGTGGAATAGGTCAAAAATTGTAGATCTTGTCACCCTAACCAGTAGTGGGGCAAGATCGAAGGCGAATCTTGGCTCCCTAACCAGTAGGGAGCATGGTTAAAGTTTTAGTCCTATTGCCTTAACTAGCGGTGGAATAGGTCAAGACCAAATACCTCATCTCTCCGGAGATACAAAGGAGCAATCTAAAATAAACAAGTCACAAGTCGCAAAGAAGAGCAAATTGAAGCCACAGATCCCATCTCATCAAGTAGCGGTGGAATGGATCAAAGCAACAAGATGCGGTGGATGCGAGCGACGCTACTACAAGAAGAGCACCGAGAAGTCAAGACTCGGAGACCGGGCAACATTGGGCTTTTTAAGTCTTTGCTCTATTCTCGTTACTCGACAATGAGCAAAGAGGGCACCAGTATGAAGCCCAAATTGCGGCCCATATCGGACAAACACAAGCCCAACTACCCTAGCCCAACTACCCTAGCCCACTAAACAAATCAGAAAACAGAAAAAACAAAAACCCTAGCCCCTTACCTCTGCGCCAAACACGCCTCGACCACTGCTCCACCTTGCATGCCATGATAGAGTCGACCACCGACCCTCCACTTGCTCCACTTGCTCTGCAAGATGAAAAAGAGAAAGGACAGAAGCAAAGAAAAGTTGTAAAATTTGGCTATAAAAGCCGATTCAAAACATTTGTAAAGGATCCTTTTTTTATCAATAGAAGACAAAAGAAACTTTAAATCAAAAATAGATTCAAAACACTTAAAAGGCAGATTGAGCATAAAAAAAATGAGGTGATTTTTTTTTACTCTTTTATTTGTTGTTTCGATTTTTTTTATCTAATTTTCAACCCAAATACATATACATACATACTTATAAAAATAAAAATAAAAATAAAAACTACATTTTACCTTTTTTTTGAAGTTTGACCACCGTGTATGGTGGCCGTGATGGCTTCATGGCAGAGGCGGTGGTCCGTGGCGGATTCCGCCAAGCTCCTTAGGCTGCAGAGAAAACAAAAAGGGGTTAAGTCTTTTTTTTTAAAAGCATCTGAAAAAATGAGGTCTTTAGGATGGTTTTTTTACTTATATAGGCCCCCCAAAACGACGTCGTTTTGGGACTGGTCTTAAGCGCCCAAAACGACGTCGTTTTGAGCCAACTCGATTTTGACCCGACCCAGAGCCTAGGATCCGCGCTTTTTTTAAAAGGAATATTTATGCTCACATCCCTTCGCTTTTTTATACTCTTGCAATCAAGTGTTATTTTATTTTAATTCGGCCCATTAATTTTTGAATTTTTATTTTGACCCCCTCCTTATCTTTGCGCTTTGTGGGGATTTTGCTCTTCTGGTCCCTCATTTTTTTTGCGTACTACAATAGGGTCCCTTTTCTTTCTTTTTATTTTAAATTAAGCCCCAAACTTCCGTTTTGAACTCGATTTGGCCGCTTTTTAATTACTTTGATTATTTTACTATTATTTTACTCTCACTATTATTATTACTATTTATATGTATATTATTATTACTATATCTCTACTATTACTATTATATTATATATTATATTTGCTTATTCTTTTGCATATATATTACATTATTCATTGATGACTATTATTATTATCATTTTTCTTTCTTTTTATTTTATATTATTATTTATACATTATATATTATCATTAGTATTATTTATATTTTTATTGTCATTGTTTTAATATTATTTTTATTCTCTATCATTTTTGCTATATTACTATTATTGTTATATTATTATTACTATATCATTATTCGTATGTTATTTATTATTTATTATCATTTTATTATTGTTTATTACCATATTATTATTATTATTATTATTATTTGTTATTTTCATTATTTTCACTATTTTTTTTGTTTGCTATTACTATCATCTATTATTATGATTGTATGTGTTATCATTTTTTACTATTATTACTATTATTAATATTATTAGTTTATTTTTATTATTATTGTCATTGTTATCGTTAGTAGTAGTAGTGTTTTTATATTTACTGTGTTTACGTCCATATTTGTTTTCTTAGCCTCGTGCTATACTATTAAATAAAAATACATTCCGTAAAATTATCATATTTCATTTAAAGTTTTCAAAATAAAGCAATGTTTTGTATTTAGAAATTCGGGGAATAGTGCCCTAACGTGCTGGGTTACGATTTTCCGTTTGACTAAATAACCTAACATCCTTTTCAACAAACTTCATAAATCATGAGATGACTTTGACCACAAGGGTTTAAAATATCGTGTCCTAACGTGCTAGATGTGATGTTTGTACCCTCTCGTAACAAAAAATCTCAAATATCCTAACACCTTTAAAGGATCCGTATTTTAAAACCTTTTCAAACTTCCGACATTAAGACACTAATTAATCATTTTGGTACCAATTTTGGGCGACGAGGGTGCTAACCTTCCTCGTCATGTAACCGACTTCGAACTCGTTTTTCGATTTCGTAGACCAAAATCGTTGTTTTGATAAATCAAACATTTATTAAAATAAGCATTTTACGAGGTGACCCGATCACACCTCAACAAAAGGGATTGGTGGCGACTCCGTCTTTTTCATTTTAAGAACCCAAGTCGAACCTCCTTGTTGTTTTTCAAAAAAATGGTTACGACAGGGGGAAGATAAAAAAAGCATAAGGAGAAAGAAGAAGAAATGCCATCACCATGGATGGAGCTAAAAAATGTATCAAAGGTATCAATATCAATAATTTTGATCCAAATGTATCAAAAATATCGATATCCCTTACCTGGTATCAATACCAATATTTACACAGGTCCCACCACATAACTTGGTGACATAAAAAAATACAAACTGGTGTTGCCGGATAAGTTGGTGACACCGACATTTACCATAGAAAATGAATCATTTTCATACAAGATTTTTCACCTGAGTCATTTTCATAATTAGTCAATTTTTTGAATCATTTAAAAAAAAAATTCCTCACCCAAGTCGTTGTCCAAAAACACCAAAGGTCAAAGATTGTACTCACAACAAAAAACAACAAATACCAAAAGATCAAAGGGAGTGAATATGAAACACAATATTTCAAATCTTGAATTGGCTGGATCAAGCAAAATCATTAATTATAGTAACCTTTGAATTTGGATGGCATTGCAATTTCCGTTTTGCATTTTGCTTTTCTAGTCAATACTTTAGGGTATTTCTCGAAAGGTGGGTCCATTTACTTTTTGATTAATGATACAATTCCCACATGTAAAAAGTTTAATCTTTATAATTTTAAAAAAAATTAAATTATACTTTTATTATTTTTAGAAAATTAAAGTATAATGTTATAATTATTAATTTAGAATTTTATAAAATATAAAGAAATCTAAATGAAAAATTTTTCATTTTAAGGAGATCGGAATCCATGTCATCCGCTCTACTCCGCCTTGTCCTTACTCATAGGTACCCATTCTCAACTAGGTTAAATATATATATTTTTTTTTGAAATAACTAAAAATATCGTCATTTCTTAAATAATTTATACAATGTGAAATTAATGGATTTTTCCAATAATTCCAAAATTCTTACTCGATGCAAATACTCAAAAAATAAATTTATATTCACTTCTTTCAATTATTTTTGCTAGTTTAATATTTGGCAAATTAGAATTTGTCTAAAAACTAGGGAAGGGGTAAGAACAAATTGTTTGAGACAAATAAAATTATTATTCACATATTTGTGTCTGCTCATGATATTCATCAATATCATATACATTAGTATAAATAAATAAATAAAAACAATGTTAACAAGTTTTATTGAATTTCGGTAAGCACGAATCTCAAACTTGGTTAATGGATTACTGTGACATTTGCTTACGTAGTTCTTTTTTCTTTATTTTTTCCCCTCAAGGGCAAAGTGGTGTTGAAAAAGAGCCAATGGCGGTCCATAAGCCGAGCACTTGCCAGTATTATATATAAGAGCAATCAGATTACAATGTTGTATCCACTATTGATGTATTTGTAGAGTCGAAGAAATGTCGGTGATCCGGGAAGTTAATCTCTTAACACACCATGAAGCAAGGTGGAGGTTTCTTTATCCTGGCCATGCACTTCCCGGTGGTACAAGCATTTTAACGGTGACAGACGGGTTCCAATGGTGGCATTTTCAATGCCGGAGTGAAGGTGACAACATGTACTGCATCACCGGCCCTGAGTGGAGCCGTTTCTTTCGAACAAGGATTTATGCTATGATCACTCTTTATTCCAAAGAGGACGGTGAGGACTTCCATAGAGTTCGAGTGAGGCAGTCTTAAAGCTTCATAAACGTCTACAAATACATATAGGAATGGTATACATATATAGATAATATCCACCTTTCCTCACTATGATTTCTACCACTGTTTGTAATGCTCTCTTGCTGCTTAATAATATAATCCACCTTTTAAGAATATATATATTCTTTGGGAATTCGAACATACTGTGAATTGTGATGAATATCAGTGGCCATTTTGGTAGATGCTTTATTTAGAGTTTAATGGTGATGTTTTTTACTTGTTCAAATGATAATGCGAAACAACGAAATAAACCTAAGACCACCCTGTTTAATCAATTTAGGGTTAAAAAAATAAATGAATGAGATTTTGATAGGGTTGACAAAGATTGAGATTTCGATTTTTGAAGTTTTTAAGTTTAAATCTGTTTATCGTCTAGATTTTTGATATATTAATGACTCAACAATGGCCAGTTTGATTATTTTACATTTTATCTTCGGCCAAGCCAATGGCCCAATCATGAAATTTCTATACTAAATTGATGATTAAATAGGACTAAATAAGTAGATCAATGATATAGTATACTATTCGAATTTGAGTTCAACTAAATCTGATTTATTCATAAAAAAGTACATTTCAAGCATTTTTTTTTTTAAGAATCAAATTATGTTATTAATCCGTACTTTAATCTTGTTATTTTAATTCATTTACTTTTCAATTTTCAATATTAACAAAATGGTTGTAGCGACCTAAAATTTACTTGGCGTTAATTGAGGAAATTATTAAAATTTGAAAATGAGTTTCAATTTTATTTAAAAAGGAGTCGCCACCGATCTTTTTCTAGGTGTGATCGGACACCTAATAAATCCTCTTTTAAAGAAAAATCATTTTTTGAATTTTCTTAAAAAGGGCGGGTTTAAGTCTGCGTCAAAATTCCAGAGAAAAAATAGGGTTCGGAGTCGGTTCTGCGAGGAAGGTATTAGCACTCTCGCGACGCCCAAAATTGATATCTCGTTAAGCGCGTTGTCTTAATTTTCAAAATACAAGTTCAATTTAATATTTAATCGTAATCCGATTGAGACACGAAATTTTTTAAAAATAAGAGAATTTTAAGACTAGAATTTTTTTAAAACCGAGAATTTTTGAAAACATGAAAATTTTTAAACCGAAAATTTTGAAAACACGAAATTTTAGAACCAAAACTTTGAAAACACGAGAATTTTTGAAACACTAATTTTTTGAAAACACGAAATTTTTGAAAACACGGAAATTTTAAAACACAATTTTTTTAAAAACATGAATTTTTTGAAGATACGAGAACTTTGATAACACGAGAATTTTTTTTGAAACACGAGATTTTTGAAAATATGAAATTTTGAAACACAAATTTTTTTGAAAACATGAAATTTTTAAAACACGAGATTTTTGAAATACAAAATTTTTAAAAATACGAAATTTTTAAAACACGAATTTATTTTTGAAACACCGAAATTTTGAAAATACGAAAATTTTTAAAACATAAATTTTTAAAATATGAAAGAGGTAATTATAAGATGAACAATGGAAGGTGAGTAGAACACGTAATGCGTAGGACTGATGTGATGTGATGTGATGTGTGGGTACAGTTAAGTTAGTTAGAGTGAATCCATTTGGAAAGTGATAGGTTAGAGATGGGTGACGCCATACCCTCATGATCATGTGGTTGCTCACGTTTCACTCACATTGATTTGAACATGTGGCTTCCACTTCCACTTTTTTTTTTTCACGATTCTTCTATTTTTCACTCTTGGAAATAAACAGACAAACTGCAATTTGGGACAAAAAAATGTAATAAAAAAAGTTAAAATATAAGAAGTAAATTGCAAAATGAATGCATAAATTATTAAGCTTACGACTGTAATTAAAAATAAAATATTTATTCTTTTTATATAAATATAAAGATTTTACGTTTTATTACAATCGAACTTATATTTTCTTATATTAATAATAATTTTAATCCGATTGAATCTTTATTAAATTCTTTTAGTCAATAACTTATTATGATGTAATATGTTTACGAGAATATTAAGTTTTCTGCATTTTCTTTAAAATAATGAAATACTAAAATAACAATTTTAAATTTTAAAATCATTAAAATGAAACAAGTTAAAAATAAGACTCATAGACAAAGCCAAGAGTTTAAAAATATGGGCCAAAATAAAATTTTCAAATTGTTGGGAGATCAAAATTAAAAATTTTATTCTCAAAAAAGCTTAAATAAAATTATTGATAAAAAAAAGTATTGTTAATTGAGAAAGACCAAACCTTGAATATTGTCCCATTTCAACCAACGCCTTAATCTCAGTTTTTTTTTTAACCCATTAATTATTTGACCAAAAAAGATAAAAAAAGAACACAATTACTTATTGGGCTCTAAGTCATTCAGCCCAAGGTTTTTTAATGGTCGCTCTGAAGTATTTTTATTTCTTTTCTTTTTTAATGAGATTATTTATTAATTTTTTAAAAAACACTAAAATTTTGAAATATAAGAATTTTTGAAATCGATAACTTTTGAAAACATAAAAATTTTTTAAACTCGAGAATTTTTAAAACAAAAAATTTTTGAAGACACGAAAATTATGAAACACTAGAATTTTTGAAAACACGAATTTTTTTTAAAAACACGAAACTCTTGAAATACGAAAATTTTTTGAAAACGCAAAAAGTTTTGAAACTCGAAAGTTTTTTTATAGATTTTTTGATTTTTTTAAAAGGGCGTATCGTATTTAACACGAACCGATGATATTCACCCAACATAGCGATGAGATCAACAACTTAGTGTCAAATCGATTCGTTGCCTTATTTATTAAAATTATTCAATATATAAAAAGAAATAAAAATAAAAATAAAAATACAAAAATGCTAAAAAATTCTAATAATATTAAAAGAAATATCATAAAATATACGAAATAAATTACAAGTGGGTAAAAAAGAAATTACCAAAAGGTTCAAAAATTACGGGCTTGAAGAATGGGATGCACGAATCGGGCTTTTTTTTTTCTATTCCCTTTTTTCTTTTTTCTTTTTTCTTTCTTCTTCTTTTTTTTGGTGTTGGGCCGTAGATTGGGCTGCTAAAATGGGCCTGCTGTTGGGTGCTCAAAATGGGCCTGCTGCTGGCCTGCTATTTTTTGCTTGGGGAGTGGGCTGCTGCTTGGGCTGCTTCTTTTGGACTGATTTTTTTTTTTGCTGTTTGTTTTTTTTTAATGATGGGCTGCTGGGTGCGGGTAGGGTCACGAGTCAGGTCGCACAGGAAAGTTTAGGGGTTAAAATGTAAATTTTTTTAATTTTTTAATTTTTTTAATTTTTTTAAAAAAATAAAAAATAAACCCATAATTAAGCTTGACAAAATTTAGTGCTTACAATGGTAATTGTTAAATTTATTAGAGATACGTTTGAAAAGACATTTAGGAATAGATTTAAGTATAATTGCTTATAATTACATATTTGTGGTACGTTTGGATAACTATTATAATTTGGGGTCTCATTGAATTGGATGTTATTGGAGCACCCAAGTACACCTTACAAGACTAGGGGGAGGGTGAGAATTGGATTAATTATGTGTGTAATTACAACCAATTGCATCAAATCTTATTGCTCTATGTCGGGTCAAAGCTAGAAATTTTTTCGGAGGGCCAAGTTTGGATTATAAATTTTTGAAAGGGCTAAAAATATAATTTCATCATTAAAATTTTACAATTCTCAATGGATTACACTATAAATTTTTATTTTTGGAGAGGGCATAATTGAATTTTAAATTTTAAGAAGGACTGAAATTTAATTTTACCATTAAACTAATGCCAAGAAAAGGATAATAAAGAAGAAAACGCCTTAAACCTTTGTCCAAATATCACAATAACACTCTCCACTCTACCACGTAAACAATCCATAACCTTTTAAGCTAAGGCATAAGCATTGAAATAATGGCAATACTTCTCATTAAAGACTTTTAAAACAGATATATGTAGTTAATCATTTTAATCCATTTATCAATTCCATTACCTTGAAAAGTTGTACCTATCACCCACCATCTTCATTAGTGATTTCCTTTTCATCTATAACAGATTTTATCGTCTATCAATCAATAATGGTACTAAGAATGACTATAAAACAATAAGAAAAAAAAAACACATAAATTTTACGTGAAAAATCTTTATCAGAAAAATTCATGGATAAGTTTTTGACTATGCGTAATTTTTAAGGATTAAACGACCCATAATCCTATATGGACTCAACTTGTGTGGCAAGGTCCCGATTTTGCCTCCTTGTTTTATTTCTTTAATAAGTGAGTTGCACATCAAACTTTTCAGACTGAATCAAACGAGATTCAAGTCACACAACTCTAACAGTTTCAATGGAGATTCGGCCTCTAATGCCTATGTCATCTACCTTAACTCACCTGTCAAGAATTTTACAAATTCACTAACTTAAATTATTACCTTTGGGGCTAAGTTTGAAATTTTAGCATAGAATAAGATGGACTAAAAATATAATTAAACCTTCAAATTTCTAGCAGCTTTGTTATCATTATTTGTTAAAAGAATTTGTAGCAGCTTTTGACTCGTAGAATTTTCAGAGAACATACAGCATTCATTGAAACTCGGATGTTAGCTAAGGTATCTTCCGATCCCTATTCACATGATCTAAATTATTGATTAATTACAAAATTATTTACTTCAAAATATAAATTATATTTTATATTTTAAAATTTTAAAATTTTAAAATTTTAAAATTTTCTTGTAATATAGTGAAACCTTAGAGAAAATAGTTCAATATTAACAAACAATTAGATTAAACTGATAAAATCGATTTTAATAATTGGAATTTTAAATATTTCAATTTTATTTTATCACTAAATTAAGTATACACTTTTGTTAAATAATGTACTAATACTTAATTTGCTTCAACATCACATATTCTCTACACATGCAGGCTGCATTTGCCTAATGATATCACCAAATCATATAAATACTATATGTATATACTGATTTAATCTATATTGTAATTGACTCAACTCACAATTCTGAAATAATTGTGGGATATAATTCGTAGGAGAGGGAAGTTATTCCGGTGACAGTGTCAGTGAATCCAAATGACTTCATCTCCAAAACGCCGCCCCACACTCTCTTTCACTTTATCTACTTTTCCAGTGCATATAAAAAACCCCATTCTCGAGACTCCATTCATTAGTTCAAAAACTCCATTCAGTTTGCCTTTGCAAAACCTCTCGGCCCAAGCTGTATATCATCAGCGACGACCGTACCTTAAGAAACGATGTCGGATTGGGGTCCTGTTTTCGTGGCGCTGGTCCTTTTCGTGCTGCTGACGCCTGGGCTGCTGTTTCAGGTTCCGGGTCACCATAGGTGCGTCGAATTCGGCAACTTTAAGACCAGTGGTGCTTCCATTTTCATCCATTCGTTGCTGTATTTTGGGCTCATTTGTGTGTTTTTGCTGGCGGTTAAGGTTCATTTGCATTTGGGTTGATGCTAACGTTTGATCGTATATGATCTTTGTTACCATCATTTGTAATCTTTGAGGGTTTGTTTTTTTTTTTTTTTTTCATGTTTTAATGCTGGGTGTTGAGCTTAATGCCTGGAAAATTTAAGGCCTTTGTTAGTTTTTGTTGTTGTTGTTGTTTTTTTTTTATAAATTGCAAGTTATTTTTCTTGAAATAAAATAAAATTAGTGTTTTGTTGCTAATTAGAATCTATTTATTAATGGGTATTATATCAATGATTAACCTCTTGTTATAATAAACGTCGATGACGGTGGTATAATAATCACAAAGTAATAAGAAAAGAAAAATAAGAACACATAAATTTTATGTGGAAATCTTTTCAAAAAAAAAATCACGGATAGAGAGGAGAAATTCACTAATGTTGAAAAACGAATAATACAAAAGGAGTTTCGATTATATTTATTTAAGGGTTGAAAAACCTTATTCTAATCAAAGTCAAATAGGAGAAGAATAGTTTTATATTAGTCCTTTCACAACGAAATTGGTATCCAAAAAATACTACAAACATTAAAATAAAATTTTCCCAACAAATTAAAAATAAATTAAAAAATATTTATACTTAAATAACACTTAAATAGATGTAACTTAACAAGCAAATGTCTTTAAAATAGTAACAAAATTAACAATCAAATAAGAATTATACAATATCCAAATAATAACAATAAAATAGTAGTAATATAATATTGAAATGTTAGCAAAACAATGAAAAAAACAACAAGACAATAGCAACAAAAACAACAAATTTATTTTGTCTTTTTGCTAATTCGGGTTGGGTTGGGCCCGGGCCAAAAAAACTTACCTGAGGCCCAATCTATTTTTTAAACGGGCTTTACTTTTTTACTTTAGCCCATTTTTCGGACCTATAGTTTTACCCTAATATTCCACTTTTTAGGTGGGCCCATGGACAAGTCTACACACAACCTGGCAGCACCAAAAAAAATTAAATTCACCGACACTGGTGTCGCCAACAAGAATGGTGGCACCAAACTTTTTTTATATAAATTCATTCAGTGCCATATAAGAGAACGATGGTTCCCATTAAAATATTTTTTCCTTTTTTTTTCTCAAAATACCCATTATTTTTAGCGAATATATAAAAAATACATACGGATGTCGCCAAAGGAAATGATGACAAAAAAAAAAGTTTTTTTTTAAATGGCCAATTATTGGCTCATGATTAGGGGTAGTGCAGCCAATAGGTACAATGACAATAGTGTGCACTATAGAAAACAGGCCATTCTCATACAAAATTTTACATTTAATTCATTTTGGTAATTAATTATATCTTTTAATTCAGATTAGGAAAAAAAAAAAAAACCCAAATTTCCTTACAGTTAAGTTAATACCTATGAAATTCGTTTATTAATTGGTAAAGATTTTTACTTTGGCTTTGATTAAGAAAAAGAAAGAAAGGTGTAGGACTTGAATTTAGATAATATTGTTGACAGCGATTTGAGGCCTGTTGTTTGCATTCAACTTTTAAGAGATGTTGGCGGTGGGGGGTTGGACCAATTCTTCTCAAGTGAGTTGACTCACTTTCTCATTCTCTCACAACATGCCCAAAAGAGGAGAAGTGATCGTGCTATATGTACATTTACATATGGTCATATATTATTATACTGACGTGCAGCCCAAAGACCAAAATACTCTTTGCGGCTAACATGATCGACTTAAAGAGCAAGAAAAGCACGTGGTCGAGATGTCACCGTCTCTCGAGCAAGCAGATGAGTCATCAAACAATTAATTTTGTTGGTTGAAAATGAAAAGTATTCAACCCTTTTTTCCTTTAGTAGAAATTATAGAGGTTGTCCCGTCTGTCGATACTATATATATATATATGAAGAGTTGAAAATTGAAACTCGAACTCCATGTTTTTTGGCGTGTACTACCTGACCTTAAAGATCAGAATTATAGTCATAATTAATGGCTTTGGAAACTCATCATCTCTCGAGCAAGCTGGTGAGCCATCTCGTTATCTCTGAGATTTTATCTGCTCAGCGCAACACACTACCAAATTGAGGCTAGCTGTTTGACCAAGTGAATTAAGGTTGAACATCCAGCTGTCCTTCTCGCGATGACCAAAACAAAGAAACTAGAAAGATTTGCAGTAAATGCAAGAATGCCGCATGCAAGATATTTAGCCTTTTTCTTTCTATGCAAGAATGCTGCATCGAGCAAGTAGAGGTGGTTCATTCACCTATATAACCCCCCAAATCCCATGGAGAGTGATAACTTAACCCCCCACACCTTATTCAATCACACACAATTAAGAGTTGATTTGAGAAGTGCAATCATAGACATATCCTATTTGGGGAGCTGAAGAAATGGAGGTGAGTACCGTTACTCTTGCAACATACCATGCAGCGGGGTGGGATGTTTACACTCCACTTCCAAGAGTTTTACGAGTTGAGGTTGGGTCTCAACAATTGACATTTAGTTGCAGATCTGACGGACGCAAGTACCGCATCTGTGGCGATGAGTGGCGCTGTTTTGTTGGACAAAATAGAGGAGCAGTGGTCACTCTTTATGCCGGAGAAGGGGATAACGCCACCTACAGACTCGACGTGAGGCCGTGAGCGTCATAATATATATATCAAGTTAATATTTGTTTAGTTCATAGTTTGTTTGTTTTTCATTTTCTGAGTATTAGTAATGTTTAATGATTGTGTTGTATTTCTATTTTAAATGGGATTTTCCTTTTTCTCTTACCTTTCGCATCTTAGGACTTCATGGCTCTTCTGTTTTCGTGTATATTCATCTTGTTCATCTTAATAAACTCGACTGATAAGAAAAACAAGAATTGGTCATGGAAATAGAATAAGGAATAAAAGAAATCTAGTCTTCCTATTGAATTTCTTCGAGTTTTTATGCTTGAAAGTTTTGGCAACTCCTCTTTTCACACTCCCTTTTCGTCCCTTAATAACTTTTTGCCTTTCAAAGTTGTTTAAAAATTGCAGTTTAAAAATAAGTCTAATATTCACTCCGCTCTAACGAGCAATAATCTCCATTGGACTGGAAAATTGGCTACAAAAGTTTTCAGATAATAAGCATGCTCTTACGACATCCTTGCATATACCGTAAATGTTTCTTTGTTTGCGTCATTGCCAGAACTAAAAAACTCGACGTTTAATACCTTAAAGTGCTTTTTTTCCTTGGTCAAACAGCTAGCCCTCAATTTGGTAGTGTGTTGCGCTGAGCTTTTTTTTTTTTTTCATTCGATAGATCGAGAGAGATCAATCTGAGAGAGAACGAGACATGGCTCACCAGCTTGCTGGATAGATGGTTAGTTTCGAAGCCATTAATTTATATTATTCTTATTGTTATCTCAAAGAGCAGGCCAGGTACTACCTACACACCAAAACAAGGACTCTGCGTTTCAATTTTCGAACTTTTTTTTATAAAATTATATATGTGTAAGTTATAGTATCGACAGACAACGTTTATAATTTCTACTAAAGGAAAAAGGGTTGAATAAAATTAGTTGTTTAATGGAAGGATCTTGCTACGTTGACGATTTGCAACTTCAGCCACGTGCTTTGCTCGCTCTATAACCCAACCATATGTTAGCCGCAAGGGTATTTATGACCATATATATATATGTGTGTGGGTGTACATATTGCACGATGGGTTCTCCTCTTCAGAACATGTTGTGAGAGCATGAGAAAGTGAGTCAGCCAACTTTGACAAGAATGGTATAATCTAACAAAATCTAAAGACATTGGAAAATGATTTTATGTTTCTAAGTTTAGAACGAATAATTTCTTGTTTAATTTAGTTGTATTAAAATTTGATTTCTTGAGTTATGAATTTTATTATTGTGAATGATATTACATATTGTAAAAGTCGTATATTCAACGTAACAGTTTTCAATTCCTTATCTATTTGAACTCAAATTTTTACTTACATCAAAATATACGAGTCATGCATACATAGTTCATCATCCACTCAAGCTTAAGGTATGGCACACTATGAATATTACAAGTGAATCAATCCACCCACAGATTTAGGATATATTCTACTTTGGTCTTATCTGATGTATTGTTAGTCTAATCACCACATCTATATCTCTATCTTTTGAGAGTCATTCTATCCGATTTTCAAGACAAAGCATCTCTCCAATTAGCCTAGATAAACGACATATTAGTCTTTTAATTGATCTGCTCATTTCTGATTAGACTAAAGAATGTTTAGGCTCATCTACTAATATAAATTGTCTTTCCATATTACGATTCAACCATGTAATATCGCTTAGTTTTAATTAAATGCTAAATAACCAGTGAGTCAATATTTACTTCCATTTTGTTTTGTGTGCAAAAATATTGAGAACATCATACAAAGGGTATTAATATAATAAATGAATATTTTTATTAAACGAATTTACATGTATACAAAACGAATATACTACACTTAGAACACCAGATCTAACACGGACACCATCCAAGTTCACACACATTGGCTCATAAGGTTTTATGTTAAGGATACTTTTAGTCAGCTATTCAAAATGATGTTGCAGAGTTGGTTCTCAAGAGTGAACCATGTTAAAGATTCTCGTCAGTTCCACAATAACCAGCGAAATCACTTCAGTCAGTTACTAGTCCATAGCCCTTTTCAACTTGGGGAATTGATATTTTGGGGTCATTCCCAATGGCAATAGCTCACAAAAAGTTTATAGTTGTTGTTATTGAGTACTTTACTAAGTGGATAGAAGCTAAAGTGCTAGCAACAATCACAGAAAAGCAGATAGAAAACTTCAATTGGAAATCTATTATATATCGCTATGGCATCCCAAGCCTCATTGTTACCCACAATGGTACACAATTGCAAGAAAATTTTAAGGACTTCTGCTGTAGTTTACATATATCATTCACTCAAAGTTCAATGGATAAGCAAGAGCCAACAAGAAAATCCTTCAAGGGTTAAAGAAGAAAGTTGGTGATGCTATATTGTGGGCCTTAAGAACCACATCCCACACTGGGATAGGTAAAGTATAGCTTGGTATAATCGTTAGTAATACAGAATTATTGAATACGTTGTGAGTGAATTTTAGAAATTCTATGTTATACTATTGCAAGCAAGGGAAGCTCTGTTTAACTTGATGTTCGACATGTAGGTAGTAATGCCAGTAGAAATTGGTCTCTAAACACATCGAATTATAACAATCTTTCTTCTGAGCAACAATATTTCGTTTTTTTCTTCTGTTGTTGTTCCTTGGAAGGAATAGGAGACTTCTGATTTATTTGTTTACTCCTCAAAGCACTTAAGACTTTGATTAACCGAATTTTTGATGGTTGAGTCTGAGGTGGCTAAGGTTGGTAAACTAGATATTGATGAGGCAGGGGCAGTTGAGGCAGAAATGGTGGAAGTAGGAGAAAAAAACAGACATCTCAGATGTAGGCGAAGTTGAGGCAAGTGCAGTGGTAATAATGGGAGCAATAGGAACCTCAGGATTAACGGAGTACTTTCATTATCTCCAGCATGCAAACCTTCACCTTCGCATAACTCCTCTGCATGATAAAAAAAATCACTATCAAATTATAACAAACAAGAAGATAATAAAAGTAATACACACTAGAGCTACTACTACAAGACCAATTAAAATTTTAACGAAGAACTCCATCAATAATATCATAGCCCGATGAAACACGTAATGGATGAATCTTGCCCTAGATTCCTTTGGTTATTCATCTTTAATGCGAGTGCTTCACTTGATTATAATAGTTCGTTTGCCTAGAATATATAAAAACTTGCAAAAGTAAATACAACAAATTAGAAGGTTCGAAATAACACCTCCAACACTAGAGTGTGTATCAAAGCCTGCAGGAGATTCAATATCCATCATGTCTCCGCTTGAGGCAACTTCACCAATGAAAGGAAGAGGATGAATATCCCTTTTCTCTTTGTGCGAACTTCCAAATTGGGTCCTTTGCTTTTTTCAGAGGGTTCTTGAGTAACATCAACAATTTTAACCCCTTAAACAGTCTCAGTGGCTCACGAAGATTTAGTCACCTTTGCAATTTTCTGCCCTTTTTTAGCTCTTGGAACCTTCGCAGCAACATCACTGCTTTCTCCTTTCTAAACTCGATATTGCCATTTACATTCAGGACCAAAAGCATAATCAGGTAACCAATTTCTGGGTTTTTTGCACAATCCCAAAAGAATCTCCGCTGTAATATTATTATCCCTGTATAGCCAAGCCTCATTACATGGCTTTACCCCATCGAGTTGAGTTTCGCCAAGACTATTGAAGTCCACATCATCCCAACCATTAGGACTTTTCTCCATCAAGTAGAACTGCCAAACATTTTTCAGGCTGTGAACTCGTTAATATCTAATTAGTTGTCTTGCTGCAGCCTTTTCAATTGAGCCTCTTCTGTTGCATTCAAAAATCGAGGGTCCCAAGTGCATTGGTTAGTGGAAGGTTTAACCCAACCCAAAGGGAAAGGGAACTCCCCACAAGTTTGCTCAATTTTAATAAACTTATCCCTCGCCAAACGAAGATTGGTGGTAGTATTATCCACGATAGCTTTTCCTCCTCTTCAAGTGGTGAACATGACAAACCCCCTTTGATTACTCTCACTCGCAGGAGACACTATGTATATTCTCCTATCACATTTACAAAGAGTTCTTCTCCATGCAATTGATAATCTAGGGAAAAAGCCATTAACATCCACCAACCCATTAATTGATCAAGAATCATTCCATATGAAATCAAAATTTCAACAACAAAAAAATGGGTGTAAAGGTAAATGGAATCTTGTTTCCATCACATATAAAGCCAAAAAAAACCAATTGTTTTCCCTTCTTTGATTATTCATCTCACTCAGTTGGTGTTTAGCCTTTACAACCTCGAATCTATACCTAAAGTTATCAAAGCAGGTGATTCCCCTACATTCGAGCAATTTCCACATTTCCTCCACTGATGCAAAACATTCAAATTCCTCACTTTCAGTGGGAACAATAAACAATCTAGGGTCCATGTTTCACTGAAATTTAGATTGAAAATATAAAGGATATGAAAAAAAAAATGAAAGAAATTGAAACCTACCAAAGAAAATTGCACCAGAAGCATAGATGAACAAGATTGCAGAAAACTCAGAAACAATAAGTTAAAACAAAAACCCTTCAGCTACTTCAAAACTTACTAAGTGACCAAGTGCTCATGCGTACATTATTTCCCAAATATAAAGGTTGATCCAATTAAAGTTCAACACGTGTATCAAAAGTAATAGTGATGACAGTTTAATTGGAAACCTAACCAATAAGCAATCAAGTTTTTAGTCTTGGGCGATGCCAAGCGGGGTGGAAAGCCCTAAAATAGAAAATTGCATGATTGGCTCTTTAAAGTTTTATGAAATTATTAGCGCATGATTAAAATTGTAATTTAACCTCGTAATTTGATTAGTTTTAATTTAATTTTTTAAAAATTATAAAACTATTAAAGTTATAAAATGATAAAATTACATTTCAACTCTCATAAAAATATGTAACTTAATCTCGTCCTTGAGAAAAATGCCAAGCTTCGATCGTAATTATAAATATCCTTGAATATTCTAAAGACAAAGTGTAAATACTCACACTCTTTCTCACTTTTGATATGCTCAACTTCCATTACTCATATAAGAAGTCTTTAAAGTGAAGTCCGTTGAGAGCCAAAAATCCCTCAACGAAAGGTATTATCGGGCTATTTTCTTAACTTTTGTAGAGAACTATTAAATGATTTAAAGAACAAACAGTGAAAATAAACACCTGTAAGCTCACAAGAAAGTTATTAGTATTGTGCATAATATTATCTACCAAACTTTGCACGAAAACCTCGATAAGTTCGTCACCTCTAAATCAAAAACATTTTAAAAAGTGTGTAAATACAAAACCAACCTAGATTTTATCAATTAAAATAAATAGTTTGAGTGAATGAAGGTAAGAAATGTAGAAGTAGCGCGTGAAGTAAATAAACTAGATTTTACGATAGAAATAATGATTCCTCCAAATCAACGTGGAAATGTGTAATACTTTTTTCCTCCGTTTTCCGGATAAGGTACATATGTGGGTCCCATCGGAAAAGGACGATTCAGACAAAGACAGACCCTTTGTTCCCCCTCATAATTGGTGACTGTCATCTCACGCGCTTCTTAAATGCGTGCGCTCGGTCAATTCACTATTGAACGCCGTGTATGGCAAGCAAAATCTCCCCCCACACCCCTGAATTCCCCATCCACATCAACTTTCGACGACACTCAAATTTCATTATATTTATAGCCAAACAAACCAAACTTTTACCAAATCTGTGCGACGAACTGACATTGCGCACGTGACATGCCATGTGATGTCTATTTGCTGCTAAGTCAGTATTTTCATCGCCTTTAAGGGAGGGACACGACTTTACAGTTACACACTTTTATTTTGTATAATAAAATTGCATGTTAGAGTATTTTGAATTTAATAATTTAATTTCTATAATTTTATATAAAATTTATGATTTTGGTCTTTAATATTTTATAATTTTATTTCAACCCTTAATACATTGTGTTTTTTTTTTTATCTTATCTCATGCTTATGAAGTTGATATGATTATCAGGGCGAAATTAATTTTTTCTGAAGAGATTAGAATTAAATTGTATAATTAATTTTATCATTTTAATAGTTTAAATTTTTATAATTTTTAAATAATTAAATTAATATTTTATCATTTTAGAAAGTCATAAGTACAATTTTACCATGTATAAACTTTCAAACTTTATAAATTTTAAAAAGTCAAATCATAATTTACCATTTTTGGGAAGCACTGCAAAATTTTAACGAAAATTACTAATGTATCCTTAATTGAAATGAAAATTATAAATAAAATTTTAATTTTCAACTCTTTTTTTTTCTATGATAAAATAAACAAAAAGATTACATTAATTTAATTCAATTTAAAAGAATGTTCTCGACTAAATGAAGTCACTCGTTCAAAAGTCATCTTAGTAATACGATCTACTTTGAAATTATCTTTGCGAGGTATATGTTCAAGCTTTCATTGATCAATATTGAACAAGTGCCGCTAAAAACACCTATATTCTATATATACTCCTAAACTCTTAAATTAAAAAATAATACGTACTTAAACGTATTCAAACCTACTCATTTCATTAAAGCTCAATTACCATATTTTGAATTTATTTTTAAAATGAATGAATGGATGAATTTATTAAGTCAAAATTTAAAACCCCAATTATCTTTTATTTTAAAATTAAATAACTTCTTTGAAAAAATAATTTTGTTGGAAATTTAAAATCAGAAAAATAAATCACAAGAATTTGGAATTCAAAATTCAAAAAATGGAAAATAGACTGTTGAAAAAAAATGAAAAAAATTGTGAAATTCATTAATTAGGGTCCATTAAAAAGAAGGCGGTCAAATTGGTCGTTGCCACCTGCATGTTTATAATTATAAAGGTTTCCCACATGTGTTTTCTGAAAGTACATAAACAAGCTCCATCAATGGTGACAATCATGATGCATTCTTTTTTTTTTTTTTTTGTTGGTAAAACTTACTTTTTTACTACTTTTGGGGGTAAAGAAAAGTAAAAAAATAAATGAAACTAAAGCTGATTTATTTGTTTCCAATTTTAAGTTTTACACTTCATCTAAGATGAGGGACTAAATTTACTGTAAAAGTCAGTAAAAAGTCAAAAGTGGAAAGTTACTGGGAACAGAAAGAAAGAAGGGAAAGGAGAATTAAATGTCTTAAATATCATTTGATTTTGACGGTAAATGTAATTTTTACATAATGGTTAATTTAACCAAAGGTCCTCATGTTATGATTCAAATTCTAGATTAAACCAAAGCTTTTAAGATGTTTTAATTGATTCCTTTTCCTTTTTGGGTGATACAAATAAGATTAAACAAAATACGGTTTTGTTGGAGAATCAAATCTTCTAATCAAAGTTGTGTTGTAAACTCCCCGATTCAATTTTGTTCGGGGTTATTAAATTCTTCAAAACAAAGTTTACATCCCAAATTATCCCATTAACCCAAGATTCATTTAATTGGATCCTTCAAAGTATTGCTTAATCATGGTAAATAGAGGAGTCAAAATGTGGGTGAATAATAATTTGTTCTGACAAATACTGTGACTGACACAACTTGATTTTGTAATGTGAAAGTAATTTAAATATTAAATTTGTTGGTTGGAATGGGAGGGAGACAGAAAATTAAATAGTAAAAGAGGGGTCTTTATCAACAATATTATAATATTAATTTTTTAAAATAATAATATTTTAAAACCAAAAAGGTGAAAGAGAGAATGATGAAGGTGACCACTGGCTTAACCTAGCCACTCTGGCAGCCACTACTGTTGATTTAATGCTATTATCAACTTTAATTATTAATAATTCAAATTGATTGAATTTTAATTCGATTATTATTAATATAAGAGACTGTCGATTTAAGTAGGTTAAGACGTATTATCTTTTTATTTATAAATAAAAAGAGAAATTATGAATAATTTTAAATATGTAACACAGTTTGAACTCATGTTAATACTTTAATAATATTTGTTGATTTAAATAGTTTTGAAGATATGGGTGGGGATTTGTGTTTGTTATTAATTGAATTTATTAATGAATTAGATTAGATGATTATCTGTTCATTTTAACAGTTTTTTTCTTTTCATTTCTTTCATAAAGCAAAGAAAGTGGGTCCAGGTGGGTTTTGGCTGGCTGATTAGTGTTTGTGAATTTTAATATTATTAAATAATATTTTATGATTAAAATATGTTATAAATTTATATACTTTTAAATTTTTAAATTTAATTTTTATATTTTTATTTTTAAATTTTAAAATTTAAATTTAACTATTAATATTTTTATTAAATTTGTCTGTGTGACATATTAAAATGTAAAAAATTTACTCTATAATTATGTAACCAAAAATTTATTAGTGTGATTTCAAAATGACTAAAATCTTATAAATAAAAATATATTTTTGTTCTATTTGTTTGTTTAAATATAATAAATAAGGAAAGGTAGAATGATTTGATTTGGGCACCCCACTTCCAAAGGGGCTTTTAAAATTTTGGCAAAAGATGAGAGGACAAAATTGTACTTTACCAAAGACAAAAGATTATATATATATAGTTTAAATTTAAATAATCAAGAGAATATAACTTTAGAAAAGGAAAGTCCAAATTTATTATGTTTTTGTTACAAGAATATGTGATCATATGAATATGAAGATGCAAGGGGTAGACAGTGCCCGTGGCCCGGTAAATTATCGATTTAGTTTTTAAAATTCTTTTTAATTATAATAATATATTTTAGTTTTTTAAAATGAAAATTTTCATTTTATTTTTTAAAATTTTAGATTAATAATCATATACAAAGAAAAAAAATTATATTTGACCCTTTTAAAATTTAATTTTAACCCTTGAACATAAATTTTAATTTTATCCCTGAATAAATGTAATCTTATACTCGAGACCAAAATTACGTTGATTACTTTTTCGTTTACAAATTTAACTACTATCATTATCACTGTGATTTGTACATGCATGCATGCATTAGGGTTTCAATAACATTATGAGATATGTTTTTTTTTTAATCTTACGAAATTTTATGGATTCAAGCATGAAAAAAAAAAAAAACATATAAGAAATGACTACTAACATAATTTAGGTTTGGTTAATTTCTTTTATTGTAGCTTTTCTTTTCGATAAAATAGAAAGGGAAAAAAAAGAATATTAGGGTGAAGAATCTTTTTCTTTTCGAGCCAAATCTCCATTAAAATTGCCTAAACGAATATTTATTATATTGGATTTAACCCATTTTATAATTTAATAATTCAATCGAATTTTATCCGATGCATTGATAATATATAAATTCATAAATTTATTTTAGAAATTTAAATGAATATCGATTAAGATTTTTATATGATATTTAAATAATATGAATTTAAATTTTATTATTCTCTTTCTTTTTTTTTTGGTAAATTATAATAATAATGTAAAATTTAAACAATCATTAATAAAACTCGAACTCAGACCACACATGAGACCACGGGTATAATGATAAAAGAAATATATATTATGTCATCCTTTTCTACAAAATATAAGTCGCCAGGTTATCAAAAGAAGGGTTAGCCATTTGTTTACTTAATTAATTAAAAGAATTGTGGGTTGGGTTTAAAGCTATGAGTTGTCCTAAGATGCTTCCCAGCTTGCTGATATTGCATGTTCTGTAATGGTTTTGTATTTATTAAATTAATTTTATTAAATATATATTATTAAAAATTTTATACAAAATTATGATATCAACCTATAAACTCTGTTAATTCACCATTAACACATTTTCTCTCAAGTTTGATAAGACTTGTTGAAGAGGAGAGGATTTCATAGACCTATGAGTTGGATTAGGTTTGAGGGACTTAAAAGTAAATTTTAGATTTATATTATTCGAGTTTTTTAAATAAGTTTATATTATTTAAAGTTTAGATTAATTGTAATTTAAGTTATTTTTTTTTGTTAGTGAAGAAAGCGAACTATTACATCATATTAAAAAATAAAAAGCACCTCTCGTTCTGTCTTGTTAAAACATATCTGAGACTTTATTAAGGATGACATCGAGGATTTGTAGACTTGATTTTCAAGTGAAACCCAATTTTGCCAAGTGATTCGCAATTGTGTTATTTTCTTTAGGTATATATCTCAACCACCATTAACCTTCAACTTTCAAAAGTCGTCGTACTCTTCTAAGCACATAATACTTGAATCTTCCAACTAATTATCAAATAAGGCTTTGATGACTTTAGGATTATCAGATTGAATTGTAGTATTTTTCTTGATTCAAGTTGTTTTAAGTTATTTAATAGAATTATTTTAAATTGGGGTCATTTTGAATTAAAGTCTTTAGGGTTTAAAACTCAATTTTTTTGAGGGGAGCTAAGATATCTTTTATGCCCATTTTTACCGTATATAGAGACTGATTCTTTTGAAATTCGCAATTATCCCTCTTAATAATGTCATTTTTAAAGTTTGAACCCGTAAAACTCAATTTTTTTTGGCATAATAATAAGTCTCCTCATCTATTTTATAGTTTAAGACTAAAAATGTTCAAGCAATATTTGTACAAGTAAAACCCTAAATGTTAATGAGTCAAAGATTCGAATTTTATCCAAATAGATAAAAAAAATCCACTAACAATTGTTACATAATGTTATTCACAAAATAAAGCTTGAATGAAATCAAAGGACAAGATAGGAATTTCACATTATGTAGACTCATCATCAAAGGGCTTATTTTAACATTCCTTTATAGGACCCCATGAGTAGACTTTTGCTATAACTTTCTGCCCCCCACACTTTTGCTTTTATCTAAAGCCACCCTCTCTCTCTCTCTCTCTCACACACACACACACACACACACACACACACACACACACACAAAGAGCTCAAAGACAACAGTCAATCACAAAACAAAAAAAGCCCCACAATCAAAACTCTTTTTAGTCCCAAAGAAAAACATCTCTCTCGAGAAACCAAAAAATTGATGATGGATCAGCTTTGAAACCCCAAAACACTTCCACTATTAAAATAAAAATCCAAACCCTTTTATTTTATTTTTTCTCAGAAAACCCCACCACAATGGAACTTACATATTCTCAGAACAATAAGCAAACCAACAATAATACCAATTTGGTCTCTTTTGATGGCACCACCACCACATCTTCAGCTCCTTCTTCTACTAGCAACAACAACAATAGCCCTTTTAATATAACCTCCATATCTCACCTTCACCGCCGTCTTCTTCATCCTACTACTTCTTCAACAGCCACCGTTATAACCACTGCAACGCCGCCTCTTTCTTCTTCTTCCTCCTCTTCCACTACTAAGACTAACCCTCCTCAGCCGGTTGATGCTTCACTAGCTATTGCTACCAGATCTAGTGCTTCCCTTAACATCGATGATTCTAGAAAGAAGAACCAACCCAACTTGCCACCGTCGTCGAACCCACCGGCGAAACGGTCCACTAAAGACCGTCACACGAAGGTGGATGGTCGGGGACGGCGTATAAGAATGCCTGCAGCTTGTGCAGCTAGGGTTTTTCAGTTGACTAGAGAGTTGGGTCATAAATCTGATGGTGAAACGATTGAATGGCTTTTACAGCAGGCTGAACCAGCGATCATTGAAGCCACCGGAACTGGTACTATACCGGCCAATTTTTCGACTCTTAACGTTTCGTTGAGAAGTAGTGGGTCTACGCTTTCAGCTCCACCGTCGAAATCTGCTCCTCACTCGTTCCATGGTGCTTTGGCTTTGGCTTCTCATCATCACCCATATGAAGAAGGGTTTGCTCATAGCGCTTTGTTCGGTTTCCACCATCATCAGCAACAGCTGTTAAGGGCAGATCAAATAGCTGAAACTTTACCTGCAGGTGGCGGTGGTAGCGGTGGTGGTGGGAATTCAAGTGAGAACTATATGAGGAAGCGTTTTAGGGAGGACTTGTTCAAGGATGATAACCAACAAGGTGAAACCGGTGGCGGCGGTGGAAGCGGAGATGGTGACAGTGGCGGTGATGGATCCTCCATTAAGGCTTTTAAAACTGGCTTACCTCAATTGCATAAGCCATCAAATATCTTACCTGCCACTGCCATGTGGGCAGTGGCACCAGCTCCCAGCAGTACAACTGGAAGTACGTTTTGGATGCTTCCGGTTACTACTACTGGTCCCTCAATTCTAACAGCCGCATCTGGAGCCGGTTCATCCGAACCCCAGATGTGGCCGTTCGGAACAGCGAGTGGCAACACATTGCAAGCACCCTTACATTTTGTACCAAGATTTAACCTTCAAGGGAACCTAGAGTCCCAAGTTGATAGAGCCAGCCCTCTGCAATTAGGTTCCATGTTATTGCAACAACAACATCAACCGTCTCAACATCTCGGGTTAGGGTTATCGGAATCTAATTTAGGAATGTTGGCCGCTCTTAACCCCTATTCTAGAGGCGGTCTGAACATTAATTCCGACCAAAATAATCCCATGGAACATCATCAACAACAAGGTACAAATAGTGGAGATGAAGACCCAAATAATTCTCAATGATGTGGTTAGTAGGCAAAAACTTTAATTCCCATAGTTGAGATGCTTTTGAATTTTTTTTCCCTTCAAGAAAATACATTTAGTTTTATAAATATGGGGAGAAATTAAGGTTCTAATTAGCTACTATACCCTTCTTAGTTTTCTTTGTTTTGATTTGATTAATTTATGGTTTTCATTCTTCTACCCTATTCAATTTTGAAATTTAGTTCATATACTTTAGTTTGGCATAATTTAGTCCCTATTTTCATAAGGTTAAAATATGCTCTAGGTCCCTGTGCTTTTACTTCAATGAATTTAGTTCCTCTACTTTTAAAATTCAAAATTACAAGTCTAATTTACATATTGGTTCGTTATATCATCTTTTTTTTTTTTGTTACATGGTTACTAATGATTTTTTTTTATTTAAAAGAAGACATACTATTGAACAATTAGACTTAAATTTTAAAATTTTAAAATAGAGGGACTAAATTTCAAATTTAAGAAGAGTACAAAGACTTGAATCATATATAAACTTTTTATAATGCCATTAATTAGTTTAAGTAATTAATACGGTTAATTATTCAGCTTAAAATACTTCTTAAAAACATATTTCCATGTCAACGTGATGAGTTCGAATAGATGCTTTTAAGAAAAGTCTAGATCATTATTTTAATTAAAATAGTTAAGAATGTTAGTTGTTTAAAATATTATAAAAGAAAAATAATCAAATTATGCTAAATTAAAATTCAAGAGTCGAATCCCGAATTTGAGCATAGCAAAGAGGTCAAAATCATAATTTGACCTTTTTATTTTGGATTTATGAATCTTTATAGATGGAATTTGATGTTGAGGAGTTTGAAAGTAAGCAATTTCAGGTGTAGTCCAAAGGGACTTAATTGGGAAAATATGAGAGTTGTTTGTATAGTAAGATATTTATATTTATTTGTGTTTAAACAATGTTATTTGGTATTACATCCTTTGTTTGTACGTATGATATTTGGAAACTAACCTAATTCTTTTTTTAAAAAAATTAAACAAGGAAAATGAATTGCTTTTGCTTGCATTTTTTTTTAATTTGTTGTAAATCTTTCTCTTTCAGTTTGGGAAATTGCATAAATGGACCCTGAAGTTTTAATGAAATTGGGTTCGATTTACTATAAGTTTAAATCATACAAGTTTGAGGTTTGGGTTTTTCAAATCGGGTCATTACAAGCTCAAATCATTTCAACTTACGGTATTTGTTCGGTACATTTCATATTCAAGAAATTTGAATGAGTTCGAATTGAATGAGTCCTCAACGTTTATCTCTTTTTGGATTGTTTTCATTTTCAACCTTTAAAATTTTGTAAAATTATTTTTTTAAATGGAAAAATTAATTGAAAAAATGTACTTTAAAAAAAATTTTTAACATATTAGTAAAAATCTTACTAATATTTGAACAATTATATAGACATCTTCTTTAAAAATAATTTAGCTAAAATTTGAAGATGAATGCCAAAATAATTAAAAAAGAAAAATTGGTACCAAATAATTAAACATCAAAAAGTGCCATTATGCCTTTATTATTACATTAGTATGATTATAACCTTCTAAATGAGGAAATTAAAACGTCATTATGATGTTTTTTTTTTCCTTTGGTGGCGGGGGGCTGTGGCTGCCTTTTTCTTTTTTCAGGTATGGAATAACAAAGTTGTGTGTACCATATTGGAATAAAATAATCTTAATAAATTTACGTTTTAATAATTTGATTTTAAAAATTAAAAATAATCATTAAATTATTCAAAAGTTTTCATTAAATTATTTTAACTAATCAAATATTTTATTTAAGTCACTAAATTATTATATATATTTTTAAATCGACTAACAAGTTTCAAGCGATAATTTAATGATCGATATTATAGATTAATACCCATCTATGATTAGAAGAGCATATCTTACATGCAGGTCAATTAGACGATTAATGTCGAAAATTAAAGGGAAAAAATTGCTTAGAGTTTACTTTACAGATTCGCGACGCTTAAATGTGCTTCTTAAAGAAAATGAACTATAGAAGACAAATGGAAGGAGACGTTTCGATTGATGTAGACGGTATGATAAAAAAAGGTCATACAATAATAATTTTAACGTCTCGATGATTTAATGAAAATGTAATATTTTTCGTAATCTCGTAAAAGGGGCAGAAATCAATGATGAGTATAATGTTTTTACACTTCTAATTTCTGCAAATTTTTATGTACACAACACAAAGATACAAAAGAAATGAGATAAAAAGGTTTGGAAACTTGTTTTTTTGGGTCGATCTTGTGGAAATGGACTTACAGGTCAAGAAGGTACGAGAGCATGGCCAGAATCTGTTATAGTGTTTTGTTGTCTTGTGGTCGTTCTCGAGGTTCCGATGGGAAGATGGACAAGATCCGTATCCTAGAGAAGAAATAAACACAAAAGTTATCGATTTTAAGACCAACCATGTTGAGGAGGAAGCGGAAATGAATAATATGGTTAGCTTACAATAAAGTGTCGGCCACGTAAAATACCGGAACCTTCCCCAATAGTGCACCGGAAAATCTTCTTCTTTGAGTGGAAATAACCTGCTCGGCTTCTGTGCCTGTTGCAGTAAGAACAAACTGAAAGACATGCACGTTAAAGACTATCCATTGATCGGGAAAGGGAAATTCAATAATCACCAAAAGAACAAGAGAAGGGGCCAAGATGAACCAGAGGGAAGAGTACAGCCATAAACCCATATCCCACGAGAGGTGAGAAAAAGAAAATCGCTAGAACACAAGGACTTCCTGAAAATCCCATTAGGACATCAGTGATCTCGAACGCGATATTAAAAACACAAAGTTTCTCGGGTTCTTTTCACTTCCATAACAAGCAAACTAGAAGAGAAATCAATTACCAAAACCAGCAAAAAATGCCCAATTAGTTTCAAAAAAATCCAATCTTTTCTCCAGGCCCCATTCAGTAAAGTTCCATTTGTACCTACAAAGATTAGAAGTTATTTCACCATTATCTTAGCTTAGACTAAGAGCAAAAAGATTTGAGACGGAAAATACTTGTTTTACCACCTACTCGAAACAGTTATACGCGTACATCCAAGAAAGAAGTACAAAATTGAGTGCCCTCCCAACGTAAGGTATAAATCCCGTGGCATAAACCTACATATATCGTAAAAATGCAAGTCATCATCTCAAAATATATATAGATGACTTCATACATGGAAAAACAAGTTTAAAAAAAAAAAAAAAAAAACTATACAAGACAGGCAATAATTTTACCTCAAAGAAAAAGAAAGTCAAAAGAAGCAACGAATACACCTGCTCCCCTATTCCGATCATGATCCTGTAGGAAAACATACAATGGAAACCAGACTTAACACACCTATACAAAGTTTAATTGTTTGTTTAAGGAAAAGCGCCCACAATCATCAGTACCCTCCGAGGCCAGCAGGCATAGCTGCATGCACTTTGCTGTCTGAGGTCAACATATCATTTTGTTTCGAGGATTCCACCGTAGAAGGCCCGGATCTCCCCAATGCAGCAAAACCATGTGTAGCAATGTCATTGTACCTGGATGTTTATACAAAATAGGTTTATGTTCAACAAATAGAACTAATCCAGTTCAAAATGTTGCATCGGAGAATATAAATGCAGAACGGACGAGAACGTACCATAGATTGCTCAAAATAAAGCTGAATACGTATAAGGGATAGAACCAAAATACCTGCAGATAAAAATCGAATATGTAATAATAATCAGTTCAAGTAAGTGTTCACAACAAGACAAAAACCGCAAGGCATGATACGGTTTGTGATAAAGAGTACTGTTAGTTATATCAATGAAACATAGAGCACACAGTTCCCGACCAAATGGCGGGGATAATTAGATGATAACAGCAGTCACAAAGTTGGTCTGGGAGAAAGCAGCAATGACTAGTTTTATGGTATTGTTGGAGGGTACGGTCACGATTATAGGACATTTTGGGATTCGTTTCTTTCGATCAACTTCCTCGGCTAAGTACTCGAATAGCTACGGTATGACAATCAAACTTTACTAAAAGCACATAATGATTATAAACTACTTCTTAAGATGCATCGATAGGGGAAATTTGCAGGTCTTGCATCATATACACAAATCAACACAATTCCATTAAACCAAACATTAGCATCTCAAATTCATATGAATGCTATATATATATGACTACCATCAAATTGGAACTGTTTCTAGGATTGTATATATGGTAAACACTTACATAGAATAGTTGTATGAGGAAGCCACGTAAGAAGGAATAAAATTTGAAGACACCATGGAATTCAGACATTGCTTCACAACTGGTTTGTGAGTAATGATCAGGCAATATCCATTGTAGTGTTGGGATAACTACTGAATTTAGGACAAACAAACTGAAAAATACAACAAAATTAACCCAAATTAAACATAAATCATTAGCTAATCATCAATTATGAAAATTAAAAAATAAAAATCTCAGCTTTACCTTCCTAAGAATATGAAGCCATTTAAAAGAAAACACTGTCCCGTTCTAATCATAAGCTTCTTCGACCTGCAAAAAGAAAACCCAGATTTTGTTTACATCAAAAAAGCAAAATAAAGTGGTTAATTAACCAAAAAAGAAGAAAAAATTAGAAACCTGCGACAAAGAACGATAACTCTGTGAAGACAACAAGCTTCTCTGAAACCCTCTGCCCATAGAATCAAAGCTAGCTTTAATTTAGTCCTCAAAGCTTCAATTAATGGTTTAATATCTTCCATCTGTTTTTTTTTTTTTATCGATAATCAAAGAGAGAAGGAAGGGCTTCCAGTGTGATGACGTTTGAAAGACAAGACAAAGGCTTTAACTTTGATAGACTTATAAAGCTTTTGCCTTGAAAGGTCAAAAGTCTTGAACTTGATTGGGCCACGTGTGGGCTTTACCCGACAGCCATGAAAATGGGTTTATTTTTAAGGGTTAAACTCGAAACCGGTTTAGCCACCGCTTCTTCGTTAAAAGATTCTCGAGCTTAGGTGAAAAACCACAAACAAAGAGCAAAAAAGCTGAGACTTTATTTTTTCTTAAAAACAAAAGAGATGGCACAGCCAAGCAAAGAGCCTTGCAAGAAAGAAGCTTGCGATATTCAATCTTGTCTTTCAAAGAACAACTTCCTCCCTAAAAGGTAACATTTTTATTCTGTGATTTTCCCAAGTGATTCAGTAAATTTATTGATTTATGGGTATGATTGGATTTGCAGTATCTTCACAGTTTTCTAAATTAGAACTTTGATCAAAGGAACCTTGAAATCATCTTTGATTAATTCCATTGAAAAATGGACGGATCATGGATATTATTTATTTTTACAGACCACGGATTAGCTTAGAAATTAAATTCATGTACCATTTGATCCATCCTTTGATGCTGCAATTGTTTTCAAAAATGGATGCTTAACTTGGGTCCTATCTGTGAATTAAGAAAACTATACTGGTAATTTCAAGTTTTAATTTTTCCGGGCAATTTCAATTCAAGTTCGAGTGATTTTGAATTTAGTTCAAATTTATATACTAGCCATTGTGTCAGTTCGAGTTTTATACTTGAGTTTAGGATCATTTCCGAGTTCAATTAGTGTTTTAAGATCAAATCAAATTGAATCAAATTCGGATTCAAATTTTAAAGTTCGGGTCAGAGATTTTGTTTATGCTTGATGTTGGACTACTACATATTTGTTTTCCATTACATGTTTCGACTTGTTATGAAATGATCCATGTTTGTGCATTGTAGGTGCCAAAAAGTAATTGAGCTGCTCCAATCTTGCTGTGAGAAATGCAACTATGAATCCACTCATTGTGCTTCAGTGTCTGCTCTCCTAAAGCAAATAGCCAAATGAAAGACAACATGACTTTCCATGCTCAATTCATGCCATTCCCTTTGAAATACACATTTATATATCACTCAATGTAACCTTGTATTAGATTTGATGTTATGTGTACTGACCATATTCTATAATATATATATATATACATATATATATATATTTGAGTTTTATAACATATAACTTCACTAACTGATTCATTGTATATAAATGAACGGACCATGGTGGATCTACCAAATCAAAATTGCAAAAGATATGCATGTATTTGATTCCTTTTTTTTTTTCTCTTTTTCACACTTCACATGTTGAGAGAACTATGGATATAGTTTATACAAGGCAAAAGATACATTGGGCTATATATTTTTCCTGTATGAACTGTGGATAGTTTATACAAGGCAAAAGCTGAAGTCTATAGTCTGTATCTTGAAGCTAAAGGGAAAAAGAGCCATAGATAATCTCACCTCGGATAACTCCCTCCAAAATATGAGCGTGATCGAATAAGTTTGGTCATAAAATACACGTTGACATCAATAAGGCTTCTCCCCATAAGCTCTACTGAGATTTGTAGGATGACCTAAAGTTTTGTTTCAATCAAGGTATTCTCAAAGAATCCTGCCGCTTAAGAGGGATGCTTTCGTCAAAGCCATCCTCTTCTTCGTGCTTTAATTGTCGCATTGACATAGATGTCAAACTTGTACCTGATTTAAGATGATTCATCAAATGTTTAAAATGCTAAAAACAAATTGAAAGAATATGATCCATATGCTAATAGGTGTCATTAATCGCAATGCATGATTGAGAATGTTCATGAGAACATACCATCAACCATATCCTTGGTTTTGTGAAGAAGAAAAGTTCCTGAAAGGATAGTCACAAATCCACACATCTCTGTAATAATCTGCGTAGGGTTTTGCCTGTCCCAATCCTGATAATAACATATATTTAAATTTGAATTAGTTATTTTCAATAAAAAAAATGCTAACTAGTAAGCATTTTGTTAAGTCAGTCAAAACTTCACTTTTGAAATAGAGAAGTTAGGGGAAGCACCACATGGTGGAAGTAGCAAGCTAGAAGCTCAATTTCAGGTTATGGCAGACAACCGTGGATTAAAACTATACTCAATTGAACAAGAGAATTGAAACATGGGATTGTCAGTTATCAATTCTTGAATGATAAACTATTCATGCTTCTACATGTACAGTATATATAGGATTAAGTAATTCATTGCATGTTGTAGACAGATCAATAAGATGATAAAGTTGGAAAAGGGCTTGGGTTGAAAGACAATAGAGAGGCATCAAGGAAGATATGTTTTAGAATATGCATAAATGGAGTTTTCAACCATTCTGATACCATAAACGACTGGAAATTACCTTAAACATGATTACACTGGCCAAAATGGTCATAGAATAGTTGTATGAGGAAGCCACGTAAGAAGGAATAAAATTTGAAGACACCATGGAATTCAGACATTGCTTCACAACTGGTTTGTGAGTAATGATCAGGCAATATCCATTGTAGTGTTGGGATAACTACTGAATTTAGGACAAACAAACTGAAAAATACAACAAAATTAACCCAAATTAAACATAAATCATTAGCTAATCATCAATTATGAAAATTAAAAAATAAAAATCTCAGCTTTACCTTCCTAAGAATATGAAGCCATTTAAAAGAAAACACTGTCCCGTTCTAATCATAAGCTTCTTCGACCTGCAAAAAGAAAACCCAGATTTTGTTTACATCAAAAAGCAAAATAAAGTGGTTAATTAACCAAAAAGAAGAAAAATTAGAAACCTGCGACAAAGAACGATAACTCTGTGAAGACAACAAGCTTCTAAAACCCTCTGCCCATAGAATCAAAGCTAGCTTTAATTTAGTCCTCAAAGCTTCAATTAATGGTTTAATATCTTCCATCTGTTTTTTTTTTTATCGATAATCAAAGAGAGAAGGAAGGGCTTCCAGTGTGATGACGTTTGAAAGACAAGACAAAGGCTTTAACTTTGATAGACTTATAAAGCTTTTGCCTTGAAAGGTCAAAAGTCTTGAACTTGATTGGGCCACGTGTGGGCTTTACCCGACAGCCATGAAAATGGGTTTATTTTAAGGGTTAAACTCGAAACCGGTTTAGCCGCCGCTTCTTCGTTAAAAGATTCTCGAGCTTAGGTGAAAACCAGAAACAAAGAGCAAAAAGCTGAGACTCTATTTTTCTTAAAACAAAAGAGATGGCACAGCCAAGCAAAGAGCCTTGCAAGAAAGAAGCTTGCGATATTCAATCTTGTCTTTCAAAGAACAACTTCCTCCCTAAAAGGTAACATTTTTATTCTGTGATTTTCCCAAGTGATTCAGTAAATTTATTGATTTATGGGTATGATTGGATTTGCAGTATCTTCACAGTTTTCTAAATTAGAACTTTGATCAAAGGAACCTTGAAATCATCTTTGATTAATTCCATTGAAAAATGGATGGATCATGGATATTATTTATTTTTACAGACCACGGATTAGCTTAGAAATTAAATTCATGTACCATTTGATCCATCCTTTGATGCTGCAATTGTTTTCAAAAATGGATGCTTAACTTGGGTCCTATCTGTGAAATAAAAAAAATTATACTGGTAATTTCAAGTTTTAATTTTTTCCGGGCAATTTCGAATTCAAGTTCGAGTGATTTTGAATTTAGTTAAAATTTATATACTAGCCATTGTGTCATTTCGAGTTTTATACTTGAGTTTAGGATCATTTCCGAGTTCAATTAGTGTTTTAAGATCAAATCAAATTGAATCAAATTCGGATTGAAATTTTAAAGTTCGGGTCAGAGATTTTGTTTATGCTTGATGTTGGACTACTACATATTTGTTTTCCATTACATGTTTCCACTTGTTATGAAATGATCCATGTTTGTGCATTGTAGGTGCCAAAAAGTAATTGAGCTGCTCCAATCTTGCTGTGAGAAATGCAACTATGAATCCACTCATTGTGCTTCAGTGTCTGCTCTCCTAAAGCAAATAGCCAAATGAAAGACAACATGACTTTCCATGCTCAATTCATGCCATTCCCTTTGAAATACACATTTATATATCACTCAATGTAACCTTGTATTAGATTTGATGTTATGTGTACTGACCATATTCTATAATATATATATATTTGAGTTTTTAAGGGGGCATATAACTTCACTAACTGATTCATTGTATATAAATGAAAGGACCATGGTGGATTTACCAAATCAAAATTGCAAAAGATATGCATGTATTTGATTCCTTTTTTTTCTCTTTTTCACACTTCACATGTTGAGAGAACTATGGATATAGTTTATACAAGGCAAAAGATACATTGGGCTATATATTTTTCCTGTATGAACTGTGGATAGTTTATACAAGGCAAAAGCTGAAGCCTATAGTCTGTATCTTGAAGCTAAAGGGAAAAAGAGCCATAGATAATCTCACCTCGGATAACTCCCTCCAAAATATGAGTGTGATCGAATAAGTTTGGTCATAAAATACACGTTGACATCAATAAGGCTTCTCCCCATAAGCTCTACTGAGATTTGTAGGATGACCTAAAGTTTTGTTTCAATCAAGGTATTCTCAAAGAATCCTGCCGCTTAAGAGGGATGCTTTCGTCAAAGCCATCCTCTTCTTCGTGCTTTAATTGTCGCATTGACATAGATGTCAAACTTGTACCTGATTTAAGATGATTCATCAAATGTTTAAAATGCTAAAAACAAATTGAAAGAATATGATCCATATGCTAATAGGTGTCATTAATCGCAATGCATGATTGAGAATGTTCATGAGAACATACCATCAACCATATCCTTAGTTTTGTGAAGAAGAAAAGTTCCTGAAAGGATAGTCACAAATCCACACATCTCTGTAATAATCTGCGTAGGGTTTTGCCTGTCCCAATCCTGATAATAACATATATTTAAATTTGAATTAGTTATTTTCAATAAAAAAAATGCTAACTAGTAAGCATTTTGTTAAGTCAGTCAAAACTTCACTTTTGAAATAGAGAAGTTAGGGGAAGCACCACATGGTGGAAGTAGCAAGCTAGAAGCTCAATTTCAGGTTATGGCAGACAACCGTGGATTAAAACTATACTCAATTGAACAAGAGAATTGAAACATGGGATTGTCAGTTATCAATTCTTGAATGATAAACTATTCATGCTTCTACATGTACGAGTATATATAGGATTAAGTAATTCATTGCATGTTGTAGACAGATCAATAAGATGATAAAGTTGGAAAAGGGCTTGGGTTGAAAGACAATAGAGAGGCATCAAGGAAGATATGTTTTAGAATATGCATAAATGGAGTTTTCAACCATTCTGATACCATAAACGACTGGAAATTACCTTAAACATGATTACACTGGCCAAAATGGTCAGTGTCGTGAACATAACATAGTATATGGGAGAAACAACAGCTGTGTTGAAAGTATCAAGTGCCTGCAATTTTGAAGGCAAAAAAGAAAGTATGAGTGTGAAACAGAAGTTTTAATTCAGCACACATGATCAACACAAAATCAAGTATAAGAGTATGAAAACCATAGTTTCTATAAATTGTTCAAAACTAGAGAGGAAATAGAATTTGAAGTAAAATGACAAATTTCTCACATTCCCCACATTGCTTTCTGGTTCCTTTTCTTTAAAGCGTCACTTGAAAGAGATCAAGATAAAGAGGGAAACAAAAGGGGGGGGGGGGACAAGAAGTAAACATTACCTTGTTTAAATAATTCATTTGAGTAACCACACAAGTAACCACAACTAAAGTAAAGGCCCATGTTTGTGGATATACAAGCTGATTCATTCCTGAAAAAGTTAACTTCAAGGCTATACCAAGTGCTTTAACACTCATGACCTGTCAAAGAACACTTTGATAAATTATAATCTGCAAAAACATAAGACGGTAAACAAAACTAAGCTACCAACAGCCTGACAGGGATGCATACCGAAATGGAACCCACAAGAGAGCAAACTCCAATGTAAACCATAATGTGTGACTGTCCATATTGTGGAACAAAGTGGAATATAAGTATAAAGACAGCTGTTAAGACCAATAATGCGTAAAATAGGAACCCTGCAAGAAGATCCAAGGAAAACTACAATCATTTTCTTTCTTAGCAGTTCAACAATTTTGAGCATAAAACAATGTTCAGAGCTGAAAGCAAACATAATGGAACCTGGCTCTGTAGCAAGATCCCAAACTTCTGTTACAGATTCAATCTGACGTTCTGGGGGGGCATGCAAAACAATTGCTGTAGATCCCACGACACATAAAACACAACCAAGAATCCCAAAAGTATGTAATTTTTCCCGTAAAATTAGATGTGCTAGGACCGCACTGCAAGAGAAATGACAACTAGAAATTAACACTAAAAGGCCAAACCAGAAATTTGAGTGATATATTTCCATACCTGATAATTATACTGAGGGCACCAAGAGGAGTAACCAGTATAGCAGGTGCAAATGCATAAGCTGCAAAATTAGCAATTTCCCCAACAACCACTGTTGCATAGCCAAGTACGAATTAGAATTTAACCACTTTTCCTTCCAGAATTATGAACCATAAGCAACTCAGACAATTCAGTAAATTTAACAAGATTGCACAATTTTATCAGCCCCTAAACATTAACATGTATGCATGCAACAAAACTAAAAGAACTATGTAGATTCCAACAAAACACAAAAAGATGATCTTTTCAATTGGTGCAATGTTGCTTCTACAGAACCATATAACCATAAAATATTGAGTTAATGATCAATGAAAAATCCATAAAACTTACTTGTTATCATGCCTAGCCACCAAAGTGGCTCTAACAAGTAAGAATAACCTCCACTGCCTGTGCAAAAAGTAAAACCAATAAAACAATCATTGGCACCGTGTTACGCACAAGAGCAATACCAGTGTCAAATTTTGATAAAACACTAAATGATAGCAGTGCATTTCAAAGAGTTCTTTAAGTAACTGAGGTAACGAAAAAAACCAAGGCGCTAACAACAATGCAAAATAACAATTTGGGGGATAACAGTCAAAACATGAACAGGATATTTTTATTTTTTTTATTCCATAGCAACAAAACAAACAATCATCTGAACAAGCAGATCGTTTTCCCCAAACAGTGCTCATACTAGATTTCCAAAGGCTCAAATCGATTTAATGACCGTGCTTGTTAATTAAATTCCCAAGGCAAATTGATTTCCAACAGTTACACTTCACTCAAATTGACTTTCCTAAATTGAGTAGACTACTATTCAATGCGTCACAACACCCTGCAGTAATCCAGAAAGACTGAAAATTATATTTTAAAATAAAACAAAATCCCCCAATTCTAATGATAACAAAAATAAGAGAAATAAGAGAAAATATTAGTAAAACTTTGATAAATTGAAGTACCTGCCCTGATACCAGAAGCACCAGCTTTCTTCAAGCCTTTTTTCTTAACAATGAAACTTGCTCCAATAAATAAACTGGAAGAAAGCGCTAAAACCAAACCCTTAACATTATCTGAGGACATGCCCCCACCCCATCTTTGCACAGCTGCCATACTTTGAAAAAAAGATCTTCCGAAAACCCTAATTCAGAAGGGATAACTCTACATAGAGTCAACCACAACTTGACTCGATCCTCAATCTACCAGAATCGTACTGAGTCCAAAAACCGAGTTCATGGATCGCGATTTCAACCGATCTTGGAGTAGGTTGAAACGTGAGATCGGAACAGAGTTGGAAGACCACAAGCTAACCGATCTCTACTCCTTAAAGAAATTACTTGCACAAATAGCAGTGAGTCCCTAGTCGAATGAGTTGAAATATGAGACGGAAATTTTGAGGAAGAAAAGGGGGGGGGGGAACAACGAATATTTACAATGGGAGTGAAGAAGAGAAAGTTGACTGGGTTGACGCGGAGTGAGTTGAAGCGGAAGGAGCAGATCTCACGTCTTGAGAGACCAAAAAGGAAGAAGAGTTGGCTGTCTGCCAACGAGAATTGAGAACGACCGAGTTTGCCCGAGTTTGGTGAGTTGGTGAGAAGAGAAACAGCTTTTAATTATTGTAAAGAGGTTTTCTTGGAATGGAAGTGAGTGACAAGAACAAGAAAAGCGCGTGGTGGAGATTGCGCGAGGTTTTTATGCTACGGCTTTGGTTTGGTTATGATGAATCAATGATGATTAGGAATGGATTATATTTTTCAGCATAATTATGGTTAAATTAAATTAGTTAGATCATCTATTTATTCAATCTCACTATATAATTGAGCAGGGGCGAAGTCAAAAGAATTTTTAAGGGTCGGATAAAATTTTATTTTTTTATAGTTTATATTTTTATAATTTGTAAAAATTAAATCAATTTTTATAATTTTAAGGGGGCCAAAATGTAATTTTACCTTTACTAATTTAAGATTTTTAAAAAATTCTGAAGGCCAAAATTATAATTTTTCAGTTTAGGGGGGGGGCCCATGCCCAGCCCCCTAGCTACGCCCTATAATTGAGTATTTTTTTTTCTAAATTCAACTGGTTTTTAAATTAACATGTCTAATACCTTTTTTTAAATCGGTACCTTAGTCGATTTTTGGTTCGATTCAGTTCAAACAATCATTATTTCATTAATAATTTTAAGTTGGATTGGTAGTCAAACCAATTAAGTTATCGATTTTTGGTCCGATCAATTCATACGGTATTAATTAAATAAATTATTATAAATTTATAAAAATTTAAAATTATAAAATCCGATTCGACTAGATTCTTAGCTTGGTTTAGCTAGTTCGATAATCAATTGATACTTTACATTGCTCCAGACCAATGTATCAATTGATTCTCAATTTAATTAATCTAATCGCCTGACTCAATCCGTTTTCTAATACAACATCTGATTTATTAAATTTAAATCGATCGAAACCCAATTTTAATCTAAATTCACAATAATTGAATTTAAAATAATTCAACTCAAAATAATTCAAATTCAGATAATGGAAAATTTTAAACCTCTAATCCGAAATTATTTAAGCATGAATCTATCTAAGCTCAAAATCAGCTACCCAGATTTAGAAAATACATAATTAATCTGACGTGTTTAATTCACATGTTAGATATATAATTATTTAAGGACTGTTTTATTTAATTATTTATGAAAATAATTACTTCTTTTATTTTATTTATTAAAACATTAAATTCTCTTGGTTTCTAACAAATTACGAGTTTAACGTTTACTCTAGAATTTTTTTTTTTTAGTATAGAGAGAATATTTCTTTTGATTAGCGTTTCGTATTGAATTATTGAGTAAAGATTTATAAGTTATAATATTTTCTCAACTTTTATATTTTTCAGATATTTAAAATTTAATTCTCATACTTCCATTTTAAAATTAAATTGAATTTAAGTATCGAATAATTTAATTTAAATGAAAATTTTAAATCAAAGTTAATTGTGAATAAAAAATGTCGTACAATATCGATTTTAACAATTCAAATACCATTTTGTAATTTTTTGAAGTTGGATGAACAAAATATAAACTTACTAATAGTTTAGTGGCACAAAGTGTAGTTTACCCAAATAGTTATTGAAAGAGCACAAGTCGATTTACTCTCTGTTCAAATTGATGTCCCAATTGCTCTCTGGATAGATGTTCAAATATACGTATGAATAAGGCAGTTTAACAACAATTTATAAACGGGGAGTAAGACAATGAGAGAAATCAACACATAATATTTGTTATTGCATTTTGGATTCACCAATCCTTATTTGCAAAGTCTTTCTCAGTGAATGATTTTATTTAACAATCGTCCAAATCATCTATTAGTTAAAACTCAATCTATTCTTAAACAAAGATGAAATTGCAATCCCAATTGCTACAAATCACTCGCCCAAACAAACCTCATTTACAACAAGGTTTACTCTCCAACAAAAGCCTAACACAATAGTGCAAAATACCTAGTATAAGATACACGAATAGCCAGCCTAAAGCACTCCGACTAGCACACCAACATGTGCGGCAATGCAACCTATTTATAGGCCAAGAATGACAACTTGTCAAAGTAACTTTTGATAAGATAAAACACTTAGTTAAAAGCTAAAGTTATCTATGGAATTATCTTCAATAATTGTCTCATAAAATTCATTCATATCTACGTAAAACAACCAACTTAGTCTCTAAGTAAAAGGATAAGGATAACACTTTGACATGGAATTATTGATCCATCCTCCTCCTACTATTCTCAATTTCGATTAACAATAACCAAGAGATGGTTTGAGAATCATTTGCTGATAGTATAACACAATTTTATACTGCACTTAATTATCCTAAAGGCATGTTCAGAGTGTTGTCTAAAGGTCTGTCCCATTTGAACAAGGGATGCAAAACATGCCATGCAATTAGCTGTTCAAGCATGAGAAACTTCAGATATAAGGACAACTAAGGTCCCAACATTTATCATCCATTATTATTATTATTGTGTTTGCTTGAAATATGTTTGTTAGTCCTGAAAATATCAAGAGGGGTGAATTGGGTTTTTTTTAAATTTTTTGCACACTTTTCTAAATGATAAAGAAAGAGAAGAAAAGTTTGGACAATTCAATTTGTAACGGTTTGAATCCGATTACCTACTTTCACTATTTTGGTATATCTTAACTGAAAAAATTTCAATTCACTGTACTTGAATTGTTACCTTTTAAGGAAAAGATATAACATTTACAATCCCTATCTTTTTTCGCAAGGCTTAGATAAAATCTTTCCCCCTAGCTTTTATGGCTAAACAAGAACCTTTCTTGGTTTTTATGGCTCAACTAAAACCATCCCAATTTATAATCGATGATGTGAATGAAAGTACCACAAAGCATGTATTTACAAAATTAAGCTCTCAAAGAAATGGAATGAGAGTGATAAAAGATCTAACAATAAGCTGCTAGAGAATATTTACAAAAGAAATGAAAAAAATAAATATTTGAATACTTTTCTCTTGAGTCTTGAAGGGTTCTTGAAGTGTTATACCAATGAACAAGTTTGTGGACGTTTACGATCGTTAGGGATGAAATCTAGCCATTGGAAGCATTAATTTCAGGCTTAAAAACTATCCCTGCACATCATGACCTAACAAGATTTCTTGGGACAAGGCTGAAATATAATCGTTATATAACCATTGGCAAGCGATGTCTCGAGACAATATGCAATTGTATCTAGACATACCATACAATGTCTCAAGACAAGTAGATCTTGAAGCAGAGTTTTGTTTTGAACTTTTCATTTCTCATGACACGTAATCGTATGTCTCAATGGCTTGCATGCCAAAATCCCTTTAAAACATTTTAAACATCGTAGAATATTTTTGTATTAACCCCAAAAATTTAGATAAATTAAAAAAAACATTTTAAACATATTCTTTTTTTAATATTTTGCAAGTCTTTGAAAATATTTGATTAAATATATATATATATTTATATATGATCTAGATGAAGTCATACGACAATGTTTCACTTATAACTTTAAAACTAGAATTCAAACTAATGAAAATGAACATTGCAGGAAAAGACACAAAGGGATGGTCCACTCTGGTTTGGGCTTCTTCAATTTGCTAACAAGAAGGGCAAGGCTTGCTTATGTTTCAATGGGCTATTGGTGGGTTAGGAATATCATCATTCTTAATCGACATATTAATCAATTAAAATTTATTAAAGATGATATTTGGAGTTCTCTTTCATCTCTTTTTACTTGATGTTCTTCAGTTTGATTCTCTGTCTTCAACTAGTGATTGTGGAAGTGATTAGGTTTGAGTGTATTGGGGAAGTCTGTTAATTTTGGGTTTAATTTATCTCGGTTATAAAATAATGGTTAGGTGTGTTTTTTTTTTATTTCGCAAGTAGTTTCAAAAATTATCACGTGTTTTTTGGGATAAATTTTAAAATTATACATGAACTTTGATTTAATGTGTAATTGTATACACAAACTTTAATTTGATGCAATTATACACATGAAACTCTAATTGCAACTCAAATGTATACTTGAAACCATAATTTTGATTTAACTATACAAATTTAAAGAAATGAATACATTAATTTATTTTTATATTGGATAAATATAATTATTTATGTATGCAATACGATTTTCTATCATATCAATATTCATGCAAAAATATTAAAATAAATTTCTCTTTAAATTGGATTTGTGATTACGAAACCGGCCATTACATATAACCAACAAAGAAGCTATGATGAATACATTGAAATTTGTTATGGAAATTATGTAAAGTTTATAATTTTTTTATATTTTCAAAATTGTGACTATTTTTACATTTTTTCATTTTAAATATATTTGATAATTTTTTAATTATTTTGATAGATTAACACGGTTATCGCCAGTCATCATTGATAAAGGGTTGATCAAAATGGTCAATGTGTCACATGACCGATCAACTTACCGTGTCATTGGTCAACGTATCATATCAATGGTCAATTTGTCATGTCATTGATGATGTAGCACATTTTGATTAACTAATTTTTTTTAATTACGCTAGCTTTTAGATACCAAAACAAGTAACAGTATAAAATTCAAGTACTAATTAAAATGGAAAAAAAAATAGGTACAATTATGAACATAACCTAATATTATTTTAACTCGCTAAAGTGATACAATAGGATTGATAACAAAGCAAAATGTGTCACATATCACTCTTTTATTGGAAAATTTGTCACGTTCACAAAAATTTTAACGTCATTAAGGTCTATATCGAAATGGTTAATGTGCCATAAAGCACGTATTGGACACGTTTTAAAATTGTAGGTACCATATTAAAACAAACCACAAAGTATAGGGACCTTTCTTGCCATTATCTTGGATATCTAATCATATATTTAATATAACAATACACAAAAGCACATAATGATAACAAGTGGTGATCTCTCTTTTCTTGTATGTAATTTTAAGCCTTTTTTTTTTGTATTTAATTGTTCATTATTAATTAAATTTGAGTTTTCAAACTTTTCATTATTTATTAGTTGTATTTATATGTTAATTATAAATTTCAAAAAATCATTTTATTTTTTAGAGAAATAAAAGTGTCCTAAATTTCACATTGATGAAGAATACTCTCACAACTCACACTTATATTATAAATAAGTATCAATTTACTCAATATTTTTATAATCTCTTTAGAATTTCTTCATTTGAACAAATTCACGAGAGAAGGCTTATAGTTTAAAGTTATATATTTATATATATATATATATATATATATATGATATATATATTATGTGAAAGAGAAAACAATAATATTCAAAGAAATGAGTATTATTTTAGAGATTAAGGGAGTGATGTCGTGACACCCATCTTCATGGTTGCGATGTTAAGTCACCAATGTTGCAACCTCGAGTTCAGACACCAAAGTGAGGAAACTAGGTCGCTTGAGTGCAAGTCGCGACACCAGAAGATCATGGTCGCGACATTGAAGCTCCCAAACAACCCCTGAAGTCAACTGATGAGGGTATCGTGACACCGAAGCCTGACGGGTGAAAAAATACAGGGGAAATTTTGTGGCCAAACAAGCTTAAGTCGCTTTTCATTTAAGGGTATAATTGTCAATTAACCCAAAAGAGGATAAAAGTTACATAGGGTGCGACCTAGGAGCTCAGAAAGGGCAACGGAGGCCCAAAGGAGGCTTTATGAACTCCTTGTATGGAGGAAACTTCGAAGTGAGTTGATGAATAAGTGGAAAAGACTTTAGAGACCAATGTTTTGGATGCTAATGGAACTGATAAAAGACTTTGGTGGGGCCTACAGGCTCTTTAGAGGAGGATTAATGGCTTTCGAGGTATCTAAGAGAGATAGGCATAGGAAGTGCGAGAGAGACATAATAAATTGATAAATAATACATAATAATAGACATAATGAACTTGAATAATTCATATGTCAACATGGTGGAACAACTCTTTGTCCATTGTGATTTTGTGCGGGCTATCTAGTTTGGAAGTTATCTCTTTGATTGAATCCAACATGTCTTGTTGAACTCAATTAGGGAATGGATTTTTCAATGAGAATGATATGGAGTACAAGGAAGCAATAGAGTTTTCCTCAATTTTCATCTGCATTCTATGTGGAACATGGAAGGCAAGGAATATGGTGGTATTTTTTCTGAAGGAATGTTCAAACTCAATTTGTATGTTAGAACAAATCAAGCGGATGCTACACTATATTCACAGAGCCATTGATACACCACCAAATGTAACTGTACAGACCCATTTCACAAATTTCAAACAACAAGAAATAAAAAATAAAAATAAAGGACCCAAAAAAATAGGCCCAAGGCCCAAAATTAAAATTTTTTTCGGACATGCTAGGGTTTCAAAACCCTAGCCACCCGCCTCCGACTCTTCACACGCTTGACGCGCCCATTACAGCGCCCATGGTAACGTCATTAAGGTCTATACCGAAATGGCTAATGTGCCATAAAACACGTATTGGACACATTTAAAATTGTAGTACCATATTAAAACAAACCACAAAGTAGGGACCTTTCTTGCCATTATCTTGGATATCTAATCATATATTTAATATAACAATATACAAAAGCACATAATGATAACAAGTGGTGATCTCTTTTTTCTTGTATGTAATTTTTAAGCCTTTTTTTTGTATTTAATTGTTCATTATTAATTAAATTTGAGTGTAGAGGCTCAAATTGCAGGGCCCATTTACAACATTTACAACAATAAAAAAATAATAAACCTAAAATCCTCAGCCCTTTTACACCCGGTGTTTAATAGGCCCAAAACCCAAAATTAGGGTTCGGGAACCTAATCTCCTCTATCCTCCCTAGCCTCGCCTCTTTTGACCGACCCTTCACCCGCCTTCCGACGCCTGCTCGACGCCACCACCACCGCCCATGCCACTGGCCACCACTCCCCACTCCTCCACTTGCTCTGCAAGACAAAAAGAAAGACAACCAATAATTTCACGAGTAGGCTATAAAGCCATGAATCAATTTCTTTGTAAAAGGAGGTTTTTTTTTTTACTTTGGAAAAAATACAAGATTCAAGACGATTTTTTCATCTTTTCCTTCTTTTTATCAACATACAATAAAAAAAGAAATTTGAACAAATCAAAAACATTCAAGCAAAAAAGCAAGAAGCGATAAAATATCGTGAACATCAAAAGAAAAACGAATCGAAAGGTGTTAAGATCTTCTTTTCTTTTTATTATTCTATTCTTGTTCTTGAATCCATTAATCACGATATATTCACATTTTTTTACTAAAAAGATGAAGACATAAAAAAATAAAATCGAATTTACCTTTTTTCGAACTTCCTACCATGCAATGGTGTAAGACCTTACAACGGCCGACTGCAATGGCCAACCGGAGAACCAGCCCCTTACCCTGCAGAGAAAAAAGAGAAGAAAAGCTTTTTAAAAAAGACAAATGAATTTTTAGGGGTTTTAGGGCTTTATATAGCCCATAAAACGACGTCGTTTTGGGTCGCCTTTAACCCCAAAACGACGTCGTTTTGAACGACCCGACCGATCCGATCCGACCCGCTTAGGATCCGTGTTTTTGCAAAAGGGCGATTTAGCATTCGACCCTTCCGCTTTTTCGACATTTGCAATCAAGTTTTTTATTTTTAAAATTTATCCCACAATTTATCTCGGTTCCGCAATTTGGTCCCTAATCTTTGCTGCTTTTGATGAAGGGTTTATTGCCATTTTAGTCCCCAGTCCTTTCAGCATATAAATGGATCCCTAGTCTTTCTTTTATTTTAAATTTGCCCCAAAATTATGCTTTTTAATACAATTTAGTCCTTTTCTATTGTTTCTTCGTTATTATTATTATTATTATTATTATTATTATTATTATTATCTTTTATTTACTATTATCATTATTTTATTTTTAAAATATTATTATTTATTTTACAATTATCTATTATTATTATTATTTAGTATAATTAATCAACAATTTAGTCCTTTTCTATTGTTTCTTTATTATTATTATTATTATTATTATTATTATTATTATTATTATTATTATTATTATTTTTACTATTATCATTATTTACTATTATTAATACTATTATTATATTATTATTTATTTTACTATTATCTATTATTATTATACTATTTATTTAGTATTATTAATCAACATTATTTTGTCACTATCATTTCTTTATCATTATCTTTATTATTGTTGATACTAATATTATTATTATATATTATACTTATATTTATTTTCGCATTTTAATACTATTATTATTTAGTTACTTTTCATTTATTCGCTTATTTTTATACTATCTCGTATGCATTTCTATTTTCACTCACATTATTGTATTTTGTGTATTTACCGTTATCTACTTACACTTATGTAGTAATACTATTTTTTTCATCATCATTTTTCTTTCTTTTGCTATTATCTTCGTATGTGACTATTATTACTATTATTATCGTTATTCGATATCATTGTCATTAGTTTAATACTACATCGTTAAACAAAACCATCATATTTCTTTTAAAAGATTTTCAATAAAAGAAATGTTTCAGTTTCGTTTAGAAATTGGGAATAGTGCCCTAACGTCTTTGGGTTGCTATTTTCCATTTGACTAAGGAACTTAACATCCTTTTTAACAAACTTTGTAAATCACGAGATAACTTTGATTACGTGAGATTAAAACATCGTGTCCTAACGTCTTGGATGTGATGTTTATATCTTTTCGAGTAAAGAAGTCTCAAATTTTGACTCGTCTTTTCTTTAAATTAACACTATACAAAGTGTATTTTAAAAATTGCTACACTTCATTTAAAAGGTTTTAAAATAAAGGCAATGTTTCATATTTAGGAATTCGGGAATAGTGCCCTAACGTCTTTGGATTACGATTTTCCGCTTGACTAAAACACTAAACATCCTTTTAATAAACTTCAAGAACTCGTGAGATAACTTTGATTACGAAGGCTTGGAATATCGTGTCCTAACGTCTTTGGATGTGATGTTTGTATCCTCTCAAAACAAAGATATCTCAAAAATCCTAATACCTTTTAAAAGACCCGTATTTTAAAATCTTTTCAAACTTCCGACATTAAGACATTAATTAATCATTTTGGTACCAATTTTGGGCGACGAGGTGCTAACCTTCCTCGTATGTGAATCGACTCCCGAACCCTATTTTTAAAACTTCGCAGACCAAAAACACGATTTTAGTAAAACAAAATGTTTTATTAAAATAAAGGTGATCCGATCACACCAAATAAAGGTCGGTGGCGACTCCCGTTCTTTTTTCATTTTTAAAACCCAAAGTCGAACCCCTTTTGTCGTCTTCCAAAAAATGGTTACGACAGCTTGGCGACTCCATGGGGACACTTCAAGAGAGTCAAGCCATAAATTGATTATTTTCGCTTTTTGTCGGAAGTTTGAAAGTTTGATTTGAAAATTACCATATTTGTATTGCATGTTGTTTTAATTATGGCATTGCATTGCATGACCGTTGTGGTCACACCTTTAGGTGAGAGTGAGAAACTACTCTTTCGTGAGGTTTTCACCTCCGTGCAGGATAGTGGATCGCTTTCGGGATACATCCGTACCTATGTCTTCGTGAGATTTTCATCTCCGTGCAGCCATAGGGAAATGTATTCCCCAATTGAACTCGATCTATATGAGCCTATAATGGGTGAAGATCGAGGAATCACTGGTTCAGTACCCTCCTTAGAACCAAACTACAGGTAGTAAACCCTAGAAGCCCACCTTAGGTAAAACTATGTTAAACCCCTAGTGGTCGCCTCATAAGGTACTCTATTTTGTTTACTTCTCCTGTGCTAACGTGTTTTGTTTTGTTTGTGATTGCATTGCATTGCATCACACCGCATCATCTTAGAAAGAATGTGTTGATTCATATTCGATTGCTAAATAGAAGAGTTTATCATAAGGAAATGTGTTACTTGATAAAGTGGATTATAATACGGTCGTTCGAACATAGTCCAGGTAAATGACGAGAGAGGACTGATAACCCACAGAAGAATACAAGACTTTGCTTGAGGATTCAAGCCGACAAGGATTATTGAAGAGCCATCGTATCTCCATTTTCTAAAAGAAGCTTATAAACATCGTGGAGGATAAGCGAGTGAAGAGGCACGGCCTGGACCGAGGAACAAAGAGCTGGAGGAGATATCTATTGGGAAGTTCACGGGACACGACCATAACATCCGGATACTGAAGAAGAGGATTTCACCGGACTATGAGGACAAAGCCGCATATGCAATCCGCTTTATGTAAAGAAATGTATTTTCTAGAAAGTTCTTCTAATGAAATTGAATTCATAATCAACGCCTCTCTTTCTTTATGCATGCATTTGCATTGCATTTCATGCATTTGCCTTGCATCATATCACATGCATTAAGATTTGTAGAAAGACCCTAATTAGGTAAAGTTATTTCAAGAACCTAGAAGACATGGATCAAAGAATGGAAAGACTAGAACAAATGCAAAAGGAAATACAAGAATGTATGCAAGAACGATTAATCAAGATACAACAAGATATGATAGAACGGATGCAAGAGTCCCAAAGCAACATGATAAGCCAAGTTACCGGCGCAACTATTGGCCAATGAACGAGGAAAGGGCGCCGCTAGCTCGAGGAATAATGACGACCTCAACACCCTCCGGATTTACCCGCCAAATACCCAAGCACCACCGAAATATGTCCCCAAAGGACGCCTTTTGTTATCGTGCCACAGTGCGAGTTGAGACCGCAATGCCGGCAAGACTTTCCGATCGGTTCAGCACTAATCCGGAGAAGGTCCGCTAATCCTATAGTCCCGATCTTGATGAAATAGCTGAAATGGATAAGGCAAAAGCAAACCTTCCTGCACAACTCGAGGATCGTTGCAGATGGTTAGAAGAAAAGTTTAAGGAAATAGAAACTGCTGACCATCGCTACGGGGTAGACGCTAAAGACTTGAGCCTAGTCCCAGACCTCGTACTTCCGCCAAAGTTCAAGACCCCAGATTTTGAAAAATACAATGGGACCAGTTGCCCCGAAGCGCACATCACAATGTTCTGTCGACGGATGGCGGGATATGTTAACAACGATCAACTACTTATTCATTGTTTTCGGATAGTTTAGCGGGTCATGCGCCAAATGGTACAATCACCACCGTACTCGAGATCAAGTCGTGGAGGGACCTAGCACAGCCTTCCGAAACAATACGCACACGTAGCGATATAGCTCCCGATCGAATCACGCCCAAAATATGGAGAAAAGCCAAACGAAAGTTTCAGCAATATGCCCAAAGGTGGAGGAAGTAGCCACACAGTTCAACCACCCCTTTTAGAAAAGAGACAACCATGCTCTTCATCAATACGTTGAAAGCTCCTTTCATTAATCACATGCTTGGAAGTGCCACTAAAAGTTTTTCCGACATTGTAATGGCGGGAGATGATCGAACATGCAATCGAGATGCGACAAGATTGAAGTAGGGAAACCAAGAGAAGGCCTACTCCTAGAAGAAAGGATGACGAGGTGAATAATACAAACATGAGGACCCAAATCACCCTCGAGTATCAAGGTTCATCAAGGAAAGAATCTTGCACAAGGAAAATGTTGAAAAACTCCAATTTACGCCAATCCCTATGACATATAAGGAGTTGTATCAAAGTTTATTTGATGCACACGTTGTGTCTCCCAATATCCAAAACCGATGCAACCTCCATACCCAAAATGGTATGACCCAAACACTCGAGGTGAGTACCACGGGGATCACGGGCCATTCGATAGAAAATTGCCTTACTTTCAAGAAATTGGTGGAAAATCTCATCAACATGGGTATTGTGAAGTTCGATGACGGAGCAGTGGTAATTGAAACTAGGGGCAGGAGAGTTGCGTTTCCTTAAAGGAGTCATTAGAAACCTAGATCAGAACGCCAATGGTGTACCCGAAGAGAACCGAGGAATAAAAGTTTTCCGAACATCTGCCTTTATGTACTTGGGAGTGTTTTGAACAATGAGACTGTGGAAGAAACATGTATTTTAAAGCTAATCTAGAGTAATGTGTAAAACACACTTGTTGCTTCAAGCCCGAAGCAATAAGATTTCTTTTGAGAAGTAGGCTTGTGTCCGAATTTTATTTCAATAAAATGCATCTTTCTAAGTAAATATTTTCATTCTTTACATTTCATCTTCGAATATTTTTCACTCATGACCATATCATACTAATAATCATCCTTAGGATCATTTATTCTTTGGATTTTACGCCCACAATGGGCCCCAGATATCAATGACATGAGCGACGCTTGCGACTCCCTTTTAGTGAGATATGTATCTAGAGGGATCTAAGGGCTTTGAAGATGACAAAGATTGCGACTTACTTCCCCAATGGTAAATCCTACCTTGTGAAGTGTCAATGACGCTATGAACTAACGAAGGAGATGAAGATGGAAGCGTAGCTCCTTGTAGGAATAAGGCAAGGCATCGTTGAGCTATTTTTAGAAATTCAAGAGGTTTTCGCACGATCATATCGAGACACGCCCAAACTACTAAAACATGGGTATGCTGTTAAAAGTTGGGGTTTAAAGAACCCATGTTGTGCAACAGCCTAGCTAATCAAGAGGCTCGGGTTATTGGTTCACCAATGAAGGGAAATTGCATTTGTTATGCCATAAGTCGAGGAAGACTGTGCCTTCTCCATTCTCTATAGAAGCATGGATGTTAATAAGCCGCCTCTCAAAAGCTTTTACCCATGTTGGTTACCTTGCCAAGAGGGTAAAGGTCACTTCACATGTCAAAATTACAAAGTCAACAGCTTGTCAACTTTAACTTCAAATTCAAAAATAAAAAAAAAAAAAAAAGGAAAAAAAGAAGAAGTGTGTGTGGCAATGCCGAAAGAAACATGATGGCACAAATTTACACTGCTCAAAGATCGGACGCCATACCATGCAAAGAAAGGCGGCCTAACCCATTCAAAATTTTGAAAAACAACTGAGACTTGTAAAGGTTGGCATAGAAAGTTACCATTTACCTTCTAGGTTTCTTGAACATTGGCCGTGGCTTTCACCGGCATCCTTTCCATTGAAAATTGTTGGATAAGATTCCTTTTCCCAAGCTTGGATTGAATTAGATGAAGCGAATGCCTCCAAGAAGCTTGATTGAAAGTATTCATGGTCAAATGTACTAAAAATGGATGATACGGGCTTGACAAAAAGGTTCGCTCAAGAGAATTTCGGAGAGGGACCTAGCATTAAGAGAGATTCTTCTTATCCAAAAGAACTCCAAAGGAAAGTAAATGCCTTATACAAAGAATAAGGCTTGTTCTCGGAAACATGGATACTAACCAAGGTGGATGACAAGAACCTACCCAATCCGGTGAGTTCAGATTCAATAAAAAGTTTTCCAAAAAAAAAAAAATACAAAAAAAGAACACAAAAAACATGAAAAGGAAAAAGAAAAGAAAAGAGGAGAGGCCAAGGCGAAAACCATGAGGGCGCTTTGAGACCAAAGGGTATTTGAGTTGAAAACCCAAAAGGGCTCAAAATTTTGATCGAAAGTAGGGCATACATGAGTCTTGCTACGCTCGAATAAGTATGTTACGTCTTGGGGCATCGACAAAGTACTCTGGATCCCCTAAACACGTATTAAGCTCAAAATGGTCCTCAAGAAATTGGAACGGAGAAGCTCAAGTCGCGATATCCGGGGCACTTAGTTTCCATTTTACCCATTTTTGTTACTTGTGATTATTTTATTCCTTTCAAAAAACCGATAAATTTTCTTCTTAATTACCTTTGCTAGCATTGATTAATTTGTTTGTTTGAGCTATGCTCCCAATCAATTTCCTTTTGTCCATTGTTACAATCTTTTTCAAGCATTTTACATTGAAATAATGATTAATGGACTAATAATACTTTCATAAAAGGAGTTTTGCATATTACTTTGAAGCTTCTAATAATACAAGGACTCAAAGCAGATCGTTGTTTAGAACTAACTCACCAAGGTTTGGAAATATTGGAGAAAGATGATTATCTCTTTGGACCTTTTATTTTTCACCGGTGATATGACCTTGACAGATAACGAGCAATGTCAACCCAAAGAAGACAAAGAGATCATTCTCGAAAAAGAAAAATGATACTCTGCATTCATGCACGATCGAGCCCACACATCCGGTCATTACACCAATGAATGGTGTAACAGATCAAATTGATCCTATACCTTGAGTTACAAGCAGGATAGGTAGAAGAAGCCAAATGTTATTCTCCTAAAGTTGCGGGAGAGATACAAACTTTATGTCCCGGGAGGTACAAAGTGGAAGAGACCTCGAAATTACAATGAGGCAAACTTGTTGAGCATAATATGATCAATTTTTTGGGTTTTCTATCAAAGGTACCAGGTGATGATAGCATATCGGTGATAGAACATTAATGGACTACGAGCAATGATGACCCCAAGCATTTAAAAGGGATCATTTCATTTTGCATTCATACATCATTTCAAAGCACGTTTAGTTAGGAGCATTCACTCATTGCATCCTAATCATCATAAAAAGACCATTCTCATGACATTCTGCATTTATGCAAAAGTCATCCATTGTCATTTAGCTAGGAGCATTCGATTCATTCTGATCATTGCATCCTAATCATTGTCAAAAGATCATTCTCATGACATTCTGCGTTCATGCAAGTGTCGTCCATAACACATGCAGTTAGGAGACTTTGAGTCGTTTCGATCATAACATCCTCATCATTTGCATAAGCATAAGCACACAAAATTAATTCTACAAGACAGGTTCCTCAAAGAACGGTGTAGCGATATTGAAGTTCAGATTTTGTTCCCTCAAGATGGTAGTGGGGCAGACTGAAGATTGAAGTCTTCCTGAAGATAGTAAGGAAGCAAATTGGAAAGTTCAGATTTTGTTCCCTCAAGATGGTAATGGGGCAGACTGAAGATTGAAGTCTTCCTGAAGATAGTAAGGAAGCAAATTGGAAAGTTCAATTTTATTCCCTCAAGATGTTAGTGGAGCGGTTGAAGATTGAAGTCTTCCTCCTATAGTTAAAGCACATTGGAAAGTTCCTTTCGTTCCTCAAGATGTTAGTGGGGCATGAAGATTGAAGTCTTCCGAAGATTGAAGAAGCAAATAAAAGTTCTCAAATCTCTTCTCCAATGAGGATAAGTCCTTAAAGTTCTTATTTCCTCTCCTGGATTATTTCCTCGAAGTGGGAGTAGGTTGAGATTACAAATCCGCCTCCCCGAGTTAACAATGAGGATCAATCATTATTCCTTTAAAGTTTCAGAGAGAGATGGAGATTACAAATCTCTTCTCCCTCTAATTCTCCTTTCCTCGACGCTCCAAAACAATGGAGTAGGTTGAGATTGTAAATCCTACGAATCTCCTCCTGAATTCTTAACAATGAGATTACATCATTATTCCTTTAAAGTGTCAAGAAGAGAAGATGGAGATTACAAATCTCTTCTCCCCAATTCTTGTTTCCTCGAAGTTCCGTGGAGTAGGTTGAGATTACAAATCCGTCTCCACGAGTTAACAATGAGGATAAGTCCTTAATTCCTTGAAGTTTCAAGAGAGAAGATGGAGACTACGAATCTCTTCTCCTCAATTCTTATTTCCTCGAAGTTCCCATGGAGTAAGAAGTAAATCAAAGAAATCACCGGTGATCCCCGAGTTTGCTGGGATCAGATTGAAGAAAGCATATTTGACCTTCCTGAAGTTGCAGGAAGCGGATCGAAGATATCAGTCTGGTGATCCTTGAGTTTGCAAGGATCAGATTGAAGAAAGCGATTTGACATTCCCGAAGTTGCGAGGAGCAGGTCGAAGATAACAAGATCCTTGAGTTTGCAAGGATCAGTTGAAGAGCGGACCTTCCCGGTTGCGAGCAGATCGAAGATATCACCGAATCCTTGAGTTTGTAAGGATCGATTGAAGATAGCGCTTAGACATTCCTAAATTTGCAAGTCCGGATCAAAATAAACAAGTCACATCCCATTGAAGTCGGAAAGAGTAGATTGAAGCCACATATCGATGGAGTGGATCGAGCAACAAGGCGGTGGGGCGAAGAACGCTACTGAAGAAAAGTCGCCAAAGAAGTTAAGGCCCACCGAGACAAAAATGGGTCTTTTTATGTCTTTGCTCTATTCCGTTACGACAATGAGCAAAGAGGGCAATTATCAGAGGCCCAAATTCACCACCCAAACAACAAGAAAATAAAAAAAATAATAAACCTAAAATTACCCTTTACAAATAGGCCCAATAGGCTAAAATTAAAATTTTTTCGGACATGCTAGGGTTTCTCTAACCTAGCCACCGCCTCCGACTCTTCACCGCTTTTCCGCCTGCTCGACGCCGACCTCGACCACCCATGCCACTGGCCACCAACTCCTCCACTTGCTCCACTTGCAAGACAAAAAAGAAAAGACAACCAATAATTTCAGTAGATTAGGCTATAAAAGCATGAATCAATTTCTTTGTGAAAGGGGAGCCTTTGCGATTAAAAAAAACAAGATTCAAGGCGATTTTTTTTTTCTTTTCCTTCTTTTTCTTTCAACATACAAAAAAAAAGAAATTTGGAACAAAAGAAAAACATTCAAGCAAAAAAGCAAGAAGCAAGAAAATATCGAAAGAAAAGAAAAATAATCGAAAGGTGTTAAGATTTTTTTCTTTTTATTATTCTATTCTTGTTCTTGAATCCATTAATCACGATATATTCACATATATTTTAAAAAATATAAAAGCTGAGAAAAAATATATAAATTTACCTTTTTTGAACTTAAGCCACCATGGCGATGGTACGGCGATTCAAGACGCGGCCATGAATCCACGGATCTGCGGGCCCCCCCCTCGCAGAGAAAAAATGAGAAGAAAAGCTTTTTTTAAATGACAACAAATGAATTTTTGGGGTTTTAGGGCTTTATAGTTACAAAAGCACGCCGTTTTGGGTCGCCTTTAACCCCAAAACGACGTCGTTTTGAACGACCCGACCCGATCCGATCCGACCCGCTTAGGATCGCGTGTTTTTGCAAAAGGCGATTTGCGATTCGACCCTTCCGCTTTTCGACATTTGCAATCAAGTTTTTATTTTTAAATTTATCCCACAATTTATCTCGATTAATTTGGTCCTCGATCTTTATGGTGCTTTTGATGAAGGGTTTATTGCCATTTTAGTCCCCCATCCTTTCGGCATATAAATGGATCCCTAGTCTTTCTTTTATTTTAATTTACCCAGAAATTATGCTTTTAACTCAATTTAGTCCTTTTCTATAGTTATTTATTTTATTATTATTATTATTATTATTATTATTATTTTATTATTATCATTATTATATTATTATATATTATACAATTATTATTATTATTATTATTTATTATTATTAATTTTACAATTAGTCTATTATTATTATTATTTAGTATAATTAATCAACAATTTAGTCCTTTTCTATTATTTCTTTGTTATTATTATTATTATTATTATTATTATTATTATTATTATTTGATTGTATATAATATTATTATTACTATATTATTTACTATTATCATTATTTTATTATTAATACTATTATTATATTTATTATTTATTTTATTATTAATTTACTATTATTACTTGCTTATTCATTATTACATGTAACATTATTTTATTTCACTATCATTTTTTATCATTATTTATTATACATAAATACTATTATTATCATTATTTAGTATTTATCATTTATTTTATTATTATCTTTATTATTATTTTTTACCATACTATTTCATTTATTATTTTATTCTTATACTATATTATATTATACATTTGCTTATTCTTTTGCATATATATTACATTATTTATTAAAGACTATTACTATTTTATTTACAATATTATTTATACATTATATATTATTATTAGTATTATTTATATTTTCATTATCATTGTCATCATCTTTATTCTCTATCGTTCTTGCCATGTTACTATTATTCTTGTATTATTATTATTGATCATTATTATTATCATATTATTATTTATTACCATATTATCGTTATTATTATTATTACGTTATTTTCATTATTTTCACCATTTTTTCTTTCTTAGTTTGCTATTACTATCATCCATTATTAAATTGTACATTTTTTTTTCTTTCTAAATTACTATCATATTTCTTTTCAATTATTATTGTCATTGTTATTTAGTAGTAAGTAATATTTACCGTGTTTACAATGTTTTCTTAGCCTTGTGTTATTTATTAATACACTTTAAAATTATCATATTTCCTTTAATTTTTAAAAAGAATATTTTCAGAGATTAGTGAATAGTGCCCTAACGTCTTTGGGTTGCTATTCTTTGTTTCACTAAATAATCAAACATCCTTCTTGACAATTTCATGAAATATGAGATAACCTTAACTACGAGAGATTAAAACATCGTGTCCTAACGTCTTGGATGTGATGTTTTGATCTTTTCGAGTAAAGAAATCTCGATTTTCTTGGCTCGATACCTATATTTATTTTTAGCTCAAACACTAAAATCAAAGTGCATTTACAAAACCACCTTATTCCATTTAAAAGTTTTCAAATAAAGGCAATGTTCGTGTTTAGAAATTTGGGGAATAGTGCCCTAACGTCTTTGGGATACGATTTTCCGTTTGACTAAAACACTAAACATCCTTTTAATAAATTTCAAGAACTCCGAGATAACTTTGATTACGAAGGCTTCAATATCGTATCCTAACGTCTTTGGATGTGATGTTTGTATCCTCTCGAAACAAAGAAATCTCAAATGTCCTAATACATTTTTAAGACCCGTATTTTAAAACCCTTTCAAACTTCCGACATTAAGACACTAATTAATCATTTTGGTACCAATTTTGGGCGACGAGGTGCTAACCCTTCCTCGTATGTAACCGACTCTCGAACCCGATTTTTAAAACTTCAGAGACCGAAACACGATTTTAGTAAAACAAAATGTTTTATTAAAATAAAGGTGATCCGATCACACCAATTAAAGGTCGGTGGTGACTCCCATTTTTTATTTTTTTAAAACCCAACGTCGAACCCCCTTTTGTCGTTTTCCAAAAAATGGTTACGACATTGAGTTTTCAAACTTTTCATTATTTATTAGTTGTATTTATATGTTAATTATAAATTTCAAAAATCATTTTATGTTTTAGAGAAATAAAAGTGTCCTAAATTTCACATTGATGAAGAATACTCTCACAACTCACACTTACATTATAAATAAGTATCAATTTACTCAATATTTTTATAATCTCTTTAGAATTTCTTCATTTGAAGAAATTCACGAGAAGGCTTATATTTTAAAGTTATATATATATATATATATATATGTGAAAGAGAAAACAATAATGTTCAAAGAAATGAGTATTATTTTAGAGATTAAGGAGTGATGTCGTGACACCCATCTTCATGGTTGCGATGTTAAGTCACCAATGTTGCAACCTCAATTTCGACACCAAAGTGAGGAAACTAGGTCGCTTGAGTGCCAAGTCGCTGACAATGAAGATCATGGTCGAGACATTGAAGCTCCCAAACAACCCTCAAAGTCAATGATGAGTTATTTCTTTGTTATTATTATTATTATTATTGTTATAATTACTATTATTATTATTATTATTATTATTATTATTATTATTATTATTATTTTTATTTGATTGTATTTAATATTTTGATACTATATTGCATTTACTATTATTCATATTAATATTACGATTATTATTATTATATTTATTATTTTATTCAATTATTAATTTACTTTATTTTATCTTGCTTACTCATTTATATACATGTATACATATATTATTATTTCCATTGTCATTGTTGGCATTATATTATTATACATAAATACTATTATTATCATTATTTAGTATTTGTATCATTATATTATTATTATTATCTTTATTATTGTTTTGTTACCATATTATTGTCATCGTTATTATTTTTATTTTTACTATTATATTATATTATATTATATTTGCTTATTCTTTTGCATATATATTACATTATTTATTAAAGACTATTACTATTTTATTTACAATATTATTTATACATTATATATATTATTATTAGTATTATTTATATTTTCATTATCATTGTTCTAATATCATCTTTATTCTCTATCGTTCTTGCCATGTTACTATTATTATTGTATTATTATTATTGTATCATTATTTACCGTTATCATTTTATTATTATTTATTACCATATTATCGTTATTATTATTATTACTCGTTATTTTCATTATTTTCACCATTTTTTCTTTCTTTTGTTTGCTATTACTATCATCCATTATTATAATTGTATGTGTTATCGTTCTATTTTTTTTTCTTTCTACTATTATTACTATTATTAATATTATTAGTTCATCTATTATTATTATTGTCATTGTTATCGTTAGTAGTAGTAGTATTTTATATTTACCGTGTTTACGTCCACATCTGCTTTTCTTAGCCTTGTGTTATATTATTAATACACTTTAAAATTATCATATTTCCTTTAATTTTTAAAAAGAATAAGGCAATGTTTCGTATTTAGAGATTAGTGGAATAGTGCCCTAACGTCTTTGGGTTGCGATTCTTTGTTTCACTAAATAATCAAACATCCTTCTACCCTATTTCATGAAATATGAGACGACCTTAACTTCGAGAGATTAAAACATCGTGTCCTAACGTCTTGGATGTGATGTTTTGATCTTTTCGAGTAAAGAAATCTCGATTTTCTTGGCGAATACCTATATTTATTTTAGCTCAAACACTAAAATCAAAGTGCATTTACAAAACCACCTTATTCCGTCCAAAAGTTTTCAAATCGGGCAATGTTTGTGTGTTTAGAAATTTGGGGAATAGTGCCCTAACGCTACCGGGATACGATTTTCCGCTTGACTAAAACACTAAACATCCTTTTAATAAATTTCAAGAACTCAGAGATAACTTTGATTACGAAGGCTTGAATATCGTATCCTAACGTCTTTGGATGTGATGTTTGTATCCTCTCAAACAAAGAAATCTCAAATGTCCTAATACATTTTTAAGACCCGTATTTTAAAACCCTTTCAAACTTCCGACATTAAGACACTAATTAATCATTTTGGTACCAATTTTGGGCGTATCGAGGGTGCTAACCCTTCCTCGTGCGTAACCGACTCCCGAACCCGATTTTTTAAAACTTCGTAGACCAGAAACACTGTTTTAGTAAAACAAAACGTTTTATTAAAATAAAGGTGATCCGATCACACCAATTAAAGGTCGGTGGCGACTCCCCTTTTTTTATTTTTAAAACCCAACGTCGAACCCCTTTTTGTCGTTTTCCAAAAAATGGTTACGACAGTAACCTCAAGTTGGAATGAAGAAAGAACAAGGAAGTTGAAGCTTACATCTCAATCTAGAGGAAGTGGAGCTAGTAATTGGAAAGTGGTGGGTAGGGGGGATAACAACTTTGGAGCATAGATTCAAGGAGGAACTCGATAATTGTTCGTAATCTTAAAATGCAATTGAAGCTTCAGAGTGGGATTACAATTTTAAGATTGATATTGGTATTCTTGAAGGAGAGAGATATTTGGAGCAAGACTTCTTAATAGAGCTAAAAAATGGACCAATATATATTCTAAACAACAAGAGCAAGGTTGATGGAAAGTTTGCACTAGCATATAAAGATATATACCATACTTTTGACAAGCACAGTTTAAGTACAATTAGAAGTCAAGCCATGAGTAAAGATAGGATTCTTGCCTTCAAATGTGTCAACAAAGGCAATTAATCCAGAGACAATTTTAAAGGAATCGAAAAAGAAGGGATTAGTTTTCTTACCCAAAAGAAGTTGTGGACGTTGATGTTCATTAGAAAGCCTTTTGGGTTTTTTTTTTTTTTTTTTGCACTGTTTGGACTCATCGAGCTTGGATTGGATTAAGGAAACTGATTTCTCTATTTTGAAGAAATTGGATGATTAAACTTGGAATTATATCCTAAAAATTCAAGACTTATCCTGAATTTATTGAAGATATTCTTAAAGCTGATTATCTTGTTGTTTTAATGAGAAGAAGGGTTGTAATTGATCTAGTAAGTCAACTAATCTCAATTCCTTACATATTGAGGAGACTTGTGTAGATGATGTAATGAATTGAGAGAACTTATTCTTGTTCATTGAAGAACGTTTTCTATGAGCGCATTAAGTGTAAAATCATGTGTGCTACTTGTTTTTTTTGTCTTACTTAGAGGAGAGTGATATAGTTATTAAGTACAAAAACAAAATTATAATCTAGCAAGTGTTAGAGCTGATAATCATTTATTGTATGAGGTATTAAGATAATAAATTATTTTTCTAGACAATACCTTGCACAAAAAAAAAAAAAAAAAAAAACTATGTAAATATATCATGTGTTGTTCATTGTTCTTCATCAGTACTTGAAATAATCGTCACCGCTCAATTTACTTGCAAATACTAATTTAAATTCTTTCAAAAATAAAGAAATAAATAAAACCGTTGACTCAAAGAATTAATCCCAATCAACCATCATAATTTTCCTTTGACTGTTTCTGTCTGAATTTTATGACTTTGTCTTTGTCGTACTTACTTTCTAAAGTGGGTTTGTTTCACGTTTCTATAAAATAGAAAGGACTAATTATTTAATTAATAATTAATACAAGTCATATATTCCAATGGGTAAGTTCACAACCACTCACTAAATTAATTATTATATAACACCCTTAACCTGTAATCATCGTCAGACTAAGTTAAGAGGCATTATCGAATTAGTAACTCAGTTCAAAATAATCATTTATCAAATACCATCTCATTTCAGTAAATATCATATATTCACATTTAATATATATTTAAATCGAGCATATGAAGTTTAAATTATGCATTCAGAACTAAATCGATAACATGTGAAAATTTTAAAAACTTAAAAAAAATTCAACCTTACAAATATATATTAATCCTAAAGATACCTAAACAAAAGAAAATTCTCAAACTCAACAAACCCTTTAATAAAATAACAAAAAAGATGTAAAAGATTATTTTCACATGGTTTATATAGGGTTTTTGTGATAGAACTCTTCGGGTGCGCCCCTCTCCTTACGTCTATTATTATTAAAACCTAATCAAGTTGGCGCCCCCCAATTTTGACGAAAATAATGATAAAATATCCAATAACCCTAAAAGTAAGGGTAATATTAAAACCAAGAAAAGAAAATTCTAAAGATAAATATTCTAATAAAAATTAGGTTATTGGAATTTAAAAATATATATTAGAATTGAATAAAAATAATAAATAACTTCAAAATTTATGAGAAAATTCAAGAATTTCATCGCAATGGTGATTTTTTGAAATTTGAAATAATTTTATTTAATTTTAATATATACTTTTAAATGGTTTGATGGTCAAGGGTGTTCATCACCCAAGATGTGGTCTGAGTTTAAATCATGCTAATCGCATTAGTTGTTCGAATTTTACCTTGTTATCGTAATTCAAAAGTTATGTCTAAAATTTTAATTTCTTTGTTGAAGCGCATATTAAAATATAGTGTATATATCAAAAAAGAATTTCAACCTTAGTTATAAAATATAAAATGTTAATTATTATATGTTACGTTACTATCATATATTTAATTATCATAGTATAAATTTGGAAGAGTGCGACCTTCCGTCTAACCCAGGATTTCCTCATTATTTATGATAAAACTCAACGATTTGGTGAAATCCAAAATAAAGAAACATGCAATTATGAAATTTTATAATACATTTTATATACTTGCATGTGCTATACATTCCAACTACCGTAATATATTAAAAAACCCTTAAACTATTACATTTTGTTTAAATAAGTCCCTATTTTATTCTCGATTTTCCTAATGCAAACTCAATTATATGCCTTCTAGAAAAGAGGTCAAACTTAATTTGTTTATACAAAAGGTAAAACTTAAATTTCAATTATCTGCCATTTTAAATTAAACTTCCACGCTAAACACGGTGTTAAGAAAATGGGTATTGTTTAGAGGTTTTTGTTTTCCCTAGGAGTAGACTTTGACAAAGTAAATGGAATAATAAATATAAAACTTGTCAAACATAGTTATAAATAAGTGTAACACATTTCCATACTCACAAACCAACTTAAGAACATGAAGTTCCTTCAACTTTCTGTGCTTCCATTTCTTATTGTGATATTGTCATTGAATGGGGCAACTTTAGCTCATCCTTATGGAGATTTCCTTCATTGCCTTTCTCTTCGTATATCAAACTCTTCTACTATTTCTAAAGTTATTTACACCCAAAATAGTCCCTCCTATTCATCGGTTTTGAATGCTTCTATTCATAATGCTAGGTTCGCTACACCAACCACCCCTAAACCCTATGCCATTATTACACCACGCAAAACATCCCATGTCCAATCAACAATTTTTTGTTCCAAACACCATGACTTCCAACTTAGGATTCGAAGTGGTGGCCATGATGTTGAGGGTGTTTCTTATGTTTCTCAAGTTCCATTTGTCATCCTTGATTTGGTCAACTTTCGAGATGTTAAAGTTGACACAAAAAATGAAGTTGCCTGGGTTCAATCTGGTGCAACTACAGGTGAATTATATTATGGGATTGCTTCGAAGACACAGACGCTCGGCTTTCCTGCTGGTATTTGCCACACTATAGGCATTGGTGGGCATTTTAGTGGGGGTGGATTTGGCATATTGGGCCGTAAATATGGTCTTGCTACTGATCATGTAATTGATGCTAAATTGGTTGATGCTAATGGAAGGGTTCTTCATCGAAAATCCATGGGTGAAGATCTGTTTTGGGCTATCCGAGGAGGTGGAGGAAATACCTTTGGGGTTGTTCTTGCTTGGAAAGTAAAGTTAGTTCCTGTTCCACCTGTTGTAACTGTGTTTACAGTTAACAAGAACTTGGAACAAAATGCAACCAAAATCTTCCATCGATGGCAATACATTGCTCACAAGTTACCCAATGAGTTATTTACGGCTGTTTGGGTAATGAAGGTGAATTCCAGTCAAGTAGGGAAGAAAACAGTTCAAGCTGGTTTTAGGGGCATGTTTCTTGGTGGGGTTGATGAGTTGATTCCATTGATCCAACACGAGTTTCCAGAGCTAGGACTTGCCAAAGAGAATTGTACCCAAATGAGTTGGGTTCAATCTATTCTTTACTTTGGAGGACTTCCAATTCAACCCGTGAATATTTTGCTTAATAGAAATGCTCTTCCAGTATCAAGCCTCAAAGAAAAAACGGACTTCGTCAGGGAACCGATGTCTGAAACTGGAATCGAAGGGTTCATGAACATGTTTCTTGAGGAAGAAGCTGACTTTGCGCTAACGATGATAGAGGCTTTCGGAGGCAGAATGGATGAAATCCGGGAAAATGAATTACCTTACCCACATAGAGCAGGCATCTTGTTCGAATCCACTTACGTTGTCCAATGGACAAATGAAGCAGATGCGGGAAAGTACATAAACTGGCTCCGAAGACTCTACAGGTATATGGCCAGTTATGCTTCGAAATCTCCGAGAGAAGCATATTATAATTACAAGGATCTAGATCTTGGAACTAACAACATTATTGGTTACACAAGTTACGAACAAGCTAGCGTTTGGGGTCTTAAATATTTCAAGAATAACTTCAAAAGATTGGTGCAAATAAAGACCAAGGTTGATCCAATGAATTTCTTTAGAAACGAGCAGAGTATCCCTCCTCTTTGATCTCTATGAAAGAAGAAAGGTCGTCAGGGTTGAAGATTTTAGAGTTCTTTTTCTTAAACATGAAATAATACTTGGGTGAAAAGTAATACTTTATTGTAAAATAAATTGTTTCTTTGTCACTATATATGTCATGATGAATAATTTAGTGCATAATATATTAATTAAATTATAAATTTATCTTTATTCTAAAATAGTTTTTGTGCGGTGAATATACTTCAAAGGTCCCTGCATTATAGGGATTGGATCACATGGTTTGTCATTTTAATTTTTATTTAATAAAAATTTCAATAAGGAAAGGAGTTGAATAAGATAATAGGTTGTTGGAACATTTTCAAATATTTATAGTTTTTAATAATTATAAATGAATGGGTATAATTAATTAAAGATTAAAAAATTATAACTATTTAAATAATATTATTTGAATAGTTATAATTAAATGAATAATAATGTTTTATTTTAAAAACATTATTATTCGGAAAGGTACCTATTGATTAAAGATGTCTCTATGAAGAGACATGAAAATTCCTATAAATAGGAATCAGATTTCATTTGGAGACATACCAACAACAAATTATAATATTCTTTCTTTCTTCCTTCATTTTCTAATATTGTTAGATTGTTCTATAAAGTATTACTGCAGAAATCCTTTATAGAAATTGAGTTTCTTGTCATACATTGCTCAGTGTGTAGTGGGCTATTCTCGTCAGTGCAAAACGCAAATAGCTATTGGCTTCATTGTATCCTCGAGGTTAATTTGCTTGGAACTCGTTTGCACACCAAGATAGGTGGGGGCGAATATAACCTTAAAGATAGTGATTTGATACACGCCTTGGAGCCTTGTCCTATTTCTTCTTCTGTTCGAGTTTCGTTCGTGTGTTCGAGATTTTCCTCACCGGAGTTTTGTACTAACATAGGTGTGGGGTGTGCCTCGCATTTTCGGACCTTTTAGGCACTTAGCGTTACACCTATCGCGACATAAGGACTTCAAAACGCAACACCCCCAACAAAAGATGACATCGTGACGAGGAGGTTTCTGATGTCACAACGACGCGATGTCACGACATCTGACGATATCGTGGTGAGATGATTCGGGACATTGTGACGTGGCGACGTGTTCCCACATAAATCAGGTTTCTTTTCCCAGTTAAACTTTGCTATCTTTTCCAGTCAAACTCTGATTATTCTAGAGATATTTTAGTTACACACTAATTTCAGCGTATATAAGGGCTTTAGTAACCCTAGAATTGACATCTTCATCACATTAAGATTAAGATAAGATTAAGAGAGTTTTTGAAAGAGTTTAGGGAATATCTTATTTTAGCCAGAGAACTTTATTTTTTGGGATTCAGGGCTTTCTGTTTTGGTTATCTCCATCTTGTACTCTTCGCTTATTTGCTCATTAAGTAAAGCCTATTTTGCCCGTGGTTTTTATCCTCTCCAAAGGGATTTTTCCATGTAAATATTTGTGTGCCCAATTTTCTTTTTCTCTTTTTTGTTGCGTATAGATCCACAACAAACTGGCATCAGAGCTTAGTTGCTTTTTCCGCAATCAATTCGTTCAAGGATGACAATAAGATATGATATTGATAAGTTCGATGGCATCACAAATTTCAGTTTATGGCAAGTTTGGATAATAGTTATTTTGGTTCAGTATGGCCTGAAGAAGGTCATCATAGGGAAAAAGCCCGCGGATATGAATCAGTCAGAATGGGATAAGCTTGATAAGAAGACTTTGTCAACAATTCAATTGTGCCTCACAAACAATGTGTTGCAGGAGGTGTTTACAGAGAAAACGATAGCAACCTTATGGAGTAAGTTAGAAACCCTATACATGACAAAGTTTCTGGCAAATTGATTGGTGTTGAAACAACACCTCTACACGTTTCGTATAGTCAAAGGTGACTACCTTAAGGGTCACATTAGTCAATTTGTTACTCTCTTGAATGATCTTAAAAGTGTCGAGGTTAATATAGATGATGAAGATCAGACTATGCTATTATTGTGCTCTTTGCCCCCTTTGTACTAAGTCTTTTAGGGAGACCTTGATTTATAGTAGAGATAAATTCTTGTTCGAGAAAGCAAAAGGAAACTTGTTGAGCAAAGATAGACTTGACAATGAGTTTGATTCGGATAGCAAGTCAAATAAGCAAGCCTTGGTTTTGGTCGCAAGAAGCAAGAAAGGATCAAAAGTCGAGGAATCGAGACAAAACATGTGACAACTACAAGAAATTAGGTCACATTAAGTCAAAGTGTTATAAGTTGCAGAAAATCAAATGCTAGTTCATTGTATGCATGACTTTTTGAGATGCATGATTCGATTGGTATATAAATATAATATATATACATATATATAATATATATATGCATGTCATATATATATATATATATCAGTATATCTCTTTTAGTTCACGACTCTCATGATGATTTGCATTCATTGCTTGATTCTTGATTTCCTTTCGATGAGTAATCTGCGTTTCTCGTGTATCACCTTTGCCCCTTGTTGAACTTTGTCCTTGAGGCTCTTGTACTTACCAAATTCTCATCCGTAATACTCAACATTCCTTTTGTTTAGAGTATGTCATTTCACTATTTATCATTTAGACAAACCACACATGAGATGCATGAAAATAGCAAAGTAGGTACGAAAAATACCTCACATTCATATTTATTTCAAAAGCAATAAGCAAAGAAAATTGACAAGGAAAAGCTCAATAAAGAAGACATTATAAAGAAAGGAAAGCGATTCAATTGTCACAAATGCTCTATATTCATGAACTTCTCCACATTTCTTCATCCTGGATCTCTTGATGACTGCTTGTGTAGAAGATTTTGAGCTTCCGGATCGCTTCAAATATTGTAATCTCGCCACATGACTCTCCGTTCAAATTGTCTTGCTCTTTTGTGTCGAACCTCCTTCATTAGGGCGCCTTTCAAGTTTTCATCCTAATCTTTTTTGTTTATCAAGACTTTTCGAGTTTTCATCTTGATCTTTTTTCTTTCTTTCTCTTTTTTTTATCAAGACGCCCTTTTCGGGTTTTCATCTTGATCTTTTTCTTCTTCTTCTTTTTTTTAGGCATAGTACTTTTTCACGGCATCTGAGTTCACTGGATTAGGTAACTCCTTCCCATCCATCTCAGTGAGAATCAAAGCTCTGCCAGAGAAAGCCTTCTTTACGACGTACGGCCCTTCCCAATTTGGTGCCCATTTTCCTCGAAAGTCTTTTTGTATTGAGAGAATCTTTCTCGATCTGAGAGTTCCCTCTTGAAATTCTCTTGGCAGCACCTTCTTATCATGAGCCGTGATCATTCTCTTCAGTACATCATCCATGATGATTGCTTTCAACATTTTTCTTCGATAAGATTTAGCTGGTCATATCGAGCTTGAACCCATTCTCGATTCTTCTAGTTTCGACTCCATTAAGACTCGTGAGAGGGATCTCAACTTCATGGGCGTGACTTCCATTCCATGACCGTGGAGAAAGGAGTTGCTCCGTAGATGTCCTTAGGATATGCGATATGCATCTAAGCGAATGGTAGCTTCTCGTGCCAATCTTTATATGTCTGGTCATTTTCCCAATAATCCTCTTAATATTTTTGTCTAGGGTAAGGAATTATGATGCTTTATTTGAAGCCGCCGCACACTTTCTTTCATCATCTTGTTGTTGATTTCAAGCATTATCTAAAATTATTTTCTCGGGCAAATCATGTATCGACATATGATTTCCTTTTTAAGAACACTGCAACTGCGGTCTTCGTCACATTAGCAAATGAAGCGGTTTACCCATTTTGTGAAGTAATCTATAACCACAAAATGAACCGTGGCCATTAGAAGCTTTTGGAGAAATTGGCTTTATAACATCCATGCCCCACATAGAAAAAGGCCACGAAGAAGTCATGACATGAAGGGGCGAAGGGTTACGTGAATTTTATCGCCAGTAAATTTGACATTTGTGGCACCTTCGTGCGTAACTAATGCGATCGCTTCCATCGTCGACCCGATAATATCTCATAATCTGCGCAGCCATAGTGAAACCATTGGCATCGTCCCTACAAATTCCTTCATGGACATCTTCAAGTATTTTTAAGCTTCAGCAGAATCCACGCATCTCAGAGCACTTGATCTTTTCCTCTTTTTATCTGAGATATCCCCATCAAGGACAAATCCCACCGCCATTCTTGATTGTTCTTTTATCGTTCTCATTTGCTTGCTCGGATACCTTTGATTCTTGACATATTCTAAGATATCATGGAACCACGGCCGCCCGCTCATCTCTTTTCAATGCTAAAACAATGTGCGGGGACCTCATATATACTCATTTGGAGAGGCATTATTTTCGTTTCTCTGTTTGCTTTAAACATTGAAGCCAGGGTGGCTAAGGCATCAGCCAATTGGTTTTCTTCTCGTGGGAAGTAGTTAAAAGTCACTTCTTTGAATTCTTTGACCAGCTCCGCCACGAGATCGCGATATTAACCAATTTAGAATCTCTCACTTCAATCTCCACGAATTTGGTAAATCACCATGCCGAGTCCCATATACTTCTAAGATTTTGATGTTTCGTTCAATAGTACCGACGAAGGCCCATGATGCAAGCCTCGTATTCGCTATATTATTGGTACATAAGAAATTTAATCGGCGGTGAGTGGATAATGGTTCCCTTACGGTGACACTAAGATCGCTCAATCCCATGCCCCCCAATGCATTCGATGCACCATCAAAGCTCATCTTCCATGATTTCTCTTTGATGACTCACTCTTTTCCGCAATGCATATCAAATCCTCGTCTGGGAAATCAAATCTCAAAGGCTCATATTCCTCCGTGGCTCGAGTTGCTAAGAAGTCGGCTATTGCGCTCCCCTTTATCGACTTTTGACTCACATATACAATGTCGTACTCTGATAGTAGGATCTGCCATCGTGCCATTCTTCCCGAAGTGAAGGTGATTCCATCATGTATTTTATTGGGTCCACTTTTGAAATTAACGTCGTCAGATGATACAATATATATTATGCGAGCCTTGAACTACCGGACCAAAGCACAACAGAATTTTTCAATTGACGGGTACTTTGCTTCATATTCTGTGAACTTCTTGCTGAGGTAGTAGATCGCCCTTTCTCTTTTCCCCGACTCATCATGTTGCCCCATTACGCAACCCATTGAATTTTTGAACACAGTTAGATACAATATTAGCGGACTTAGGAGTTGGCGGTACTAGCACCGAGGTTAGATAAATACTATTTTATCTTGTCAAAAGCCACTTGGCACTCATCGTCCACTCTCGGATTATGTTTTGAAGGAGTCAAAAATTGGGTCACACCGATTGGTAAGTTGAGCAATGAATCGAGCGATGTAGTTCAACCTCCTAAAAATCCTCGACTTCTTTTTGTGCGCTGTGGTGGTAATTCTTGTATGGCTTTTATCTTATCTGGATCAACCTCAATACCTATCTCACTAACAATGAAGCCAGAGTAATTTTCAGGGTAGCTCAGAAACACTTGGTTTGGATTAAGCAGTTGAAACTTTCTTAGTCTTTCAAACAATTTCTTGAGGTTCCCAATATGCTCTCTTCCCCAGATTTGGCAATCATATCATCAATATAAACTTCTATCTCTTTGTGCATCATGTCATGGAATAGCATCACCATTGCCTACGATATGTTGCAGCGGCATTCTTTAATCCGACGGCATCACCTTGTAGCAAAATGTTCCCCACATCGTTCTGAAGGTAGTTTTCTCCATATCCTGGGAGCCATCTTTATCGATTATAACCCGAAAATCCATCTATAAAAGAAAACAATGAATGTTTTCTTTGTGTTATCCACCAACGTGTCGATGTGTGGCAAGGAAAATTATCTTTGGGACTTGCTCGATTCGGATCGCGATAATCCACACACATTCGTACCTTCGAGTCTTTCTTCTATATTGGGACTATATGAGCTACCCATCGGGTATTTAGAGACTTGTAGGCTTGCCAAAGATCAAATTGTTTCGGACTTCTTCTTTTATCTTTACTTGATTATTCAGTGTCTTCAATTCGCTCTTAAGCAGGTTTGCATTACGTTTCAAGTGGGAGTCTATGGACCACTACATCTTTGTTCAACCCCGGCATGTCTTGATACGACCATGCAAATACATCTTTATACTCACAAAGTAAGGCGATCAAATCATGTTTAGTGTTATCCTGAAATGGAGGTCCCAATCTTCACTTCTTGCCTCTTTCTTTATTTCCCAAGTTCAACTGTCTCAATGATTCTTGATGGGGTAGGATCTGTTTATCTTCTCGTTCTATCATTCTTTGTAAGTCGGAGGCGAGACATAATCTTCACATTTTCCTCGACTTGAATTCTCCTAAACAAATAGCTTTCTCAAAATCAATTTCGGGACTTGTAGGGATTGTTCATGTCGTTGATGACATGCATATATTTTACAATCATGAAAAGCGAAAGAAAGAAGTTAATGAAATTTTAAGCAATGCAAGGAAGTAATGTTTTAGTTGGTGCCTTAAGCCAAAAACACATGTTTGTTCGATGATTTGAAATCCAGATAACCATGTCTACTTTGTAAACTTCCATACATGAAAAGTTATGACTTTTCAAAAGGCACTTATGTACATTTTGGTACATTATATATAGTTGTTTGGTTGGAGTTGAATTAATTAAATTCATTCCATTCAATTTCGAGTTAAATTTTAGTACAAAATATTATTTCTTTTTAAATATATTCAATTTGAGATATGATATTATTTATTTATTTAAATCATGATATTAGTAATCAACATTTGGATAATATTGACGAGACATTATTTTAATGCTAAAATGAAAGTTTGTAGATGATCATATAATATAAATAATTTCGAAATGAATTAAGTCATTTGCATAAGTATGGTTAAATTTTCTAATCAACTTTGAGAATAGTGAAAAATTGGCTTATATAATAATATCATTATTCGGTATGAAATTTTCTAGTGAGAAAATATAACGTGATAATCATATATTTAAAATCGAGATCATATTGTGCATATTTATGATGGTGCATATGGTTTTTTATACATGGCTTGAATATGATCTATAATCTCACGATTCTATGAAAGTTGAGATGTAGTAAATTTTGAATTTCACTTTGGAAGTCATGAATAAAAAAATCTTGTGAGTATGAAATAACAATATGAATGCTATTTGACCAATTTAGGCTATGGACATGATTTTGATCGTAGTCAGAAAATAATTGATAATGTTCATGGTGAGGGGTGAATAAATGTATGGTTTTATAGTTGATCGGACAATTGATGGTCTTTTAATGTGACTATATATGTTACACCCTTGTATATATAAGTAGGGGTGAGTATTCGATCGAGTCGAGTCGAATTGAGTAAAAATTTTCGAGTTAGTCGAGTTGACAAATCCTATTTTAGCAACCGAACTCAATTTGAATTTTTTTCGAATCGAATCGAATCGAGCCAAAAAATTTCGAGTCAAATATCGAGTCGAGTTAACAAATCCTATTATTTATACTTAACGTTGCGTTTAGATGGACCAATTATTTAACTAGTAGACGAAGTACAAGATTATTTAACTACATGAACATGAACAATATAATGATTTTGCCTTTTAACTTAATGGGTAAACATTTATCAAAACGACGTAGTTTTGCCTTTTAACTTAATTATTTTGAATTTTAACTTGTAAAAAAGTAAACATTTATCAAAATGACGTAATTTTGTCTTTTCTTATTCGGATTTTCGAATAACTCGAATTGTGTAATTCATATTCGAATTAAACTGAAAAACTTAATTTTTTATTCGAGTTGATTGAATAACTTGATTAACTCAAATAGTTCGAACTATTTAATTCAAAATTTAAATTTTTTATCGAGTTTTTCAAATTGAATCGGATTTTACTCACCTCTATATATATGGTGTGTTGAGAAAAATAATGTTATTTGACTATGAATGAAAAAAAATTTAAAGTCATGTACTGACTTTGAAAATAAGCTATGAGAAATAGCAAATATGTTGTCTAGTTTCACCAAGAGATTTAACGCCTCTTTACAACAACTTACTTGGTGAAAAATACATGACTTATAGTTTCATATATTTGGTGATTGTGAAATTAATTTCTTGAATATTAAGAAATAAATAAAGTAGCCAAATATGATAAGAAAAGATAAAGCGATCACTATAATTTGACAATAGTAAAATGATATCCTTGATAGCATTCTTTTGCGAAAGAATGGGTAATTGAACATGGTGTGGATGTTGGTCTTGTAAATTTTAAAACATAAATAAATATAAAGTTTCACCATGTGATATGGATAATTAACATAACTATGTTGAAATTTTTAAAAATATATATAGTTTTTCTATAATTGCAAATGAAAAGTGATAAATTACCCAAAGTTATGTCACTTAATTAATAATAAAGGGTCATAATTATTTGAGTATATATCTATTAAATAATTATGTTTATGGCTAAAGATATGACTATCCATCTGGGGTAGTTATATTCCTATGAAAAGATATGAGAGCTCCTATAAATAGAAGTGAAGTTTCATTTGCAGGACACACCAAAAAACACATCAAAAGGTTTTTTCTATTCTCCCACCATCTTTTATTTTTCTAAGTTGTTCTATAAAGAAATTGATATTATTGTTATGCTCCACTCAATGCTCAGTGAACTGTTTCCACCAGTCATTGGGCTTCATTATATCCTCGAGGTTTATTTATCAATAATTCCTTTGCACACCATAATATAGGTGAAAGCGAATAAAATCTTAAAAAAATAACATTGATACACTCCTTGAAATATTGGTTAACTTCTCGTAAATTTATTTTTATCCTCGCACTCCAACACCAGGATTCAATAATAAAATTTGAAAGAATACATTCCCCACTAATCAGAGAAGAGAAAACCCAACCTGGAGATTGTGAAACATGCTTCAGAAAAATACATACCAACATAAGATTGTTTAGCCAACAACAAAAATCTCAAAACTCTTTTAAACAATTTCTTTGCCTAAAGCATAATTATTAATCTAAAATAGTTTTTGTGCGGTGATTTGACATTTTAATTTTTTATATTTTTTAATAAAATATCAATCTTAAATAAGGTAGTAGGTAAGCTAAGTAATTTTATTTTATTAAAAATATTATATTTGAAATAAATTATAAAATACCATATTTTACTTTTATCCAAAAGATTAAAATGTTATATTAAAGATAAATAAATTTTTAAAATTAAAATTCACTTTTATCATAATTATATTTAATATTTAAGTTTTACTAATTTAGCATACAACTTTATTTTTATATCATCACTTAAATTTTCATTTTCAATTTAGTTGATTTTTTCGATTAAATAACTTTGAGTTGGGTTTATATGGTTATATATCTATTATATATCTATTATAAAATATAAATATTTTTTAAATAATATAAATTAAGTCAATTTTTTCGATCGGTTCAATTTTAAGATTCAAAAATCGATAACCGATCAAATTAAGTAATTAAATCAAAGTCAAAACGAATAAACCCACTCCACCCATCTACATCGAAATTAAAAAAACTAAATGGATGAATTAAATTGCTGTTGCCAAAAGTCAGAGTTTGAATCCTAAAGAGTTTATCATATTATTAAAGTATTTTTATTATTATTTTGCTTTGAAAATATTTTTAAATATATATGATTTCAAATTTATATACTCTAACATGGAATTAGTTATATTGTAACAAGATCCTAATTTGACTTGTTTAATTTTTTAAATTTAACTCAAAAAATTTTACTCAATTTAACTCGAATCGATTTCAAAAAATTTCACTAGATTAATTCGAAATTTTTTTACTTGATTCAATCGAACAATCACCCTTAAATTCTTTTGTGAAAAAGCACTTCAACAATATCAATGATTAGTTAATTGAATAGTTGATGAAGTGATAGATATTTTTTTTAGGTTTCACATCACCCTATTAAATAGTTATATATATATATGCAACATAGTATTTCAATATTTAATTAGCAAAATTACTAGAAAAAGTTGATTTACATTAAGAGGAATTCAATCTAGAGTATTTTGATATAATAGTTTGAGGTAATATTTACACACTAAATTTGAAAAAGTTTGAGGGACTAAAATAAAAATTATCTTATTTAGAGTTATTAATGATATAATTTATCCTTTTAATAAAAGAAAATTGTTTATAGTCTAATAGTTATCTTAGATTCAATTTAAAAGACGCAAAACATGTTTTTAGCAAATATACTGCAGAAATAATTAAAATATGAAAAGAATAAAAGAAATTATAAATATAAAACATCTCAAACATAACTATAAATAAGGTAACTAAGTGTAACACAATCCCATGCTCACATCTGGCTCAAGAACATGAAGCTCCTTCAATTTTCTTTGCTTCCATTTCTTATGGTGATATTGTCAGTGAGTGGGGCAAATTTAGCTCGTCATCCTCATCGGGATTTCCTTCGTTGCCTTTCTCTTCGTATAGCAAACTCTTCTACCATTACATACATGCACAATAATCCCTCATATCCATCAGTTTTGAATGCTTCTATTCAGAATACTAGGTTCTCCACACCAACTACCCCTAAACCATATGCCATTATTACACCACGCAAAACATCCCATGTCCAATCAACAATTTATTGTTCCAAAAACCATGGCTTCCAACTTAAGATTCGAAGTGGTGGTCATGATGTTGAGGGTGTTTCTTATGTTTCTCAAGTTCCATTTGTCATCCTTGATTTGGTCAACTTTCGAGATGTTAAAGTTGACACAAAAAATGAAGTTGCCTGGGTTCAATCTGGTGCAACTACAGGTGAATTATATTACGGGATTGCTTCAAAGACACAAATGCTCGGCTTTCCCGCTGGTATTTGCCACACTATAGGCATTGGTGGGCATTTAAGTGGGGGTGGATTTGGCATATTGGGCCGCAAATATGGTCTTGCTGCTGATCATATAATTGATGCTAAAATGATTGATGCTAATGGAAGGGTTCTTCATCGAAAATCCATGGGTGAAGATTTGTTTTGGGCTATCCGAGGAGGTGGAGGAAATACCTTTGGGGTTGTTCTTGCTTGGAAAATAAAGTTAGTCCCTGTTCCATCTGTTGTAACTGTGTTTACAGTTAACAAGAACTTGGAACAAAATGCAACCAAAATCTTTCATCGATGGCAATCCATTGCTCACAAGTTACCCAATGAGTTATTTACGACTGTTTGGGTAATGAAAGTGAATTCCAGTCAAGTAGGGAATAAAACAGTTCAAGCTTCTTTCAAAGGCCTCTTTCTTGGTAGGATTGATGAGTTGATTCCATTGATCCAATACGCGTTTCCAGAGCTAGGACTTGCCAGAGAGAACTGTACCCAAATGAGTTGGGTTCAATCTGTTCTTTACTTTGGAGCACTTCCAACTGAACCTGTGGAGATTTTGCTTAATAGAACAGCTCTTCCAAGATTAAGTCTCAAAGCCAAAACGGACTACATCAGGGAACCGATGTCCGAAGCTGGAATCGAAGGGTTCATGAACATGTTTCTTGAGGAAGGCACTGACTTTGCTATAACGATGATAGAGGCTTTCGGAGGCAAAATGGATGAAATCCGGGAAAATGAAATACCTTTCCCACATAGATCAGGCATTCTGTTCGAATCTGTTTACATTGTACAATGGATAAATGAAGAAGATGCAGGACTGTGCATAAATTGGATGCGAAGACTTTACAGTTATATGTCCAGTTATGCTTCGAAATCTCTGAGAGAAGCATATTATAATTACAAGGATCTAGATCTTGGAACTAACAACATTAATGGTTACACAAGTTACGAACAAGCCAGCGTTTGGGGTCTTAAATATTTCAAGAACAACTTCAAAAGATTGGTGCGTGTAAAGACCATGATTGATCCAATCAATTTCTTTAGTAATGAGCAAAGTATCCCTCCTCTTTTGTCTCCATGAAAGAAGAAAGGTCGTCAGGGTTGAAGATTTTAGAGTTTTTTTTTTTTTCCTTAAATATGAAATAATATTTGGATGAAAAATTATATTATATTGTAATACAAAGAGTTTCTTTGTTACTATATTTGTCGTGATCAATAATTTAGTGCATAATGTATTAATTAAATCGTAAATTTATTTTTATTCTAAAATAATTTTGTAAGGTGAATGTACTTAAAAAGTCCGGCATTATAGGGATTGGACCGATCATATGGTTTATTATTTTAATTTTTATTTAATAAAAATTTCAATAAAAAAATGTTAAATAATATAATAAATAGCATTTAGAAATTATGGAAGTGTGGGAATGACTTTGTTTTTAATAATAATTAATAACCGATCTTAAGATGAAAAACTAAAAATAATATTATATTCACCATCGACTTTAATCAAAATTAAGATATAAATAAAGTTTTTAAATTTTAAAATTTTCTTTTATCAAACCACTTTTTGAATTTTACTAATTTAACATACTAATTTTTTATATAAATTTAATACTAAAATTCATCACTCAAAATTTCATTTTATAGAACCAAATATAATTTTAATCCCTTCCATATCAAATATTTAAAATAATCATTTTATTTGATTTTTTCTATAAAACCATTGAAAAATAAATAATCTAGAATACATAATTCAAATTCAACCAATTAATAATTTATTTTTTATCTTAATGTTATACTATCTTTTAAATAAACATCAAAACATAATAGTTTAAATTAATTATTTTTATTATTAGTTTGGATATTATTAAAAGTATATACATTCTTATGATTTCTTACTTTTTGATATTTAATTTTTCAAAATTTAAATTTTATGTTTATGTTTATCAAAATGATTGAGTAGGGGAAAGCAATCAGTTTAATTAGTAGATTCGATTAGTTTTTCCAAACCACCTTTAATATGAGAAAATCAACTCGACTAATTTTAGTTGAGAAAACCAGTCCAACCGAATCGATTTTGATTCGATCGATTTAGTCTATTTTTCGATTAACTAACCTTGAATTATTGAGTTGGATTTATAGGGTTATATACCTATTTTATATATATATATATATATATATATTATATAATATAAATATTTTTAAATAATATAAAATAAATCAATTTTTCAATCGATTTAATTCTAAAATTCCAAAATCGATAACCAACAAAATTAATCAATTAAATAAAAATCAAAACCAAATGGACCTGTTAATTAAAGTCAATGTTTGAATCCTAATTGTATTATTTACCATTCCAAGTCTCGGGGGCTTAGAACATGTGACTTTACAATTTTTTAAAACTAACATATTTTAATTTCCTTTTTTAAAAAATAAAACATATGAGGTAAAAGAAGAGGTGGTTGAAATTTGAGCAAATTTTTTTTTTTATACAGTGCCTAAGATTACCCGTAAGCATATTCAAACTCACGTTTTAGTGCATTGATAATAATGTTGATGTCAACTGAACTAAGATTCAATCGTTTATATAAGAAAATATTTTAACAATATCAGTGATTAATTAATTGAATCGTTGATAGTGTGATAAATGCTTTTATTTTTTATTTTTATTTTACATCACCCTATTAAATAGTTATATATATGCAACATAGTATTTCAATATTTAATTAGCAAAATTACTAGAAAAATATGATTTACATTAAGAGGAATTCAATCTAGAATATAAAGTTACCCAAATCAATTTGAAAGAGTTTGAGGTGACCAAAATTAGAACGATTTTATTTAGAGTTATTAACGATGTAATTTATTCCTTTTTAAAATAATTTTATTATAGATTTTGATTACGGCGGTTCTTTTTGATACAATATTTAGAATTACTCATAGATCTTCTTAACTTATAAATAAGAGTATAATGTACTTCAGCTTACTCTGACCCATGTCCTTTTGTATCGGCAATAATGCCCATATACTAATCGAGTTAAGAGAAAATTGTATATATATTAATACTAAATAATTAAAATATGAAAAGAATAAAAGAAATGATAAATATAAAACATCTCAAACATAATTATAAATAAGGTAACTAAGTGTAACACAATCCCATGCTCACAACTGGCTCAAGAACATGAAGTTCCTTCAATTTTCTGTGCTTCCTTTTCTTATGGTGATATTGTCAGTGAGTGGGGCAAATTTAACTCATCATCCTCATCGGGATTTCCTTCGTTGCCTTTCTCTTCATATAGCAAACTTTTCTACCATTATTTACATGCAAAATAATCCCTCATATTCATCAGTTTTGAATGCTTCTATTCATAATACAAGGTTCTCCACACCAACTACGCCTAAACCCTTTGCTATTATTACACCACTCAAAACATCCCATGTCCAATCAACAATTTATTGTTCCAAAAACTATGGCTTTCCAACTTAGGATTAGAAGTGGTGGTCATGATGTTGAGGGTGTTTCTTATGTTTCTCAAGATCCATTTGTCATCCTTGGTCAACTTTCGAGCAATTGAAGAATTCACACAATGAGTGAAGTTGCCTGGGTTGAATCTGGTGCAACTCTAGGTGAATTGTATTACGAAATTGGTTCAAAAAGTAAAACCCTTGCTTTCCCTGCTGGTTTTGCCGCACTGTAGGTGCTGGTGGGCATTTAAGTGGGGGTGGATATGGCATATTGGTCCCTAAGTACGGTCTTGCTGCTGATCATACAATTGATGCTAAATTGATTTATGTTAATGGGAGGATTCTTAATCGGAAATCCATGGGTGAAGATTTTTTTGGGCTATCCGAGGAGGTGGTGGAAATACTCTTGGCATTGTTCTTGCTTGGAAATTAAAGTTAGTCCCTGTTCCACCTGTTGTAACTGTGTTTACAGTTAACAAGAACTTGGAACAAAATGCAACCAAAATCTTCCATCGATGGCAATACATTGCTCACAAGCTTCCCAATGATATATTTATGACTGTTTGAATAACGAAAGTGAATTCCAGTCAAGTAGGGAAGAAAACAGTTCAAGCTTCTTAATTTTAAAGCCATGTTTCTTGGTGGGGTTGATGAGTTGATTCCATTGATCCAACACAAGTTTCCAGAGCTAGGATTTGCCAAAGAGAATTGCACTGACCTGAGTTGGATTGAATCAGTTCTTCACTTTGGTGAACTTCCAATACAACATGTGGATATTTTGCTTAACAGAAATGTTCCAAGGTCAAGTCTCAAATCCAAAACGGACTTCGTCAAGGAACCGATCCCCGAAACTGGAATCGAAGGCTTCATGTCCATGTTTCTTGAGGAAGAAGCTGACATTGCTATAACGATGATTGTGGCTTTGGGAGGCAAAATGGATGAAATCCCGGAAAATAAAATACGTTTTCCAAATAAAGCAGGCAATTTGTTTGTAGCCATATACGTTGCAGCAATGGCTGAATGAAGAAGATGCGGGTACATCCATAAGTTGGATCCGAAGACTTTACAGTTATATGGCCGGTTATGTTTCGAAATCTCCGAGAGAAGCATTTTTTAATTACAAGGATCTAGATCTTGGAACTAACAATGTTAATGGCTACATAAATTACGAACAAGCCAACGTTTGGGGTCTTAAATATTTCAAGAATAACTTCAAAAGATTGGTGCAAATAAAGACCATGGTTAATCCAATGAATTTCTGTAGAAACGAGCAAAGTGTCCCTCCTCTTTGGTCTCCATGAAAGAAGAAAGATCATTTGGGTCGAGAGAAAGGATTGCATGAATCTCTTTCAAATACAAATCAATTTTTTTTTTTATTTTCATTTTTTCTTTTTAAAAAAATTCAAATCAAACTAAAAATACAAAAAAATTAAGAGAAAAATTTAATTTATCTTCTATTGAAAATGGATAAGGATGATGTGGAATTACAGTTTGTACAATTTTTGAAAATTTCAAAACTTTTTCTTAAACATGAAATAATATTATTTGGATGAAAAGTAATTCTATTTTGTAAAATAAATTTTTTTTTGTCACTATATCTATATCAGTCATGATGAATAGTATAGTGCATGATGTATTAATTAAATCATAATTTTATTTTTGATTTAAAATAGTTTTTGTATGGTGAATGTACTAACGGATCTTTGTATTCTAGTGATTAGATCGGACTAATTGTCATTTTAATTTTTATTTAATAAAATTTCAATAAAATAAGTGTTAAATAGCTATTTAACCCTTATATTGAAAACAAATTAATGATTAAATTTTATTAAAATTTTATATTTGAAATAAATTATATTTTTTAAATGAAATATTCAAATGATCATATTTCACTTTTATTCAAAATTATTCAAAATAATATAAAATATTATATTAATAAAACTAAGAAATAAGTAAATTTTAAAATTATTATTTACTTTTATCAAATGACATAATATTTAATACTTAATTTTTACTAATTTAACAACAATTTTTTACTTTAAACTTAATACTAAAAATTTATCACTTAATTTTTAATTTTATAAAACAACATATAAAATTTTAATCCCTTCAATATCAAATATTTTAATTGATTTTTCTATAAAACCATTGAAAAATGTTAGCAAAAAGGTCGTTGTTGAGGATAGATGCAACATAATCACATTGGTGCTTGAGATGGTGTGTAACATCCTAAATTTTTGGGCCTATGCGTTTAATGGGTAAATATGTGGAATGAGTTAATTTAAGTGTTAAGGGTCCAAATTGGGCTCAGGCTTAGGCAGAGGCCTTGATTAAAATTATCTATTTGGGCATTATAGGGTTTAAAAGATAGTATCTATGTTTAAAATACCAAAGTGGGCTTCTGGCCCAATCTTAGGAGGTAACGCCACACACAAGGAGTAAAGGGCCTAAATTTAAGTTTCATGGAGCCCAATTCTTTTAATTTAAGTTAGCTAAATTTTGGGCATTAGGATTAGGTGGAGTGAATGACAACAAGGCTAAAATTTAGGGGTTTAAATGTTTAAAATATGTGGATAATAAGCGATAAATGCTATTATTTAGGAATTTATTTTATGTGGATAATAAGCAGATAAAGGCTAATATCTAGGATTTTTATAATTAAAATATGTGGATAATATCTTGATAAATGAGGAGGAGTTAGAGATAATTAAGTCTCTTTTAGATGAGCTAGTAGATTAAGATAAAGGAGAAAAGTTAGAATTTATCTACAAAGAGAGTGATGGCCAAGAATCCATCATTGAGAGAGTAAAGAAACCACTACTACATGGCAAAGGGTTGCGAATTTCCTATAAATAGGGGCTAGCTCCTTGTTTCGACATTAAATCCTCTCCTTTTGTGCCAAATTCCTTAGCTTCTTTTCTTCAAATTTCTTTCTCAATTTCTCTAAAAGCGAAAATTCCATTATTCTCTTCTTTCTTCTAAAAGCCAAAACTCCATTATTCTCTTCTTTCTCCTAAAACCGAAAACTTCATTATTCTCTTCTTTCTTCTAAAAGTGAAAACTCCATTATTCTCTTCCTTCTCTAAAAGCAAATCTCTATAGTTTTTATTTTATTCATCCTATTTGAGAAATTGTTCTATACTTAGGCATTTAAATTCTCCATTGACATTGTCAATTCTCTCTCGTACTAGCCGAATCTCCTAAGTTAAGGTAAGAGTAGATTTTTATTAGTTCTCATAATCTATTCCCGATTTTTGAAAAGGCAAAAGCCAAAAGCTAATAGTTTAATGGTTTATGATGGGCGGCAAGTCGGGATTTGAAGAAAGCCTAGTCGATTAGACCTAAAAGCCGAAATTAATAAGTCTCCAATTTCGGGATTTTTAAGGTAAGAAGATTTTCCTAGATTTCTATTAGATTTCATCATTATATACAAGATTTTAACTTTATAAGGAGGATTAACGATTAAATATTATTATAGTAACTCTGATAAGGATTTATGATGGAATTAAATATGGATAAGGCAAAGAAAGAATCCTAAGTTTAAGAAACGAAGCGATCTGCTGTTCGAGATTGGCCAATTGGTTGTGGGCGGCTTGAACAACACCTTAGGCGATAGCGGTTGTGTCGACTAAGGATAGCGTCGATATAGAAAGCCTCGTTTTATCGATGTCGTGTGTGTAGATTCTTGACACATAAGCTTTGTTATATTATATGTATGTTATGGGCTAAAAGCTAGGAAAAGGTGTGTAGATCTCTATCACACTAGTTAATCTGAATTATATGTATGTTATGGGCTAAAAGCGGGAAAATGAGGTTTGTATGAGCAGTCGTATTACCCGAAAGGGTAGGCAAGGGATGCAGTGCGTAATCATAGAAACTTCTATGTGTGTATCAAGTATGTAAAAATATGTGATCTGTTTAGATAGTTTAATGTTCGATTCTTGCATGTATGCATGGGATGGGATTGATTGATTCTGGAAGGGAGGCGGTCGTGAGGCGATCGGTGGCTTTACCACATAGGTCACATAGTGATCGGTCTTTATGACAAAGACAAATTGTCGATATATTATTAAGGTCGACAATGATCGGTGGTTTCGCCACATAGGTCACATAGTGATCGGTCTTTATAATGACAACCACAATTTGTCGATATGGTGTGTAGCGGATGGAAGGTTGATTGTAGAAATCCCACGGTGTGATGGTTGGTACGGGGTGTGTAGAGGATGGACTCATAGGTTTGGGATGGGCCATGTTGCATATTTTGTTACCCTTGTATACGGGCCAAGGCTCATAATGTGTTTGTGGGCCTCAAGCCTTTTATGTGTTCTCGGGATTTGCACACTTTGAGTCTTGGTGACTCAACCTTTTATTTTCCCAACATTTCAAAAGCGGTAGATCGTGAACATGGGAGCCAAAGCGGACTCGAGGGCCATCAAGTTTTATTTCTACAAATTATTTGATTTCTTTAAGTTTATTTTATTTTTATTTGGGATTTTTAAAGGCCCTAGTTTTTATTCAACTAAGAAGTTTCCAATGTTATGCAACTTATATATTTTATGTCAAGGTTTATTTATACTTAATAATACTAATATAAGATTTTATTTTTAAAATGTCACTTATTTACTCTAATAATGTCTAATTAACTTACGACTTCCAAAACCAACAAGGCAAAAGTTTTCAATGTACAAGCCGTGACACGCCAGATCCAAATAAACGCATGGTAGAGTTTGAGGTGTTACAATTTTGGTATCGAGCCTAGTTCAAAACTCCGAATGTGAAATGGGTCTAGAAATGTTTTAGAAATTTTTTTTGGTTCGAGGACATGGCCTTGAGTCTCAAGCACCCGATCCACCAGTAAGTATTCTAAACTCTTGTCATGTGTTATTTATGTGGGCTTAATGAGCTTTATAGGGCGTAGACTATCTAGGTTAGAACTTGATGGACTCTGAGGCTTAGGCAAACAACTCTTCAATTCCATAAGACTTAACTTCACTAAAACAAAACACGTAAGCGAGTCACAAGACTAAGGTGTGGCAATGACCATATGCATGTCTAGGAGTAGATCCGGAAGAGCTTGGTATTTAAGCGGTCAAGTGACTCACCTCCTCTTCTCTCGAATCCTACACAGTGCGTGGTATTTGCTCACTCTAGCTATAAGGACTTGTTCATGGGTTTGAACCCATAATTAAAACCGAAGGGACCAACCGCCTATTTTGCAAATAAAACCCTAAGTTTTGTACACTTCGGAAAAAAAATACATTTGATTTGAAAATGTTCGCAACTATGAAGAAAATTACCAAATTACCTTGTTTTGTAAAATTGCGAAATACCACAATCACAAAATTACCAAAATACCCTCGGATCACAAAAATTATTGAAATACCCCTGAATTTTAAAATTACTGAAATACCCTAGAATTTTAAAATTATCGAAATACTCCCAATTTTAAAATTACCGAAATGCCCCCGAATTTCAAAATTATCGAAATACCCTCAGATTTTAAAATTTTCGAAATGTCTTGAATTTCAAAATTACAAAATACCTCGATTTCCAAAATTACCAAAATACCCACAGAATGCAAAATTACCAAAATACCCTTATTTTATAAAATCATCAAGGAACCTCATTTGAAATAAAAATTTACGAAAATGCCTCAGAGGATAAAATTATGAAAATACCCACAGGTAGTGGAAAACAACAACAATGACAACCACAACACTTTTCGGTAATGAAGCGAGTTCATGAATGTTGATGATTGAATGAATGAACTTGAGGCTGTAGTGTGTGTATGAATTGAAGAACTACTTTTAGAACTATTAATCATAAGAATGTTCGCGATAAATTAGTGGAAAGAAATAATGATTCATAAAATTTCTAATCGATAAACGCAAATCGGTAGAATGAGTACAAGGGACGAAGACGTTTGAGATCACGAATAATGGTGCGTACCCTACCATAGTATACTAAGTGTTTATTTTGGCTTTAGAATTAGAGTCTTGGCGAAAGCATAGTGGTGAGACTCGGTAGAATGATTACTAGTTAGTTGGAAATTTCGAGGACGAAATTTATTTAAGGAGGGTAGAACGTAACATCCTAAACTTTTGGGCCTATCGTTTAATGGGTAAATATGTGGAATGAGTTAATTTAAGTGTTAGGGGTCCAAATTGGGCTCGGGCTTAGCGAGGCCTTGATTAAAATTATTTGTTTGGGCATTATAGGGTTTAAAAGGTAGTATCTATGTTTAAAATACCAAAGTGGGCTTATGGCCCAATCTTAGGAGGTGACGCCACACACAAGGAGTAAGGGGCCCAAATTTAAGTTTCATGGAGCCCAATTCTTTTAATTTAAGTTAGTTAAATTTTGGGCATTAGGATTAGGTGGAGTGGATGACAACAAGGCTAAAATTTAGGGGTTTTAATGTTTAAAATATGTGGATAATAAGCAGATAAATGCTATTATTTAGGAATTTATTTTATGTGGATAATAAGCAGATAAAGGCTAAGATCTAGGATTTTTATGATTCAAATATGTGGATAATATCTTGATAAATGAGGGAGGAGTTAGAGATAATTAAGTCTCTTTTAGATGATCTAGTAGATTAAGATAAAGGAGAAAAGTTAGAATTTATCTACAAAGAGAGTGATGGCCAAGAATCCATCACCGAGAGGAGTAAAGAAACCACTACTACATGGCAAAGGTTGTCGAATTTCCTATAAATAGGGGCTAGCTCCTTGTTTCGACATTAAATCCTCTCCCTTTGTGCCGAAATTTCTTAGCTTCTTTTCTCCAAATTTCTTTCTCCAATTTCTCTAAAAGTCGAAAACTCCATTATTCTCTTCTTTCTTCTAAAGCCAAAAACTCCATTATTCTCTTCTTTCTCCTAAAACCGAAAACTCCATTATTCTCTTCTTTCTTCTAAAAGTGAAAACTTCATTATTCTCTTCCTTCTCTAAAAGCGAAATCTCTATAGTTTTATTTTATTCATCCTATTTGAGAAATTGTTCTATACTTTGGCATTTAAATCCTCCATTGACATTGTCGAATTCTCTCTCGATTACTAGCCGAATCTCCTAAGTTAAGGTAAGAGTAGATTTTTTATTAGTTCTCATAATCTATTCTCGATTTTTGAAAAGGCAAAAGCCGAAAGCTAATAGTTTAATGGTTTATGATGGGCGGCAAATCGGGATTTGAAGGAAGCCTAGTCGATTAAACCTAAAAGCCAAAATTTATAAGTCTCCAATTTCGAGATTTTTAAGGTAAGAAGATTTTCCTAGATTTCTATTAGATTTCATCATTATATACAAGATTTTAACTTTATAAGGAGGATTAACGATTAAATATTATTATAGTAACTCTGATAAGGATTTATGATGAAATTAAATATGGATCAAGCAAAAGAAAGAATCCTAAGTTTAAGAAACAGCGATGTCTCATTGTTCGAGATTGGCCAATTGGTTGTGGACCAGCTTCTGAACAAGATCTTAGGCAGATAGCAGTTGTGTCGACTAAGGATAGCGTCGATATAGAAAGCCTCGTTTTATCGGTAATTAGGTGTGTAGATTCTTGACACATAAGCTTTGTTATATTATATGTATGTTATGGGCTAAAAGCCGAAAAAGGTGTGTAGATCTCTATCACACTAGTTCATCTGAATTATATGTATGTTATGGGCTAAAAGCGGAAAATGAGGTTTGTATGAGCGATCGATTACCCGAAAGGGTAGGCAAGGGATGCAGTACGTAATCATAGAAACTTCTCTATGTGTATCGAAGCATGTAAAAATATGTGATCTGTTTAGATAGTTTAATGTTCTGATTCTTGCATGTATACATGGGATGGGATTGATTGATTTACTGGAAGGAGGCGGTCGTGAGGCGATCGGTGGCTTTGCCACATAGGTCACATAGTGATCGGTCTTTATGATGAAAAGACAGGTTGTCGATATATTATTAAGGTCATACATGATCGGTGGCTTCCATACATAGGTCACATAGTGATCGGTCTTTATGACAAAAGACAATTTGTCGATATGGTGTGTAGCGGATGGAAGGTTGATTGTAGAAATCCCACGGTGTGATGGTTGATGCGGGGTGTGTAGAGGATGGACTTATAGGTTTGGGATGGGCCATGTTGCATATTTTGTTACCCTTGTATACGGGCCAAGGCTCATAATGTGTTTGTGGGCATCAAGCCTTTTTATGTGTTCTCGGGATTTGCACACTGAGTCTTGGTGACTCAACCTTTTATTTTTCCCAACATTTCGGTGAGCGATAGATCGTGAACATGGGAGCCAAAGCGGACTCGAGGGCCATCAAGTTTTATTTCTACAAATTATTTGGGATTTCTTTAAGTTTATTTTATTTTTATTTGGGATTTTTAAAGGCCCTAGTTTTTATTCAACTAAGAAGTTTCAATGTTATGCAACTTATATATTTTATGTCAAGGTTTATTTATACTTAATAATACTAATATAAGATTTTATTTTAAAATGTCACTTATTTACTCTAATAATGTCTAATTAACTTACGACTTCCAAAACCAACAAGGCAAAAGTTTTCAATGTACAAGCCGTGACACGCCAGATCCAGTCGAAATGCATGGGCTGAGTTTGAGGTGTTACAATTTTGGTATCAGAGCCTAGTTTAAAACTCGAACTGTAAAATGGGTCTAGAAATGTTTTAGAAATTTTTTTGGTTCGAGGACATGGCCTTCGAGTCTCTAAGACCCGATCCACCTGTAAGTATTCTAAACTCTTGCTTGTGTTATTTATGTGGGCTTAATGAGCTTTATGGGACGTAGACTATCTAGGTTAGAACTTGATGGACTCTAGGCTTGGCAAACAACTCTTCAATTCCATAAGACTTAACTTCACTAAAACAAAACCTATAAGCGAGTCACAAGACTAAGGTGTGGCAACAGCATATGCATGTCTAGGAGTAGATCCCAAAGGCGTGGTATTTAAGCAGTCAAGTGACTCACCTCCTCTTCTCTGGAATCCTACACAGTGCGTAGTAACTATTCACTCTAGCTATAAGGACTTGTTCATGGGCTGAACCCATAATTAAAACCGAAGGGACCAACCACCCTATTTTGCAAATAAAACCCTAAGTTTTGTACACTTCCGGAAAAAAATTCATTTGATTTGAAAATGTTCGCAACTATGAAAAAATTACCAAATTACCCTTGTTATGCAAAATGACCAAAATAATACGATTTGTAAAATTACCAAATTACCCTTGTTTTGTAAAATTACCAAATACCTGAATCACAAAATTACCAAAATACCCTCGGATCACAAAAATTCTTGAAATACCCCTAAATTTTAAAATTATCGAAATACCCTGAATTTTAAAATTATCAAAATACCCAATTTTAAAATTCTTTGAAATGCCCCGAATTTCAAAATTATCGAAATACCTCGATTTCAAAATTTTAGAAATGCCACGGATTCTAAAATTACCAAAATACCCTCGATTTCCAAAATTACCAAAATACCCCTGGGAATGCAAAATTACCAAAATACCTTTATTTTATAAAATCATCAAGGAACCTCATTTCAAAATAAAAAATTTACGAAAATGCCCTGTAGGATAAAATTACGAAAATACCCACAGGTAGTGGAAAACAACAACAATGACAAACCATAACACTTTTTTGTAATGAGCGAGTTCATGAATGTTGATGATTGAATGAATGAACTTGAGGCATAGTGTGTGAATGAATTGAAAGAACTACTTTTAGAACTATTAATCATAAGACATTCGCGATAATCGGTGGAAAGAAATAATGATTCATAAAATTTCTAATCGATAAACGCAAATCGGTAGAATGAGTACAAGGGACGAAGACGTTTGAGATCACGAATAATGGTGCGTACCTACCATAGTATACTAAGTGTTTATTTTGGCTTTAGAATTAGAGTCTTGCAATGAAAGCATAGTGGTGAGACTCGGGTAGAATGATTACTAGTTAGTTGGAAATTTCGAGGACGAAATTTCTTTAAGGAAGGTAGAAGCGTAACATCCTAAACTTTTGGGCCTATCGTTTAATGGGTAAATATGTGGAATGAGTTAATTTAAGTGTTAGGGGTCCAAATTGGGTTCGAGCTTAGGCGAGGCCTTGATTAAAATTATCTGTTTGGGCATTATAGGGTTTAAAAGGTAGTATCTATGTTTAAAATACCAAAGTGGGCTTGTGGCCCAATCTTAGGAGGTGACGCCACACACAAGGAGTAAGGGCCCAAATTTAAGTTTCATGGAGCCCAATTCTTTTAATTTAAGTTAGCTAAATTTTGGGCATTAGGATTAGGTGGAGTGGATGACAACAAGGCTAAAATTTAGGGGTTTTAATGTTTAAAATATGTGGATAATAAGCGATAAATGCTATTATTTAGGAATTTATTTTATGTGGATAATAAGCGGATAAAGGCTAAGATCTAGGTATTTTTATGATTAAAATATGTGGATAATATCTTGATAAAGGAGGGAGGAGTTAGAGATAATTAAGTCTCTTTTAGATGAGCTAGTAGATTAAGATAAAGGAGAAAAGTTAGGAATTTATCTACAAAGAGAGTGATGGCCAAGAATCCATCACTGAGAGAAGTAAAGAAACCACTACTACATGGCAAAGGGTTGCCAATTTCCTATAAATAGGGGCTAGCTCCTTGTTTCTGACATTAAATCCTCTCTCTTTTGTGCCGAAATTCCTTAGCTTCTTTTCTCCAAATTTCTTTCTTCAATTTCTCTAAAAGCCGAAAACTCCATTATTCTCTTCTTTCTTCTAAAAGCCAAAACTCCATTATTCTCTTCTTTCTCCTAAAACCAAAAACTCTATTATTCTCTTCTTTCTTCTAAAAGCTAAAAACTCCATTATTCTCTTCCTTCTCTAAAAGCCAAATCTCTATAGTTTTTATTTTATTCATCCTATTTGAGAAATTGTTCTATACTTCTGGCATTTAAATCCTCCATTGACATTGTCGAATTCTTTCCCTAGTACTAGCCGAATCTCCTAAGTTAAGGTAAGAGTAGATTTTTTATTAGTTCTCATAATCTATTCCCGATTTTTGAAAAGGCAAAAGTCGAAAGCTAATAGTTTAATGGTTTATGATGGGCTGCAAGTCGGGATTTGAAGGAAGCCTACTCGATTAGACCTAAAAGCCGAAATTCATAAGTCTCCAATTTTGGGATTTTTAAAGTAAGAAGATTTTCCTAGATTTCTATTAGATTTCATCATTATATACAAGATTTTAACTTTATAAGGAGGATTAACGATTAAATATTATTATAGTAACTCGATAAGGATTTATGATGGAATTAAATATGGATCGAGCAAAAGAAAGAATCCTAAGTTTAAGAAACGAAAGATATCTGCTTTGTTCGAGATTAGCCAATTGGTTGTGGACCGAAGCGAACAACACCTTAGGCGGATAGCGATTGTCTCGACTAAGGATAGCGTCGATATAGAAAGCCTCGTTTTATCGGTAATCAGGTGTGTAGATTCTTGACACATAAGCTTTGTTATATTATATGTATGTTATGGGCTAAAAGCCGGAAAAGGTGTGTAGATCTCTATCACACTAGTTAATCTGAATTATATGTATGTTATGGGCTAAAAGCCAAAAAATGAGGCTGTATGAACAGTCGTATTACCCAGAAAGGGTAGGCAAGGGATGCAGTGCGTAATCATAGAAACTTCTCTGTGTATCGAGTATGTAAAAATATGTAATCTGTTTAGATAGTTTAATGTTCGATTCTTGCATGTATGCATGGGATGGGATTGATTGATTTACTGGAAGGGAGGCGGTCGGCGAGGCGATCGGTGGCTTTGCCACATAGGTCACATAGTGATCGGTCTTTATAATGACAACACAATTTGTCGATATATTATTAAGGTCGCACAATGATCGGTGGCTTCATACATAGGTCACATAGTGATCGGTCTTTATGATGAAAGACAAATTGTCGATATGGTGTGTAGCGGATGGAGGGTTAATTGTAGAAATCTCACGGTGTGATGGTTGGTGCGGAGGTGTGTAGAGGATGGACTCATAGGTTTGGGATGGGCCATGTTGCATATTTTGTTACCCTTGTATACGGGCCAAGGCTCATAATGTGTTTGTGGGCCTCAAGCCTTTTATGTGTTCTCGGATTTACACTGAGTCTTGGTGACTCAACCTTTTATTTTTCCCAACATTTCGGTGAGCGATAGATCGTGAACATGGGAGCCAAAGCGGACTCGAGGGCCATCAAGTTTTATTTCTACAAATTATTTGGGATTTCTTTAAGTTTATTTTATTTTTATTTGGGATTTTTTAAGGCCCTAGTTTTATTCAACTAAGAAGTTTTCAATGTTATGCAACTTATATATTTTATGTCAAGTTTATTTATACTTAATAATACTAATATGAGATTTTATTTTTAAAATGTCACTTATTTACTCTAATAATGTCTAATTAACTTACGACTTCCAAAACCAACAAGGCAAAAGTTTTCAATGTACAAGCCGTGACACGCCAGATCCATCAAAAACGCATGGGTAGAGTTTGGGGTGTTACATGGTGGGCACTACTCCAAGCACTAAATGAAGAACAGTTAGCACACAAGACACAAGGATATGATAACGCAGATTGGTTTCCTTACTTTACAGAGCCTAACTTAATAAGAAATATGCACGTTCTTCAACAATCACAAAGTGAACATATTCAATCACATATGCTGTAATTGTTTCCCTCACCCTTACACTTTGAAGACGCAATACTCTTACCACTATGATCACCCATTGTGATCACAACAAGTAAAACACAACGGGACTCCATAAAAATAGCACTCTTAATTACCAAGTTATTCTCACAAGAACAGATTAAGTGTCTAACTTTACCTAGGCAAGTCTCTCAAATATATAGACTTTAATTTTGAGATTTGCTTACAATTTGAAGATCTAATACAATTCCATTAAAACAATAATGCTATAAGAATAATACAATATAATAATAACAACATATTGTTAAGCTCGATAATCACCACAAGGGATGAATTGGTGTTTAAAAAACTACAAGAAAATATGACAAACAAATGAGACTTAAGAATTTATAGTAGTTCGACCCCAATTGCTTACCTTTCACTACCTTAGCTTATCACAACTAAGGATTTCTCAAATTCACTATATTTGAACCTTTGGAAGACAATGTTTAACCTTTACAAGGTACTATCTTTTCACTAGGCAAGATAAAGCCACTTCCACCTTAAACAAAGATGAGGAATAAGAATAAAGATTAAAAACTATTCTTAAAAGAAGATATTATAATGATAAGGCTCACTCAATAACAATACAACACTTGAAAAGAATAAAAGAGATGGTTGCTCAAGTGAGTGTACGAAGAACAAAGAGAATATCAATGAAAAGATTGGATTTTTGTGCAATTGACTTTGGAGCTATTGACTTGTATTAATGTCTTCTAACAACCTTGGAGTCGTTTAGATACATTTGGAGTAAATTAGAACTGTTGTTGCAATTAATTCGAGCATTAATTACAAGTTGCAAACTACTTGTACCAGTACAAGTAGACTTGTGCCAATAGAAGTCTTCCAGTTAAAGCCTGATGTATCAATAGAAGTCCACTTTATCAGTAAAAGTTTGAGGATTTCAAGGGTTCAAACTTGTACCAATAGTTGTATCGGTAGAAAGTGCAGAAGAATCGAAAAATTGCTCATTGACTTACTTGTATTGGTAGAAGTCCCCCTAAGTATCGATAGAAGTCTGGAGGGATGCTCAAAGTACTCTCTAACTTACTTCTATCAATAGAACTTCTCCCAAGCATCAATACAACTAGAGATGTATCGGTAGAAGAGCCTCTAAAGTATCAATAGAAGTTTGAAAGAATTCTTGGGGTGCTCTCTGGCTTGCTTCTACCGGTACTTCTATACACTAGTATCGATAGAAGTGTTACAAAGTTGTAAAATTTATTTTGAACCAAGATTTTTCAAAGGCATCGAGTTTCTAAACACTTTGAAAATAATTTTAAGGGCTTATATCAATTGATTGCAAGTTGGACTAAAGAGAATTTATAATTTGACTTTGTTATATCAAAACATTTGAAAGACTAGGATAACAATCTCTCCCTTTTTGATATAACAAAACCATTGAAACAATTTGCTAACTCCCCTTTACTCGAACATTATTTTCAAGTTAAGCTCCAATATTTGAAAAAATATTTGATGAAGACTTTGTATAAAAGTTTTGAATTGATTTTCAACTTTAATAATGGAAGAATTTTTGGGAATTAGTTGAAAAGCAGTTGTTTTATGTTTTATGTAAATAAACACATACAATTTAGAGAGAAACAAAATACGAGTTAAGATATTTTAAAAAGAAAACATTGAAAGCATAATTGTATAACCTAAATATAAATAAAATTGACCAATAAATCAACATAGTCCAAATATAAGGTTCAATAGATTGCCGACACCTAAATATGAAAACGGCCTCCATACAAATTTTATTGGTAGGGGGGCAGGCATGCTCTCCTCCTTTGACAATTTTAAAAAATATAATTAAAAATATTTTAAAATACATTTTAAAACTTATTTTAAAAAAGATTGAAAATATATCTAAATCTATTAAAAGTAAAAAGCAATTAAAAGAAGAAGAAATTTAAAATATTTTAAATTAAAAATAATTTATAAACATGTTAAATATGAAATTAAACTATGTTTTAAAACTAATTTATAGCACTTGATTCAAGACGGAAAACACTGAAAATTAGTAAAAAATAAAAAATAAAACGAATTTAAACATGTTTTTTTTAAAACATTAAAACTAATAAAAATAATTTTAAAAGTTGATAGATTTTTACCATAATAAATAAATAATAAATCATGAGGGAAATATCATAAATCATAATAAATAAAATAACATAATTAATATAATTAATAATTTAAATAACATAAATCATGAGGGAAATTTCATAAATAAATTCAAAAGTATGCACTTACCGGTTTGGGTTGTTTTGGTTTTAGTCTTTTTAAATTTGAATTATTCGAGTTTGAGCCTCAATTTTTGATATTTTTTATCATGGTCATTTCACATTTCAATCATTCAAGAGTTTAAATTATTTCGTGCTCGCTTTAATTTTGTATTTAGTTTAGTTTAAGTTCAAATTAGACGGAATCAGATGATTATTTATTTATCATGAAATCGAATTGAATTGAGTTAGAATGGATAATATTTTTAAATGAGGGTTAATTTTTTAATTTATTAATTCAACCCTAGTAAAAGTAACATTTAACAGTTTTTAAGTCAGTTTTTTAAACTTTAACTTCAATTAATTTTAAATATTTTAATTAATTAAAATTTATAAATACTTTAAAATTAATTTTATAATATATATTTTAAAACTCTTATTCATAACCAATTATAAAAGATAAAAATATCTAAATTAAAAAGTAGACCACTAAAAATAATAAAATTATTTCTTTTGGAGGGTTACCTTGACAATTTTGTCTCATTGTAAAGGAAGAATTTGGAGGTTGCATGTTCCCTCATGAGTGGTCAACTTCATCTACCTCAAATATCTCCGACCGCACCAAATCACACCCTCACTTCCCACAGCCTCATTTGAGTTAAAAAAAGGCATAATACTAAATTTAGTCCTTAAACTTTATATTTTTATCAATTCGATTCTTATTCTTATTTTGAGCTAAATTTAGCTCCCAAGCTTTTAAAAAAGAGTCAAATCATTTTTAATGGAAACGCTTGACTAAAACATTAATTTTAAATAATGTTAACGTGACAACTCACATAATAGTCCTTATATACTTTGTATTGAAATAACATTATTTATTTTATATTTGTCAACAAATAATTTAAAAATTATAAAAGAGATAACAACAAGTTTTACCTATACTTTAATGAAAATTTTAATGTGGTACTTAAATTTTTATTTTGCCTATGGATTTGGTACATAATCACGATGACGTGTAAACACCTCATAGGTTATCTTGTCACATCAACAAAATTTCCCACACCAGTAGGGTCAGGTACCAAATCAATAGACAAAATAAAAGTTTAGATATTGTTGAAAGTACAAGTACCACATTGACAATTTTATCAAAGAATAGGGTAAAACTTATCATTATCCTTATAAAAATATTCAAAAACATAAATTACATGTAAATTTCCAAGCAATTATGTTTTAAAAATAATATTTTAATTATTATTTCTGCTAAAAAGTAACAAAAAATATTTTTTTAAAAGGTTAAGTGTCAAAATTAGCTTAAAGAAAATAAAGACTAAATTGATAAAAGGTGTAAATATTGAAGGTTAAATGTGATATTATGCCAACAAAAGACACTAACTACCTTCCATCTTGCCGCGGCTCATTGTTTAGTTCCTCATCAGTCGTCACTGTATTTTCCTTTGGGTTTTACTTTTTTATTATTTTGTTTTACTTCAAAATATCTCAAAAATCAAAATTTCCATTCATAGAATCCGATAATTGCTTTAGGGTTTTAATTTTGGGGTTCAGCCATAGAAAATGTCTCAATTCTCCTCCGCATTCACGGCCGCCTCCTCGGTCTCACTTCCTCCTCCGTCGTTCTACGTATCGGTTTCTAAACGCAGCTTCATCTATTGTTGTTCGTCGTCGCAGTCTAGAACGACCGTTGTTAATGGGAAATTCGATGGTAAAATCGTTGATAGAGATGAGATTCGTTTCGGCTTGCCTAGCAAAGGTCGCATGGCTGGCGACACTCTCGATCTACTCAAGGTAGTACTGGCTTAACACTTGTTTCTTATTAAAGTTTGTGAATTATGATTGGAATCAAGCATTACGAGCTATAATATAGCTGTTAATTGTCTATGCTTTAACAAAGTTTGAGATTTAATTGCGATACAAAGTTCAAAAAAATGAATCTATTCTGGTCTGAACGTTGATAAGATAGTATGTTCTGTTAAAATTTGCTTATAATCAGGTATGCTTACTGGATAATAATGGTTTGCTTTTGAAATTTGTATGATTGCACCTTTTGCTTGATTGCATGGATGGTTAATTTTGATGGAAAATATTAATGGTGTCAACTACTGAGTTAAACTTTTTTAAATAAAAAATGTAAGGGGATTTAATTTTAGCTTTTTAAAGTATAAGGGCTAAATCTCAAATTGCATTAAGTATAGGACTAGCAGCACAATTTGACCTTTAGAAATTGATTTATTTTCTTTATTAATTAATTTTATCTGGATTTGTTTATTTTGTATAAGAAACTGTAAAAGTAAGGCATTGGCACTTGGTGTGCAAAAAAATGCTTTGCATACAAAAGTGGATAACATTTATGAGAAGTTAATTTAAAATGTTTTTTTTTAATAATAAAAATGTACATAAATTTAGTAATCATGTCATCATGTCCTCATTTTGTCTTTCCTTTAAAGAAAAAAAAATCTCTATCAAACTCTTTGGTCTGACCCCTTCCATTATTCTGTATTTGTCAAAAGGATTGTCAATTGTCGGTTAAGCAGGTCAATCCTAGACAGTATGTTGCACAAATACCTCAGGTTTGTGCTATCTTTCTCTCTCACAATATGCATTGTACTTGGGACCTGTATATGATTTATATGTAGGATTGCTACTGAATGCATAATTTGTTTTTATCCCAGCTTTCCAATGTAGAAGTCTGGTTTCAGCGGCCCAAAGACATTGTACGGAAATTGTTATCTGGAGATTTAGATCTTGGTATTGTGGGGCTTGATACTGTCAGTGAATATGGGCGGGTAAGTAGTTAGACATTGCACGGCCCAAGTATTTTGGTTCATGCAGTGAATATGTTAGAATTTCAGCCTTGCCGATTATTTTTGCCATGTCATCTTAGAACTAGTTATACATTATTGTTTGAGTTATCTAGTGTTAGGCTTGGAGGTGATCTGGTTTATTCTACTACTGCACTTATCCTTTTGCCAATATGCAAAAGGATTCTTTCTTGAAAAAATGAATGCAGAATGGAACTTTACTGCTTCAATACTTTTATCAGGGGGATGAAGATCTTATCATTGTTCATGATGCCCTCAAGTATGGAGATTGCCGTTTGTCTCTTGCAGTAAGCAAATTCTTTGTTACTAGTACATAGCCAGATGCATCTTCCTGATATCCTTGCTATTGATGATTTGCATATTTTTGTTCAGATTCCTAAGTATGGGATCTTTGAGAATATCAATTCACTGAAGGAGCTAGCTCAGATGCCTCGGTGGACTATTGATAGACCTCTAAGAGTTGCAACTGGCTTCACTTATGTATAACATCCGCTTAAATGGTTTTTGATAATTATATTGATTTTAGAAATTATTTTTGGTACCATCAGCTTGGGTTAGCTTATTGCCTATTGGCAATTGTTTCTATTTGACTTTAATTTCTTTTCTATCTTTCTACCTAGCTTGGTCCTAAATTTATGCAAGAAAACGAATTGAAGCACGTGATATTTTCAACTGCTGATGGAGCCTTAGAGGCAGCTCCTGCGGTAAGAGTCAAATTCTCCCGGAGTACCCGTAGTTTACTTTTCATTTGAAGTTATTTAAAATTGAATGAAAGAGTAGCTCATCCTTCTACAATTCTGTGTGTATTAATTTACTTAAACCTTACTGAACACTCTTATCATGCATATTATTGCTTTCCTAAAGGAAAAATATTCCCGCTTGAACTTCAGACTTCCAAATCTAGTTGTTCATACACCTCAGTTAATTCTCTGCTGCCTGCTTACGAGTCTTAAGATTGTTTTCCGGATTCATAAACTATAAATAGATTAGTTCTCTTTCTCTCTCTCAATTTAAACGGTATAGGCATGCATTATCTGATATGTGATAAGAGAAAAAAGATTGTTCCTTTCCCATTGTGGGGTTAGATGATAAAAATGGAAGGAGTGAATGAAGGGAAGCGAGGTTGTTTATATGACAAAAGGAAGAAGTAACAAGGGTACATAGCAATGAGACTACCATAGAAACTAAGATACATAATCAGAGGAAAGAAGAGAAAGAAGCTTACCAGGCAACGAATATGCTGCCTAACTAATAACTCCATATTGAGTTCTTACTCAATTTAGGGGTGGGGGTGGCAGGTTGGAAGCCCTTTATTAATGAGGTAGCTGACCCTAAAGGCAATTCTGCTGTTCTGCCTGTCTGTTCTTCACCCAATTGATATTTGACTGAACAAAATGTCCTGTCGTTCCCTTATTGAAGGAAATGATATTTGAAAGACAGTTAGTACTTGCTAGATATGGATGACGCAGTTTGGAAAATGATGGTTCTCTTTGTCTATGGAAATAAGTTCTCTTTGTTATTAATATAGATGGGAATAGCTGATGCAATCTTGGACCTTGTGAGTAGCGGGACAACTCTGAGGGAAAACAACTTGAAAGAAATTGAAGGTGGAGTTGTATTGGAAAGCCAGGTAACCAGCTCTATAGCTTTCCTGTTCCTGCAATTTTCAAGAATGTTATCTTGTCGTCTGGAGTATGCTATTTTAAAAGGATTTGTTTTCTGAATATTTTGCCTGACCTTTAGTCCATTTTTCATCAGGCTGTTCTAGTTGCAAGCAGAAAAGCATTAATCCAGCGGAAGGGAGCTCTAGACACAACACACGAGATACTGGAAAGATTTGAAGCTCATTTGAGGGCAGCTGATCAGTTCATGGTATGGATATTTGTGATTCTTTGTTGTTATCTTTTCCCTTCCCTCCCAGTATTCATCATGTTTATCGTTTTATGGCAGGTAACTGCAAATATGAGGGGCAGTAGCGCAGAGGAAGTCGCTGAGCGAGTACTGAGCCAACCATCATTATCTGGGTTGCAGGTGAGGTTTTGAAAAGATTTTGCTTCCTGGAGACACTCACTTTTCCTAATCTATTGCTAAATCTATAAGACGGGTTTTAAAAATATTCATGTTTGCATTTTGCAGGGGCCCACAGTATCTCCAGTTCTTTGCAAGCATGATGGAAAAGTAGCTGCTGACTACTATGCGATAGTCATATGTGTACCGAAAAAAGCTCTATACAAGTCTGTACAACAGTTGAGAGCGGTAAGTCATGACGAATTATAATAAATACTGCCTATATGTTATGGAAACTGTGGTTTTAATGCTTGTTCTATTTGCAGCACTAGTTTAAGCTGTGCACATCATTATAGTCATGAATTTGAATTTTCTCTGGTTCAGATTGGAGGCAGTGGAGTGCTTATTTCACCATTGACCTACATTTTCGAAGAAGAGACCCCAAGATGGAGGGAACTACTCTCGAAGCTTGGTCTTTAGTCTTTTACGATGGATACATGAGTGCATTACTTGCATTTCATATCAGAAGTTTTGAAGTCTTAAGGTACCAAGGTGGATTGGAAACTACTTTGGTGAGAGTAAGAACCTCCAAAAGTTTTGTATTATAGCTTTGTTTAATTAAAATGTCATTCTCCTGCCCCTTCTCTTTCGTTTGTTTTTCTTTTCTGATAGTGCAACCTCATTGCAACCATAAACGATGATTTAGAGAACATGTTTCCCTTTTCGATTGTGTATGTATGATTATGAGGAATTGTTTGTATAGCTGCTAGTTTGCAGTTCTTATTGAAATGCATAGTCACTTTATGTACGCTTTTAGCTTAGATGAAATCTACGTGCTTGGTAATTTTATTACATCTTTGGGGAAATACAACAAAACATCTCTCCTTTCAAATTAATATAATTCACTAAGCCCAAAAAGACAGGTGGAAAACCATCAAAGGAACTTAAAGTAAGGAGCTCTCAAACTGGTAACTGGCAATTCAACCTTGTTATGTAGAGCTAGAATGCTTGGATGTTCCATTTCTCTTTGTTCTTGTGAGCCTAACCCAAATAACTCGATGACTTTTGGTTCACTAACTGTTGTATATGGCTAAACATCAGACCAGGTTGATTTTGAAGCCCTTCAGTCTGTTCATGGTTTACTGTTCGACCAGTGCTGCTGTTGGAGGCAACAGTTGCTTCCTCTTCAACATCAGTGTAGCTTGCTACCGCCAAGGCTGATGGCCTTCAGCATCGTGGTTCTGAACTAGTGGTAAACATTCTCCCCTGATCACCCCAATTCTGCTGTACCCCTAACCATCTTTATCCATCTTCCTACAAACCATCACTGTATCACCGATTGCCGGCTTCCAACGCTGCACAAATGGAAGCCATCCCTTACTAAGAACAGGCTTCGGATAGTCCTTCTTCCTCCTTATAGAACAGCAAAATAACCACTTTGCCATGGTCAGTCATCCTTCACCTTAAACTCCCACTTTATTTGGAACAGACAACCTGTTCTCAGTATCAATCTTTGTAAGTCTCTTGACGAATAATAGTTTTCCTATTTCCATTGTTTAAGGAAAAGTGAGTTGAAGAGGTAGAGCTTCCAAGGGTTTTAGTGTTGCCCAGAGAAACAAAGAAAATGGCTGATATTAATAGGGAAAAAGTGGCGAAATACAGTGTCGAAACCATTTTTTTGTTTGGAAACAGGCCGACTTTAAAAAGAAAAATGGAGTCGCCACCAATCTTTTTTGAAGTGTGATTGGGCCACTTTAGAAAACATTTTGGTCTCGGATTTTAAGAAAACGGGCTCGAGTTCGATTCATTTAGGAAGGATTAGCACCCTCAAGAACGCCCAAAATTGGTACCGTGTTGATTGATTAATGTCCTTAAGATCGAAAATAAAAAATATTTTAAAGTATGGAAAAAATGTTTGGATGACTCGTATTGGAAATCGAAACTCTCTTGTTCCGAAAAGCTGAAGTATCATGTCCAGCACGATAGGGCACGATGCTTCAAACTCTCGATACCAAGATCATTTCATGATTTCCAAAATACATGTATTGCAAAAAAGGGTATTTCACTATTTGGCTAAACTAAAACCGAAACCCAAAGACGATTGAGTACGATTCCTTGGATTTCAATCATGAAATATTGCCTTTATTTAAGAAACACGATAAAAGAATCTTTGAAGGATATTTAGTTGTTTGGATGAGCGAAAATCGAAACCAAAGACGATTGGGCACGATCCTCGAACTTCTAAACACAAAATATTACTTTTGTGAAACCCTTTTTATGACTTTTGGAGAAATAAAAAAAAATAAAAAATGTCAAAATGTAAATACGATAATAACAAGGGATAATAATAGTAAATACAAATGGGGAAAGAAAATAAACAATAATGTTATAATAGCAAAAATAATATGTGATAAGTAAAACAAATAGTAATACTTATAATACTATCAATGGGACTAATGAATAAAGTAAAAGGTAAATTTAATAAAAATAATAATACTAAAATAATAGTACTAATAAAAATAGTAGTAAAAAATATATTGATAATAAAATGTAGATATGATAATAATATACAAAAAAAAGTAAGCAAAATAATAATATATATATATAATTATAGTGAATATGATAAAATAATAAAAGTAGAAGTAATAATAGTATATACATGTATAGTAAAAAAGTAACTGAATAGTATAGATAGTGACAATAATAATAATAAGAAAAAATAATAGATGTAATACATATATAATAAAATATAATAAAATAACTTTAATAATAATAATAATACATGTAAATAGGGTCTTGATAATAATAAATATAGTACTAAAATAAATATGATTATAGTAATAAAAATTAACAGTAATAATAATGGTAAAACAAAATGAACAAGAATAATAGTAATCATGTTTACATTAATAGTCATAATAATGAGAAATAATAGTAGTAAAAACAAAGTAATAATATTAAAATCAATCGTAATAATGGAAAAAAATATTGTAATAGTGATAAAAGAATAATAATAACGAAATGAAAATAAGAGGAAAAAATAATAAATAAAAGTAATATTAGTAATGGTAAATACAATAATAATAAAGAGAAAAAAAAATAGTAATAATAGTCAAAATAATATTAAAATTAATAAAAGGGAAAAAGGATAAAATTGCGATTCAGCATTAATAGGACCAAAAACGCAATTATTCCAAGACCTAAATCTCAGGCTGGATGCGAACCAGATCGAAGTGGTGTAAAAAGTTCGAGGCAAATTTAAAAAATAGAAAAAAGCGAAAAGAGATTCAATTAAAAAGACAGCAGAGGAGGGACTATCACGCAATTTCCCATCTAGGGAAAAATTTGCGCCTATTCACCTGCACAAGCAATTAACACGGGGGCCCACATGTTTTGAAAGGTAAAAACCAAAAGCTCTTCATTTTAGCCTTCTGTTTCAAATGCCCAAATCAGAGCCCCTTTCCTTTCGTTTTTTTTAGGGTTTCCTTCTTTACAATGAACCAATGAGCCCCCTCCATGCAGCGCCTCGATTGCGTAATGGGAGGAAGATCCGGTGAGTCCTTCTTGATCTCTCTTCTTTTAATTTTAAAAACTTTCATACGATATATCAGAACCTTTTTTCAAAAAACAGAAAAAAACACAGAAAGAAAAAATAAAAAACCCGAAACAGAAATCGATAATGAAAGGAAAAATATAAACCTTCTTTGATCTTTTTTCTAAAAATTTTCCCGAGATTCAGTGTTATTCTCTCCTTTTATAGCCTAAAAAACTCAACAGAATCCCCCTTTTTACATAGAAATATTCGGCTTTTATAGCCTAAGAAATCCCAAAAAAAGAAAAATCAAATCCCCAAATATCTCGCTCATTGTTGTATTGGGTTTTCCTTTTGTAGGTACAACGGAGACGTGGGCAACTACATGGCGTGGTGGAGAAGCGACGTCGTGGGGTGGTGGCGTCCCGGCGTGGTGGTGGCCGACATGCATACTGGGACTGCTATTCTTTGTTCTTTGTTTCATCTTCTTTGTTGGGCTAGAATTAGCTTTTTAGGTTTTGGGCTAAAGACTTGGGCTAGGGTTTAAGTGTTGGGTCTTTGGGCTTGTATTTTGGACTCTTATTTGGACCTCATTATTTTATTTTTGTAGTGGCATAGGCAGGCAAATTTTGCCTATTACAGTTTGCCCTCTTTGCTTGTTGTCGTGTAGCAGAACGGAAGCAAAGACTTTAAAAGGGCAAATTTTGCCTGGTCTAGTGATCTTGACTTCTTGATGCTTCCTTTCTTGGTAGCTTCATTCCATCACATGGAGATAAGACTTCTCAGTATTCGATCCGCTCCACTCCTGCTCAGCCAAGATAAGATAAGATTTGTGACCTTCTGATTCGCTCCACTCCAGTTCAGTGGAGATAGGATCTGCTATCTTTCGATCTGCTCTACTTCTGCTCAGTAGAGATAAGATCTGTTGTCTTCAATCCGCTCCACTCCTTCTCAGTGGAGATAGGATCTGCTATCTTTAGCCTGTTACCCTACTGCTTAGGGAATTAAGGCTCATTGTTTTCGAATTGCCCCACTCCCGCCACCGGGATAAGGTCGATGTTTTGGCCCGCTACCCTACCGCTTAGGAAATTGAGGCTCGTCGTTTTCGATCTGCTCCACTCGCCATGGGATAAGATCTGCTATTTTTGGCCTACTACCCTCTGCTAGGGAATTGAGGCTCAATGTTTTCGACTTCCTCCACCTCGGTGGGATAAGGTCCGATATTTTGGCCCGTTACCCTACCGCTAGGGAATTAAGGCTTATCGTTTCGATCTGTTCCACTCCCTTTCGGTGGGATAAGATCTGCTATTTTTGGCCGTACCCTACCGCTTGGGAATTGAGGCTTGTCGCTTTCGATCCGTTCCACTCTCGCTTTCGGTGGGATAAGATCTGCTATTTTGGCACAGTACCCTACCGCTTAGGGAATTGAGGCTTGTCGTTTCGATCTGTTCCACTCCTTTCGGTGGGATAAGATCGATATTTTGGCCCGTTACCCTCTTGCTAGGGAATTAAGGCTTATCGTTTCGATCTGTTCCACTCTTTCCATGGGATAAGATCTGCTATTTTTGGCTGGTACCCTACTTGCTAGGGAATTGAGGCTCGTGTTTTCGACTGTTCCACTCCCCGCCTTTCGGTGGGATAAGGTCATATTTTCGACAGTTACCCTACCGCTTAGGGAATTAAGGCTCGTCGTTCTCGATCTGTTCCACTCGCTTTCGTGGGATAAGATCTGCTATTTTAACTGCTACCCTCTTGCTTAGGGAATTGAGGCTCAATGTTTTGACTGCTCCACTCGCTCGGTGGGATAAGGTCCGATATTTTCTGTAACTCCCATCAATTTTGCTACATTGTCCTATGGGGATCCTACATAGAATTGATTTCATGGGGTATATGTTTATGCCAAATGATTAGGATGTCATGCAAAATGCTCCTAACCATGTGTATTATGAATGTTATGAATGAATGCAAAATGTCATGAGAATGATCCATTTTAACATTTGAAATTTATTGCTTGTTTGCTTATTAAGGTGACCCACGACGTATGTCTTCTCTGCTCATTTGGTACTTCTAACAACTAATCGAAGATGTAACCGCTTAGTCCTCATCTCAAGTCTCCGAGCCCTTTAAGCTGGTTAGTCCTAAATAATTGTCTGTTTTGGATTCTTGTATTATTTAGAGACTTTCGAGTAATACTAAAACTTCTTTTATGAAAGCATTATTAGTTCAATAATCACTATTTCCATGAAAAATGCTTGGAAAAGATCATAATAATGGACAAGAAAGAAATTAATTGGGAGCATAGCTCGAAACAAATAAGATAGCAAATGCAATCAAGAAGGAAATTTATTGGTAGTGTATTTTGAAACGGGCAAATTAAGAATGGGTAAGATGGCAATTAGGTGCCCCAGATATCGTCGACTGAGCTTCTTTGTTCAAACTTCTTGAGGACCATTTAAGCTCAATATGTGTTTAAGGGATTCAGAGTACTTTGTCGATGCCCCAAGATGTAACATACTTCCTCATCGTCAATTCAAGCGTGGCAAAACTATTGTATGCCCCATCATGATTTGATTACAACTTGAGCCGCCCTTGTCGGGTTTTAGACTCAAAGCCCCTTTGGTCTCAAAGTGCCCTTTGCAGGTTTTCACCTTGGCCTCTCCGGTTTTTTTTTTTTTTTTGGATTCAAGACGCCTTTTGTGGGTTTTCATCTTGGCCCACTTTTAAGCGAAGTACTTCCTGACCGAGTCAGATAATTGGATTTGGCGGACTTGCTTTCCATCAAAGCTCGTCAAAAAGGCCTTCTTTACAACATAAGGTCCTTCCCAATTAGGCATCCACTTTCCCAAGTCCTTTTGCATATGGAAGATCTGTTTCAATACCAAGTCTCCTTCATGGAATACTCAGGGCACTTTCTTATAGTAAGCTCGCATCATCCGCTTAAAGCACAGTTGACCATGGTGAATGGCTCTTAGCCATTTCTCGATCGATTCGGTCGGTCATCTGTAGAGTGAACCCATTCTGCTTCGTCAACTTCGCCCGACAAAATCTAAAGAGTAAGAATTTTAACTTAGATGGGTAAGATCTGTATCCATCCATAAACCAATGAGAAGGGTGTTGCCCCGGTGGAAGTTCTCGCCAACATTCGAGAGGCATAGAGGGTAAATGGTCCATCATCTTTCAAAATCCCTTTTTTTTGGATGGTTTCTTTCTTTTTCTTTTCTTCTTTCTTTCTTTTTCTTTTTCTTTGTTTTGTTTTGTTTGTTTTTTTTAAAAAAAATTTGAACTTGAACTCGAGGTTGAAATTGAACTTGATGATTGACCTTGTAACTTTGTTATGGGAACCGCACCTCACTCTCTTAGTGGAATAGTTGATAATCACGAAAATGAATAGGCGTCAACTAGATACTTTTGACGAAATCATCCGTAACATTTATGCCCCACGATAGAAAAAACATATAAGTCACGTCTTCTCAATTTGGCATTTACTGCAACACCGACAAAATCCTCTTTCATGGTAGCCTCCTCGTGCCTAGGCATATCTTGATGCGGTCATGCAAAACATCTTTGAATTCTTTGAATAACTCGATGGCGCCTTGCTTTGTTTCGGTGGAGGCAAGGCTTGATCTTCACTCCTTTCCCCGACTCACAATGTTCATCGACCCTTTGTATGATAGAGTCTATTTTCATTTTGTTTTCCATCCTTATGATTGATGGGTAAGTTGTACTCTCGACATCTTCAAAATATTCAGATCCTTTTAGACCCATATTTCACTCAAAAGGAGTCTGTAGCGTTGCTCATGTCCCGATATATGGGTACCTATTGTAGGTACGAAGGTAAATTCAAAGAATAAGCAGTTCAAGATGATTATTCATAATCATGGCTAAAAATGAAAGAACATTCCAAAAACAAAAGAATATATAGTATGACGGGGGAAAAAATGAGAAAATATTTGCTCGACATGAAACACAAACATGCATTTTTATTGAAAATAAAGATGTTTGAACATGAGCCTATTTCACAAAAAATTCTTATTGTTTCTAGGCTTAAAACAACAAGTCTGTTTTGAACATTACTCTGTGTTAGCTCTAAAAATTACAGGGGTTTCCTTCACAGTCCAGTTATTCAAAACACTTTCAGGCTCGTAGGGGTGAATGCCTCCTAGGTTTTCTTCATTCGATCTCTCCTCGAATACGGTTTTGATGATCAAGGCTTTTAACATGTCTTCGGCCGTCTTCATTTGTCATCCCCAGTTTAGGAGGAATAATTCTTTCCGATATGGATACCTTGGATATATGTGGAAAAGTAATTGATCCCCATTTGACCTCGGCATCCTTCTTTACTGACTCACTTCCTATGGTACATACATTTTCCCCTCCCGCAAAGTCAAAAAACTCCAACTCTTTATTATCCATTAACCCTTGTACTAGGGCTCTGAATTCGCTGCACTGTTGAATCTCATGGCCTTCCTTGTTATGGAACTCACAATAGTTCCTCGTATCCTGGGATTTGCCCCTTACGTCTTGTCTGATTAAACCTCTTTCCACCATTCTTCTCCAGACCTCTCTCATCGGGGTTCTTATTTCTGCAACGTTCAACTTGATTCTTTTTCCTGTGCTGTCAATTATCGCATTCATCCCATTATCAATGTGACTGGGTAACGGATTTTCTACAACAGGCGCATCATTGAACTCCACAATGCCCATTTTGATGAGCCTCTCGACTAGCTTTTGAAAGGAAAGCAATTCTCTGTCGGTGCCCCACTATCCTCGCATGGTATTCACATTGAGTGCTTGCATTGTACCATTTAGGATATGGGGGTTGCAACGGTTCTGAGTAGACAGGGGCTACTACGTGTGCGTCTAATAAAGTTTTATACAACTCCTTATATGTCACCGGTATAGGAGTAAATTGGAATTTCTCAGTCTTTTGCCTCATGTTGGGCTCTTGTCTTGGTCGAGCCTGCTGGCCCACAGCTACAGCTTTCGGTTGGGTGATAGTAACGGGTTTAGGATAACCCGAGCTTATATTCCCCACTTCAGCTTCCCTTTTCTTCGGCGCGGCTCTTCTTGTGCTCTCTCCGGCCTCGATCTTCCCACACCTAATTGCGTTCTCTATCATCTCGCCTGACATCACCATGTCCGCGAAACTCTTAGTCGTGCTTCCCAACATGTGGTTAATGAACGGTGCCTTCAGGGTATTGATGAAGAGCATGGTCATTTCCTTTTCTAGTAATGGTGGTTTGACTGTGTGGCGACCTCCTCCATCTTTGGGCATACTTCAAGCTTTCACTTGGCTTTTTCTCCATGTTTTGCAATGTGATCCCATCGGTGCTATATCGGTCACATGGTAGTAATGCTTGATAAAGCTGCGCCAAATCTCTCCATGATTTGATTTGGGAACAATTCAACTGGTTGTACCATTTCTTTGCATTTCAATCGACTATCCCGAAAGCAATGGATCAATAATCGGTCGTTGTTGACATATCCGTCATTCTCCGACGAACATCGTGATATGGGCCTCGAGGCGCCTAGTCCGTTGTACTTTTCGAACTCGCATCTTGAACTTTGGAGGAAGTACTAAATCGGGACTAGACTCGACTTCTTAGATCCACTTCGCATTGGTAATCAGCACTTTCTAATGCTCAAACTTCTCCTCCAACCATTTACATCGATCTTGAACTCTTTTGAAGCTCGCTTTTACCTCTTCCCTTCGCCACCTCATCAAGTGCGGGACTATTGGTTTTACCAAATTGACTTCGGTTAGAGCTCGAGCTCATGGGAAGTTTCTCGATCTTAGGGCACTTGGATTGGTCTTGAGGTTTGATATTGACCGATACTCTTGGTGGTTGCACTTGGGAACTTGTTTGAGCCAGGCCGGAGGGCAAGCAAAATCTTCATTATCTCCTCCAAGATCGACCATAGGCCTTTTTCCGCTTCCAGTCCTCCACAACAAGCGTGTTAGCTGGCTCATCATGCTTCTCTGGATTCCAGATTTGATCCTCATATCGTGTTGGATCTTGGCTAAGCTGCTATTGCATCCGAGCACGTAGTTGGTCTTGCATCTCTTTCGCATTTGCTCCAACTTTTCTATCCTTTGATCCATTGCTCTCGTCTTTTTCCGAGTGTAATAGCGGTGTTCGAGATAACTATAATATGACCTCTAGTTAATAGGGTTCTTTTATGATATTAAATGTACATGATGCGATGTGATGCTATGCAAATGCATGAAATGCAATGTAAATGAATGAATGCAAAAATAAGAGGCATTGACTCGAATTGATTACATTAGAAAAACTTTACTAGAAAATAAATTTCTTTACACAAAATGGATCGCATACACGGCCTTGTCCTTATAGTCCAAGTGAAAACATGAATCCCTTCTTCGCAAAAGTCAAGTCTTGTAAAATTCTAATAGATACTTCCTCTAGCTCCTTTTGCTTGATCCGGACCGCTACTCCTGTTCACTTGTTAGCTTCTTCAAAAATGCCGAGACGTAATAATCTTCGAATATTCTTGTCAACTTGAATCCCTGGGTGATAAGGTCTTGTATTCCTTCACGGACTATAAGTCTTCTCTCGTTGTATTCACTTGGACTATATTCGGATGACCGTATTATAATCCACTTTATCAAAAAATCCATCTTCTTATGACCAACTTTTCTATTTAGTAATCGAATTTGAAATCAACACCTCTTTTCTATGATGTGAATGCAATGCAATCAAAACAGAATAAAACTCGTTAGTACAAGAAAAATAAATAACATAGAACCTATCAGGGTGACCACTAGGGTTTGACATGGTTCTACCTAGGTAGGCCCTTAGGTTTTCTACATGTGGTTTAGTTCTAAAGGAAGGGTACCTGAACCAGCAGGTTCCTCAATCCTCACCCATTATAGGCTCATATGGATCGAGTTCATTCGGGGATACATTTCCTATGGCCATGCGAGGTGAAAACCTCACGGAACCATAGAATACAGATGTATCCTGGAAGCGCCCCCAGCCCATGCGAGGTGAAAACCTCACGAAGGCATAGATTTTTGCTCCCACTTAAGGGTGTGACCACAACGGTCATGCAATATGAATGCAAAAATATTATATGTGTCTTAAACCAAAGACGTATATATGACGCGATACGACTCATGCAATCGAAATCTGAAAAATTTTATTTTGATAAAAGGACATTAATCAACCAAGTTTACTGACGACTCTCTTATTGGTCCCCGGTGGAGTCGCCAATCTGTCGAAACCATTTTTTGTTTGGAAACAGCCGACTTTAAAAAGAAAATGGAGTCGCCACCAATCTTTTTGAAGTGTGATTGGGCCACTTTAGAAAACATTTTGGTCTACTGATTTTAAGAAAAGCGGGCTCGAGTCGGCTTCGCATACGAGGAAGGATTAGCACCCGCAACGCCCAAAATTGGTACCGTGTTGATTGATTAATGTCCTTAAGATCGAAAATAAAAATATTTTAAAGTATGGAAAAATGTTTGGATGATTTCGATTGAAATCGAAACTCTCTTGTTCAAAAAGTCAAGTATCATGTCCAAAGACGATAGGGCACGATGCTTCAAACTCTCGATACCAAGATCATTTCATGATTTCCAAAATACATGTATTGCAAAAAAGGGTATTTCACTATTTGGCTAAACTAAAACCGAAACCCAAAGACGATTGGGTACGATTCCTTGATTTCCAATCATGAAATATTGCCTTTATTTAAGAAACACGATAAAAGAATCTTTGAAGGATATTTAGTTGTTTGGATGAACAGAAAATCGAAACCCAGCACGATTGGGCACGATCCCTCGAACTTCTAAACACAAAATATTACTTTTGTGAAACCCTTTTATGACTTTTGGAGAAATAAAAAAATAAAAAATGTCAAAATGTAAATACGATAATAACAAGGGATAATAATAGTAAATACAAATGGGGAAAGAAAAATAAACAATAATGTTATAATAGCAAAAATAATATGTGATAAGTAAAACAAATAGTAATACTTATAATACTATCAATGGGACTAATGAATAAAGTAAAAAGGTAAATTTAATAAAAATAATAATACTAAAATAATAGTACTAATAAAAATAGTAGTAAAAAATATATTGATAATAAAATGTAGATATGATAATAATATACAAAAAAAAGTAAGCAAAATAATAATATATATATATATAATTATAGTGAATATGATAAAAATAATAAAAGTAGAAGTAATAATAGTATATACATGTATAGTAAAAAAGTAACCTGAATAGTATAGATAGTGACAATAATAATAATAAGAAAAAATAATAGATGTAATACATATATAATAAAATATAATAAAATAACTTTAATAATAATAATAATACATGTAAATAGGTACTGATAATAATAAATATAGTACTAAAAATAAATATGATTATAGTAATAAAAATTAACAAGAATAATAATGGTAAAACAAAATGAACAAGAATAATAGTAATCATGTTTACATTAATAGTCATAATAATGAGAAATAATAGTAGTAAAAACAAAGTAATAATATTAAAATCAATCGTAATAATGGAAAAAATATTGTAATAGTGATAAAAGAATAATAATAACGAAATGAAAATAAGAGGAAAAAAATAATAAATAAAAGTAATATTAGTAATGGTAAATACAATAATAATAAAGAGAAAAAAAGAAATAGTAATAATAGTCAAAATAATATTAAAATTAATAAAAAGGGAAAAAAGGATAAAATTGTAGTTCGCGCCAGCTAATAGGGACCGAAAACGCAATTATTCCAAGACCTAAATGCTGTGCCTGGATGCGAACCAGATCGAAGTGGTGTAAAAAGTTCAGGGGCAAATTTAAAAAAAATAGAAAAAACTGAAAAGAGATTCAATTAAAAAGACGCGCAAAGGAGGGGACCTATCACGCAATTTCCCCATCTAGGGAAAAATTTGCGCCTATTCACCTGCACAAGCAATTAACACGCGGGGCCCACATGTTTTGAAAGGTAAAAAACCAAAAGCTCTTCATTTTAGCCTTCTGTTTCAAATGCCCAAATCAGGAGCCCCCCTTTCCTTTCGTTTTTTTTTTTAGGGTTTCCCTTCTCTTTACAATGAACCCAGCGAGCCCCCTCCATGCGCGCCTCGATTGCAGCCCGGAGGAAGATCCGGTGAGTCCTTCTTGATCTCTTTCTTTTAATTTTAAAAACTTTCATACGTATATATCAGAACCTTTTTTCAAAAAAGTAAAAAACACGAAAAGAAAAAAAAAAAACCAAATGTAAATCGATAATGAAAGGAAAAATATAAACCTTCTTTGATCTTTTTCTAAAAATTTTCCGAGATTCAGTGTTATTCTCTCCTTTTATAGCCTAAAAACTCAATGAATCCCCTTTTACATAGAAATATTCGCTTTTATAGCCTAAGAAATCCCAAAAAAAGAAAATCAAATCCCCAAATATCTCGCTCATTGTTGTATTGGGTTTTCCTTTTGTAGGTACAACGCGAGACGTGGGCAACTACATGGCGTGGTGGAGAAGCGCACGTCATGGGTGGTGGCGTCCGGCGCGTGGTGGCCGACATGCGGTTGGGACCTTGTTCTTGTTGCTTTCATCTTCTTTGTTGGGCTAGAATTAGCTTTTTAGGTTTTGGGCTAAAGACTTGGGCTAGGGTTTAAGTGTTGGGTCTTTAGGCTTGTATTTTGGACTCTTATTTGGACCTCATTATTTTATTTTTGTAGTGGCATAGGCTCGGGCAAATTTTGCCTATTACATACAGTACATGGAGTGATATAGAGTACACGGATTGTTTTTTTTTTTTTTTTGGGGTTTACTTTAAAAGATTATTTTGGTAGATTAAAACACTAATTTTTGCTGACATTGAGTTGATATTTGGAGGGACTTTTAAGAAAATCTTATCAACTTTCACTAAAAATAATTTATGGTTTTGTTGGGTATTGTATGAGTTTTAATTTTTATATTTTAATTTGATCTTGTTTTATGACATTATTTGTCGGTTTAAATGGTCAATATTCACCATTGTGGTGTAGGTCTTTTATAATGTTCAAAATTTAAAATTTAATTTAATTCATAGGAAACTTCCTTTATGCAAAAAAATAAAATATCGTAATTAGAATTTTTAGATTCTATAAATAGAATCAGAAAATTGATAAATATTTTATAGAGGTATAATAAAATATTTTAAAATAAATATTTTAGAAAAGTTGTAATAATTTTTAAAGCTGTTTTATAATAAAAAATACGTTAATACATTTTCAACGTACTTTTTATTAACCTGAGATTTTTAATTTAAAAGATTATTTTCCTATATTAAGTATTTTTGCTGACAGAGATTTGGTATTTGGAGGGTTTTAAGAAAATCTTATTGGATTAATTGTTGAGGCTAAGTATAGAATGATATGGCAAATTTTGGATTTAATTATTTGAGTTAGGGCGGAAGTTAGAAATTCTTTTAGGCGGATTGAAATGAAATTTTAATTTTTATAATTTATATTTTATAATTTTTAAAAGATTAGTTTAAATTTTTATAATTATGGGGTAAAATATAATTTTATCTTTAGTATTTTAAAATTTTAAAATTTTTAGTATTTTTCATTTTAAGGGAATCGGTCCTACTAGTCCCTTAAATTCACCTCGACTTGAGCTATATTTAAATTCTGAATTTATGTCTTGTATTTTAATTTAACATGTTAAATTTGAAAATAAGGTTTTATTTTTAATTTATATAATATGTAATATCTCATATCTAATTCGGTCATCCTGAACTACGAGATGCCACAATTATTATCGGAGCAATTAGAGTCACATATACTTCATATAACCATTCACACATGCAATTTAATGCATTTCACATTCATTCTATATCATATAATCATTTTCGGGTGCCATATGAGCTTAAGAAATGTTTTTTTTTTTTTTGTCTTCCTTTATTTTTTTATAACTGTGTAATTTGGTGTCACACGAGCTAACGAAATCCTCACCATTTACGTCACTCTAGATTGTTCGGCAACGATGATTCGAGTATACAAATTATCACCTTAGATTACCCGACAACAATAATTTTCAATTAATAATTTAATTTTATAATATCTCAACTATATCTGACTCGGTCTGATAATTAATAAGGTAATTTCAATATACAATTCAAATCATGCTTATTTATTTCAAATTTTCATCATCAACTTATTAATTCAATACGTGACATATATATATATACCAACTCAAGTTCATACTAATTTCACATATCAATTTAAGTCATAAAATTTTTATTTTATTCAATTTTAGTCCTTGCTTCAATATTCAATCCAACTCATTACATTTCAACTCAAGCATTCATCAAGAACTCACCTCCAACTTCATATGCTTCCTCTTCAACATCACCGTAGCTTGCTACCGCCGAGGCTGATGGCTCTTCGGCATCGTGGTTCCGAACTAAAGGTGAATCTCTTCTCTTGATCACTTCAATTCTATAGTACTCCTTACCATCTTTATCCATCATCCTATAAACTCTCACTCCATCACCGATTTCCAGCTTCCAACACCGCACAAATGGAAGCCATCCCTTACTGAGAACCGGCTTCCTATAGCCTTTCTTCTTCCTTATTGAACAACAAAATACCCAGACTTTCCCATTGTCGTCCTTCACCTGAAACTCCACCTTATGCCGGTTTTGGAAATTCAGGAAACATCTTTTCTTCTTAGTTGGAATAGACAACCGCGCGTTGATATCCGTTTTTGAAAGTATCTTCATGAATAATGGTTTCTCTATTGCCATTGCTTTAAGGAAAAAAAGTGAGTTGAAGAGGTATTTTTCTGAGGGTTTGAGTGTTTTCTACCCAGAGAAACAAAGAAAATGGCTGTTTACTTTGTCCTTCACTCTTATTTCTTTGACCGATGTGAGGGTAGGTTCCCGCTTTCTCCTGTTCTTCCTTACTTCGTAAGGAATTGGATGCAATTTCTTCGAACAAAGCAAGAAAGAACAGGTTTTATTAAAAAATAGATGTCAACTACTTATATATATTTTTACCAAATTACTTAATTTTATCTTTTATTTTTACCAAATTTTAATATTTATAAATTATGTCAATTTATTTTTATTTTTTAAAAATTAATCCTCAATATTTACATATTATGTAATTTGATCTCTTTTTTTTTACAATTTTATTTTTCTTTATAATATTGAGGGTTAAATTTAAAAGAATGAAAAAGATTAATATTATTATTTTAGATTTTTAGTGTTTTCATTTTTGTTGTATGTTTTCAATTAAATTTAATCGATAAATTTATTTTTTAATATTTATTAATAATTTAGTGTCCATTTTATACTTTTTATAGTTGGGTCATCAAAAAAATTATAAATAATTATGTAATTACTAATGTAATTTATCCAAAAATTATCCACACAATTATCGGTGGAAGCTAGGAGGATTTTTTCTAGATATTTAAACTAAATTCGAATTTTGAAGTGATAATTATTAAAAAGTTTTACTCAGGAGTAAGTAATACCATTTACTATTAGGGTAACCCTCTATTTTTATGAATTAAGAAAACTTTATTTCTATAATGTTTAAATTTATATTTTTAATTTGAAATTCTATTAAAAATATTTTTTTTGATATATTAAAACTAGGGTTACCCTGGCGCTGGGTTTTATAAATTTTTTGTTTCATTAATAATAAATTTTAATTTAAAATGAAATAAATTAAATATTTATCCTAGATTAGTATTTGATTATTTATACCCACGTAATCATGTGGTAAAAACATACCCACCTAATTCGCCCTCTATTTTTATAATTACATAAATTATGGTAGCGTTATTACTAAGTTTGAAATTTAATTTTATAATGGAATTTAGATTTTCTTTTCATTTTTATAATATTATTTGTTAGACTAAATAGTTGATATTATTGACTATTAGGATTTATATAATGCCTAAATTTAAAATTTAATTTAATTCATAGGAAACTTCCTTCTTTTTATGAAAAAATAAAAAAAAATCTATTTACTCTTAATCTGACATAAGATTTTTTAGAAAATATTTAGTACATTGTCGGTGAGTTTTTGATTTCATAAGCCGGGTTAGAGGATTGAAAAGCTGTTTTCAAAATAAAAAAAGCTAACCCGAGATTTTTATTTAAAAAATTATTTTGGTAGATTAAGAACACTAATTTTTTCTGGCATGGATTTGGTATTCGGAGGTGTTTTAAGAAAACAAGTATAGAATCATATGACATACTTTGGAGTTAATTATTCAAGCTATATTTAAATTCTGAATTTATTTCTTGTTAAATTTTATTGTTTTAATAATCTTAAATTTCTCCCCATCATCTATATAGGAGCTAATAAAAACTTGTATGCTCTGATAATTGACCATTAGAAAGGGAAGGTTTTATCTCTGGCAGTTTGTAATGTTATTATTCAGTTTACGACGTCTTCTAGCCTTACTTCCGGCTTGGATAGGCTCAATTGCAATTTTATTTGGGGAGGGTCTACATATTATTCTCATAATCACTTGGAGAGTTGGGACTTAGCTTGTCGTACAAAAGTGAGTCGGGGACTTGGACTGCGTAAAGCTCAGTTAAATATTATGTCCATGCTTGCTAAATCTAGTTGGAGGATTTTTAATCAACATGATTCTCTTTGGTGTCATGTATTCCGGTCAAAATATTTGGGTCATTGTAATTTCTTGCAAGCGGAGTTAAAGGGTAATATATCGTCGACTTGGAGAGGCCTGTTGAAATCAGGGATGGTTATTCAGCTTGGTTGCAAATGGCGCATAGGTGTTGGTACCCAACTGAATTTTTGGTCGGATTGGTGTTTCATCTGTTCTATCTCACCATGATAAAGAGCATGCCCTATGAATATACATGATAAATCGGTCAAATTTAAACTTAAATTAAATTCTATAATATATAAGTACTAAGTTCTTACAACCATTTCGTACATCTACACTTACTAAGACTTTAAACTTAATTCGGTATAATACACTTATTCAACCCCGAGGCATAACCTCTAAGGGTGCCCCTCAATATGCATAATACAGTTATGACGCTACTCATGTGAGCCTGGCGGTGTTTGGCTTGATCCCTCCATTCGGTCCTCGAGTCATTCAATGACCCTGCATACAAGGCAATACATTCATAAGTTCAGATGAACTTAGTGAGATTTCGTGCAACAATAATCATAAAAGACTCTAGATTTTCGGGTAAATAAAAGTAAGGGTGAAAAAGAAAAGCTCCCTGAATGTCTTAGGAGATTCCGTAGATTGACTGGCGTAGCCGACACCCATTCATTCTCTGAACAAATCGCTGGCGGGCATGTTAACTAATTTAGTCGTAAGTGTACTTTTCCAAACAACCCTTTTCTGGGTCTTGACCCTGTTTAGCTTCATTTCAGACTTCCATTTTACCTTCCTGATTTGACTCATCACAAGATAATCATACACGTAACTATGTGGATTGGCGTTAACAACTATTGGCGAACATGCAGATATCTCGCCAGACGGTGGATTTGTCCCTAGTCCCTTCGTTCCATACCAACACAATATATACACACCGTATTATCCCGATAATTTCCCTTTTATGACTTAGCCTGTGTGTATACCACTCCTTTACTAATATCCTTATTGAATCCCTTGATAATGAGATTTGGCTGGTAGTTCAGCACCCCTTTCTTTGCGGACTCATACTTGCTAGATAGTTCCATAGGACTTTCCACTACAACCCATTTGAAAAGATATTCCCAACAACCGCTAGTTCCCAGCAGACTATCTCATCCTTAGATTGACCTCGGTGGACTTTATCATTAGATAGTCCTAAGTGGACTTCCCAACACTAGATAGTCCTGACGGATATCCTCTTTCTTTGTTAATCCCTAGCAGATTTTGTCGATCAGTCAACCTTTGACAGACATTCCCTCCAAGATGGCCCTTGGCAGACTTCCCACTTTTCGAGAGATCCCTTTGCAAACAAACCTTTAAAAGTAGAACCTGAGAACCGTCTTGCTTCCTCTTAACCCAGGTTGGCTTGTCCATTGTCCTTGGTGGACTCTTTATAGCGGATAGTTATTCGCAGAAATGCTAAAGGAAATATCCCTTTCTTCCACATATACCCATGTACAAGACGCTTCCACCTGTTCCTCCTACCTTCACATTTTGGTGGGACCGTCTTAAGCCCGCTTACTAGCATTCCCAAACGCACCATAACTGTTTGTCAGAATTTTTCGCCACATGAATCATGCAATGATTTCTTTTTATATGCCCCGTCAGCTTCCCTGTTTATTGTCCTTACGGACTTCAATTCGCTATACGGTGTACCTGTTCACCACTGGGTCGTGCTATGGCTAACCATGGGCTTCTGACTCTTATGAGCCAATAAACTTCTTTTAAGGTGTCGCTCCGAAGAGCCTGTATACCGTTTTCACGGTGTCACTCTGAAGAGCCTGTAGATACCATTTCACGATGCCACCAAACTCCCTCAAGTCTCCTTTCAGTTCACCCAGTCCTCCATTACGTTAAATTTTCCTATCTTCATCTGACCCATTAAAGTAACTCCCTCGAGTCCCCTTTCAGTTTGTCCATTCCTCCATTATGCCAAATTTTCCTATCTTCATCTAACCTGTCAAAGTAACTCCCTCTATACTCCGCATTTTATAAGCAAACATAGCACACATAATATTACATGCATATACTATTATAACAAGTAGTTCACCACATATCAATACACAATTCTATCATACAGAGCATAATTGCGAACGTTCATGTATTGCCCGAAGCTTCTTGCATGCATATCTTTCTCATTCACCAGAATCACACGCAACCTTAGGATTCAAATAGAACTCAGAGCTAACATAGGCTCAGATCAGACAAGCAACACAACATCCATCAATCATTCAAAGTAGAGTATAACAACTCACCGTAAATCCTTTGTCCTGGCCAGTTTAGCTTGTCCAAATGCTAGAGTCTCCTTTGCCTTGGCAGCCAAGCATGGCAACCCATACACCAATTAAACCAAAGGTATTTAACTTAGAAACCCCGATTCCATTCTCATACAAGAGCTTTTTCAAAGGTTTTAGAAATCTTTACTTTTCTTTTCTCAATTTCACGAATACAGAAGAATAGAAAGGCTCACTGGTTCCCAGGATTCTCTACTTCCTAGCCTCAAGCCTCACAATCATTTCCCCATGTAATGTTTTCCTCAACTTTCTCTTCTTTGGATCAACCGAAGAAGATGATGCAAAAGGGAAGAAAACATAGATAAAATGGGGAAGAATTCCCTTGTAGAAATAACCCTTCACACACACACACACACACACACACATATATATATATATCCTATTTCGCACGATCACCATAGTCCCAAATAGTCCCAAATAACCAACCATCACTAATTATTGTGTCTCCCACTAAAGAACCAGTTGATTCCAGCTTAACCAAACTAGAGTTGAAACTCAATTGTTTACCATTCAGTCACTAAAGTTTCTTGATTTCTCAATAGGGGTCCGTTGAACTTATTATCTTTTCCAATTTAGCTCACTATCTTTCTTAATTTCGGACTCTAATAGAATCGAGTATGACATCATGCCCCAAATTAATGCAAGGTCCTATTTCAAAAGAAACAGTGCACAGTCAATAAAAATAGTTAATATTGTTCAATAAATAGTACGAGCTTCATCCAATTGTCTTGAGAAAACTACTTCGATGTGTTGTTTTTGATTCATCAAGTGATTACGCATTCTTACAGCTTATTGTGACAACTATTTGTAATCTAACATGCATGTCTATTTTGTTTTTTTTTTTTTTTTTTATATATGCTAGGGTTAGGTGATTGTGGGGTGAATCGACCCCACAAGTAACAAGTAAAAAAAAAAGTTACTTAAAATTGTTGAAATCTACTTGCTAGGTAATTTTGTTACATCCTTAGGGAAATACAACAAAACATCTCTCCTTAAAAATTAACAACTCACTAAGCACAAAAAGATGGGTGGAAAACGATCAAAAAAACTTTATGTAAGGAGTTCTCGAACTTGTCACCGGCATTTTAACCATGTTAATGTTAGCTAGAATACTTGGATGCTCCATTTCTCTTTGTTCTTGTGAGCCTAAGTCAGAGCAGTCGATGGCTCTCGATTTCCTATCTGTTTCATCTGGCTTCTGGCTAATAAATTCAAACATGAAACCAGGTTGATTATGAAGCCCTTCAGTCTGGTCATAGCTTACGGTTTGCTCAGTGCCGGCAAAGGTTATGGTTGCCTCCTGTTCAACGTCAGTGTAACTTGCTACCGCCATGACTCTATCAGCATCATGTAACTTTGAGTAAGGAGCTGCCGAACTAGTAATTGGAACTTCATCCACGTTAATGTTATGCAGAGCTAGATTGCTCGGATGCTCCATTTCTCTTTGTTGTTGTGAGTCCAACTCAAAGAAGTCGATGAATTTTGGTAGATTACGAAGCCCTTCAGTCCGGTCATAGGTTATGGTTCGTTCGGTGCTGCTGTTGGAAGCAATGGCTCGATCAGCATCGTGGTTCTGAACTAGAGGTAAAACTCCTGTCCTAATCACTTTAATTCTATAGTTCCCCTTACCATCTTTCTCCATCACCCTATTAAAGATCACTGTATCACCGATTGCCAGCTTCCAACACCGCACGAATTGAAGCCATCCCTTACTAAGAACCGGCTTCGGGTAGGCATCTTTCTCCCTCCTTATAGAACAACCAAATAACCAATCTTTCGCATTGTCGTCCTTCACCTTAACATCCACCTTATGCCGACCGTGGAAATTCAGGAAACATCTCTTCTTCTTAGATGGAACAGACAACCGCTTCTTGATATCCGTCCTTGTAAGTCTCTTGATGAATAGTAGTTTCTCTATCGCCATTGTTTAAGGAAAAAGTAAGTTGAAGAGGTAGAAAGAAGAGCTTGAAGGGTTTTAGTGTTTACCCATTGAAACCTAAATAGATATAAATAGGGGGAAAAACGTGGGGTAGATGGTGAGTATTAGTGAATTCTCTGTTTCATTTTAATCTCGCGCAATTGGCTATGGTGTCGCTCGATTCTCTGCTAATATGGCGCGAGGTTTCTCGTTCATCTTTAAACTTGGGAGTTCAAAGTAGGCAAAGCCTGTAGTACACTGATAGTGACATGGAGATGGAGTGGTAAGAAATATGGTATTATGATAATAAGCCATGGATTTATGCCACATCAACATTTTTATCCCGAATTTGATTTTTATCCCGAAAAAATCAAATCCAAATTAAAATCCTAAAATTCGCCCTATTAAAGGATTTTATAACGCCACCGTTTCATACAATCTTTTCTATGATAATAAGCCATGGTCTAACCACGTAATCAACCCTTTATTTTATAATTGGCAAAATTATGGTTGTGGTCTTACTATGCTTCAATTTGTGATATAATCTCTATTTGGTCCCTTACTTTTATTATTTTTAGTCTAAATAAAGTAGCTCTCTATTTTTATAATTAGTAAAATTATAGTTTTGGTCTCTCGGTATAATTTGAGATTTTAATCCTTATGCTTAAAATTAATTCACTTGTGACCGATTGAACCACGTTAAAAAATTAATTGAATTTGCAGCTTTTATAATTTTATAATATTTTAATTTTTTTAGTAATTTATTTATTTTTAAACCAATCGGACCAATTATTCTGGGAACCAACTGGTGAAACTACTTGGAAATAAGTTTTAACCGATTTTTTATCTCTCACCGGATCGATACTTCATCCGATTCTCGATCCAGCTAACCAGTCTAGTTTAGTTTAGATAACATTAGATTTTGGATTTTTTTATATTTTTGAAATCATTTTTAAAGGGTTTTATTTTTTTCATATTTTTAAATTATATTTTTAAATTTTAAATTTTTATGTTTTTATTTAAAATATGAGTATAATTCAATTTAAAAAGATTGAAAAATTTTATGTACTTTTAAATAGTAAGGACCAAATTGATAATAAATTATAAATGTTGAGGGATAAAAAGTTATTTTATGTTTGACATTATTAACTTTAACAACAATAATGGGAGAAAGATTTTTAAATTAAAAATACAAAGATTTAATATCTCAAAACTAAATTTTAAATCCCAGAAGAGGTAAAAAGATTGAAACCCATTTAAAATTGGACTTTAGTTTTTGGTTGCTATTAGTCCGTGTACTTTACAAAAGTTATAGTTGCTATTAGTCTCTATGTTATAGGGTTGGATCAAATTCATCCCTTTATTATTAAATCGATCAATTTAGTCTCTATATTATTAAAAAATTAAATTAATCTAAATTGTAATAAAGTTAACATTTATTATATAAAAATATTTTGAAAATTAATTTTTTTAATTACAGTTCAATTCCAAACAAAAATTTCATTTATTAACCTATAAAGACTTTAAAAATATTAACTCTTTTAAACCGTAAAAGATATTTTTAAAAATAATAAATGTTAACTCTAGTCTTATTTAATTTTTTAATAATATAGAAATTAAATTGAACTATTTAACAATATCAGGATTAATTTGACAAATTCAAATATAAAAAAAAAAAAAAAAAAAAAACCCTCCTAAGTACGTTCACGTAAAGTAATCTAATATAATATGATGGAAAGCTTAAAAAAAGAAAGAAAGAAAGGCAGCGATGCTGGTCGATAATCTTTCGATGCGCGCGTAGTAAATAAAATAGAAAAATAAAAATGTAAAAGTAATAACAATAATAGCTAAACATTAATTGGGAAAATATTTGATATATTAATTCGGAAAGCTCAAACTATTTGAAAAACAAGAGTGAGAGGATTATCCAACATGTTTATACAGAGGGTAATAAATTTGCCGATGGCCTAGTATCGATAACTTGGGGGTAAACATTATAAAGTATTTTCTATTACTCTTCGATCTCCAATGGCACTTCTTGATCAACTTGAAGTTGATGTTATTGGTGTTATGTCACAAAAACCGTGATTATCTAATTTATGTATTTCCCCTTCTATTATAAAAGAAATCGATTTAATCCTTTTATTTTTCCCAAATTGAGCCAATGATATAGACAAAATTGGGTGCAAGAGATATTAAAGGAAGATTGGGATTGAGATTTGGGGAAAGACCAAATCAGAAAATCGTGTTGATAGATTCATACAAAGAGAAAGTGTTGTTATACGGTAGCGTGCTTTTGCTCGAGTTTCTAATGGTGACTCGCGTTACTCTCTCACCAACTCACCCTATTTTCTTTGTTCTAAGTTTCATGAAGTGGACACCCATAAATGTTGAAGAATGTATTGACCTAATCCAACAACTTGGACCATCCTTAGAAATATCTGATTACATAATTAACATTGGACCAAGTTTTATCTAATAATTAACATCTAAATATATCTATTCTTTAACAGCTTTAAAAGTTCTCTCCACTCTACAAACATTATCTACGACTCGATGGACTCTCAATCCATCGAGTGAATTATTTCTGCGATCTCATTAATATCTTTGTTATAAACAATTTATCGAGTAATTTTAAATTTTATATTGTAGATAAATATGTAATCAGAATCATTGATGTAGTTTAAGTAATGGGGATGTAAATATAAATACAATATTTTTGCCTAATTTATATAGCATTGTTTTTGAATCTATCATTAATTTTTCAATTGATGATAATTTTAAAAATTAGTTTCAACTTGATCCTTTTAACTTCTTTTGTCCATACAATTTAATTTTAAAAATCTAAACAATTAAAAAATATATATATATATAAATAGATTTTAAAAATAAAATTATATTTTAGACAAAATTATAAAATGAGTCACTATTACTTGCTAGTATATAGCTTCAATATTCATCTGATTTTGAAAATTTTTGTATTCATTAATTACATTAAATCCTATTAAATTTAAAGTCAATTTTGATTGGTCCTCTGAGCCAAAGACAAACATGTTTTAATACTATTTTTATATATAAATTTTAGAATTTAAATTATCGAATTCTTTATTCATTTTTCAATAAAGTTGTTGTTGTGAAAGAAATTTTTTTAATATCTTTTAAATCTATTTTATAATTTATATTTAAAATTTATAATTATTTTAATCACGAGAGTTAAATGAAATAATAAGTGATCAAGAGTCCATTCCTTATTTTAGATATAAAATAACTTTAAAACTTATAATCAATATTTATCCCTCAAAGAACCATAACAAAATACTGATAATTATTACCGAATTATCTTGCTATTGATTAAGACAGCAAAATTTTTCTTGGGTCATACGACAGATATCTCTTTCTATGAAATTTCTGCTGCTAACCGTGTTGACCGGTGGATCAACAATCGAAATACTCCCCCTATAAAAGAAGCTTTTGCTCCACAGTTGAGTTTTAAGTTGGATTAAGCCCTCTCATAAAGTTAACTAGGAACAACGACTCACTGAGCTAACTATGCTGTTCAATTAAACTGCAGATAAAAAATGAGGAATCAAGTTCATCCTCTCTGGCAAATGCTCGACTTATTGCTCTCCACCATCCTCAACCAGACCTTAACCTTAGCCTGCAACTGTGAACACAAAACCCTCTTTTGCCGACTATTCTTCACCACCAATGAACCCACCATTTACCACTCTCTCTACCATATTTTGAACCTTTTAATCCCCCACATGAACTGGCTTTTCATCATCTACGCCGCGATTTTAGTACAGCCTTGGATGAAATCTTTCTGTGGCTGCCCCAAATCCTTTGCAACGATTAATCTATTTCTTCGGCTTGGTCTTTCATGCTTACTGATAATAAGATTTGGGAACCTGAGTCAGTGATTATGAATGGAAGTATAATAAATGTTGATCTTCAATGCATGTCATTAGCCGACGTTGAAGAGCTGTTGCGGGTGATTAATGAATCAGAGCACCCTTTTCTGCAAGTTCTTAACTTCAAGTCAATTGGTTCCTTAGCCGAAATCTGTAATGGAAGACGAAACCATGATGTATCACAGATTCGGAACAAGCACCAAAGAAGCATGGATTGGTGCTTCATTATGCGCTACCTTGCCGTCAATGTAGATTATACTGAGGCTATATAGAAGAAACCATGGTCTTGAATAGGGTTGTAATCAAATTAAATTCGTTAGAGTTTAAGGTTTAGGGTTTATATTAAATCGAGGTCTATATTTTTGTTAGATCTCAGTTTAAGAAAAATTATAACATCCTAATTTTTGGGGGTTGGGTGTTTTTTAAATTTATAGATCGGGACAGTGTTTAGATCGGACAATTGAGTTTGTTATTGTGTTTTAAGGTTAGAATGGGCTTACTGATTTAGTGGTTGGTTATGTGTTAGTATATTTCTAGGTAACTTGTTTAAATCTTTATGTGTGTGTTTTGGAGAAATACTTCTATAAAATTTTAGATTTATTTTAGTTTTAAAAAAAGTAATTATTTATGTGACAAGGCTATTTAGTTACTTTAAGTAACTTATTTGTGGCAAGCGATGACGACTTGATATGTTTGTTTAGTTGAATGACTTTAAGTTCTATTTTAGTGGTATTCTTTAAATGTATTGCTTTTCTTTGAATGAATGAGCAAACATGAGCTAAAAGCCATAAGCTCCCTTGCTCCATTTGTGAGCAAGTCATAACGCCTTGTTCGTGTTCTTTGTTTTCTCTGTTCCACAATTGGTATCAATTTTAAGGGCTTTTTTGCTTCAGCTTGTTAAGGTTCAAAGCATTCATCAAGGATCGCTTGAAGAGAAGACAACATCACTCAACCTTAAGAGACTCCCAAACAAGCTTGAATAAGAAGGAGGAGTTGCGATTTGTTTTTTAGAAGTGTTTCATCTTTTCGTAGTTGCGAGCCCGATAAAGACACTGAAGATTTCAAACTTTAGTTAAGACACCTTCGAAGACTCAAAAATTGAGCTCATTAAAGGTGCAAGCTCACTTTAGTGCGAAAGCAAAAAGTGCAAGCCAAAATGGTAGATTGAGGCAAGCAAACTATACTGCAAGCTATATATGCAAGTCGTTGAACAAGGAACAAGGTAAGTTGATTCTTTGAATATTGTATGCTTGTGCAGGGGCGACTTGAAACAAAGCATCTAATGAGTTGGTGGAGTGAATTGAGGCCAACCATGTCAGCTGTTACATTTTGGTTATTTTTGTCAAGAAGACTAATGCTAGTTTAGGTTGAAATTGAAAGTTACTAGGCTACTTAGTGTAGTAGGTAGTATTTGGTAAAGTATTTGGCTTTAAATGTATTGCTTTTCTAGTTGAATGAATGAGCAATTTCAACGTAAAATATCATAGTTATCGTTTTCTTCTTTGTTGTCGCCAATGTTCCAACAATACTTTTATAAAATTTTAGATTTATTTTAGTTTTAAAAAAGTAATTATTTATTTTAAGTTCTATTTTATTCTCTTTTTTTCACGTTCTCCTCTCCCTCACTCCTCTGTTCCACCAATTTTCTTTCGGCAAATTTGTTTTTCTTTCTTTTCTTTTTCGTCATGGATGTTATTCGTTCATTCTCACTGCTCAAGTCATTCAAAATCAGAATGAGTTGGTGGAGTGAATTGTGTGTTATCCGAACCCTTTCAGTATTTAGGGATTGACTTTGAGATGGTGGCTAAATCATTCAAAATCAGATTTTGTGTTTCGGTATTTAGGGATTACTTTGGTTTCACATGAGCTATGGGGTTTCACATGAATGTAATGTAAGCTACACGATGCTGCTCACACGAACCGTGGAGAATCCGCAACAAATGCAAAACCTCAGCCATCGGTAAAAATTTGAGACCAGCCCTCGAAACATAAAATCCCTAATAACATGTCATTTGTATCTTAAAAATTCTTAATATTTAATTAGGACTCAATTTCCATCAATTCATCATAGCATTGATACATTTATATATTGATTCATCTACATCATAACAAGATAATAAACATTCGATTTAAGCAACAATTAAATGATTACAGTTCGTACTAACTTACCTTGATAATTAGGGCATAGATTTGTTTTATCTAGGATGGATGTTGTCGTACGGTCTCTTGATATATATATTTAAATATTTGGGATTGTTGCTTTTAATTTATTCTCCTTATTACGATTTGATAAGAGGGGTATGAAATTAGAAAGGCTTGGTTTTTATTTTATTTTATTTTTCTCACGCCAAAGTCTTCCATTTCGTTGACTTTGCTTTTTCTATGCGGTACCTTCTTCATCTCCTACATCCATACATACATAATCGGATCCAATTCGCAGGTATATGCAGCTATGTTTATCATGTGTCTGCTATATATAATATTTCTTCACAATTTCTTTTTCCTTCTGCTAGCTGTAAGTATATTTTGCTATATACGTACTCCTCAATTGATTTTAGAATATTGGTGTTTTCATGGAGAAATACATAGCTAATCAAGTTTTAGTTGCTTATCTGCTTGCTAGGCATACATAGATGGTTCAAATTATATGTGTCTCATCACCTAATTAATTTTTTTAAGTATGCAATCCTTTCGGTACCCAGAAATTTGAGATAGTTCTAATAGATTTTTTTTTTTTTAAATCTTATTTGTCATGTTATTACAGTTTAAGGTTGATTATGGAGCTTTTCAGTCTGGTCATCGTTTACGGTTCCATCGGCGGTGCGGTTGGTGGCAACAGCCACTTCAATTCGATAATGCTCCTCACCAGCTTCATCCATTTTCCCATAAACTTTCACTTCATCACCGACTGCTAGATTCCACCACTGCACGAATAGAAGCCATCCACTAGTGAGAACTGGCTTCTGATAGTCTTTCTTCCTTGTAGAACAATTAAAATGCCCAGTCTTTGCCATGCTTGTCCTTCACCTTAAACTCCGCCATATGCTTGCCACGGAAATTCAAGAAACATTTTTTCTTCCTAGATGGAATAGACAACCTCTTCTCAACATTTTTGGTTAGTCTTTTTTTTTTTTGAATAGCGCTTTTACTATTGCCATTGTTCAAGGCAAAGTGAGTTGTAGAGGTTAAAGGGTTTTAGTGTTACACAGAGAAACAATGAAAATGGCTTGATATAAACAAGGGATTGGATTCACTGTTTCATTTTAATGTCGCGCGATTAGCAAAATCGCTCAATTATCAGCATGTATGTCTCGAGTTACTCGTCACTAACTCATCCTATTTTCTTTGTTATATTTCATGAAGTGGACACCCATAATTGGTGAAGTGTGTATTGACCTAATCCAAAATCTTGGACCATCACTTAGAAATAGCTAATTACATAATTAACATTGGACCATAATCCAAGTTTTATCCAATAATTAATATTGAGATATATCTATTCACAAAGAAATAAAATTAACATATCTTCTATTATTTTTCTTTTAACTATTATTCTCTAGCAACTTTATAAGTTCTCTCTACTCCATAAATATCATCTACGACTCTTAACCCATCGAGTGAATTGCTTCTACGACCTCGTCCATCTCTTTGCCATACAATTTATCAAGTAATTTTAAATTATATATCGTAGATAGATATGTAATTTTTAACTTTCGACGTAATTTAAGTAGTGACGATATAAGTATAAATATAACATTTTGGCCTAATTTATATTATTATTGATTTGTTTTTGAATCTATCATTAAATTTTCAATTGATAATAATTAAGTTTGTATAAAGCAACATTTAGTTTTGAATCTCAAATTATGGCTAGTTTTATTTTTAACTTGTCCATACAATTTAATTCAAAAAATATTTAAAAAATCTAAAAATTAAATATATATATATATAAATAGATTTTTAAAAAAAAAAACTTGCTAGTATATAGTTTCAATGTTCATTTATATATTTTATGGTTTTGAAACTTTTTGTATTCAATAATTATATTAAATCCTATTAAATTTAAAGTCAATTCTGATTGGACCTCTAGTAAACATGTTTTAAAACTAATTTTTATTTATAAAATTCAGAATTTAAAATTTATTTTAGGGTATCGAACTCTTTACTCATTTTTAATAAAGTTAATTATGTGAAAGAAAAAATAATTATTTTTAATATCTTTTAAATCTATTTTATAATTTATAATTATAATTTATAATTGTTTTAATCACAAGAATTAAATAAAATAATAAGTAGTCATCCTTATCTTTAAGTATGAATTACCTTTAAAATTTATAATCTAACATCTACTCTATAAAAAAAGCCATAGCGGAACGCGGATGATTGATTAAGACAGCAAATATTTCTTGGTTCATACGACAGATATCTCGCGAAATATTGGAAAACCACAGAAGCTTCTATGAAATTTCTGCTGCCAACCGTGTTGACCGGTGGATCAACTCAGAGAGTTGACAAATCGAAATATTCCCTGCTCCACAGTTGAGTTTTAGGTTGGATTAAGCCCTCTCATAAAGTTAACTAGGAACAACGACTCACTGAGCTAACTATGCTGTTCAATTAAGCTGCAGATAAAGAATGAGGAATCAAGTTCATCCTCTCTCGCAAATGCTCGACTGTATCCTCAACCAGACCTTAACCTTAGCCTGCAACTGTGAACACAAAACCCTCTTTTGCCGACTATTCTTCACCACCAATGAACCCACCACTTACCACTCTCTCTACCATATTGTGAACCTTTTAATCCCCCACATGAACTGGCTTTTCATCATCTACGACCGAGATTTTAGTACAGCCGTGGATGAAATCTTTCTGTGGCTGCTCCAAATCCTTTGCAACGATTCGTCTATTTCTTCGGCTTGGTCTTTCATGGTTACTGATAATAAGATTTGGGAACCTGAGTCAGTGATTATGAATGGAAGTATAATAAATGTTGATCTTCAATGCATGCCATTAGCCGACGTTGAAGAGCTGTTGCGGGTGATTAATGAATCAGAGCACCCTATTCTGCAAGTTCTTAACTTCAAATCAATTGGTTCCTTAGCCGAAATCTGTAATGGAAGACGAAACCATGATGTATCACAGATTCGGAACAAGCACCAAAGAAGCATGAATTGGTGCTTCATTATGCGCTACCTTGCCATCAATGTGGATTATACTGAGGCTATATGGAAGAAACCATGGTCTTGAATAGGGTTGTAATCAAATTCAATTCGTAAAATGTTGTAGCTTATTTTAGAGTTTAAGATTGAGGATTTATATTAAATCTGAGTTCTGTATTTTTGTTAGAACTCTTAAGAAAAATTGTAACACCTTAATTTTTTGGGGTTAGGAGTTTTTCAAATTTATAGGTCGGGACAATAACTAGATCCGAAATTGGGTTTGTTGTTGTGTTTTAAGGTTAAAATGAACCCACTGGTCTGGTGGTTGATTATGCGTTAGTATATTTTTGGGTCATGTGTTTAAATTCTTATATGTGTGTCTTGAAGAAATACTTTTATAAAATTTTAGATTTGTTTTAGTTTTTATAAAAAATATTTATTTATTTTAAGTTTTATTTTTATTTTTTTTCACGTTGTATAATACTTTTATAAAATTTTAGATTTGTTTTAGTTTTCTAAAAATTATTTATTTATTTTAAGGTTTTTTTTTCACGTTCTCCCCCTCCCTCACTCCTCTGTTCCACCATTTTTCTTTTGGGAAGGTTCCTTTCTCTTCGAAGTTGCGATTTGTTTTTTGTCTTTTCTTTTCTGTCGTGGATTTCAAACTTTAGTTATTCGTTCGTTACTGCTCTTCAAGTTGTTCTTGATTCTTTGATATTGTATCGGGTTTCCGAATGAGTTGGGGAGTGAATCGAGTGGTTATCGATGCTTGAAATTGAAATAGGTGTGTGTTCGAAACTCTGTAATTTTGACGTCAAGTTGCCGTTTGAATATGTGAAATCTGGCAAGTTCTGTGTGTTTTGAAATCGTTCAAAATTAGCATAGAATTGTGTGTTTCCGAACCTTTAGTATTTAGGGATTACTTTGTGGTGACTAAATCACGTTTTCCGACTGTTTTAGGGTGATTTCGTGACCACATGGGTGTGCTTTTGGGAATTAGGGTTTTCGACCAAATTTTGGTGTCACACGGCCTTGTGGCTAATTTTGGGGATTTTAGTTGTTTTTCACACGAGAGTACGAGATTTCCACACGGCTGTGTTTACGCTACACCATATTTTGACACTTTTGGACAGAGAGTTACACGACTGATTAACATTTTTGCCTAATTTATATATCATTGATTTGTTTTTGAATCTATTGTTAATTTTTCAATTGATGATAAGTTTAAAAATTAGTTTCAACTTGATCCTTTTTAACTTCTTTTTATACATACAATTTAATTAAAAAATCTAAACAATTAAAAATATATATAAAATAGATTTTTAAAAATATATTATAAAAAATTTTAGACAAAATTATAAAATGAGTCATCATTACTTGCTAGTATAAAGTTTCAATGTTCATCTATATATTTTCTGAATTTGAAAATTTTTGTATCCAATAACCACATTAAATCCTACTAAATTAAAATCGATTCTGATTGAATCCTTTTATTTTAATACTATTTTTATTTATAAAATTCAGAATTTAAATTTTTTAAGAGATATCGACTTCTTTATTCATTTTTCAATAAAATTGATGATGCAAAATAAAAATAATAATTATTTTTAAATATCTTTTAAATCTATTTTATAATTTATATTTAAAGTTTATGATTGTTTTAATTACAGGAATTAAATAAGACGTAAGTAATTGAAGGTTCAATCCTCATTCTAGATATGAAATAACTTTAAAACTCGTGATTAATACCTACCTCTTAAAATAACTATAACACAATACCGATGATTAATTATTTTTCGATTGATTAAAACAGCGAATTTTTCTTGGGTCATACATCAGGTATCTCGCGAAATATTGGAAATCGACTGAAACTTCTATGAAATTTCTGCAGCTAACCGTGTTGACCGGTGGATCAACTCAGTGGGTTAACAAATCGAAATATTCCCTCTATAAAAGAAGCTTTTGGTCCACAGTTGAGTTTTAAGTTAAATTAAGCCCTCTCATAAAGTCAACTAGGAACAACTACTCACTGAGCTAACTATGCTGTTCAATTAAGCTGCAGATAAAGAATGAGGAATCAAGTTCATCCTCTCTCGCAAATGCTCGACTGTATCCTCAACCAGACCTTAACCTTAGCCTGCAACTGTGAACACAAAACCCTCTTTTGCCGACTATTCTTCACCACCAATGAACCCACCACTTACCACTCTCTCTACCATATTTTGAACCTTTTAATCCCCCACATGAACTGGCTTTTCATCATCTACGACCGAGATTTTAGTACAGCCGTGGATGAAATCTTTCTGTGGCTGCTCCAAATCCTTTGCAACGATTCCTCTATTTCTTCGGCTTGGTCTTTCATGGTTAATGATAATAAGATTTGGGAACCTGAGTCGGTGATTATGAATGGAAGTATAATAAATGTTGATCTTCAATGCATGTCATTAGCCGACGTTGAAGAGCTGTTGCGGGTGATTAATGAATCAGAGCACCCTATTCTGCAAGTTCTTAACTTCAAATCAATTGGTTCCTTAGCCGAAATCTGTAATGGAAGACGAAACCATGATGTATCACAGATTCGGAACAAGCACCAAAGAAGCATGGATTGGCGCTTCGTTATGCGCTACCTTGCCATCAATGTAGATTATGCTGAGGCTATATGGAAGAAACCATGGTCTTGAATAGGGTTGTAATCAAATTCAATTCGTAAAATGTTGTAGGAGTTTAGGATTTATATTAAATCTGAGTTCTATATTTTTGTTAGAACTCAGTTTAAGAAAAATTCAAACTTTTTAAATTAAAATATACTAAAATTTTGACTAAAATAAAACTTCTACTTTATAAATATGCATTATTGATTTAATCCACTTCATATTTAGTAGCTCTTTGAAAATTGAAGCATTCGAGAAGGGTTTTCACACATATATTTTTAAAGATTAAAATATGTTATTAGTCTCTATATTTATTTAAAACTTGAAATTTAATTTTTATACTTTAAAATTATATTTTTAATTTAAAATTTTAGTTTAATCATTATATTTGTTTGTAATTTCTGTCAAAAATTTCGACTTAACATGTTAATTTTTAGTAATCATATGCAACATCATACAAGTGCAGTCTAATCACTCGAGAACTTGACAAATTTTGAAGGAAAATATTAATAATGTTAATTATTGTATTGAGTTTTTAAATAAAAATAAAAAATTTAATTAATTTTAATTTTTTAAATATTACCTAAATACAAATACTAACAACACTATTTGCTCACTCAGGCTAAAACCATGGTGGGAGGATCGCTAGGTGAGGGTTCGGAACAGCAATCTGTTCAAGTTATGGGGTTGACCTTGTAGACATTTTGGACATACTTCTGTCTGTTTTTGTACTTCGTGTCCCTTTTGAGATGTTTTTATCCATGGACTATGATGCTGTCGTACCGTCTTTTGGACCCTCAGTGTTTTATGACTTCCAAGTCACATACAAATAACGGATTTGTGTGTGTATATATATAAATGTCTGTGTCTATTGCGTTGGGATTGTTGCCTCTAATATTACTTATATAACAGTTATCATGCTCGAGAGTTAACCTCGTTGCCTTTGTTTTTATGTGGTGCCTTCATCTCCTACATATATTCAATATTATAAAAACAATCAACGCGATGGATATATATATTAAGATCAATTCGATTAAATAACGAACAAGTAAAAATAGTAGAAGAAATTGAAAAATTGAATACATAAATTTAACGTGAAAAATTTTTCTAAAGAGAATACACAAATTGACTATTGACTATTAATATTTAAAAGAATCAAATTTAACCATTTAATGAAAATACTAACTAGAACGTTAAATTTTTAAATATGGAAACTCACATAGAAAACAATATATACTCCATATTAATTTTAAAATTTTAATCTTTTTCTTTATTTTTATAATTTTCAAATTATTTATTAGTGTAGCATATAAAATAAATAGTGACACTTTAGCATAAAATACACGTGAATTGTCATGCAGGTCGCCACAATAACATCGTTAAAAAATATTTAGGCGACATTTCCGTTAAAAAATTATTTGACTATTTTTTAAAAGTATTTAACTAAAAAATAAGTAAACATTAAAAATTAAATTTATTATTATGGTAAAATTAAAAAAAATAAACAAGTATAACATACAACAAGTTCCAATACCTTTTGTGAAATTTAGAATTCATCCCTAATCCTTAGGGCCCCTATCATTGTCACTTTAATTCAGACTTCAACTCGTTTTATTTCAATTTTCCCCAATTCCGATCAAAACCTAGGTTCCAAAAGTTTCAATCTTCAACTTGGCTAAACCCAATTCCATTCTTCTTCCATAATTCAATTTCGTTTCTTTCAATTCCTTGTATACTATTATTCCTTCCTATTATTATTATTCTTCAACTGGTCAATTGTCCCACCCTTGATAATTCGGTGACCGTCAATGTTGTTGAACCAGATCGAACAAGATTAATCAGTTGGACCAATTGGACTAAAAACTAATTAAGATATCAATCCAAAAAATAACTTTGAACCGGTTAGATTGAAAATTGATATACTAAAAACTTATTAAACTAATTTTTAATCGAAAATCAATAATTGATTGAATCGACTAAAAACTTATTAAACTAGTTTTTTAATCGAAAATCAATAATTGTGTTAATAATTTACAAGAATTGAGATCAAATCAAAATTTTATATATAAAATTGCACAAAATTAAAATTTATATATACAAAATTACACATTAAACCATAATTCATGTATAGTTTTTTGAGATTTATCCCTTAATTTTGATTGTGAAATAAAAAAGAATACCAATATCATCCTAAAAGAATAATATGCAAAAAATTGTTGGTGGGCAGGCTAGGCAATATGGGGATAAAAATACATCACTGGTTTGCAACGCAAAACTTTGTTTAATTAAAGGATAATATAATTATTGGTCCCTGAATTTAAAAAATAAGTCTATTTTGATACTTGAACTTTTTTTTGTTTATATTGGTACCTAAACTTAGCAACTAGATCCATTTTGATTTCTAGACTTGGATTCTGTCAAGATTTGGTGATGAGATCAATGATTTTAGAACTTGACTAGATTGATCAGTCGGATCGATTAGACTGGGAACCTATGGTATACTGGTCCAAATGAAGAGGTTGAACCAATTGAATTAGAAACTACTTGAAACTAGTGAAAATCGAAAGCTAGGACAAAAACCAATAATTGAATAGGTTGAACCGGGTTAATATTTTTTAACTTTTTTATGAATTTTTAATTAATTATTTATTTAGTTATTGTTGGTCTCGTAGTTAAACCGATTAAATCAAGAATCAATGGTCTAACCGTTTTGACCACTAGTTCAGTTATTATAATATTGTATATGACACTATAAGATTGTACCACATCATCACCTGAAAATTTATATAATTTTTTTTAAAAATTTTCATGTGAAGATGTGGCACAATCTCAAAGTACCATTTCATCAAACTTTTATATTTTTCAAGTTCAGGCACCAAAATGAAACTAGTTGTCAAGTTAAGGTACCAAAGTAGATAAAATAAATAAATAAATGTGCCAAAGTGAACCTAATTACTAAATTCAACAGTAAAAAATTATATTAACCCCTATTAATATACACATAAAACTCATGAGTAGCCTACTGTCCAACCAGCCAGGGTTAATATAATTTTTAATCTTTGAAAATGGGCAATTAGATTTACTTTGCTTTTTTTATTTTTTGGTACACTTTAATATTTGAATTTGATAATTAAATTCGTTTTAGTCCTTAAACTTATATTTTATTTTTAGGTTATGACAAAACATAATATCGATTACCACATCATTCAACTTTTACATTTGTAATTTAGAAATCAAAATGAATATAATTACCAAATTCAAGTATCAAAATAGACGTAATTACTTTCATTGTAGGGCCTACATGCTAAGATAAATAAATAAAAAAATTAGGGTTAATACTTGGGATCTGAATTTCGAAATTATTTTACTATTACATTATGTTTTTTTAAGTTAATCTTTAAATTTAGTAATTGTTCCAAAAGAATAGTTTTTAAGCTTTAATGGGAGGACAATTGCCTAGTTCAAACCCTAGCGTAAGAGCAATTACTAAGCTCAAGGACTATAACTTAAATTAAAAAAAATTCAAACTTCAATGTGAGAATAATTGTTAAGTTCAACATCCAAATAATGCATTAACTCAAATAATTAATTCATGTCTTATCCCCTATTAACCCTAGTTAGTACTTAGTACGTTAAACTAATAATGCGCTTAATCCACATATTTTTATAATTTATTTTAATTAATTTTATAAATGAATTTTACTTAATTTGACATTTAATTAATTAATTTTTGTGTAGGTATAATTATTATCTATTATGTCGGGAAAAGAGCGTGAAAGATTTGACACGAGAATTTAAATTGACGCACAAAACAAAAATTTTAGAATTATTTTTACTATTATTTCTTTTAATTTTGTTTGTATTTATAAGCTTATCTCTTTATTTTATGTTTTACTAATTTAGGTTATTATTATTATTATTATTATTATTATTATTATTATTATTATTATTATTATTAAAATAGAAGAAGGGCGCACAGTCACCCTTCTCTTAAATTTAGGTTTTATTTGTTACTAATTATAATATTTATTACATTTAGATACAAAATCAAGCCTAAAATTAGAGCCTAATCATATCAATTTATTTAATCTTATTTTATATTTTGTTTATTTTTATCATTTTATTTTAATCAAATTTAATTATTTTTATTTTTGCACAAATTGTCATTGTGGGCACAATAATTGCGCGTCACAAACTTGGTTAATTAGAACGTCAATTTTAATCATTCCAATTCTTATGAGATCGATCCTATTCTTTTTATTACTATTTACATAGTATTTAGACATAGAAATATTATTTTTGGTGTTAAGTATGACTCTTATTTCAGTCAAATTTAAGAAATAGTCTTTTATAGTTAAACTCTGTTTATTTGTTTCAATCAAACATTGATTAGTTTAGATTACTTTATTATTATTTGACCTATGAATTTAGCCTATAAATAGGCTCTTTTACAACCTTAGAAAAAATACCCATTAGATATTAGGACTCATAACACATTTAGAGAATTTTGTGTTTATGTTTTGAGGGTTCTTTGTTTTCGGGTTTTCGAGGTTTAGTTTTTATCATCATCTTTTGTACTCTCCGTTCTTTTCCCATGATTTTTTATCCTCTTTGGAGGGGTTTTTCCACGTTAAATTTGTGTGTTCAATTTCTCAATTTATTCCACTTTTTTTTTACTTGTTGCTTAATCGGATCGATCTTAACAAGTAGTATCAGAGCTAGTTCAATTTTCATAGATCAGCCCATTCAGATATGGCAGCAACAAGGTTTGAAATTGAGAAGTTCGATGGTGAGACAAATTTTAATTTGTGGCAAGTTCGGATGATGGCAATTCTAGTTCAAACCTGCTTGAAAAAGGTTTTACCGGGAAAAAACCTGAGAATCTAAATAAAACAGAATGGGAAGAGCTTGATGAAGCCTTGCCTGCAATCTAGTTATGCCTCGCGAATACGGTACTGCAGGAGGTATTGATGGAGAAAACCTCATCTGCCTTGTGGAAAAGGTTAGAAACTCTTTATGTGACTAAGTCTCTGGCTAACAGTTTAGTGTTGAAACAATGTCTATTTACGTTTCGCATGAATGAAGGTGAGATTCTTAGAGATCACATCAGTCAATTCATTACTTTTTTAAATGATTTAAAGGATGTTGAGGTTTATATTGATGATGAAGATCAGGCTATGCTATTATTGTGCTCTTTACCCCTTTCATACAAGTCTTTCAGGGAGACCCTGATTTATGGCAGAGACAAACTCTCATTTGAAGATGTGGAGGGTCATTTGTTGAGTAGAGACAAACTTGACAATGAGTATGGTTTGGATAGCAAGGCAGATAAGCAAGATTCTGTTTTGGTAGAATCAAAGAAACAAGATAAAAGGTATCGCTATTGTAAAAAGTTAGGTCACGTCAAAGCAGATTGTTATAAATTGCGAAATAAAAGACCTGCTTGGAACACATAAAACATTAGATAGACACAGCAATTTAGATTGAGTAGGCAAGAAACTATCACCAATTAACTTAATCAAGGCGGAGTGCCATCACCCATTAAGAGAGCAGAAGTACCTGAATACGGGGTAGTGTGATACAGAGCTGACGGATCCCGACACACATGATTACTAGCACTCGAGTCTGAAAACCAATAGGTGGTACCGATCGGTTAGGAATATAAGAATCTGAACCACCACGAGACCCGACTTACAGTGTTGATATTCGAATCAAAAGAGTCACAATAGTCGGACGGGTGAAGATCACCGAGCCATGGTAAACCAATACATGGATCAGATCCAGAGTAAACACGAACACGTGGTTTAGTATACCACGGAACCTCCGCACCATTATGTGTCTCTACACCAAAACACGGATCAAGTTGAACATTATTAGAATTGGGCTTGGGGGTAAAATTGGAGCACTTGGCCTTGTAGGCCTAGGAACTATCCCAAAAGGAGGTGGTCTATTGTCATTATGAAATTGGGAGGGAAATGACCCAATTGGAGGTTGCGCCCACGAGCAAATTGACCATCATAAGTCCTGCCAAGAGTTGGACGATAGAATGGCCCACCATTTGGATTGTGACCTAACCCACCATTTAGACTTTGACCGAATCCATTAAAATTTTGACCACCAAAGGTTGATTCAAAACATGGTCTTCGATACATCTAACTGTCCAATTCATTTTGGTAAAACAAGGGTGCGACTCAGAATCAGAAGCAATGAAAGATCCATCACAGGCCGACGACGGAACCACCACCGGAGCAGAGTCGTCGCGTTGAAAATGGTAATAGCACTATTGAGTGATGTGTCCTTAACGAAGCAGATTTGACACTAGAGTCGCGCCAAAACCCCTTCTACGATCACACAAATACGTCCGACTATCACGAGCAGAAGAATCCGTCGACTGGGCAGGAGAGTTCTCCACCAGATTGGCCGCAAGAACCACATCATTCACTGTCTGTTCATGCCGGCGTTCACATTCAAGGAGGGCATCAACAATCCATTGAAAAGGAAGGAGAGACGGAGAGAGCAACACCGTGGAAACAATGGGCTCAAACTCGGAAGGAAGACCGTGAGAAGAATCTTAGTTCGCTCAACCTCGGTTACAGGCGATCCCGACGCATGCAAGAGGGAACATAAGCTTTTTATCTTCGCAACAAAATTATGTTATTGAAAGATTACCTTTACGTAACGAATGAAGTTCGTGCCGCAATCTTGATTATTTCGCACCGATATCCACTGTAAAAAGAGCACTCGCCGTTGTCCATTCATTCGATGTGATTTGCACGTCGGTGAACGAGGAAAGGAACGACGGGCTGATTGTGGACAACAACCAGGAAGTGAGAAGATTATCCTGTTGATTGAAGGCCAAGGTGGCCGGATTGAGTACAAGAGCTCCTTCTAGAGATTCGAAGAACCACGGTGGTGCAACAGTGGTTCCATCGAGGAAGCCGACAAAATCATAGCCAACGACAATTAGACGAACCTGTTTCTGCCATTGAATAAAAGTATGACCATCTAACTTGATCACGTCATGGCGAGGGAACGAATTTACAAGCCGATCACTAGAAAAAGGAGAACTAGTGGGCTCGACGAAGGAGGAATCGAAGGAGTGCATGGTGGTCATGGCAAGGATCACCTAGGCAACTGATACCATGATGAGAGGTAATATTTTTCTACTAAACTTCTATAGAATAACAAAGAGAATCACTGAAAGAAATCGTTGTATTGCGTGAATGAATCTTAATCTTTCTGTTTGACTATACACTTGATTATATAGAGGTTTTGTTGACTGTTAACACACTGCTTATGTTAACTGATTTTGATAACAACTTGAACCATACTTAACAACTTTAGCAACTGACTAATTGAACAATATTACTAACTCTATCAATTACAAATACATAAATTATTTAAAATAAATATTATAAAAATTAAATGTTGAATTGGTTGTAAATTTTATATTAAAGTTTTGAATTAAGAACTTAATTATTTTTTTGGTAAACTTTTAATTATTTTAACAATATTTTTTCGTATTTAAGTAAAAAGGAACTTCTGGTATAATTATTATCATAATATTTTATAACAATCCCGGTATGATCTTTACTAAATCTACAAAATGATTAATTACTAATTCCGATAGATCTTTGAGAAACCAAAAAAAAAAAAATGTCAACATCGTAGATAAAACAAACTAAAATAATCCAACTATTGATAATAAACCAAACATGAAAGATGTCGATAAAAGAAATTTACTCAACAACATCATAGCTAAAACAAACCAAAATCATCTGAACATGAACAATAAAACATTAAAACTGACATGAAAGATGCCGATAGATAAAAGAAATACATTATCAATGGCATCCTAAAAAAACCCAAACAACTCGAATATAGATAATAAAATAAATATGAAAAATGCCGATTAGAAAAAAATATTATCAATCAGCATCATCATATGGAAAAACAAACCAAAACAAACATGAAAGATGCGGACAAAAGAAAAACACTATCTGCATCATCATAGGTAAAACAAACCCCCCCCCAAAAAAAAAAAACACCATAGGCAAAACAACCCCATCCTGGCCAACTCCAAGCTCACCAAGCTAGCTTTTGAATTAGCAAATAGTGGGTTGACTAAGAACCAAATCCAGGCTAAGCCTTTGACCAGTACTTATCTTGCAACATGCTTCACCACTTATATTAGTACCAAATATCCTGCAGACAGGTGGTTTGGTAATAATAACATGATCATCAACCAATGTGTTAATTGGAGCACTGGCAAGCATGTTGATCATCGGTGAATTAGGCAGTTGCTCTCGCCGGTGCCGTGTGACGGTGGTTTCATTAATTTCATGGTTGCCAGCAGCTGGCTTCTCCACTTCAACCCTATAGTGTGAAGAACCATCTTGATGTTGCACTTTGTATATAGTGACTCTATCACCAATTTTGAGTTTGTTATGAACAACAAATTTTCTCCATCCACGGGAGAAAACAGGTTTCGTGTACCCTTGTTTACGGACAGTGCAGTCAATTGACCAGATCTTTGTCCCATACATTAACTGAATCTTGACTGCATGGCTTCGATTGAAACCAGGCAATGAAGGCAAGATCTTTGTCGGGATCGCCAACCTCTTGTTGATGTCGGTATATGTAAGTTTTTTAGAGAACATAATTGTGGCTTGAACTGCCATGGTGAGCTTTCTGCAATGATGGGATATAACACATGCATGTTTCATTTATAGGGTGTCGTGTTGTGTATGGGTAAGCTCCATTCTATTCTTAAAAAAATATATAACACATAAACTTCATGATTGAATCTTAACCACATATATGGTCTTTAATCATAGTATTTAAAAATAATAATGACTTAAATCTCAAAAAGGGGTACTTTTTCTATTAAGGAATTCATTTACTAAACACTTTAGACATGGATATTTTGGTCGACGTTCACTTTTCCATAGATATTTGTTTCCCTTTATTACCATGAGAAGAAACAATTTATTGGTTGATATTAACAGGGATAAAAATGTAATTACAGCGCCAAGAGGATTGGATCAACATTTCATTGTCGAATGTGACGATAGGATTATGGGATCCTGTTTTTTTTATGATACAGGTCGGTGGGATAATGAATTGAGACCACCAAATTGTTGTCTTTTTGGGGTTTAATACATTTGGAATCACAATCATCAAATGTCATAACGTGACCCTTAGTTAATTTATTAATTTATAAAATAAAATAATTAAAATTTTAATTTACATCAAATTTAGCAACGGTTGGATAGTTAATATATTAGCCGTATAAAGAGATATGAAATGGTGTAAACATGGGCGAAGCCAGAATAATTTTTTTAGGGGGCTGGATGAAATTTTAATTTTTTATAGTTTATATCTTTATAATTTGTAAATGCTTAAATAACAATTTTACATTTTAGGGAGGTCGGAGCCCATGCCAGCCCCCGGTTTCGCCCCAGGGTGTAAATCAATTTACTTTAATGGATTCAAACCCAAACGTGCACAACTAACTAATAAACCGCAACTTGATTCAATGTAAAATTTAGAAAGTTTTATTTAGATATGTGGGTTTTTCAACCACTATGTACATATGCATTGTGAAGGTTTTATCTGATTTTCCATCTATGCGTTGTATTGGTTAATTCAATATACTATGTACATATGCTTGGTGTAGGTTTTGTCTGATTTTCCATCTATGCATTGTATTGGTTAATTCAATATACCATTAAAATTTATTGGACATATATTTGTACTTGTGCCTGCAAATTGTACCTTGTCTTGTAGTTGTATTATCTTATATTAGTGAAATTTAAAAAAAATATTGCATATCCATAATTTCTACTATTCAATTTTATTGTTTTAAACTATCATTACTTTATTAAACTTTAGTCTAAAATATAAAATACATATTTTACTAATTAATAGGGTAATTTCAATTTAAATTTTAAAATTATTATTTGTTACTTAATTTAAAATGAATGCAAATAGATATCTCGAATATCCATTATTCAAATAACAAATGCATATTCAAATTCAAATATCCGTACTTTTATATATGAAAAAAAGAATTTTAAATTCAGATTTTGCAAATTTGAATATTTAAAAATAATTAAAATTTGAAATCAATTTATTTTACGAATTCAAATATTCAATAGTATTTTATTTAAATTTAAATTTAAATAATAATAGTTGGAAATTTTTTTAGAGAAATTTATGGAATTATATTCAACCTACATGTGGCAAGTCAGGATACTGGGACCACTCCCAAAACAAAGGCAACCTTTATTTGATTAAAATTATATGCTTGCCTTAATCGCGCGATGGAGCTCGTAAATACACATGCAACTCGCGACTAGCCACCGCCGTTCACCAATGATCAAATTAGAGATGGTAGCCTGCAACGTTTTAAATTGTATATTTTTATGATGATAAAAATATAATTTTATTATTTTAATAGTTTATATTTTTATAATTTTTAAAGGGTTAAATTAATTTTTATCATTTTAAACGGTTAAAATGTAATTTTATTATTACTAATTTAGGGTTATTAAGTTCCGTCACTGGATAACAATATTGTTTTCAGAACTAAACCGATCAGTTGAATCAAAAATTATATATAGTCATTGATTTGAAGAGAGAGAGATTAAATTGATTTTTCCATAAATCGATACGAATCGAGATAAAAAACGATTGAACTGATTTAACCGTCAGTACAATAATAATTAAAAATATTATTTTAAATTGTAATTATTTTCCAAAAATTGATAGAGAGTCCCGGGGAACTTGTGTGAGAAACTGACGAGTATCTGATGTATAAATTTTGCCCCCAAAACTTCCAACAATTAGGTCGGCTAAGCTGTGGATAAAGTCAACCCATTATAGTGTTTAAATATTTCACCAACATGATAATCATAAATTAATTATAATTTACAAATTTGTCATATTTTTCACAAAATTCACATTCACAACCGTAAATTAAGGCCCACAATGATGTCAATTGTAGATCATTTTATTGGGCATAATAATATAGCTTCTTATAATCTTTGAGTTCCATCTTCATTTAATAAAATTACTTTCCAATATTTATATATTTTATTAACATTTATACAAAATATATCAGGATTAAATTTATTATTATATTAATTAAGATTATGTACAACTAATGAAAAATATTAATGTTACAATTAATTATCCTTAATTGCTTAATTTCGAAATTGATAGGGATTAAATTGCTCAATATGAAAATTGAAAACAACCAAAGATATATTTTTACCTAAATATTTTTATGTGTTTTGTCAAGGAAAAACATACCTTAGATCAATATCCAAACGGCTATTCGATTACCGGTACAGTGGATCAATATCCATCAACAAGTAGAAGAATATACTTTAGATCCAAGTCGAATCTAACAGTTAGTGTCAGAGATTGGAGAAAAAAGTTTTAAATTTTGGTTTGAAGATCTCTAACGTCCAAAGTTATTTAATGGAAAAAAATTGAACTGTAAAATAGAAGGGAAAAGAGAGCTTTCGGTTGGTAGAAGCAATGCGAACAAAAAAAAAAGATAGTATTGATTTTAACCGTCACTGACTTAAATGAAAACTTTTGAATAATTCAGTGACTAAATTATAGTTTATTTTAATTAAGTGACTAAAACGAAAATTTATCTATAATTTAATTACTAATGGTTTAATTTTTATTTTTAGCATTGTGTGCAAACTTGAATCATAGTAAATGATTCAAAATCTATAACAAAATTGTCGCATTAACTGTATGTTGCATCTAATAGGAATGCTTTGACGGGAAGATTGATGGTTGCTATCCAAGACAAGTAAGACTTATTCTCAAATTTATTCTCCTAGTAAAACATGTCCAAACCGCCCTCATCCAAAATTTATTCTAAATCTCTCCGGAGGAAGCTCCAAAAGCTAAAAGCCACACCTAGAGAAGAACATGCGGTTTTTTTTTTTTTTTGGGGGGTGTATATCAGCTGATATCAAAGTATATTTTCCGTTGCACATACAATTGGATCATCCTCTTTGCAGGCAATCTTTACCCACCAACCGGCAACCATGGTAGCCACAAAGATGTTCTCAAAGTTACTCACTGAAACCGACATCAAGAAGAGGTTGGCTATCCCGGTAAAGATCCTGCCTTCTTTGCCAGGTTTCAATGGAAGCCATGCAATCCGAATTCAACTTATGTATGGCACAAGGATCTGGCCAATTGTTTGCACTGTTCGCAAACAAGGGTACAAGAAACCTGTTTTCTCCGGTGGATTATGGAGAAACTTTGTTATTTGTAATAGCTTCAATGTTGGTGATAGAATCACCATGTTCAAAGTGCAGTATGAAGATGGTTCTTGCCTCTATAGGGTTGAAGTGGAGAACCTAGCTGACAGTAACCAATACGGGGATCTTCAACTACATAAGGCGTCTGATGCACCGATCAAACAGGAGGGAGTTATCCCTATCATGGAGCTTCCTAATGTTGCAAATGACACCTTCGTTGATCATGTTATTGTCAAACCACCCGTTAGGATATTTGGTACTAATACGACTGATGAAATGAAGTGCTTGGGCGATACCAAAGATACCGACATGGGTGAACCACCCCTCCTTTCGCCCTATATGGCCAAAGGAGAAAGAGAAATTAACTTATTTGGCATCACCGAGGGTGGTGCAAATGTAACGGCCTATAGTGGAGAAGCATGTTGTTGCAACATTATTAATGATCAAAGGCTCAGCTTGGACTTGACTTTGGCACCGCCCAATATGGAGGGAGTATAGACTAGGAAACACCATTATTTGCTCACTCGAAAGCCATGGTAGGCTAGCTAAGTGAGGGTCTTGGCTGGATGGGTTGTTTGAACTTTTGATGGACCTTACACATTTTAATTTGAACATGCTTCTAATAGTTGATTTTTAAAGTTGTGTTTCTTAAAGTAGCAACTTTTCCACTATCTATGGAGATAAGCTAAGTATCTCTCTCTCCTTTTCAACTAAATTTAATATTTAATATCGATGGGTATCCCTTGGGAAATCCAAGGCAAGAGTGAGAGCCATTATACGTGATCATTACGAGAATTGTTGGATAATTGGACTGTTCCAGCACATTCCTAATGCCACTAACGATTCGGCTGAACAATCAGCTTGCCAAAGATCTTATCTTTGTTAATTTTGATTTTGCTCTCTCTTTTTATTGCTTTTGGATATTATTCGATAAAATTGTAAATTCTATTCATAATATTTCTAAAAAGAATTATTATTTTTTCAAATCAATAAAATAATCAATATCACTTATATAGTATTTTTAGAAAATTAATTTTCTAAATAATATTTTGAAGTTATTTTCATTTTTTGAATAAAAAAATATATTTTTACATCATAAATTCAATTCGATTCACTACAATTTTTTTAAATATATATACATATGAAGTATTGAATTGTTAATCATAATGCATTTTTTTTGCTATGCCAAGATTTAAAGAAAAAAGTGAGGAGAACAAAATCTTAAATACTGCCTTTGGATTGACAGTACGTTTATCTTCGGTAAAGTTAAAAATTACGGTGACAGTAAAATTAGTTACTGTATCTGCGAGGTAAAAGATTCTACATCCAAAGTGTAGGGCCCAAAATTTGCCGGAGCCCATGCCATAACCAATTAACCAACCGGATTCAAACAAAACACCAAAAACCAATAAACAATCCATTTACAATATTCTTTAGCCCAATTTACAAAACAATCACAGTCTCTTTACAAGCCCATTAACTAAACCCAATAATTTAACCCAACATTAGCCCAAACTGATCCCTAGCCCATAACAAATAACAAAAACAAAACCCCAGGAAACCCTAGGTTTTCCCAGTATGCCATAATTTCACACGCAAGCCTCATGGCACAAGCACCTCCGTGACACCGCCTCCTACGACCTCCACAAATGGCCATTGTACCTGAGAAAACAAGGACAAACGACAACAAACAAATAGCAACAAAAAAAAAAAAAAAAAGGCGCTTGTATTTTTTTATTTTTAATTTTATTTCGGCCTTTAAAAGACCCAAAAACAAACTATTGTAGGTCTTCACGTTTTTACGAACATACGAATATACAAAGAAATACAGAAAGAGATTTGAAAAAAAAAGGTTACTTTCTATTTGATTATTTCTTCTTCGTTTCATTTTGTTTTCAATCGAGTAAAATAAACCAATAAAAAGGAGAACGAATTCTTACCAGACGAATATGCCATGGATTTCCTTTCGCTTCGTTGAAATCGAGGCCGAGAGGGGATCTGAAGGATGAAAAAGAAGCTTTTCTCAAATCTCGAATACGCTAATCACCGTCTGTGGTGACGGATCAGCGTCTGAGAAGGGAGATCTAGTTCAGCCGATTAGAGAGGAATAGGAGATTAGGGTTCTTTTTTTTAGCTTTTTTGTTTTGTTTTAAAATTGGCTGAAGGCTTTCATTTTAGGTTTGGTTTTAGTTTTTATATGACGCACGAAACGGCACAGTTTAGGGCCTGTTTTAGTGGCTCTAAAACGGTGCCGTATAGGCCATGACCCGTGACCACCCGATGACTCGACCCGTATGCGGCTGAGATCCGCGCGTTCTGGTCTCCGAGGGTACATTTGTGCATTTGGTCCCTCTTTGTTGTGCTGCCTTTTGATTAGACTTGTTATACATTGCTTTTATTCCTTAATTGGTCCCTGTAATTTACATGTTATCCCGATTCAATCTAGTCCATACGCTGCGTTTTTAGTCATGTTACTGATTTAGTCCCTAATAGTGTACGCGCATTTCTATTTGATCCTTGTGCATAGTTAAATAATTTTATTTATTTATAAAGTAGCCCTTTGATTTTATTTTTATTTCGATTAAGTACTTTCTTAACTTTTATTTATAATCTTTACAACCTTTCCTTTTTTAAACTTACTCATCATTTTTTTAAAAAGCTATTTTAATGAATTATTTTGAATCATTTTATTAATTTTACAATGTTTAAAGTTTTTTTAAAATTTTCATTTGTATATATATAATTTATTTATTCATTATATAAATATTTGATTTCAAATTTCCTATTTCTTTGTTTTAATAATTTGCATAACTTTTGACTTAATTACTCTTATATACTATTATTTTACATATATACATATATAATTTATATTAAAATTACCTCATTTTATGTATATATTATTAGTTTCATATAATTTTATGTATACATTTCCTTTAAAATCTATATATATATACATTCCATTTTAAATCTATATAAATATATATAATTGTTATTTTAAAGATTTTATTTTAAATTATGTTTTATTTCCCATTATTATTTTTATGTGCATATGTTATTCATACTATGTCTCGCTTTTAAATCTTTTTGTATATCACGTATTTAAATTAGGCTTTGAATTTCTTTTAGAGATTTTAAATATTATCATTTTAAACATGATGTGTTGTGAAATTATCGATGTTGTATATTTCAAATTGTTGGTGCTTATGGTTATTTTTGTTATTCGTTTGTGCAAATTCGTATTCATGCATTATAATTCCATATTATATTTTGCTTTTCATTATCGAATAGTGATCGAATAAAATACATTTTGAGCCATTTTTTAAAATTGCGTATTTGAAAATTTTTCAAGATAAGGCAATATTTGTATGTTTGACAGGTCAAAAAATTATGTCCTATCGTGCTGGGTGTCAATTTTCCGTTCAACCAAATAACTAAATACCCTTTTAATTGCATGTTTTGAAAATCAAAGAAGATCTCGATGTCGAAGCATAAATATGTCATATCCTAACGTACTGGATGTGATGTTTTTATTCCTTTGGAATGAGTGAATCTTGAGATTCAATCAATAAAAATTAATTAACATTCTTTAAAAAGTACCACACCTTAAACGTTTTCAAGTTTTCAACACAAGGACACTAGTTAATCAATTTGGTACCGATTTTAGGCGTTGCGAGGGTGCTAATCCTTCCTCGCACGTAACCGACTCCCGAATATGTTTTCTTATATTTCGTAGACCAAAATTATTATTTTAATAAATCAAAATGTTTTATTAAAATAATTCGTCTCAAGGTGATCCGGTCACACCTCGAATAAAAAATCAGTGGCGACTCCCATTTCTTTAAAGTCGATCCCCGTTTTTCAAACACGAATAAAGATGGTTTCGACACAAAGGATACTAAGATTATTGTAATAAATAAAAGCATTAAAAACATAAACTAGGCAAGTACATTCAATATGGTTGCTGCATCAGAACATAATCATATTTATTACTTAGGGGTCTTTCTAAACAATTCTCTGAAATGTCTATCCATTGAAGAAAATTTTATCAAGTTTCTCAAGCAATGCATTGTCTTGTGGTACATTCAAAACCCACAAAAAGCTGTGTTTATAGGTAACTGAAAACTAATATAAATTCTCAGGAAAGATACCAATTTACCTGCGGATGCTAAGAAAAACCCTGTACTACTACAGTTAATGGCGTCAAGAGTGTGTATTAATGATCGAAAAACATCTAAGCATGGGTCATCCTCATTTTTGGCATTGCCTTCTTCATCTGCCGTGCACGATCTTTTGCTTCTTTCTTGCGAATTCCTTCCGCACTGAGCTTTCCTTCGGCCTCCTCTAACATCTTTTTCCTCTCGGCTTTCTTTTTCTGCAAAGCTTCTAGCCTAGCATTTTGAAGTTCTCTGTATGCCTCTTGTGCTGCCTTCACTCTTGCTGCTTCGGTTTTGGATCGAGCCTGCTATAGGCAAAAAAAGAAGTAAGAATGTTACCAAATGGATGTATCGAGTATTCGATGCATAAAGTAATTTCAAGATGAAAAACCTGAGAGCTGAGCTTGTAACGCCCGATTAAATCAATGTAGTATGGTACAAGAGCCACCAAGCGAGTCATGTCAGCCATGTGATTGGCATCAGGAAGGGCAAACTTAAACAAAAGCATTTTCTTGTGCTTGTCGGGATGTTGATCCGAAAAATGCATCCAAATGAAATCTTTTCCATATTTCTCAAAAGATTTGTCACCAAAAACCTACAATATATGAATTACAATCGATTTCACCCATGTTAAAGCAATTCACAGAGCTGCCAGGCAAATTTGGAACAATAAAAAGGTTAAATGCAATGGATCCCATATAAGAATATAGTATGAACAAGGGAAGCCATAAAAGAAACCACAAAATGAACGAGATACCGTTGTCATAATATCATCTTCAGAAAACTTGAATGTGAACATAATGGATGAATGAATCCTAAGAAAACATAATCTTATACTGGCATATAAGCAAAGCAACCCAATGCCAAAGAAGGTCAGAAACCAAACAAAACTCAAGCTCATAAAACTCCAAGCACTTAGCTCGAGCAGTTGTTGACCAAAGAGCCAGCCACTTGGGACAACAAGTAACTACCTAGAATCAGCTGGTTAGTCAAAAAGGATACTAAGCGACCAATGTTGCAAGACCAACACGCTGGTCACCAGACAGACGAGCATGACAATAGGGCCAAATGGACGACCAATGTCCAAGCGACCAATAAACCAAGTATAAACACCCAGATATGACCTTCTTTCCTACTTTTTACACTCTCGGCTTCACTATTTGCCTGAGTTGTCTCGCTTCCTTATTTTGACAACACCGCTCCGACATGCCTAGCTAACTTACGGGAACCTCGAATCCCAGTACATCCGCCTAAACCCAATCCATTACCGGAAAGACAACAACAATCATAAATTCAAATGTAAACATAATGTATTCATGATCCTAAGAACAACAAAATTGAAATCTAGATATTCAACTATATAATGCACAGCACCTACAACAATCCTAAACATATTGAAAGCAAATAAAGCATTCCATTAAATCAAATAAATATCCAATTCATAACATAAATCAATAACTCGAAAACCGACCTGTTCGAGCACGGTCTCTGTAATCAAATCCCCAGCAACTTCCTTAGATTCAGAGATAACAGCTAGTTCATCCACCACCCATTTCCTTCCACTAGGATTAGCCACCAACCCAGCAAATCTCTGTAGATCTCTAACTTCTTTTTGCATCCCTTTAGCAGCTTTCTTCTTTGCTAATGCAAAAACCACTTGATCCATGACTTCTTCATTCATATAAACCTCAAAAGTAATCTCGTCTTTACAAGGAACCACTAAGTTAAACAATCTCGATATCAAATCATGCCTGCTTTTCAACTCCATCGTCGCCAACAATCCCTGACAATACCTTCGTCCACTGGCGTAGAATTTGAACACGTTTTGCCCTTCTTTTAACAACAACGGCGAGTCCTCACCTTCTCCGATACCCAAAAGACTGAAATTTTTTTCAAAGATTGAACCTTTGGTAGCGAATTTCGCTGCCCATGCCAACGCAATGTTTTCGTTCTCACGTTTACCGATGAAATAATTTATCATAAAAGTAAATAAGAAAACCCCACAAATAATCTCCACCGTAAAGGACTCGTTAGAACCCGAAACATTCCCAGGTCGTGAAGCTGTTTTAGGATCTGGGTCATTTGGAGAAGCGTTTTCCGTCGTTTTCGAAGGCTCCTGTTGTGGTTGCTCGATGGGTAAACCTTCAAATTCATCCTCATCCCAATACTCAAATGTGGTGGTCGATGGGTTTTGAAGATCCGATTGAGACGAAGGATCCGAAGTAGGAACAGTGTTCAGATTAGGATCTAGAGAAGGCTGTGACTCGGACTGAGTTAAAGGAGGTGATTTAACAGGGTGGGGATCAAAGGGTTCTTCTTCAACAGTGTCGTCGTCTTCAGAATCGAACCCTTCGAAGTGGGAATCGGCGAAAACAAGAGAGAAACAGAGATGGGTTATTAATACAGATAGGAGAAGAAGCAAGTGGAAGGAAGAAATGGATTTAGGTCTCTTCATTTTGGAATTCCGGGATCGTTCCTTCTTCGTTAAAACTTGATTTCTGTTTTCAATTATGGAACTTGTTGATTTAAATCCAGAGAGATTTAACTAAAATCCATTTGATGAAAGCTTGGGAAAAGGTTTGAGACTTGAGAGGTACCTATATTTCAACTGTCCAGAAAGCCTCCTCTTTTTTTCTTTACCACCAAATTCATGGATTATTATCTATTGTCTTGAGTAGAAAAATATATTTTAAATTGAAATAATTTGACAATTAATATTGAAAATGGGAAAAAGAAAAGAATGATAGATTTTGATTAACGCAGGTGATTGAAAATAATAATAATACAACAGCTATTTGAATTTTATGTAATTTACCTAAAAATTAATAATTTAAACTCTTTTTCATTCTAAAGTTGAATGATCATGTTTTTAATCTCATTTTTATGATTTTTAATGATTTATTATGTGAATATGATAAATATTTGTTCTTGATTTCAATTATGTGTTCATGATTGATGTGCTTATTCAATGGAGTAAAAGTTCTTATTTAAGAATAGATCTGATATAATTGAGTGGAGTTACATGTAATACTAGAAATAGAATGATATAAATCTACCGAGTTAAAGTCAAATCTAATATGGTAATATATAAATCGAGTTCATGTGACAATAAGGGTTTTAATTACAAAGATATTTCAATTAATCAACATAGAATCAATTATTTAGGAATTTTTATGGATGTGAATAAATTGTTTAATTCTGATTCAGAATAATAATTGAAGTCTATGTATATTCTTTTCTGGGTATTGTCTCTCATATTGATTTATTCCATTATTTTCTTACTTTATTCTCTGTTGAGTTCTTAATAATTAATTTAGATAATTTTAGATTTAAAATAATCTTCTTCAATTAATTCGGCTAAATAATAAAAAGTAACTACTAGTACTTTTAGTCCTCGTGGATACGATAATCTCACCTCACCATAACTATACTACCATTTAATAGATGCACTTGACTTTGTCGTATTTTAGTTAGTTTGTGACATCATCATTGAATGGATATGAATACAAATTGATTTGAATCCAAATTGAAATGAATTTAAACTCAAATAAACACAAATGAGTAACTCGAAATGATCTTGAATTTGACATGATTAAAATTTAAAATAATTCAAACCCGTAATGACTCGATATGAAAAACTCAAATCTTGAACTTAAATAACCCAAACCTTTAACAATATAAGATTATATCACCCTATCACTTGAAAATTAAAAATTTTATATAAAATTAACATGGTATAATTTAAAGTATTACATATAATGTTCTAATAACTAAACTAATGGTTGAATCAATTAGATACTAATTTTAAATTTAATCGGTTTGATCGGTTCAACTCTTAGAACAATAAAAATAAAATAAATAATAAATAATTCATAATTTTTAAAATAAAATCAACCGTTTAAATCTCTTAAACTATTAACTTTTATCCCAACTTTTTATTTTTATCGGATTTCAAACAATTTTCAATTTAATAGAATCAACTAATTAAACCGGTTCAACCTCTTAAACTATCGATTTTTATTTCCTTTTCTTTTTCTTTCTTGTCGTGTTTAAATTTGCCTGCATGTATATATTATTTAAAATTAAATAAAAAATAAAAAAAGAAGGGAAAATTAAACTGATAGGTAGAAGCTGAAAATATAAATACAGCTTTGAAACAAATATGAAATATCCCCACCTCAGAAATTTCGATTAAAAGCCAAACACACGCACACGTTCAAGCTCCACCTTCAAATCTACCAGAGAGAGAAAAAAGGAAAGAACTTGATTCAAGTTCATAAAGAAAAGACTGTTTTTTTAACCTCTAATTCGTCCAAAACAATTGATTTGGAGATGCAATCCGTTGTTATTACCCCAACATATTGTTGCAGCACCCATTATCAAACCCTAGAATGCTTCTCTTCTCGTCCTAATCCTTCCAAGGTTCGTTTTTCTTTTCTCTCTGATTTTTTTTTTTTGTGTTTCTGGATATTTCAATTCGGTTTTTCAAGGTTCTGATGATGATTTTCGAATTTGCCCAGCCATCATCAAGCTTATTTGGCGCCCGCGTCTCGGTCGCGAAAGGGCGTAATCCGTCGCGGCGTTGCTCATGGCGTTGTCTTCGGGTTCGATCACCTGCTCTTACGCGCAGGCTGAGTAAGTTCCTTTTTCTTTTTAGATTTGTTTGGTACAATTTTAGGTTAATTTTGAAGTAGGGTTAATTGTGTTAAACGTCACCAGACTATCGTTTAAATTTTAAATTGGTCCCTCATTCTTTCATGTTAACCAGGTACTTAAATTAGTCTAACAGTCAATTTAGATGTTAAATTATAGTTCGGTTATGACTTGGAGTATCATTAGAACATATGGATGAAATTGTAAACATGTTTGTAGCTATTGTATTGTATGAATAGTTTGGACATGACATGTTAAAAAGACAAATAATGTCTAAATTTTGGAGAGACTATTTTTTTAATAGGTTGGATCCAAGACAAATTAACCAACAGCTATTAGCAAGGTTGATGGAAGGGTTTGATTGATATGATACTGAAAACCAAAGGATTCGATTAGATCGTTTTGAATTTTGAGGACCAATTTAAAGCAGTTTGAGGACATCTGATGGAATTAGTCCTTTTGTAGTTTGATACTTTTCAAAATCTTTAGTAATAGAAAAATGATTCACTAAAATTCTGGATTGTCGAAATCTTTGTGTAAGTGTTTTGAATCAATTGCAGTTGTAAAGGCTGTGGCCACTCCAAATTCAGCCCTGGAGTTGCCGATGACGGCAGAGAACATTGAGAGCGTCTTGGATGAAATTCGACCATACCTCATTTCAGATGGGGGAAATGTAGCATTACACGAGATTGATGGTAATGTTGTGCGGTTGAAGCTACAAGGGGCATGCGGCTCATGTCCGAGTTCGGTTATGACTATGAAGATGGGTATCGAGAGACGTCTAATGGAAAAGATACCTGAAATTGTGGCTGTAGAACCAGTGACTGATGAAGAAACTGGCCTTGAGATGAATGAAGAGAACATTGAGAAGGTAATTACTCCATTGGTTTATTAGCTCGTAACTGTTCTCCTTTTCTCTGTAGCATATTATTTTAGCATTTCAAATCTAATCATTATATAGGCACAAGGTGCTCTCTAGGTGCTAGAAACCTTTTATTGCCTATGCTCTTTAGGCGCTAAAACCCTTGTATTGCCTCACAAGCAAGGCACAAAAGAGAGCTAGCCTTAGTGAAATAAAGTGCAAGATTCAAATGTGTTTGTTTTTTCGTGTGTACATATCTCTCTTTCTATGTATACATGTATATATATATATATATAAAGTGTGGTCTAATTTATCTGCAAAACCTGCTTTTTTATTTGCCAATATGCATGATTTCCTTATGGTCAAGGTTTGTTGTTGAATGCTCAAATATTGGAAAGTATAGAGTTAGATGTTATCCCTTCCTTATTAGTAAAGGTATGTCAATCTAAAGAAGTGAAACACCAGCGTGTGCCTGATCAAATGGGCCTTGCTTGAACAAGTTTGAGGCACTTTTTGTTGTATAATGCTAAGGTGCACGGTGCATGCGTTGGCACCTTTCCTTTGATGTGATGGGAGATATGCAAGAATGATATAGAAATTGAACGAGATAGAAATATCATGTGGACATAATAATATATATGTGACTTTTTCCCCTTTTTTGTTTAGTATTCTTGACTTATTGTTTCTTAAGATTGGCTTAAATCCTTGGTCAAAGTTGTGACATTGTTTTGATGGTTGATTGGCCTTTTTTGGCTTCTATTTATGGGCAATTTGTTCTCTCACAAACATTGCAGATGTGGTAAAAGTACCATGTAGGCCCCTGTATTAAGAGTCAAATTGCATGTTGTCCTTTTCTATTAAAAAATGGCAAATTAGTTCTCGTATATTAGATAAAAGAGCAAATTGGTCTTTTCTCTTAAAATTTTCATCTATTTGTACGGTTAAAAACTGACATGGCTAATGGAATAATCAAATAGTGTCACATAACATGCCACTTGTACCTTATGTTAACATACAAGAATCAGTTTTTAACACTAGAAATGAATGAGATTTTTAACAAAAGGACCAATTTACTCTTTGATCTAATGTATAGAACTAATGTGTACATTTTTTAGTATAAAGGGGAAATTGAATCTAACTCCTATTTTAGGGGTTTCTATGGTGGTCTTACTTACATATGCATAATGAAATTAGGCATAAATGTCAACTTATTATGAACTTTTTATACTATGTAGGTACTTGAAGAGATTAGGCCCTACCTGGTTGGTGCAGCGGGTGGATCTCTTGAATTAGTTGCCATTGAGGAACCGATCGTGAAAGTTCGAATCACAGGTCCTGCAGCAGGGGTCATGACTGTCAGAGTAGCCGTGACGCAAAAATTGCGAGAGAAAATTCCGGCCATTGCCGCGTTCAACTTTTATGATTCCAATGCAATGTTTTAAGATTTAACAAAATAGTTACCAAATATAGCATTTGCTGTTGTTAGGCTTGTATAAATAGTGAAAATCCTGCTGTATAGTTCATAGTTTCCATACTCTTCTCTCGTTGGATGCCATTGCCAGTCCTAAATATATTGTTTTTTCTTTTCTAAATTCAATTCAACAATGGCGTTCGATTTTAAAATGAGAAAACGTTAAAAACATTCGGCAATGTGGAAACCTTAGCAGGGAACGGAGATGGGCGCTCATGAATTATTCGAATTCAAGTATGACTAGGGAAAAAGTTTAAATTTGATTCAGTAATTAACGAACCAAGCTTAAGCTTTCAATTAAGTTAAATTTAATAAATTTAAAATTAGTCATATAAGCTTAAGCTTTCAATTAAGTTAAATTTAAAATTAGTAATATTTGGTTCAAATGGTTTGTGAGTCTTATCAAGATTTTTTTATATTTTTATATTATTAAGTTATGTTATTAGTTTTATATATTATTAATTTTATTAAGTCGAGTTTAAACTTGAGGTTAAAATTATTAAGTAAACTTACGGCTCAAAAGCACTTTTGAAGAAAAATTGAGCTCTTTTAATTTGAGTAGTTTGATTATTTCTTCCCAAAAGCACTTTTAGTCTTAATTACTTTTCCCCTCTAATAACATAGTACTTTCCTTTTTTTTCGTGGGGTTTAATTATAAATGTGTTAAAATTATTAATTAAAAATAAAAATATTTTTAAAATATTAATTATAAATATTTAATGGTTATGTTTAAATATTTAAAATGTAGTTTATATATTCTAATTAAATTTTATAACTAATTAATATTTATTACTTACAAATATTTAAAATTAAAATTTATATTTCATATATTAAAATATTAACAAGTTATAGTAATTTTTATATTCTTACTAAAATATAATATTTAACTAATTTAAAATTTATTTAAATGTATATTTGTTACTTGATAATAACATGTCTAAAATGGACATTTTATTTCTCAAAAGACTTTTGACAAAGTATCGAAAAGACTTCAAAAAGACTTTTCCACAACACTTTTCAAAAGACTTTTCACTCAAATTAACCCTAAGTAAGCAATTGAGCTCGAGTAGTTTGATTATCTCGAGCTAAGCTTGAGCTTAAAAATATATATTCAATTGAGCTTCGAGTGAGTATCGAGCTTGAACTCAAATTTGACAATATTCGAGCTCAAGTTGATTCGTTTACAGCCCTATTTGGATTTATAGGCTTTTAGAGAAGAAAATATTTCGGGCTTTTTACCCAAATAATATAAAAAATAAATATTTACTAAAATAGGATAAGACCCCTATTATTTACCAATATAAGCAGAATGACTAGTGCACCCACGGTACCGCCAAAGCAATCGGTGGCACCCCTTCCCCTACTAGCGATGATTGAAGCAATCATTGGATTTTTTTAAAAAACAATAATTATGGTGTCGCCTTGACAATTCGACGAGACTAGTATTAGATACGGTTTTTACCCAAATAATACAAAAAATTAAAAATATCCAAATTGGTATACAATCTCAATTATTTACCCAAATGGTACTAGTGGTGCGATGATTGAAGCCATCAACCCCCAATTTTGTTTTTTTTCCAGCAATTTCTTGAGGGACCAATTAAGCAATTTTTCCAATGCTTAGAAAAGGAAGAGAAAGGTGGTGTCACAGTTAAGTTTAAATTTGAATAATTTCCTTCTAAGCCCTTCCTATTTATTATTTTCTTTTATTCCCTTCAACTCAATATTTTGTGTTTAAATAAACAATTAATCTATTTTTATAGTTAAATAAGCCCTTACTTATGGTTTTACTTATAAAATTTAAAAACTTGTTGATTAAATTAAATATATATTTTTATTTAATAAATTATTCTCATCAAATTTACACCAACATAAGATGTAAATTAGTTTATATTTTTTAAATAGCTTTATTTTAACTTTACTTTACACAATTAACAATACTTTTACTCTTAGGGCACATGTTTGGAAATCGTAAACATTATGATATACATTTTGCACTCTTCAAATTTCATATATGCATAGATTTAATAGTTATTATTATATTACTAAGAGTAATTGATATTATATTATTAATAATATCTATTTATATATTTAAATTAAATATTACAAATAATTTAGATATTTAAAATTTATATGTCATATATCATTATATTAAATTATTTACTGTTTTACTTCCCATCATTATGTTTAAAATAGATATTTTAACTTTCAACCGTAATTTTACGATAATAATATTAAACACTTGAAATTAACATATTACACTTTTTACAACATTTTTCAAAATGATAAGTATCATTTCTTTTTTCTTTTATGATTTAAAGCTTTATTTGTTTTAACGTTGAATATCTTATACTACAACTATTATTATATTTTTTTCTTGCATAGATGAAGTTGAAAATTGTATGTCGTGAGATTGAGATAAATTTATAAAATATTGAAAGGGTGCAAATCTAAAAATTTATGATAAATTTCTTAAAATTATTTATTAAATTTTAGGAGGATTAAAATATTATTTTACTACAAAATTTTATAAGTAAAAACTATAAGTAAGGGGCTTATTTAACTACAAAAATAGATTAATTGTTTGTTTAAACACAATATACTGAGTTGAAGGGAAATAAAAAGAAAATAATAAATAGGGAGGGCTTAGAAGGCAATTATTCAAATTTAAAGTTGGCTGTACAGCCGCACCTTTCCCTTCTTTTTCTAAAAATTGGAAAAATTACTTAATTGGTCCCTCAAGAAACTGCTGAAAAAAAAACAAAATTGGGGTTGATGGTGCCACACAAGCGGCACCTAAAGTGTCGGAGGTGCCGCCGGTGGCGGCGGCACCACCTATTTGTACCATTTTGGTAAATAATTGAGATTGTATACCAATTTGGATATTTTTAATTTTTTGTATTATTTGGGTAAAAAACCCTTAGATACCCCAAAAATGCACAATACTTTATACAGTTAGACTGAAAAAAATTTAATGATGTTGCCGATGCGTCAGATTGCATATGAATATTTTAACATAATTTTTTATTAAACTAAAAAATATTAAATAATTGGATATTGAAACTCAGACCCATAACTGACGGGTCACATCGGTGGAAGACCATTAGGTGGCATATGACTCGTCAGTCATGAGTTCGGATTCTAATACCCAAAATTCAGGGTTTTTTATCTATTGTTTAAAATATTAATATTAAAATCATATTACTTTCATTATTATAGAAGGGCTTGGTTTGGTCCTCCAACCTAGCTGAATGTCCCCCTTCGAAAATCAAGAAGAAATGGTATGTTGTATTTTCTTTAGTAGTATAATTAGTTATATTTTAGTAGTAGTTTTTTTGTGTTAAAAGTTTATTTAGTATTGACGTTAGTACTAATTATTTTACATCTTTGAATTTTTTTTTTATTACAAACACTTATACGCTCACTCCTCCTCCCTCCCCAGTCCCCAAACTAAATAGGTATGTATTTTTATAGATTATAGAATTGTGTCAAAAGTTTATTTTTTAAAATAATATGTTAATTTTGAAAATAATTAGAATTGTGTTAATTTGGATATTTGTAATATTTAAAAAAAATAGAATTGTGTATGCCAATTTTGTAGCGTATGTTTGTTTATTTTATTTTGTAGTGTATGTTTATTAAAATAGGTTTAGTAGTGCCCGTTTACTTTAGTAAAATTATTAGAATTGTGTATTAAGATAGATTTGTGTTGAAAGTAATAAGGGTGAGTTTGGATGGGCGGTGAGATGTGTTTATCTTACTTTTTGTCTCACGCTATAGTATTGTTATAGTATATAATCTCACAGTCATCACTGTTTTTACACTAATCCCAAGTAAATACACTGCCCATCTAAACCCACGCTAAGATTGGTTTGACTAGTGTATGTTTTTAAATAATAATTTGTATATTTTAAGATATAGAAGTGAACATCATATGTTTGTTTGAGTAATTAGATTTTTATTGATTACGAAAATGGGCTTCGAAAAAAATAATTGTTGTTATTTTTATATTGTTTATTTATTAAGTCAATGATTAAAATTTTAATTGTTTGTGCATATATTGGAATGGGTTCTTTAATTACAACAGACGATTACACAACAAAGTTGATCCATTTGCCAGAAAAAAATATTCTAATATTGCACGAAATTTTCATAATAGTTGCACGCAATTTTTTAATTAATTGTGAGATCTTAACTAATGTTGTAATTTAATATGATTGAAAATCAGAACCAGATGAAGTTGGGGCTCGATTTCCGAGATTTCAAATACGGAAGATTGCCTCTATTTTAGAAAAACTTATCCCGAAGTATCTTAGGGTCGAGTCCGAGGAAGTTAGGACACGACATTTCAAGTGATAATAAAATGAAAATAATAACACTAATTTTAAAATGAATTAATTGTGAGATCTTAACTAATGTTGTAATTTAATATGATTAGGATGTTTTCCTTCGTTCTTTGCTTTCTTTGCTTGTTGTTTTCTGTTGCAGTGTGGCGTCGTGGATACCGTTGGACTGGGCGTGTTTAAGAAGGCAGGCGGTGAGAGGGTCAAGTCGAGGTCGAAGGGTGCGGCTAGGGTTTCTTTGTTTTTTTTGCTTTTTTGGATAGTTTGGGTTTGGGCTAGGGTAGTTGGGCTTTGGGCTTGTAGATTAATTTTAATTTAATTTTTGTGTAATTTGGGCTTGTAATAAATTTTTTATTATTTTTGATTGGGCCCGAGCAATTTGGGCTCTACAGCTGCCCCTCTTTGCTCATTGTCGTGTAACGATAATAGAGCAAAACTCAAAGAAGCCCAATATTGCCCGGCCTCGCCGAGTCCTGGCCTCTCAGGTGCTTTCCTTCGAATAGCCTCATCCTGATCCTTCACACCTTGTTGCTCTGATTCACTTCACCGATATGTGGCTTCAATCTGCTCTTGCTGCGATTTCAATAGGCTGTGACTTGTTTATTTTTGATCCGATGCATCTTGGAGAGATGAGGTCTTTGGTCTTCACCTATCCCACCTCTAGTTAAGGCAATAGGACTAAAGCTTAACCATGCTCCCTCTTGGTTAGGGGCAGAATTATAAATTTTGACCTATTCCACTGGTCGGTGGCAATAGGAGGTGGCCACATCATGTCTCTTGGTTAGAGCCAGATTCGCCGATCTTGCCCCACTCTTGGTTAGTATGACAAGATCTACAATTTTGGCCTATTCCATTCTTTCAAGGGCAATGGCAGGAGGTGGCCTAAATCGTGTTCCCTCTTGGTTGGGAGCCATGATTCGCCGATCTTGCCCCTCCATGGTTGTGGTGACAAGATCTACAATTTTGCCTATTCCATCTTTGGTCGGTGGCAATAGAACGGTGGCAAACTTCTTGAGGACCATTTTAGGCTCAATATGTGTTTAGGGATTCGAGTACTTTGTCGATGCTCCAAGACACAACATCCTTCTTCATTGTTAACTCAAACGTGGTAAGACTACCGTATGCCTTATTTTTATCACAATTTAAGTCGCCTTCTCGGGTTTTCAACTCAAATCCCTAAGCGCGCCTTTATGGTTTTCGCCTCGACCTCTCTTTTTTTTTTTCGATTTTTTTTTTTTGTTTTGTTTTGTTTTTTTACCATTTTTCGCGACTTTTTTTTTTTTTTGAAATTGAACTCACCGGATTGAAGAGGTCCTTGCTATCCATCTTGATTAGTACCCATGTTTCCTCAGAACAAGCCTTTTTGCTGCGTTTACTTTTCCTTTCGGAGTCCTCTTGAATACGAAGAACCCTTCTTAATGCCTGGTCTTTCTCCTGAAATTCTTTTGAGCGAACATTATAAACCAATGGTAAAGATGCCTCGGTGAATGTCCTGGCCAACTTTTAAAAACCTAGAGGGTAAATGGTAACTTCTTATGCCAACGTTTACAAGTCTCAGTCATTTTTCAAAAATCTTGAATGGTTTTGGATATCTTGCTGCACTGATGTGGTGTCTGACCTTTGGACAGACTATAAATTCGTGCCAACCCATTTCTTTCTGGCATTCTTTATCACCATTCTCTCTTTATTCTTTTTCTTTTCCTTCTTCTTTTTTTCCTCTTTTTTTTGATTTCTATTTTTTTGTGTTTTGTTTTTGAATTTGAATTTGAATTTGAAGTTGAAGTTGACGACTCTGTAATTTTGACATGTGGCGACCTTTACCCCTTAGTAAGGTAACCAAAGGCTATGATTGTGAATCGATGTCGGCTCAAAGCTCTTGAGGAGATCGGCTTGATAGCATCCATGCCTCACATATAGGAATCCAGCGTTTGATGGCCTCAATGTGTCTAATCGTGACCATGTGATAATGTCTCGTCTTATTCTCGGTGAACTAAGCTTCCATCTTTATCTCCCTCGTTGGCTTGTAGTGTTGGCTAACATTTCGAGGTAGGATCTGCCATTTTAGGAAGTAAGTTACATCTCTCATCTTCTAAGTCCTTAGATCCTCCTAGACACATATCTCACTAGAAAGGAGTCCTGCACAGCGTCGCTCACGTCATTGATATCGGGACCCATCTTCTGTATGGAGGCAATTTTCGGAGAATGAATGATTATTTATGAACAAAAGAATATTCAACGGAATGTATAGCATGGAAAATAAAATATTGGTCCAAAAGATGCATTTTATTGAAGCGAGAATTCAAAACACGAGCCTATTTCACAAAAGAGATCTTATTGCTTCTAGGCTTAAAGCAACAAGTATACTTCATATATTACTCTAGGTAAGCTTCTAAATACTATAGGAATTACTTCCACGCCTCATTGCTTAAAATGTTCTTAGGTTCATGCTTCGCTTTTGGTGCGTCGCCTATCTCCACAACACCCATTTTGACGAATTTTTCCACCAACTTCTTGAGGTCATGCAATTCTCTATCGAAGGTCCTATAACTCCCGCATGATACTCACATCGGACATTTAGGTCATACCATGGGTATGGAGGTTGCATGGTTTTATAAAATAAGGAGCTACAACATGCATATCAAATAAGTTCGTATAACTCCCTATCGCCATGGGAATAGGAGTGAACGAGGTTTTTCCGGACACGCTCTGGATTGGGTTTTTGCTTTGGGGAGATCGGGTGTTCGGTAGCTCGCCTTCTTTGGTGATTTGCAAGAACGTCTTGAATAACCCTTAGCATACGATTCGTGCGATCCTATCTTTATCCTTCCTCTTCAAGGCTTTTGAAACCCTTCTCCCTTTTCTTTGTCTCTGGTAGGCCAAAACAACGCGATTGGCTTGCTCATTACTCGGGCCCATTGAGAATTCAAGAAGATCAAGTATCGATCCCATATTGAGATCCAATAATGATAGGTACCACGCGAGAATGTGCATCGAGTTGAGTTGGGACATTTATTGGGGAATAAACGATGTCTTCATCATTATCCACATTGTTTGGCCCACCGGTCACTCCTTTTTCAAGTCCTCCCACTAGTAATCGAGCTAATTGGCCCATCATGTTCTTTTGGAAGTTCAGCATTTGCTCTCGCATTTCTTGTTGAATTTGGATCAATTGCTCTTTGCATCAGATTTGCCTTTGCTCTATCCTCGCCAACCTTTGTTCCATGTTTTCCGAGTTAATCAAACATTTTGCCTAATTAGGGTCCTTTTGTAAAAGTCTAATGCAAATGAATGCAATGTAATGCGAATGCAATGTAGTGCGAATGCATGAATGCAAAGAGGTATCGATTCGATCAATTTCATTTTAGAAAACTTTATTAGAAAACAAATTCTTTTACATAAAATGGACTACTATATGCTTTCGTCCCAGTCCTAAAGGTTTTGATTTCTCAAGCAATGGAGCTAGCTCTTGACCGTGATCAAACAGTAGCCCATATCTTATGCTTACCATATCCACCTATAATGTCAAAATCAGAGATGACCAACTACCTCTTGAATCGAACTATCACCTCCCTCATGAGGTAATCTCGACTCTTTAACTCGATGATCATAAGAATGATTAAGTTCTTCTTTCCAACACTCCTCTCCTATCTTCGTAAGCTTTGATTCGCAGCTAGTAATTATGTAATGCTGATTTTAACTCTTCAATTGTTGATCTTGATCCTACACTTTACTCGATTGCGGAGTTACGCTTCGAGGGTAGTGAAGAGACATCCCGACTTAGCATCAATTTTCCAAAAAGTATCGATCATTTACTCTAGCTAGCGTCATACTCATAAAGATTAGAGTTTTCTAGACAAAGAAGGAATTGCGAGCTTCAAACATTTTAGTTCATTGCCCTCGACAGAGCACGGCCTTGAAATTAGTCTTTGAAGAAACACTACAAGAATGCGGCGTTGGCTCGGCACTATGGTTGCTCCTTTGTGAAGCATAGGAAAAGGCTTTCACTCTTTCACGAGATTTCGCCTTAACCAAAGCGGTTCTCTACTTTGTCAATTGCAAGTACATCAAGGAATGGAGCTCCAAAGGAATGTATGTAGGTTGTTTCACTTTCCGACATTAAAGAGGATGTGTACGCATGTTGAGGCCGCGTGGCCATGATTCAAGCTATTGGCTGGACAAATGGATTATGCCCCACCTAGATGTCATAGGATTTGAATCAACGGCATTAATCTATGTGTTTAAGTTGAGGGCCAACTTAATATCGGCATTGGTTGAGTGTGGCGCCCAGGGATGCTGTCAGGCAACACCAACCCCTATTTAAACAAATCATTATTGAACGGTTTAACAATTAACCGATTTAAGGAAAAAATTTAAATATGTTGAAATTGCCCTCAAGCCTAGTCAACTTTTGCCTAAAATGGTGTTGTTCTAGCTCATATGTTGCTTATGTATTCAAAAATACACATTACCTTTTCAAATTAATTTGTGAATATATTAAGAATATTTAAAAAATATATGTTGAAATCAAAATTTATCCATGTTCACTTGTTTTTATCAATTTTCAATATATTTTTAAAATATTTTTCCTTTCTTCTTATCAATTAACTGCTAAACCGTTCAAGAAGGCTTTGTTTAAATAGCATCTGGTGCCACCTGACAGCGTCCTTCTACCTGAGTGCTGCCAAACAAGTCTCCCCACCCCTCTAACTCGATTCAAACTCGTATTTTAGCAGGAAATATTGATGCCATCGTATAGGTTGACACTATTAATAATTTTTTGAAAACCCTATTATGGCATGATGATTGTGGAAAAAATGATGGTCCCAACTTGTAAAGCACCACTCGTGGTAACTATTGTAAACATATCATTTTAAGAAATAATTTCATATGCATACTATTTGAAATAAATTTTTTTATATTAATAAGATAAAAAAAAGACATTCAAAAATCAAGTCAAAATTATAATAAAATTAAATTTATTCTATAGAAAACATCATAAAAATCATTTTAGTATAAATACGACTATTTTATTAAACTAATCCAAAATAATTAAATAATTATAAAAAAACCCAAGTTCAACAACATTTATCGAAATAACATGGAAGGAACAGTGCCCAAGAGTTAATGGCCACCCATGGCTGGAACTCATGTCCGCAATTTTCAAAAAACCACATGATGACAGAGGTGTAATTAAAAAAATATTTTTTTTGGTGCTAGCAGAGTAATGATTGACACTCATATATATTTATTTTTCTCAAAAAATTATTGAAAAAGGGTGCCAACCACCTCAGTGTTGGCATAAAAAAAATTAAAAATTTTTGAAAATGGGTGCCAACCATCTGCTTTAAAATTATAAAGATATAAACTATAAAAATTAAAATTTCATCCGATTCTCTTAAAAATTATCCCGACTTATCTCTACATGACACTCAAAAAAATATGTTTTTAAATGCAATACAAATGACAAGTGAATATATATATAGAGGTATAGACCATTGTACTACCAACATTGAAAAGTATTTTTTAATCACAACTTCAATCATCAAATGAATTTTTTGAATATTGGGCAGGGATAAAGTCAGAAAATATTTTAAGAAAGGTCAGATAAAATTTTAATTTTTTATAATTTATATTTTTATAATTTATAAAAATTAAATTAAATTTTATGATTTTAAGAAGATTAAAATATAATTTTATTTTTATTAATTTAAAATTTAAAAAAAATTGAACACTTTTAAACAACAGTTTGCTTCGCCCCTGACACGGGGTATGAGTGTCGGCCATGGGTGGCCATAACCTCTGGGCACTGCTTCTTCCAGGATATTTTGATAAATGTTTTTGTAATGAGTTATTTTTTAATTATTTAATTATATCGAGTCAATTGGATAGAATATTCTATAAATACTAAATTCACCTATTTAATAGAAAATTAATTTAAGATGACATCAGACTAACCACAATGAAGCTGATGTCACCAAAGCTAATGCGATAAGATCACATCAAACAGAAACGACATCATACTATATTAATGTAGTCAAAAAATAAGAAATAAAAATATTTTTAAAAAAGAACATGACAATTTAGTGTTTAGGTTTTGATGAAATTTAAATATCTATATTTATTAAAAATATATTTTCTGTTAATTTTAAAATAATCACATTAAAGAAACCTGATTTTTAATATAATTAAAAAATCAATTTCTATTTAGATTTTTACGGTATTTTAATATTATTTGTAAATTAAAATTTAGGTTTAATTGTTATTATTAATTTCTACCTCATTACAACATCAATTTTAAGTTACATAGTTATGAAGTGGGTATTTTTATTTTAAAATGTCACATCAATAAATTTAACAAAAAATTTATGGTGTTAACAATTAAACTTAAAATTTGAAATTTGAAAAATAGAGATTAAGAGTGAATTTGGATGGACGGTGTGTTTACTTGCAATTAGTATAAAAATAGCGCTGGTAGAATATTAGATATTATAATAATACTATAGCATGAGACAAAAAGTAAGTTAAACATAATGCACCATACATAACCCAATCGCCATCCAAACCCAACTTAAATTCATAAAATAAAAGCGTAGTGACTAAATTCTAATTCTGTGAAGAGTAAAGGAATACATCTTTCTATGTGCAATAACTTAATTTGCTGGCTATTTGCAAATTAATTTTATATATTTTTACTTATTAAAATTATATATATAATCATTTTAATATTTTTAATGTTTAAATTATATTAGTATTATATATTATGATAGATTTAATTTTTATGTGTTATAATTACATTATATATAAAAAACATAATATAAAACATTATAAACTTAAAAAAAAATCGGACTCGAACTTTAAATGTTTAAATTTGAGCTCCATTCATATTTTAAATTTACCTAATTTTTTTTTTACCAAAACCCATATTTTAACTAATATTTTTATTCAAACATTCTTAAATTTTGAGCTATAATATCACAAATAACACAAAACTTTGTATTAAAACTATCTCATATTTCTAGGTATGCAAGGGATTGCATACCTAAAACTTGCTTGGTTTTAGGGGGAAAAATTAGGACAAATTACACCAATAATTACTTAACTTTGATACAACTGACAAAAGTCATTCTGATTTCAATCTAGTCACTTAACTTTCAAAAATAACAAATTAATTACTAACCTTATCAAAAAGTGACAAATCAATCATCCATTAACATTTTTCGTCACAAGTTTAATGGGAAGGTTGGCGTAGCTAGTTAACTAGATTAACTGTAATAGCTTGATTTTCAATGGTTTCGAAAATAGTGGTTCGAGACCACCAAATCCGGCAAATAAGCTCGTAAATTTTATTATTTAATATTTACGAGTCAAATATGGTTTTAAAAAGATTTTTGAATTAATATTTACGAGTGATAAAACCCTTATTTTTATAAATCGAGCTGTAAATTTTTATAAATATTTACGGAGTGTCATTAAGGTGGTATTAAAGTTTTGTTGAAAACTTTTAACGTTTTGATAGTGAATTAAGAGTAATTAGGTATAAGGACTAAATTGAATAAAAGGTGAAAGTTGAGTTATAGATTAAAGAAAAAATTAGAGGGACTAAAGAAGAAATTATACCATTGTTTCTTTATGAGGCGACATAAGGTAGATTTTTTTGTGAATTTATTATATATATTATAAAATACACTTAAGTATATATATTATATTATATAATAATATATTAATGTATAATAAAACAAAATAATAAAATAAAAGAATTAAAAAGAAACAAAGCAAAACTGGAACAGAAGGAAAAAGAAAGAAAGAAAGAAAAAGCAAAGGGAGAAAGAAGGAAACGAAGGCCCTAGGGGTTTCAAAGTTTGAATTTCAATTGGTTAGTCAATTTAGTTCATTTTTATTGTAAATTTTATGTTTTTGAGATTGTTATAATTAGGTTCATCTAAACATTACATTTGTTTTTGATTTTGTTAAAGATTTTGGATGTTGCCATTGATGAGTCTATATGATTTTTTATATTAAATGATGAATTTGAGAATATTAGTTGTTAATTGAAAGTATTTTGTTAAGTGATTTTGATGAATTTTTCGATTAATGATTAATTTGTTAAGTAAGTAAAAATAGAAGGGTTTGTTGTGAAACTATTGCAAAAATGGGTTGTATTGAATGCCATGAATATTCAGCTAAGCATGGGTTTGCATTAAAAATGGTTAATTTGCATGTTTTGGGTTTAGGAACTAAATTAAATAAAAGTAAAATTTTAGGGGTAATTTTGTAGAAATATAAAAAATGACCAAATTGTATGAAATAAATTGTTTTATTGTCTAAATTAATATATTGAATGAAATTATTAATTTAGATCAAGATCGGGTGGAAAATCGAGGAAAATAGAAATTTCCAAAATGCCTCTAAACTTTGGTATTTTTGCAATTTAGCCAGGTAAGTTTGTGTAATTAAATTGTATATTTATATGTTTTAAATTGAATGTTGTGTATGTGATTTGTGTAAATTTCCATGTATGAAATTAATCACATATCCGACGATGATCGACAAATATTAAGTCCCGTTTGAATAAATGAAATTCGATGGATATCGGGTTCTCGAATTGGTTGTGGTCCTGCATGTGTTGCGGACACATCATAGCTCGAAAGAGCGTCCCGTTATTAGCTCTTATGAGCTTCCCGTTATATGGTTCTTGCGAGCTTCCCGTTAATAGCTCTTCAGAGCATCCCGATTGATTGTGATCCTGCATGTGTTCTGGACACACTGTAGCTCTTATGAGCAATCCGATATATGGCTCTTCAGAGCTTCCCGATTAAAGGCTCTTTCACGAGCTTCCTGAAATATGGCTATCTGGAGCTTCTTGATATTGGCTCGCTTGAACTTCTCGATATTGGCTCGTATAAGCTTCCCGTTAATGGCTTTCCGGAGCTTCCGTTTATGTGCTCGTATGAGCATTCCCGAATATGAATAGACTGATTTCAGATTTTTACACTTCGTGTGTACTACCCGTGTATACATCTATATGTTAAATGATTCAACAGGCAAATTTCTGACATGAGACAACATGAAATTGAAATGTACTAAACCAGTCTATACTCGAAATATATGGAATTGATATCTGAATACAAGATGTGGAAAGTTTATGAACATGGAAATTTGATTATTATTGAGCTAATACTTGTTTCTTGATATTTATACGAAATACATGGAAATGATGGTACATGATGTATTGATATAATGAAATGAATGACATATGATTATGAAGAAAGGTAAGAGAATGATATGTATCACGATATGTACATATATGAATATTTTTTATATGACGATACAAGGAAATTATGTAAGTTGAAACGAGTAATAAACTCAAGTGTGACATGTTGAGAAAATAAGATTATCAATGTTGACTTTATATGAAATATGTTTAAATACACTAACAAGTGTTGTTGTTTGATGCTTAGGCAAGTGCCAAGCTACTGGTTAAATGGTAATATGTTTATTTATATGATGCATTTAAAGGGTAAGTACTCAAATGAAAATATGATAGTGCTCATGAAAGAGTGGTAAGGTTTAAGTTTCGCAATTCCTTATGAAATGACTTATCATGTGATTAATTCAAAAAGGCTATGTTTAAATGCACTAGCTTGTAGCTATGGTTGAATGATATGTTTATGACTGGTGTGTTATACATATGAAATGAGTGTGGAAAGTAAAGAAATGCAAATGAAATAAAGAAATTTGGAAGAGTTAAAGTTGTTTAAAATCCTACTATGCTAGAAACAATATGTATAAGTGATGCTGTGGATTTATTCACCTTGTGAGTTATTGAATATAACTTCACGAGTATTGTGGTGTCAATATTGGATTATTCTTGATATGTATAAACTTCATATTTGAAATGAATTGATATGATTAAAGTTTATACGAGCTTACTAAGCATTCATTGCTTACATAGTCGTTTTCCTTTACTTTCCAGATTATCGGAAGCTCGATCAGGTTGGAAACTTGTCGAAGATATATCACACTATCCATCTGTTCTATCTTTACTCTCGGATGTTTTGATTTTGGTTATAATGGCATGTATGTGTTTTGTTAAAATTAGTCACTTATTTGGCTTGTGTGTTGGCACATTTTGGTTTGGTGCATATTTGCCTTATATGATTGATGTGTGATTTGGTTTATGATTGTTTGGTAAAAGGGTAAAATGTTAGCTAAAAGTGTAATTATATACATGTGTTTTGGGATGTGACGAATTGATCAGGAATCAGTACTTTAATATATAAGGCATAAATCTATTTAAATATATTAGTATATAAAGTACATTTTGGCACCAGATGGTATGTTTTGGTAGGTAAGTGACTTGGTTTGAAATAATGCAAATTAGCTTGGTAAACCTTGGGTACAATTATGCATATACGTTAGTTGTACATGTGAATATATTGAATACTATATGATGTGAAATATATGTTTACTTGATCTGTAAATTTCGGTAATGCTCCGTAACTCTGTTCCGGCGATGGATACGGGTTAGAGGGTGTTACATTTATTGGTATTAGAGCTATGGTTTAGTCGGTTTTCGGACTGAACATAGCATATGCGAAGTCTAGAAATACATGTCATTATATAATCTGTGATAGTGTGATATCTCTCGATTCTGATGAGATTTGTTTTACTAATAGACAGAGATGCTTTCCAACTGAGCTAATTTCGATAAGGTTGAAAGTAATACTCAAATATTTGAGTAAAAATGTTGCTTATGATGAGATGGAACTCATAAAGATATGAATAAATGTTTATAATGATTATGTTGATTATAAATGTTATGTTATACGTGTGTATATATGAAAGTCATATTTTGAGGCTTTACGATCTTCACCCCCTCCCCAGTACAGTCTTAGACAATAAGATCCACAAGATTTAGATTGAATAAGCTCACAAGTATGAAATTGAAGAGTTCAATAGTTGAAGAAATAATAATACGATTAAAATTGAGAACGGGTTAGTAAGTAAAGACAGTTTTAGAAAAGATATTAGATTTTTCTAAAGATCATTTGGATTACGTAATATCGCTGTTAAAGAAGAAGTTAATCTCGACTAATCGACTTATTCAGGTATGGTATCTACAGAACGGATTAACCAAATATTTCTTCTAAATTGATTTCTTTAGTGTTTGGGATAATGTGGGATCATTGATGACTGTAGTAGTTAGTGGAATTGTGTTGAAATTGCAAAGATATCTGAATGCAACTATTATAGTTGAGTACTTTATAGTGATCTCCTCTGGGTATTCTATATGTTCTGTTATTCTCAGAGATATACAACTCTTTATTTTTAGATGTGATTCTTATCATATAGAAAGGTTCGCTAATCATAACATTAGACGGAAGGATTGTGTTGTTGTTTGATGCTTAGACAAGTGCCAAACTATTGGTTAAATGGTAATATGTTTATTTATATGATGCATTTAAATGGTAGGTGCTCAAATGAAAATATGCTAGTACTTATGAAAGAGTGGTAAGGTTTAAGTTTTGCAATTTCTTATGAAATGACTTATCATGTAACATCCCTAACCCGTATCTGTCGCCGGAACAGGGTTACGAGCATTACCAGATTATACAAATCAAATACAGACATTTCATATTATTTAACATTTACGTCAAAAATTATTCATAAAGTCCCTTATACGAGCTCTCGAGGCCTAAAACATACAATAGAAACACGTCGAGACTAAACTGGGTACTCATAAATTTTTCACAAAATCTTAAAATTCCAAGGTACAGAGGACACACGCCCGTGTCTCAGACCATGTGGATATTTGAAGTAGGGTACACGGCCGTGTCCTATCCCTTGTGCATACCCATGTAACTCACTAATTTGGGTCACATGGCCAAGTCACACGCATGTGTGCCAGGCCGTGTGATCAATTCTGAGTATTTTGTTTTGAAAATTTTAAAATACAAGGGACACACGGCCAAAAAACATGCCCATGTGCTAGGCCATGTGTCACACATGGCTGAGATACACACCCGTGTCTCTACCCAAGTAGACAAAATAATATCATTTTCAAGCCTTATTCCTCACCCAAATTTACCTTCCACCTACATACTTAATCATATTCTCAATCTAATACAATACATCTAAATCAAGCCAATATCAAGTCTTATACATGATATATCACTTCTTAAATACATATATCCAAACTTACCTATTTGATCAAAAATACATATAGACATACTTATGAAGTTTACTATCAATTAACCATGCTAAACACTCATATATATATATATATATATATATATCAAAACCCATTCATCTCAAGCCATTTCAATGGCTAATTACAACCAAAACATTTATATGCCAACATTGGCCAAGTTAACCTATACATGTCATTATAACCAAGGTTAATTTACTAAATATACCGAGATATGCCGATGGATAGTGTGATGATATCTCTTCCAAGTTTCTAACCCAATGAGCTTCTGAATTACTATAGAACAAAGGAAAATAAAATAGAGTAAGCATTTAATGCTTAGTAAGTTCGTATAACTAAACTTTAACTTACCATTCATTTACATTTAAAGTAAGTATGAAAATTCATCCAAAGAAATTTGGTAATTTAGCCCTAACCCATATAACCTCATCAAACATGTTAGTCATATACTTCATGTAAATATCAAGAAACAAGTATGAGCTCATCATGTAACAATTTCCATGTATTTTCAGGTAAACACAGACAATATTTCATCCGAACTTATCTTAACTTATATCAAAATTTTGCCCATTAAACCATATGAAATATAGATGGACATACATGCATTACACACGAATGTGTACAAATCTGTAATCCGTAAATTCCTATTCGGGAGTGCTTATTAGAGCACATAATTGGGGAGCCCTATCTCGAGCCATATAACGGGAAGCTCATGTGAGCTAAATAACGAGAAGCTTATCGGAGTTATATAATGGGAAGCTCATAAAAGCATATTTAAGAAGCTCATGCAAGCCAATAGCGGTTAGCTCCGAAGAGCTATTTATCAGGAAGCTCCGGATAGTCATATGTCAGGAAGTTTAGGCGAGCCATATCGGGAAGCTCTAGAGAGCCATTAATGAGGAAGCTCACAAAGAGCCTTTAATCGAGAAGCTATGAAGAGCCATATATCGGGACGCTCATAAAAGCAGTGGTGTGCCTACAACACATGTAGAATCACAACCAATCGGGATGCTCCAAAGAGTTATTAACGGGAAGCTCACAAAAACCATATAACGGGAAGCTCGAGAGGGTGATATATTAGGATACTCATGAGATCTAATAATAGGATGCTCTTTGGAGTTATGGTGTGTCTGCAACATATGCAGGACCACAACCAATTCGGGAACCCTATATCCATCTAATTTCATTTATTCAAACAGACTTAATACTTGTCGGGCACTATCAAATATGTGATCAATTTCATATATATGACATTTTTAAAATTCACATATACAAAATTCAATTCAAACATATAAATATAAATAATTTAGTTACAAGAAACTTACCTTGACAATTGTTCATGAATTGTAATCTACTAATCCGACACTTTTTCCTTTCCTCGATCCAATTCCGTATTTAGTCTATCCGAATCTATATGAATGAATTTAATATAAATTTAATACAATTCATATTCAATTCAATCCAATTCACATATTAGGCAAAATTACCATTTTGCCCCTATACTTTTAATTAATGATGATTTTGTCTTTAGGCTCGGAAAATAAAATTCATGCAATTTAATCCTTATTCCAAGACTAACCAATTTTCATACAGCACAATAGCAACCCATGTATTTCACAAAAATAAAAAAATTTCATGAATTTTACATCTTTTCAATTTAGTCCTTAAATCACAATTTTATCAAAATTCCTTTAACAAAAATTGTTTATTTATCAACAACTTTTCATTTTCTACAATAAAAATTCATAATTCATGCATACTAATCCATGAAAAACTTTAATACCTTAATAACTTTGCAAATTAATCAATGAGATAGCTAAATTAAGCTTTTACGAACTCGAAAACATAAAAATTACTAAAAACGAGACAAGATTACTTACCAAATTAAGCCAAATAAGCTTGCTTGAGTTCTCTTCTCTTAGCTAGGGTTTATATATAAATAATTTGGGAAATATGATGAAAAATATGATATTTTCATTATTTAATTACTTATCATCTCTTGTTATTTTTACTTTCCAATTTAGTCCTTTTTTATTTAATTTTCCATGAATGAATCATCATTCTTATCTACTAACTTCTCTTAATGGTCTATTGGCCATATAAGGACCTCTAATTTTGAATTCCATAGCAATTTGATACTTATAACTACTAGAACTCAACTTTTGCATTTCATGCAATTTGGTCCTTTTATTAATTAAACATGTAATCGGTAAAATTTTCTTAACGAAATTTTCATACAACATTCCTAGCATAATACAGACCATGCAATATTATTAAAATAATTTTCTTTCGGACTCGGATTTGTGGTCCCAAAACCACTGTTTCGATTTCATTAAAAACGAGCTATTACAACTCTCCCCCTTAAAAAAAATTTCGTCGTCAAAAATCTTACCAGTGAAGAGGTTTGGGTATTGCTTCCTCATTGATTCCTCCGGTTCTCAGGTAGCTTATTCTATTTCTTATCATTTCCAGAAGACTTTTACTAAAGCTACTTTTTTATTTCTCAATTCTTTTGTCTCACGTGGTAAGATTTTGATTGGTTCCTCACTATAAGTCATATCAGGCCGAATCTCTACATCTGTCAGGGAGATAATATGAGAAGGATCTGATCGATACGTCATAACATAGACACATGAAAAACATTGTGAATTCTGTCAAGTTCTGGTGGTAGGGCTAATCGGTATGCAACATGTCCAATTTTCTCAGTGATTTCTGATAAACCATAATTTACACATATTTTAACCCCATGCTTGGCTTAATTTTGGATGATTTTCCATTTAATTTGATGAATTCGATGCTCCTAATCTCTTAATTTCATGGTTTATACTCAGAAGAGCTTAGAAAGTTAAAAAGAACGAGAAACGGGCCAAAAGGGACAAAATGGGCCTACAAGGCCTGGAGTGTCGCACACGGGCAGACTACATGATCGTGTGTGGTAAATAGAAGCGGGCACAAGTTAAGGAATCAAACACGGGCGTGTCACACGGGCGTGTCCCTGTTGAAACTAGGTTTAATCCTATTCGGAAAAGGTTACTTGTGGGCCAATAAAGGCATCTCAAAGCCTATATAAAACACCCTAAGGGGCAACCTAAAATGGGATGCTGAGTAGGAGGCAAAAAATTCTCCAAGACAGCCGTCAGGAACAGCTTAGGAGAATGACCTCCATCAAGATGGATGATCTCGCATCAAGTTCTTTAGAAGTTTTAGGTTTTCTTATATTTTGTTGTTTTCCCTCTTTTAAGATGTTTCCCTCTTTTAGTATAAACTAAATCCCTTAAATATCTAAGGGGATAAAACCTAAGACAGATCTTATTTTTATTTGATTTATAAGATAAATACTTGTTCTTATTCTTAATTGTGAGTTTTTATTCTTGTTTTGATAATTCAGGTTATAGATTCAAGTCAAATATGCTTATTTAGTGGAGCAAAAGTCCCTGTTTAAGAGAAGATCAACACAACTAAACAGAGTTTATTGCAACCCTAGAAATAGGGCGACGAAAATCTGCCGGACTAGAGTCAAATCTAATAAGGGGATCCATAGATCGAGTTAATGCGATAATAGGGGTTTTAATTAGAAAGAGATTTCAATTAATCAACCTAGAGTCAGCTATTTTTAGTCTTGAAAAAGATATTAACATAAATCAGGGATTTCTATGGATTAAGTCAATGGATTAAATCATATGAATCAAAAGTAATAAGTGAAGCCTAGGTGGATTCTTCTTTAGGTATTGCCTATCTCATATAAGTTGTCCAAAAGTATTTTCTCAATTCACTCTTTGTCACGTTCATAGTCATTTAGTTAGTTAAATTAGTTAGTTAATTTTAGAATAAAAATAAATCCCCTTAATTATTAGGCTAGATAATAAAAAGATAGTTATTACTAGTAATTTTAGTCCTTGAAGATACAATATTCGGACTCACCATAACTATACTACTGTTCGATAGGTGCGCTTGCCTTTGTCAAAATATTAGTTAGTTTTGAGCCCATCAATTTCATATGGCCCGATAAATTGTGGACTCAGTTTTCCTTTAAGACCAAACCAAAGAACTTTCTTCCAAGGCGAAACTTTCAGAAATACCTTGTCGCCAACTTGGAATTCTATTTTTTTCATTTAAGATCCGTATAGGATTTCTGACGATCAGAAGCTACTTTTAAACTATCTCGGATCACTTTCACTTTTTCTTTAGTTTCTTGAATCAAATCAACTTCATTTATCTTTTTCTCACCGAGCTAAGTCCAATACAATAGAGTTCTACATTTATAACCATACAAAGCTTCGTACGGTGCCATCTTAATGCTCGACTAATAATTGTTATTATATGCAAATTCGACTAGCGATAAATACTTTTCCCAATTTTCTTCGAATTCCAAAATATAGCACCAAACATTTCTTCAAGAATCTGAATTACACGCTCTGACTGCCCATCCATCTGAGAATGAAATGCAGTACTGAAATGTAATTGCATACCCAAAGCCTTTTGTAACTTGTTATAGAATCGGGATGTGAACAGTGGATCTCTATCGAAATAATAGAGACTGGCACTCCATGTAGTCTGATAATTTCTGAAACATACAACTCTGCTAACTCGTGTGCATACCCGTGTAACTCACTGACTTGGGTCACACGGCCAAACCATACGCCCGTGTGCTAGGCCGTGTGAAAAATTTAATTATATGATGCATTTAAAGAGTAAGTACTCAAATGAAAATATGCTAGTGTTCATGAAAGAATGGTAAGATTTAAGTTATGCAATTTCTTATGAAATGACTTATCATGTGGTTAATTTGAAAAGGCTATGTTTAAATGCACTAGCTTGTGGCTATGGTTGAATGATATGTTTATGATTGGTGTGTTATGCATATGAAATGAGTGTGGAAAGTAAAGAAATGCAAATGAAAATAAATAAATTTGGAAGAGTTAAAGTTGTTTAAATTTCTACTATGCTAGGAAAAATATGTATAAGTGATGCTGTGGATTTATTCACCTTGTGAGTTATTGAATATAACTTCACGAGTTTATGGTGTCAATATTGGATTATTCTTGATATGTATAAATTTCATATTTGAAATGAATTGATATGATTAAATTTTATATGAGCTTACTAAGCATTCATTTCTTACGTAGTTATTTTCCTCTACTTTTCAGATTATCAGAAGCTCGATCAGGTTGGAAGCTTGTCGAAGATATATCACACTATCCATCGGTTCTATCGTTACTTTCGGATGTTTTGATTTTGGTTATAATGGCATGTATAGGTATTCTGGTTAATGTTGGCCTATATGTGTTTTGTTAAAATTAGTCACTTATTTGGCTTGTGTATTAGCACATTTTGGTTTGGTGCATATTTGCCTTATATGATTGATATGTGATTTGGTTTATGATTGTACGGTAAAAGGGTAAAATGTTAGCTAAAAGTGTAATTATATACATGTGTTTTGGGATGTGACGAATTGATCATGAATCGGTACTTTAATATATAAGGTATAAATATATTTAAATATATTAGTATATAAAATACATTTTGGCACCAGATGGTATGTTTTGGTAGGTAAGTGACCTGGTTTGAAATAATGCAAATTAGCTTGATAAACCTTGGGTACAATTATGCATATGCGTTAGTTGTACATATGAATATATTGAATACTATATGATGTGAAATATCTGTTTACTTTATTTGTAAATTCCGGTAATACTCCATAACTTTATTCCGGCGACGGATACGGGTTAGGAATGTTATATTAGCTATAACCCAAACTCAAACCATAGTGGAAACCACAGCTTCTTTACCTTCCAATTAATGTCAAAACCAGAAACAAATATTGCAACCCAACTATTTGTGGAAATTTCACAATGAGTTACCTTTTTAGATTATCAACCTAACCTCCCAACTCCAGAGACCATTGGTTTGAACTTGAACTCGACTACGCTAGCAACAACCACAGCGTTTTATCCCTAAACTATGGCAGATTCTATTTCCAAAGCTTCTATCATGGCTAGTTAATAGTAAAAGAAGAAGAAGATTATGATGATGAAGAAATGAAGATGCCAAACAAAAGTTATGTCATTTTTAAGGTCGTTGACCCTTGTCACTGCCATGATGCCACTGTCACTATTGCCTCTGCTCTGCATGCCGCCTTTGTTTTCTCTTCTTTTTCTTCTTTCTCTTTGTAGGAACCCAATTTAGCCCGGGCCCATTCCATTTAGAAAAAAACTAAAAAATAAAAATAATGTTTAAAAAGTCCATTTACAGGCCTGAATAACACCCCAATCCAGTAGCCCAATTACAACCTAATCCATTACAACCCAAACCCGATTAGCCCAGCTAACCCACAGACCCAATCCTAACCTAGCCCAACAAACTACACGGCCCAATGGACCAAACTTGTTTCCAGAAACTGGAAACCCCAAACCCTAGGGTTTTCCTAGGCGCCACAAGCCCCAAACAGCAGCCCTTCAGTCATGCCGCCATCAACGCGTGAACGGCTTCGTCGCCTAATTCCTAGCTATTAACCTGCAAAAAAGGAAGGAATATGACAACAAAATGGAAAAAAAAGTGGCAGCGAGATATTTGTATTTATTTTAGATTCATTTTATGGGGCTATAAAACCCCAAAATAATTTGTAACGAACACACAACAAAAAAAAGAGAGAGAATACAGACACAAAAATACATGAGTATACAGATATAGAGATTAATAAAAAAACTATCGACAGAGGTGATTATTTTTTGCTATCTTTCGCATTTTTTATTTTTCGATTCATGCACACATTTTTTTTACAAATTTTAAAGTAGGAAAAATGAGTTTTACCTTTCGATTCTCATTGGAGAAATGGAGTTTCTGGCCTCCGGCCGTCGTATATGGCAGCACTGACGGTAGCGCGTGTGGCCGTGGGTCGGTGATCGGGTTTCTGGCTAGGGGGAAGGACTTGAGAGAGTTTTCTAATTTTTTTTTAAAACAGGGTGTAAATGAATTTTTTTCCCTGAAAACTGACTTATATAGCAGTATAAAATGACGCTATTTTGCTTAAGCCAATAAGCATTAAAACGATGTCGTCTAAAGGCTTTAGATCCACGCGTTGACCCAAAAAACCGGAGAGGATCCGCGTGTTTTTATAAAAAGGGCAATTTGCCATTTTAGTCCTTCCTCAATTTTACTAGTTTTAATTTCATCCAATTTAACCTTTTTTTTTTCAAATTAGCCTTAAAACTTAAACTTTATTTCAATTTGATCCTCGGGCTCATTAAAGGCTAAAATCAAAATGACGTCGTTTTGAAAATTTGGCATAATTGCCATATTAATCCCTGCAGTGCGACACGTGTTTTAATTTAGCCCCTTTAGATTTATTTTTATTGCTATTTAATCCTTATTTCTTTTTTTAAACCTTTTTATTTTATTTCATTTTATTTTTAAATTATTGTAATACTATATTAAATTATTTCTTTATATTAAAATTTTATATTTTTATTTGTATATTAATTTATTAATAATATAAATTCATATTTTTTACATATTATCTTTATATATATATATATATAAATTACTACTATGTATTACTTTATCGGTTTAATATTATTTATATTATATATTATTTTATAATTTATATATTAGATATTATATTGTACATTTTAAATTTTTGTATATTATATAGTATTATATTATATCATATATGTTTTTAAAATTTTATAAAATTTATTTATATTATATAACTTATTTTATTTATATTATTTTTCTACATATGTAATTTTTATGATAAGTACATTATGTATATGTTTTTATTTTAAATTATTTATATACCATTCACTAATCGTTTTTTATTATATATAATCAATTATATATGTATTAAATTATTAAATTATGTATACATTATAAGCATTCTTATTTTTTATATACTTTTATTTTTTATTCATTTAAAATATTATTTATATATATTAAATCATTTTATAAATAGTCATATTTTTTTGTGTCATAATATTCATTCAATGTTTAAATATATCATTTCTTTTTATTTGATTTTGTTTATGGAATTTAATATTTATTTCTTGAATTTTATATTTTGTGAAGATCTTAATTACCGCTACTTATTTTATATCTCATGTTTATTTATGTTCTTTTAATTGTTTATTATTGCTTAATATAGTTATTTATTTATTTATTTATTCATGTTATGTTATTCATTAATTATTTATTGTTAAATAATTTGTAGTTATGTTGAATTGCTATTAAGTATGTATGTTACAATATTTTACTCAAATCATTGTTTTATAAAAACACCTTTTGAATGTATGCATTTTATTCAAATATTTTAAAAAGAAGCGATATATGATATTTAGGGACTTCAAGAGAAATTATACCCTAACTTACTAGGTTTTAATTTTTCTCGTGGAACTTAAGGTATCAAGTATCCTTTTCTTTTGAAACTTACAAATTTCAAATCAAAAACTTATTCTCGGAATTTAAAATGTTGTATCTTAACTTACTTGGATATGACGTTTTGTGTTTCGAGGTAAGAATTTTCTACAAATAAAGGCGAGCCTAGCTTCGAAGTCATGAGATGTTACATCCTAACTTATTGGGTATAGCATTTTATTTCTTTGAGATAGGTAAGTCTTGTTTTTTTTCACATAAAGGGATCATATTTTAAAGTTTTCAAATTTTCAACATTAGGATATGATTTTATCAATTAGGTACCAATTTTTGGGCGTTATGAGGGTGCTAACCCTTCCTCATACGTAACTGACTTCTGAACCCGTTTTCTTATATTTTGTGGACCAAAATCAATGTTTTAAAATAAAATATTTTACAAGGTGATCCAGTCACACCTAAGTAAAAAGGAATTGGTGGCGACTCTCGTTTTTATTTTTTTTAAAGTCGATCCCCATTTTTTAAAACTTTAAAAATGGTTTCGACACTCCTCTTCTCACAATTCTTCTCATTTCCTCAACACAAAAAGAATAAGCCAACACAATACAAGTTTTCAAGTAGAGATGAGATGGTGCATTCGGTTGGATACGACGAATAAAAGCTCTTGACCGTTCTCATCACCGAAACTGTTCTTTGTAAAGCTTGCCCCACCGCCATCACGATCCATAACCTCATGTTGCTGTTGAACCACTCTAGAATTTTTCTTTTTTTCTTTTTCTTCTTCTCTGCTTCTTCTTTTTCTTTTACTACCTAGCCTAGGTAGGGTTTTAAATTGGACCGTTTATACAATAGGAATACGGATCATCTTTCCGTTACGTCTGTAACAGAAAATGGTTAGAATGATTGATTTATTTTTTTCGAAAATTGAATTACTGAATTGAAATCAGAGTAATTGCTTTGTCAACTGCATTAAAATTGAGTGAATGTTGGGGTAATTTACCAAAAAAAAATTACTATTGAAAAAAATTAATGCGGATTTAGGCGTTGAGGCATTGTGCTTGTTGCAGGGGCGTTAGTTGAGGTCCTTCATTTCGATGCTCAATTCTTTTTGCTCCTTTCTTCTATCAATAAATCTCCACCTCCGTAACTCACCAAATGATAAGCATTGAATAAATAATATTTTACAAAAATATTAGCTAGCCCGTGTGGCTCACATGGCCCCATACATGCTCTTGTGGCCTAAATAATCTAGCACACAGCCTGTCACACGATCGCATGGTGTCAACAGTGCAGTCTTTTGACATTCGCCGTTTGCTATTTTCTCGAGTTTTCTTTAACACCTAACTGATTTCTAAAACTAACACCACGTCGAGAATTCCCAAACCTAAAACCAAGATTTACACATCCAATTTTAGTAACAAAACACTAATTCCAAGTAACTAATTCAGCATTCGACCACTTACCGAACAGAAACGACAGTCCTCAAAAACCTCTAATTCGCCAAAAGTAAGTCATGCGATTCACAAACCTCACCTGACAGATTCCCACACCAAAGAGAGTCATCAAACCGCAAGTACCACTGACTAAAAATTTCTCAAATCAAATACCCAAAAACCACCTTCCTGAAATAAACAACCACCACACTTACCCAAAGAAGTAATAGAGATTCGACAACGTACGAATGAAATAGCACAAGAAGTGTAGCAAGAAGTGTATGGCAGAATTTGGAGGACTTTGGGGAAAAAATTTTAGAATTTCAAAAATAAAAATTCTTAAATACTAACTACTTCCCCACTAATCCCATTATCATATACCTTATCCTTATTAGATTTTTCCCAGAATTTAAAATAAAAAAATTTTCAATTTGCACATATGAGGATTCAAATACAAAACCGAAAGGTAAGTTGAAGCCTGATCACTGAATCAACATACTCACTCTTGTCATGAGCTGAACAAAAATAACATATAACTCTAATATCAAAGGCAAGAGGTTGGACAAAATTAACAAAAATGCAAGAGAAAGAGTTTAAACCCAAAACCTCCCACACAAAAGTACAACACTTAACTATTAAACCAGATAAACTCATTTGGTATAATTTTTACAATTTCAATTTAAAATCAGGACATAACCACTCTTAATTTCACTAACTCAATTTCTTCCAACCCGATTTTCAAAATGTGACACACATAAACTCATAATATAATTTAAACACCTAATGATGTTCGATCATAGAGATGTAGACTTAAATCAACATGTGGCACATATTAAGCTGAGGGATTAGAGTAAAATTTTAATTTTCTAAAGGGTGAAAGTAAAAAAAATTATCTAAAAATGTAACAGACCGAATTTGACCCTAATCGAAACGGTGGTTTCGGGACCACGAATCCGAGCCCGAGAAATATTTAAATATTATATTTAGTGTTTATTATATATGAATTTATGTTTGTGAAAGTTTCATAGAAAAATTTTATCGTTTAAGTATTGAATTTGATAAAAAGGACTTAATCGCGTAAAAGGTAAAAGTGGCATACTAAAGTGTAATGTGCTAAATTGAGCATGGCTTTTTAATATGATGTGTTAAATGGGTAAATAACCCACTTTTAAGTTAGTGGGTGGTATATGACATGATTGACCTTAAGTTTTATATTATATAATTTATTGATATAAGGTTAAAATAGTAAATAGGTTAAAACCATATTATATGTTAATTAAAACATAAAAAAAAATGGATATTTTCATTCATCTTTCTTGGCCGAATATTGAGAAAGAAAAGGGGAGCTAGGTTCTTTGAATTTTCGGCAACATTCAAGCCAAATTCAAGGTAAATTCTTAGTCGGTTTTTGTAAATTTTTACGTTTTTGAGATCGTTGCTTCGAACAGTAGCCGACCCATGTTGTAATTTTTAAAACTGAGCATGTCTAAGGTTCGGCCATTAGCATTCTTATATGATAATTGATGTTTGATGAATTTAATTTATTGTTAGGACTAAGATTGATAAGTTTTGTATTGAAGTTTTAGTGAAAAATTGAGTAAATAGGACTAATTTGTAAAAATAAAAATTTGAGAGGGCTTAAATGCAAAATAAATGAAAGAAATGGACTTATATGGTCCTTATACATATTCGGCCCTTGAGTGTGGTATTGAAATAATGTATATTTTGTGTTTTGTGCAATTAAGACTAGATTGTAAAAATTTAAAATAGTAGGGGTAAAATGGTAAATTGCCTATTTATGTGCTTAGGGACTAAATTGAGATGAAATGTACTTGAATGAGCTAAATTTTAATGTGTTTTAGATCAAGAACAAAGAAAAGCGACTTAGATCGGGAAAGACGAAGGTTCTCGAATAAGCCGATTTGCACGGTCTATCGACAACCGAGGTAAGTCCTTAAGCAAATTTATGTCGAGAAATTATTTACTGAAAGTAGTACATGATAAAATTTGATATTTAAGGCATGAAAATATATATAGGCGAATGTGGGGTATGAAATTGTAGTAAATTTGTTTGTTGAATGTGATGTGGATAATTATGTTCGGTTTAACATGAAATTGTAAAATAAAGTATCTGAGATGGATGTGATTTTAGCATTAAGTAATGTGTATGAGAATGTTGATTGGGTTGATAATCGGGCTTTGAGCCTAGCGTGCCTTGTCTTGTGTTATTAATCGGCTTTGAGCCTAGCAGCCTTCTTGGCAGTGTTATTTATCGGCTTTGATGCCTAGCGTGCCTTGTGCTTGGTGTTACATATCGAGCTTTGATGCCTAGCGGCTTCGTGCGGTGATTTATTTCGGACTTTAATGCCTAGCAGGCTTTGTGCGATGATTTATTTCGAGCTTTAATGCCTAGAAAGCTTTGTGCTTGGTGATTTATTTCAGCTTTAATGCCTAGCGAGCTTCGTCTTGGTGTTTAAATCTCGGACCTTTGGTCTAGTAGTTTTATGCGGTGATTTTTAATACGAGCTTATGCTTATGAATGAAATGGTCTAGTTATGATGGTATTTGAATAAGCCAAGGTTTATTACTATAGTATGAGTGTTCAATCGAAAGTTACGTATCAAATAAGGTTTATGATATATGTGATGCTTCTTGAATAAGCAAGTTGATATAAATGTGTTCATATATTGATACTTAAGATATGTGATTAGAAAAGACATTGAGTTGATATGTTTACTTGCTTACTTGAGATTTTACTTATATTGATATGAGAAATTATATCTATATAGGTTCGCCATGAGCTATATATATATAGATAATTGTACATATTCAATTATGTGCCCTCATCTTAAATGTACACGAAAGATATTATTCAATTGTAAGTGGAAATGTATATATATATATTTTGATTAGCGATCTGGTACTATTGATAAGTCTCACATTATAAGTGTACGTTGAATAATGCTTCACTAGGTATGAATATTGATAATCTTTGTGATAGTACCTATGTGTTATGTTAGTTCATAAATGTTAAACATGTTATTCTATTCAATTTAATTGAATACTTAGTTGAGTAGTAAAGTTGCTTAAGGCTTACTAAGCTAAGTTAGCTTACTCGTATGTTTTCACTGCTTTTATAGATTGTGATCAAGCTCTTGGCTCGAGGGTTCATCGTTGAAGTCATCCACACTATCAACTTATTTTGGTACTCTTAGAATTTAAATTTTAAACACAAGGCATGTATAGGCTAGCTTGTTATTTTGAAGGATCTTGTGTTAATGTTTATAGCCATGCGAAAATGGTCGGCCTTATTAGTAAATAATCTAAAGTTATGCAAGACTTAATGAAAGTATGAAAGCAAGTTTTATTTGAATGATGAAGATGGGTAAGTATAAAATCATGCTATGCATAATGGTTGTATCGTATGTTTGATATGAAATTGCATAGATGAAATTTTGCTAGTTCCTTGAAAGTGAATATATATATATATATATGAGATGGTATGTTAGGTTATGAATGACATTGGGTATGTGTATTTTTCTTAAATTCAATTGAGGTGATTCGATGATGAAATGATCAAATTATGGTGCTATGGTTCGGTTGTATTCGGTCTAGTTGCATGATTTTTAAACAAGTAAATTCGGCATAGTAAACAAGCATATTTTAAGTACATTGTTCATGATTATGTTTTAGTTAGATATATATATATATATATATATATATATGCTTGAAGTGTGACATATGTTGGTGCATATTCGGACGTGATAGAAGTTTGTTAAAGAATAGGTAATTTATGAAATTTTGATAGAAACATTATCCATAAGTTTAAGTAGATATTACATGCACGTTTAATGAACTTAGTTGGTGTTATAATTATTCTGAATTTTCTATAAACATATTTATATAATCGGTTAAGAAAATTTAAAGGTTAGTAATCATTGGTGTGAATAACTAATTATGTTTACATGTGATTGAATATACATGTGATAAATTGGTTGGTGGAAGTTAACCTTGGATAATCTGTTTATATTCGGCCACCTTTTTTTTAAAATGACCAAATGAATAGTGCTCTGTAGTTTGAATGAGATTACTTATTTTATTATATATAATGCAATTGATATTATATTTGTGGTGATTTGTTTATCGTAATATCATTTCTTAAGTATTAAGATTCAAGTGACTAAATGAACTTGGTGGTTAGTAGAGTAGCATCTTGTAACCCTAATTCGGCGACGGATATGGGTTAGGGGTGTTACAAAAAATTTGAAAATTATGCTATTTCTCACAACTTCCGGCATTAAAAATGAGCTATGTATTTTATTACATACATATATGCAAAACATATCTATTTGAATATTAAGACTCTGATTCTCTTCTTAAGTAGTTAATTACTAAAAAAATAAAAGACATCCACTTCCTAATTGTTTGTTGGGTATGTTTAATGTATTAGGTTAATTAAGCAAGTGATGATCACGTTTTCAATTGAGTTTTAATTTAATTGATATTATTGTTATTGTAACAATAAGAAAAACATAGATTTGAGTGTACTTAAGTGTGTTCTTTCCTTCAATTTAGAAGTGAAGAAAGTTATGACTAGAATCAGGGCAATGTCGACAATGTTTGCATAGGAGTTAAATTTTTCGAGCACCAATTCAAGTACAACTTATTTTGTAAATTAATTTTAATATTAAATTTGAACTAAATAATATTCTAAAAAATAAAATTACAATAAGGATGGAGTAATAAATTATTGGAATGTTAATGATGTGAGGATAAGTCCTCTTTCAAGGTGTTGAATAAGTTGCTTTCAATTAGTTGAGCTGTCAGTCTCTGTTCTTGGTTATTTTAATGGACGATTCTTTCGAACTTTTGAAAGTGGGTTTGCTAAAGCAATCAAGCTTATTTTATTTTATATTATTTGGAAGGATGGGAACGGAGAGAATGGGGTGTTGAGGTCTTAGAAGAATTTTTTTTTTAAGCAAAAAAAGGTGAGATCCTTTAATTGATGAGCCAAGAATTGCTCGACTGGGGATTAAGAAACAAAGGAGGGTTTGGAAGTGTAGGAAGTTGGCAAAAGAAGAAGAAGAAAAAAACTGGGTTTACGTGTGATTGATAATGAAGAAGAAGTGATAAAGGAGCTGGCGCAAATTAGAGGGAGAAGACTTAATATAGATTGTCAAGGTACTCTTCTTCTTCTTCTTTTTCTATTTTGATTGTTATTGTCTTTAACTTTTAATTGCAATTGCTTCTCAATGGAAAATCTTTTTCAATTATGAGAGGAGAACAATGTGGATAATATAACTCGAACCCATATCACATCTGGATGGAGGAATACCCTCATTATTAGGTCAACATACAGATTTATAGAATAACGCGATTAACGCAACTTAAACCCATATCACATCTGAGTGAGGAACCTCATTATTAGGCCAACATATAGATTTAATAGATTTCCTTTTTAAAGTTATTGAGGTAAGTTGTTTGTTATACTAATGTTTTGATTTTTTAGTTGTTGCAAGAGGGTTGTGTTTTCTAATGGTATCCTTGAAAGGGTACTAAGGGTTGTTTGGCTTTTGTTATTGTATTGTTGATTTTATTTGTCTGTTTTTGGTTGGTGTCATTGTTGTTTTCTAGTGCTTCTAAGTGAATGAATTTACGATGATTGCCTTCGTTCATAAAATACTTGAAAAAAAAGGAAAAGAAAAGAAAAAAGGGTTATCATGGTGAGATAGTCTTCTTATTTAAGATGTATCAAATAAATATTTAACAAAAACTATAAATACCATTTTATTTTAATCAAAACATTCACACACTTGAGCCCCATATGATGACCTAGCAATTCAAGGTGTTCATTGTCTTAGGTGTAATCTGAATTTAAATAACGTTAATCGCGTTGATTGTTAGGGCTTTACCTTATTACTATAATTTAAAAAAAAACCCACTCACACACTTCATTTATTTCTTAATATCTCAATAAATTAATTACACAATCACAAAATTTGCAATACAATATATCACACAGAGTAATATTGATTCTCTTTTTCATAGCTTATTTGCAGCTTAGTCATGACCTTAAACTTTATTATTCGAATAACATGACTTTTTTCACAAAATGAATATTATATTTGAATCCCCAACAAACCATATATACAACTATGTTTCATATATATTTTAAAATATATAGGGTTAAATCAATATTTAGAGTATTTGAATTTCTTTTATTTAAATTAGACGCTAAATTTAATAATTATTCTCACTTTAATATTTAAATTTTATTTTGTTAAAATTAAACTCTGAATTTAATAATTACTCCTATTTTAAGATTAACCTTTAAAAATTTCAATGATTAACTTATTATTTTCACACATATTTTATAGTAATAAAAAAATAATGATGATGACACCACTAATGTCCACCATCGAAAAAGAAAAGAAAAATAGCAAATATATTATTATATAAATCAACGGCTTACTTCTTTGCCACCTTGATTAGAAAAATATGGAAGCTACCCCATTTTCTTTTCTTTTACGTGGATCACAATGGCTTACAAGCAATATTTTTGGAACGAAATTCGTAGTTAAACCGATGATGAATTCAATAAAATTTATTAAAATTTTAAAAAATATTAAAAATATTTTAATCGATTTGTGTCAATTTTCCGTTTAATTAAATTAATATTATTCTTTGAACTAATACTCCAATTATTTCCGTTTCAATCAATCCAACCACTATTCACACATCATTACTTAATTCATCCAAGAACTAAGAATAAAATTATGATTATGGCCAGAGTTTATAGCAGTGGTATCTTATATATGCTGTTCTGCATAAGGTGCTTTTAGGTGTGTATTTCTTGTAACTTTTTTCTTTAGAGAAAAGTATATTCAATTGGGTCAACCTTCCATAAGTTCCTTTCCCACTCCACTTAGTTATCACCAAGACCTAACAGAGAGCCCCTATACCATTGGACTAAGAACCTGTGCCAGCATGCATAAAACTCGGCGTCGAATCTGCAGCAACTTGGACGTTGTAAGGCCACGTTTCCATCCAAAAAGAGCACTTCAATAAAGAGACTCCTACAAATTAAAGGATAATTCCATTGAAACAACTCAATCGAAACCTTACCAACCAACAGACCTCGTTAGCCCAAATAGAAAACTGCACCACTTATCAACAAAACACCCGATTAAACGTAAAAAAAACAACTTCATACTCTTTAGCTTCAACCCACATAAGGAACAAGTTTGCACTCGCAAAATCAATCAACCCAAATCTCAAATCAAAGCAAGCTTCGATGGCCTGACCAAAATAAACAAAGAACGCCCCAAGCTCCAACCCATGAAACAATGGCATGCCCATTAAATCTGGACTCCATCAACTTCTGACTCGTCCATCTGCCAAGTCAATTCCCCCTTCAGCTCAATCATATCCATAGCCAAATCAAATTGCTTCCTCATAATCCAAGTCATAGTTACTTCTTCAACTCCCCTCAATATCACGCAAATCTACTTCTGAATCACTAATAGCCCTCATCATCCACTACTGGCCCTACTTGCTTCCTTAAGTTCCAAGTAGCAATTACTTCTTCTAAAGCTTCAAAACCAACAGACTCCTTGATAATTAAGTTGTTTCTATTTCTATTTCTATAATCACCATCCGAGATGGAGCAATTCACTATCTTGCCATCCCTATTTCCATTTGATGACTTTCTTCCCTTCTTATTCTTCGCTTTTTTTTGTAATTCTTTTGCTTCCCTTTATCATCAAGAGCTCGAAACATTACCATTGGATCGATTTCTGCTACTCTCGCACCTCTAAACATGTATAACCAACTTGCAAATTGATAATTTCATCAATTCTTTGCAATTGTTCTGTACAGGCCCAATTTAGCCCGAGCTCAGTACTAAAAAAAAAACACAGTCCAAAAAAAGAGCTCGAATTACAGCTCAATTACAAACGTCCCAATAGGCTCAAAAACTAATTTTTTTTTTAGAAAAGCCTAGGGTTTCTGAAACCCTAGTCGCCGCAGCCCCCATGTGTGCCTCAGCGCACACCACGCCCAAGGCCTGGCTCCTCCACCTGCTCCACTGTGCTCCTAGCACCTGCAAACACGCCAACAACAATAATGAAACAACAAAAGCAAACAGTGGCATAATAAACAATGTAATTTCTTTTCGGCTATAAAGCCACGAAAAACAAATGTTGTAAGGAGGAATATTTTTTTTTTATGAAAAACAGAGACTTTGAATAGAAAATAAAAATTTCCTAAAGGTTGTTTTCTTTTTAATATTTCTATTTTGTTCTTTTACTATTTTTCTTTTTCTTCGTTTTTTATCTTTATTTACATTAAAAAAAAACATAAAAAGAAAAGTGAATGTTTTTACCTATTTCCGACGATCGGAGAAGTTCGGAATCGAAAAGTCCTTTGCTCGTTTCGTTGATTTGCTGCCATTTTCTTAGAAAAATAACCCAATATTCGGGTTCTAGGGGCAAAACGAGCAAAAAAGAGATTTTTTAGGAATTCTGACAACCGTGTACGGTGGCCGACGACGGTGGCCGGCAGTGGTCCAGCGTTGGAGCCATCACCGGAGTTCGGACGGCCAAGTGGGGGCTTGAGAGAATTTTGGGTGTTTTAGTTTTTTTTTTTTGTGTGTGAAATGAGAAGAATGAAAAAAATTTCAAAAATTTTTTTGCCTTAAATATGCCTCCAAAATGACGTCGTTTTGGGCATGCCTTTCAGGCACCAAAACGGAGTCGTTTTGCCCTTAACCCAATTTTGACTCGACCCGCTAGGGAGGATCCACGTGTTTTTTATTAATGGGAAATTTGCACATTTGGTCATTCCATTTTTTATGGTTTTGCGATTAAGTTTATTTTATTTCTAATTTGGCCCTAAAATTTTATTTTGATTTCATTTTAGCCCCGTGTAAAACGCCGCCGTTTTGGGGGGCAGGAATATTTTCCCCTTTAGCCCCTCCTTATTATTCACGAGTTCAATTGGGTCCTTTACTTTTTTATTTATTTTAGATTGGCCCCAAACTTTTGTTCTGAGTTCATTTTAGCCCACCTTTTAGTTATTTTTTGATTTTTTTATTATTATTATTATTATTATTATTATTATTATTATTATTATTATTATTGTTGTTGTTGTTGTTGTTGTTGTTATTGTTATTATTATTATTATTTTATTCCTCTACTATTATTATTAATCACTATTACTATTATGAAAAACAGAGACTTTGAATAGAAAATAAAAATTTCCTAAAGGTTGTTTTCTTTTTAATATTTCTATTTTGTTCTTTTACTATTTTTATTTTTCTTCGTTTTTTTATCTTTATTTACATTAAAAAAAAACATAAAAAGAAAAGTGAATGTTTTTACCTATTTTCGACGATCGGAGAAGTTCGGAATCGAAAAGTCCTTTGCCCGTTTCGTTGATTTGCTGCCATTTTCTTAGAAAAATAACCCAATATTCGGGTTCTAGGGGCAAAACGAGCAAAAAAGGGATTTTTTAGGAATTCTGACAACCGTGTACGATGGCCGACGACGGTGGCCGGCGGTGGTCCAGCGTTGGAGCTGTAACATCCTGGAAAGGGCCTATGCATTTTCGATTTAATTGTACGAAGTGACATGTTTTATGTACTAGGAATAAATTTCGAACATTTCTGGAAACCCGAAAATGAATGGAAATGATTTGGAAATGAACATTTTGGAAACCTGAAAATGTATAGAAATGTTAAGTTTAAAAATGGAAAGTGAACATTTTTGGAAACTTAGAAATGACTTAGAAATGGTGAGTTTTAAAGTTTAAAAGAGGAAATTAAGGCAAGGTCGCCTTAAAAGAAAAAGTTTGTGAAATTTGACACACAAACAGGCTTGGAAAAGTGGCCTGGAGATGCCACTTAGGGCCTCTGGAAATGGCGCCACATGCAAGGTGTTGGGCCTGGGTTCGAGTCACTTGGGAAGCAAATAAAAGGAGTTTTATTTTTGCTTCCAGAAGCAGAGGAGTGGACGGCAAGGCTTCTAGAAAAAGGGAGTTTTATTCCCTTTAAATTTCGGCAAGTAATGGGATAAATAAGGGATTTAAATTGGATTATTTTTTTTTGAAGAGATAATAGATGGATAAATATGGATTTATTTCTTTTATTTTGATAGATAAGGAAGAGATAAAAGAAGATTATTATTAGTATTATTTTTATTAAGAGATAAGAGATAATAAAGGATATTTCTTTAATTATTAAAGAGATAAAGCTATCAAATAAAGAAGAGTGGTGGCCAAGTGAGGGATTACGAGTAGTAGTTCTACTATAAAAGGAGGAAATAGGGCTACTCATCAATTTGTTCTTCCTTCTCTTCTCTCATCAAAAATTCCTAAGACATTCCCTCTCTCACTGAAATTTTCCTAGCCAATTCCTCTTTTCTCTGCTATTTTGTTAAAACCAAAACCCTAGTAAAGCAAGCCAATCTCTTCATCTTTCTTTTCTTCCTATTTCCCTTACCAATCCTTTCAAAAGCGAATCTTGGAAAGGCTTCAAGCATAAGTCTTTGTCGATTTCTTTAAAGGTAAGAGTAAGTTTGGTTTCCATTATTTTCTTTTAGATTAGCAGAGATAATCTAACCCCATGCATATTTTGGTTGCCGAATATGGAAGGATCTTTCAGGATTATCAGAGTAGTCAACTAAAAGGAGGAGTATTCGGGATTTCTAAGATTACGGTAAGACATGTGAATATTCGGCCAAAGGCCTTGATTTATGATTTGATGATTAAGATTAAGTCTAACGTAAGGTTTTAAGGATTTCGACATTCCTAGGGAAACAAGGAACAGCTTTGGATTTGTTGGTGATCCAACCGCAACAAGGTAAGAATACTAATCCTACTAGGATTTGGAATTTTGGTAGAATGGCTTTTATTAAGGTAAAAGTGATTAATCAATTGTAGGAACTTGAGATCTAAGGCAGTAGATCAGATCTCGAGATCTCAAGGAATCTGTTAAGCAAATCTAGTGTGTACCCCACACTATTTCATAATAAGTTTTATGGCTGTGTTAAATAATATATGTGATATTAAGAATATGAAAGTGGCTAAGGTACCATGATATGGTACTAAGTACTCATGTATGTTTCCTACTTCTACTAGGAATATGAAAAATGTTATTCGTAACATGAGAATATGATAAGAATGTGAACTTGGGCATGTAATTGCATAATATGTTAGGGGCATATGGGTTTGTTTGAAAGGGAAGTGAAAAGTGGTGACCTAAGACCACAGTAATCTGAAAGTGGTGACCTAAGACCACAGTAATCTGAACGTGGTGACCTAAGACCACAAATTGGAGTGTAGCGGAAGGAGGGTCGACTTAGTAGTCCCCACGGTGTGACTGGCAGGTACGGAGGTGTGTAGCGGATGGACAATTAGGATTGGGTTTGGGAATGCATCATAACTTGTATTTTATGTTTTGAATGTGTAACTATTGTATGCCTGATTCTATTATGATTTAGTGTCGTGTACACATTGAGTCTGTTTGACTCACCCGTTGTGGGACCATGTTCCAGGTGATGAACAGTGATGGACCGGGACGGCAGTACTTGTGGTGGCCATGCTCAACATGAAGTTTATATTTTTATGGACTCTTGAATTTATTTTAGTACTTTGAAATATTTTGGAAACTATTTGATGTAATAAGGCCATAAGGCCATGATGAACTTTTTTTATTTCTACTTGTTGTTTTATTGTGTTACAAATTTTGATTAGATTTTATTTTAAAATATACTCGATATGTTTATTACTTAAAATTAAAAAAAAAGGGTTTTCTAATATAAAAATCCAATTTGTTTTCAACACAAGCCCAACCCAAACAATATTTTTTTTTTAAAATCACACAAGTTTTTCTCTAAGTAACAGAAGAATTTGAAACGGTTTACACCGAGGAACATACCAAATCCGGTCAAGGCTCGTGGGCCGGGTTTGGGGTGTTACAATTTGGTATCAGAGCCCAGTTCCAAACCCTCGGCCTTGGGTATAAGGCCCAAAACATTTTTGAATCGAGCCCAAATAAGTTTCATGAAAATATTTTATGAAATAGACAGGTTATTCTGGCATGGCACCTAAGTCTTCGACCCGCAGTCCACCAGGTAAGTACCCCTATCCTTTGTGTGATTTGTGGAAGGGTAGAAATGGAATGGAACGTAGACTAGCATGATAAGTACTTGAACCCTAGGACTAGTTTACCCCAATATTTACATAAGACTTAAATGCCTAATAAACAAACCTGTGATTAAGTCGCCGAGTTAGGGTGTGGCAACCATTGTGCGTATGTCTAGGATTGGTATTCGGTGGGAGCTTGGTATTTAAGCAGTCCGTGTGACTCACCTCCACTCCACTCAAATCCTACCTGGTGCGTAGCTTCGGTTCACCCTAACCAAGAGGACTTATTCATGAGCTAAACCCTAACTAAAACCCAAAAGGGAACTAGCCGTATTTTCATAAAAACCCTAGTTTTAAAACTCTTAAAATTTCTTTTTAATTTGTGAGAACTATTGTTTTACAACATTTTTCGGGAAAATTTTCTGATTTGTAGAATTACTAAAATACCCGTAGGGGTAAAATTACAAAAATGCCCTTGGTTTATAAAATGTTCAACTACCCAACAGTTTTTCCAAAATTTCCTTATTTTGTAATAGTTTTTAAAAACCCTAATTCGCAAACTATCAAAAATACCTTGGTTTTGGAAAATTTCAAAATTTCCCCTAACTTACAAAATTACCAAAATGACCCTGATTTCCAAAATTTTCGCAACACCACTGTTTTGGAAAGTACAATTCTCAAAAAGAACCCTCAAAGTTTTGCAACTTTTAAAATATCCCTGATTTAGTAGATTCTACAAATTTACCCTGGTTTATTACTAAAATACCCCCGAGTTTCACAATTACTGAAATACCCCCGATTCTAAAAATTTTCACAATACCCCGAGAATTTAAAAATTCCAAAATACTTTTTGACAAAATCACCAAGGAACTTTTTCTTTTGAAAAATTACAAAAATACCCCTGTAGGACAAATTACGAAAATACCCCAGGTAGTGGAAAAACAACAACAATGAAAACTACAACGTTTCTCTGAATGAACGGAAGTTCATAATTGTTTGATGGATGAATGTGTGAATGAAAAGACTGTGTGTATGTATGAATACGAAAGAACCACTTCTAAAAACTCTGTTCATAAAACTTCTTCGCGGGTAATAAGTGAAACAATGACTAATTCATAAAACTTTTTAATCAGATCGCAACGATCGAAATGAGCTCTAGAGGACATGGCCGTCGTGGATGCGGTAGAGGAAGAATGACTAGGTCGAACACATTAGATCGGGTCAAGGGTCGATAATGAGGTACCACCGCCTACCACTCCCAATTGTTGGTGTGGGCAAGCAAGCTCAGACGGGGGGCGATCTTGTGTCGCAGTTATCTTTGCGAGTTCTGGAGTTGGTGGCTGGGGCAGGAGGAAATACGGGAAATCGAAAGTCTGTGCCTGAACGGCTTCGAGCTAATGGAGCTGAAATGTTTCGTGGAGTATCTGGAGTGGCACCCAGTACAGCGGAGTACTGGTTGGAAGCAACTGAGCGCATCATGGATGAGCTTGATCTGACCCCTGAGGAGAAGTTGAAAGGAATGGTGGCACTGTTACGCGATGAGGCGTATCAATGGTGGTTAACTGTTTGGGATGGTGCCACAGCTGAGGATCTGACCTGGGAGCATGCTAAGGAAGCATTTCAGAAGAAATATGTTGGAACCAGGCATACGGATGAGCAAAGGAGAGCATTTCTGGGGCTGGTTCAAGGGAACAAATCCGTTGCAGAATATGAGGCTGAATTCTTGAGGTTGAGCCGGTATGCTCGAGGAGTAGTGGCAACTGAGCATGAGCGTTGTGTCCGTTTTGAGGATGGACTAAGGGATGATCTGAGATTGTTGATAGCGCCGCATCAGGAGCGGAAATTTTCTGCGTTAGCAAAAAAGGCTAAAGTGGCTGAAGGAATTAAGGATTACGCAAGGCGTAACAACGATCGAATAGGCCAGAAAGAGGTTTTGGATCGTCTGAATCATCTGGGAATAAGAGGCCTAGAGTTGATGGGCCACGAGGCCAGCAAGTTGGTTCAGAAGGGCGGTATCGACCTTGTGATGAGTGTGGAAAGAAGCACTTAAGAGAGTGCTGGAGGAAGACAGGAGGATGTTTTAGGTGTGGGTCCAAGGATCATATGATCAAGCATTGTCCTAAGAACCTAGATGAAATTCGACCAGCAACTCAGAACGTTAATCGAGTGGTAGAGGTGGACGAGAGCCTCAAGAAGGTCGTGGACCGAACCATAGAGGAAATGGTTCGGTAGAGGACATGGAGCACCAAAGAGATCTTTGAAGGTGCAGACGCGAGGCAACCAAGGTTGGTGTATGCAGTTGGCCGTCATGAGGAGGAAGATGTGCGGATATGACAACAGCATGCGTTCCTTATTTCTAGAATACCCTTAATTGCTTTGCTTGTTATAGGGTTAGCTTATTCTTGTATTGCTAGTGAAGTGACTGAAACCTTGGATGTGAACCTAGAGAATGTGCCTAGAAAATATGATAGTTCTTTAAAATCAGAGTGCGCAGCAATAGCGTAGTGGGGTGAGTTAGACCGTACGATTATTCGTTAGTAAGTAATTTCGAGGACGAAATTATTTTAAGGGGGTAGAACTGTAACATCCTGGAAAGGGCCTATGCATTTTCGGTTTAATTGTACGAAGTGACATGTTTTATGTACTAGGAATAAATTTTGAACATTTCTGGAAACCCAAAAATGAATGGAAATGATTTGGAAATGAACATTTTGGAAACCTGAAAATGTATAGAAATGTTAAGTTTAAAAATGGAAAGTGAACATTTTTGGAAACTTAGAAATGACTTAGAAATGGTGAGTTTTAAAGTTTAAAAGAGGAAATTAAGGAAAGGTCGCCTTAAAAGAAAAAGTTTGTGAAATTTGACACACAAACAGGCTTGGAAAAGTGGCCTGGAGATGCCACTTAGGGCCTCTGAAATGGCGCCACATGCAAGGTGTTGGGCACAGGTTCGAGTCACTTGGGAAGCAAATAAAAGGAGTTTTATTTTGCTTCCGAGCGGAAGGAGTGGACGGCAAGGCTTTTAGAAAAGGGAGTTTTATTCCCTTTAAATTTGGGCAAGTAATGGGATAAATAAGGGATTTAAATTGGATTATTTTTTTGAAGAGATAATAGATGGATAAATATGGATTTATTTCTTTTATTTTGATAGATAAGGAAGAGATAAAAGAAGATTATTATTAGTATTATTTTTATTAAGAGATAAGAGATAATAAAGGATATTTCTTTAATTATTAAAGAGATAAAGCTATCAAATAAAGAAGAGTGGTGGCCAAGTGAGGGATTACGAGTAGTAGTTCGGCTATAAAAGGAGGAAATAGGGCTACTCATCAATTTGTTCTTCCTTCTCTTCTCTCTCATCGAAAATTCCTAAGACATTCCCTCTCTCCGCGAAATTTTCCTAGCCAATTCCTCTTTTCTCCGCTATTTTGTTAAAACCAAAACCCTAGTAAAGCAAGCCAATCTCTTCATCTTTCTTTTCTTCCTATTTCTCCTTACCAATCCATTCAAAAGCGAATCTTGGAAAGGCTTCAAGCATAAGTCTTGTCGATTTCTTCAAAGGTAAGAGTAAGTTTGGTTTCCATTCTTTTCTTTTAGATTAGCCGAGAGATAATCTAACCCCATACATATTTTGGTTGCCGAATATGGAAGGATCTTTCGGGATTATCAAAGTAGTCAACTAAAAGGAGGAGTATTCGGGATTTTTAAGATTACGGTAAGACATGTGAATATTCGGCCAAAGGCCTTGATTTATGATTTGATGATTAAGATTAAGTCTAATGTAAGATTTTAAGGATTTCGACATTCCTAGGGAAACAAGGAACAGCTTTGATTTGTTGGTGATCCAACTAGCAACAAGGTAAGAATACTAATCCTACTAGGATTTGGAATTTTGGTAGAATGGCTTTTATTAAGGTAAAAGTGATTAATCAATTGTAGGAACTTGAGATCTAAGGCAGTAGATCAGATCTCGAGATCTCAAGGAATCTGTTAAGCGAATCAGGTGTGTACCCCACACTATTTCATAATACGTTTTATGGCTGTGTTAAATAATATATGTGATATTAAGAATATGAAAGTGGCTAAGGTACCATGATATGGTACTAAGTACTCAGGTACGTTTCCTACTTCTACTAGGAATATGAAAAATGTTATTCGTAACATGAGAATATGATAAGAATGTGAACTTGGGCATGTAATTGCATAATATGTTAGGGGCATATGGGTTTGTTTGAAAGGGGAAGTGAAAAGTGGTGACCTAAGACCACAGTAATCTGAAAGTGGTGACCTAAGACCACAGTAATCTGAACGTGGTGACCTAAGACCACGAATGCGGTGACCTAAGACCTCAAATTGGAGTGTAGCGAAAGGAGGGTCGACTTAGTAGTCCCCACGGTGTGACTGGCAGGAAAGGGGGTTGTATCGGATGGACAATTAGGATTGGGTTTGGGAATGCATCATAACTTGTATTTTATGTTTTGAATGTGTAACTATTGTATGCCGATTCTATTATGATTTAGTGTCGTGTACACATTGAGTCTGTTGACTCACCCGTTGTGGGACCATGTTCGGTGATGAGCGATGATGGACCGGACTGGCGATACTTGTGGTGGCCATGCTCAACATGAAGTTTATATTTTATGGACTCTTGAATTTATTTTAGTACTTTGAAATATTTTGGAAACTATTTGATGTAATAAGGCCATAAGGCCATGATGAACGTTTTTTTTTTATTTCTACTTGTTGTTTTATTGTGTTACAAATTTTGATTAGATTTTATTTTAAAATATACTCGATATGTTTATTACTTAAAATTAAAAAAGGGTTTTCTAATATAAAAATCAATTTGTTTTCAACACAAGCCCAACCCAAACAATATTTTTTTTTTAAAATCACACAAGTTTTTCTCTAAGTAACAGAAGAATTTGAAACGGTTTACACCGGGGAACATACCAAATCCGGTCAAGGCTCTTGGGCCGGGTTTGGGGTGTTACAATTTGGTATCAGAGCCCAATTTCAAACCCTTGGCCTTGGGTATAAGGCCCAAAACGTTTTCAAATCGAGCCCAAATAAGTTTCATGAAAATATTTTATGAAATAGACAGGTTATTCTGGCTTGGCACCTAAGTCTCGACCCATGATCCACCGTAAGTACCCTATCCTTTGTGTGATTTGTGGAAGGGTAGAAATAGAATGGAACGTAGACTAGCATGATAAGTACTTGAACCCTAGGACTAGTTTACCCCAATATTTACATAAGACTTAAATGCCTAATAAACAAACACATGATTAAGTCGTAGAGTTAGGGTGTGGCAACCATTATGCGCATGTCTAGGATTGGTATTCGGTGAGAGCTTGGTATTTAAGCAGTCCGTGTGACTCACCTCCTCTCCACTCGAATCCTACAGTGCGTAGCTTCGGTTCACCCTAACCAAGAGGACTTATTCATGAGTTAAACCCTAACTAAAACCCGAAAGGGAACTAGCAGATTTTCATAAAAACCCTAGTTTTAAAACTCTTAAAATTTCTTTTTAATTTGTGAGAACTATTGTTTTACAACATTTTTCGGGAAAAATTTCCGATTTGTAGAATTACTAAAATACCCCTAGGGGTAAAATTACAAAAATGCCCTTGGTTTATAAAATGTTCAACTACCCAACAGTTTTTCCAAAATTTCCTTATTTTGTAAAAGTTTTTAAAAACCCTAATTCGCAAACTATCAAAAATACCTTGGTTTTGGAAAATTTCAAAATTTCCCCTAACTTACAAAATTACCAAAATGACCCTGATTTTTAAAATTTTTGCAACACCACTGTTTTGGAAAGTACAATCCTCAAAAGGAACCCTCAAAGTTTTGCAACTTTTAAAATATCCCTAATTTAGTAGATTCTACAAATTTACCCTGGTTTATTACTAAAATACCCCCGAGTTTCATAATTACTGAAATACCCCCGGATTCTAAAAATTTTCACAATACCCCGAGAATTTAAAAATTCCAAAATACTTTTTGACAAAATCACCAAGGAACTTTTTCTTTTGAAAAATTACAAAAATACCCCTGTAGGACAAATTACGAAAATACCCCTAGGTAGTGGAAAAACAACAACAATGAAAACTACAACGTTTCTCTGAATGAACGGAAGTTCATAATTGTTTGATGGATGAATGTGTGAATGAAAAGACTGTGTGTATGTATGAATATGAAAGAACCACTTCTAAAAACTCTGTTCATAAAACTTTTTTGCGGGTAATAAGTGAAACAATGACTAATTCATAAAACTTTTTAATCGGATCGCGACGATCAAAATGAGCTCTAGAGGACATGGCCGTCGTGGGCCGCCAGAGAGAAGAATGACTAGGTCGAACCCGTTAGATCGGGTCAAGGGTCGATAATGAGGTACCACCGCCCTACCACTCCCAATTTGTTGGTGTGGAGCAAAAAGCTCAGACGGGGGCGATCTTTGTGTCGTTGCAGGTCAGGTCTTGCGAGTTCGAGTTGGTGGTCAAGGCGGGAGGAAATCGAGAAATCGAAAGTCTCGTGCTCGAATGGCTTCGAGCTAATGGAGCTAAAATGTTTCGTGGAGTATCTGGAGTGGCACCCAGACAATGTGAATCTTGGTTGAAGCAATGGAAGCGCATCATGGATGAGCTTGATCGACCCCGAGGAGAAGTTGAAAGGAATGGTTTCACCGCTACGCGATGAGGCGTATCAATGGTGGTTAACTGTTGGGATGGTGCCACAATGAGGATCGACACAGGGAGTATGCTAAGGAAGCATTTGGAAGAAATATGTTGGAACCGGTATCTGAATGAGCAAAGGAGAGCATTTCTGGGTGGTTCAAGAGAACAAATCCGTTCTGCGAATATGAGGTTTGAATTCACGAGGTTGAGCCAGTATGCTCGAGGAGTAATGGCAACCGAGCATGAAGCGTTGTGTCCATTTTGAGGACGGACTAAGGGATGATCTGAGATTGTTGATAGCGCCGCATCAGGAGCGGGAATTTTCTGCGTTAGCGAAAAAGGCTAAAGTGGCTGAAGGAATTAAGGATTCTGCAAGGCAGAACACTGATCGGAATAGGCCAGATAGAGGTTTTGGATCGTCTGGATCATCTGGGAATAAGAGGCCTAGAGTTGATGGGCCACGAGGTCAGCAAGTTGGTTCAGAAGGGCGGTATCGACCATGTGATGAGTGTGGAAAGAAGCACTTAGAAGAGTGCTGGAAGAAGACAAGAGGATGTTTTAGGTGTGGGTCCAAGGATCATGTGATCAAGTATTGTCCTAAGAACCTAGATGAAAGTCGACCAGTAACTCAAAATGTTAATCAGGCTGGTAGAGGTGGACAGCAGACTCAGCAAGGTCGTGGACTGAACCATAGAGGAAATGGTTCGGGCCGAGGACATGGAGCACCAAGCAGAGATGCTGAAGGTGCAGACGCGAGGCAACCAAGGTTGGTGTATGCAGTTGGCCGTCGCGAGGAGGAAGATGTGCCAGATATGACAACGGGTACGTTCCTTATTTCTGGAATACCCTTAATTGCTTTGCTTGTTATAGGGTTAGCTTATTCTTGTATTGCTAGTGAAGTGGTGAAACCTTGGATGTGAACCTAGAGAATATGCCTAGAAAATATGATAGTTCTTTAAAATCAAAGTCTTGTGACAATAATAGCGTAGTGGGGTGAGTTAGACCGCACGATTGTTCATTAATAAGTAATTTCGAGGACAAAATTATTTTAAGGGGTAGAATCGTAACATCCTGGAAAGGGCCTATGCATTTTCGATTTAATTGTGCAAGTGACATGTTTTATGTACTAGGAATAAATTTGAACATTTCGAAACCCAAAATGAATGGAAATGATTTGGAAATGAACATTTTGGAAACACGAAAATGTATAGAAATGTTAAGTTTAAAATGGAAAGTGAACATTTTGGAAACTTAGAAATGACTTAGAAATGGTGAGTTTTAAAGTTTAAAAGAGGAAATTAAGGCAAGGTCGCCTTAAAAGAAAAAGTTTGTGAAATTTGACACACAAACAGGCTTGGAAAAGTGGCCTGGAGATGCCACTTAGGGCCTCTGGAAATGGCGCCACATGCAAGGTGTTGGGCCTGGGTTCGAGTCACTTGGGAAGGAAATAAAAGGAGTTTTATTTTTGCTTCCAAAAACAGAGGAGTGGACGGCAAGGCTTCTAGAAAAAGGGAGTTTTATTCCCTTTAAATTTGGGCAAGTAATGGGATAAATAAGGGATTTAAATTGGATTATTTTTTTTTGAAGAGATAATAGATGGATAAATATGGATTTATTTCTTTTATTTTGATAGATAAGGAAGAGATAAAAGAAGATTATTATTAGTATTATTTTTATTAAGAGATAAGAGATAATAAAGGATATTTCTTTAATTATTAAAGAGATAAAGCTATCAAATAAAGAAGAGTGGTGGCCAAGTGAGGGATTCTGAGTAGTAGTTCGGCTATAAAAGGAGGGAAATAGGGCTACTCATCAATTTGTTCTTCCTTCTCTTCTCTCTGTCGAAAATTCCCTAAGACATTCCCCTCTCTCCGCCGAAATTTTCCTAGCCAATTCCCTCTTTTCTCTGCTATTTTGTTAAAACCAAAACCCTAGTAAAGCAAGCCAATCTCTTCATCTTTCTTTTCTTCCTATTTCTCCTTACCAATCCTTTCAAAAGCCGAATCTTGGAAAGGCTTCAAGCATAGGTGCTGTTGATTTCTTCAAAGGTAAGAGCAAGTTTGGTTTCCATTCTTTTCTTTTAGATTAGCCAAGAGATAATCTAACCCCATACATATTTTGGTTGTCGAATATGGAAGGATCTTTCGGGATTATCAGAGTAGTCAACTAAAAGGAGGAGTATTCGGGATTTCTAAGATTACGGTAAGACATGTGAATATTCAGCCAAAGGCCTTGATTTATGATTTGATGACTAAGATTAAGTCTAACGTAAGGTTTTAAGGATTTCGACATTCCTAGGGAAACAAGGAACAGTTTGGATTTGTTGGTGATCCAACCTAAACAAGGTAAGAATACTAATCCTACTAGGATTTGGAATTTTGGCGAATGGCTTTTTATTAAGGTAAAAAGTGATTAATCAATTGTAGGAACTTGAGATCTAAGGCGAGATCGATCTCGAGATCTCAAGGAATCATTAAGCGAATCGGTGTGTACCCACACTATTTCATAATACGTTTATGGTCGTGTTAAATAATATATGTGATATTAAGAATATGAAAGTGGCTAAGGTACCATGATATGGTACTAAGTACTGTGCACGTTCCTACTTCTACTAGGAATATGAACAATGTTATTCGTAACATGAGAATATGATAAGAATGTGAACTTAGGCATGTAATTGCATAATATGTTAAGGGTATATGGGTTTGTTTGAAAGGGAAGTGAAAAGTGGTGACCTAAGACCACGATGAATCTGAAAGTGGTGACCTAAGACCACGATGAATCTGACGTGGTGACCTAAGACCACGAATGCGGTGACCTAAGACCGCAAATTGGAGTGTAGTGGAAGGAGGTCGACTTAGTAGTCCCAGTGTGTTGGCGAATGCACGGGGTGTGTAGCGGATGGACAATTAGGATTGGGTTTGGGAATGCATCATAACTTGTATTTTATGTTTTGAATGTGTAACTATTGTATGCCCGATTCTATTATGATTTAGTGTCGTGTACAAATTGAGTCTGCTTGACTCACCGTTGTGGGACCATGTTCCGTGATGAATAGTGATGGACCGGGACGGCGATACTTGTGGTGGCCATGCTCAACATGAAGTTTATATTTTATGGACTCTTGAATTTATTTTAGTACTTTGAAATATTTTGGAAACTATTTGATGTAATAAGGCCATAAGGCTATGATGAACGTTTTTTTTTATTTCTACTTGTTGTTTTATTGTGTTACAAATTTTGATTAGGTTAAAGACTAAGTATTTTATTTTAAAATATACTCGATATGTTTATTGCTTAAAATTAAAAAAAAGGGTTTTCTAATATAAAAATCCAATTTGTTTTCAACACAAGCCCAACCCAAACAATATTTTTTTTTTTAAAATCACACAAGTTTTTCTCTAAGTAACAGAAGAATTTGAAACGGTTTACACCGGGGAACATACCAGATCCGGTCAAGGCTCGTGGGCCGGGTTTGGGGTGTTACAGGAGCCATCACCGAGTTCGAACGGCCAAGTGGGGGCTTGAGAGAATTTTGGGTGTTTTAGTTTTTTTTTTTTTTTGTGTGAAATGAGAAAAATGAAAAAAAATTTAAAATTTTTTTTGCCTTAAATATGCCTCCAAAACGACGTCGTTTTGGGCATGCCTTTTAGGCACCAAAACGGAGTCGTTTTGCCCTTAACCCAATTTTGACTCGACCTGCTAGGGAGGATCCACGTGTTTTTTATTAATGGGAAATTTGCGCATTTGGTCATTCCATTTTTTATGGTTTTGCGATTAAGTTTATTTTATTTCTAATTTGGCCCTAAAATTTTGTTTTGATTTCATTTTAGCCCCGTGTAAAACGCCGCCGTTTTGGGGGGCAGGAATATTTTCCCCTTTAGCCCCTCCTTGTTATTCACAAGTTCAATTGGGTCCTTTACTTTTTTATTTATTTCAGATTTGCCCCAAACTTTTGTTCTGAGTTCATTTTAGCCCACCTTTTAGTTATTTTTGCGATATTATTATTATTATTATTATTATTATTATTATTATTATTATTATTATTATTGTTATTATTATTATTTTATTCCTCTACTATTATTATTAATCACTATTACTATTATTTTATTTTTATTTCTAGTACCATTATTATTATTTTATTTTTATTATTACTCTTATTTATTTATTTATTCATTTATTATTATTCGCTTATTATTGCTTTCATATTTAAGTCTTTATTTTATATATTTTCTTGAGTATTTATTGTTTTTTATTTCAAAATGAGTCATTTCTCTTATTAATATTATGCATGTGTATTTTATTTCATCTTATTTTTATTGTCATTCTTATCACCATTGTTATTATTATTATTAATATTATTAATTCATGTTTGAATGATTGACATTAAAACTAATATGTTATTTTATTTATTTATTCACCTATCATCCGTTATTTTTTTATATGTATAAAATATATCTATAATGTTTATATTCTCTTTGCTTTACGTTATTACTTGTTTTTCTAATTATTATTTAATTAATATAGGTTTTGAAATTTAAATATATTCATTGCTCGCTTATTATTCTTACTTGCTTTTGATACTTTAAATCACTGACATTATCATTTCATTTTATCGTTATTATGTCATATATAAATATATTCACATATTTTCATGCCCGAATAATTTAGATTCGCATCATTTTTTAAATATGTCATTAATTTTATCCAAAATCATAAGAAAGGAAAATCTTGAAAAGCAAGGCAATATTTCATATTTGAAAATTCGATAAATCGTGCCCTATCGTGCTGGGTTTCGGTTTTCGGTTTGACCAAATAACCAAATATCCTTTTAAAATTTTGCCCATGTTTTCTAAAAAACAAGGCAATGTTTCGTGTTTGGAAATCCGAGAAATCGTACCCTACCGTGCTGGGCTTCGATTTTTTTTGTTTGTCCAAATAATTGAATATCCTTATAAAAATCTCAATGCATGAACTTTGGAAATCATGAGAGGATCTTGGCATCGAGGGTTTGAAACGTGATATCTTATCGTGCTGGATGTGATATTTTATTCCTCTGGAACAAGGGAATCTCAATATCCAATTCGAGTTATTTAAAAAATTTTAAAATGGAATTGTATTCTAAAATCGTTTCAAATTTTTTACATTAGGACATCAATTAATTAATTTGGTACCAACTTTGTGCGTTGTGAGGGTGCTAATCCTTCCTCGCACATAACCGACTTCCGAACTTGTTTTCTTAGATTTCGTAAACCAAAATTATTGTTTTAATAAATCTAAAATATTTTATTAAAATAATCCATCTCAAGGTGACCCGATCACAACTTGAATAAAGGATCGGTGGCGACTCCATTTTCTTTTTAAAAGTCAATCTTCGTTTTTTTTTAAACATAAAAAATAGTTTCGACATGTTCCATAATAATTTTAATACTTCCGTAAATAATGAGATCCCATTTTCAGTATCGTTGTCTACTCTAAGGAACTTCCCCCAGTGGCACGCAATGCTTTGGAAGGTCCCTTTACTCCCAATTTGAGTCTTCGAAAGATTGAAACATGTCATTGTCCTTGAACAAAAGCAAGATCGAACGTCCAGAAAGCTTAAAAATATTCACCCCATGAATTCCTTCTGACAGAAGTTTTCCTTTAAAGAATACAAGGACGACCCATCTTCAATCCAAGCAATAGCACAGTGTTTCAGCCAACTAAGTTTATTCGTATCGACCACACCTTGCACAACAACCCGTTTTGTTTCAACTTCCTTAATGGTATCATGCTCCATAACTCTTATTTCTTCAGAAGCAGATGTCGGCTCACCTTCTCAGCAGCCCTAGCCTCGATATGAGTTTAATTTTTGTTCTACACACCCTTCTCCAAAAGGTGTTCCTAACTCGAAACCTTGCCCATTAATTTTAACCCGAAATCCATAGTCTAAAACTGTTTAATCTCTCTATCGCCCTTTCTGCATCAGTCACGCATTCAGTGCAGTCTTCGCGGCAAGTTGTTAACAAAGATCGTTGGACACTTGAGATCCCCCCCAACCGGCGAAAGGTTATTTGAAAATTTTCATTTAAGTAGTATTATGCTATTTTAAATATTCTTATACTTAACTTTTTTGTCTATTTTATAATCTATATTTAAGGTTTGTAATGATTTCTCTCAACAATATCATCTTCAAATTTATCCATTTATACTCAAATCTTTTATTTATAATTTCCAAATTTTAATACCAAGAAAAAAAACTAAAATTAAAACAAAAACCAAGGTTTGGAAGCTTATGATTGAATATTACATTATTTCACTGTGTATTAATGAAAATTTTGACACTTCTTTTCTCATTCAAAATTTTATTATTATTAGAAGTCACAGATAGAGGTCCTATCCCTTTATTAAAAAATTGTGCATATTAGTTTTTATATATTAGATTAGAGAGTAAATTAATCTTTTGTTAAAATTTCATCAATTTTATTATTAAAACTTATCTCTATATGTCAACATGAGGTTAGCTTTGCTAGTTTTAATAATAGAAATAGGAGAAAGGGTTGTATGAAATAGTAACGCCACGCCATCTGTATCTCTTTCCAATAGATTTATACCACATCAACATTCTTATCCTAAATTTCAACACTTTTATCATGAAAAAAATCAAATCCAAATTAAAATACTAAAATTCAGGATAAGAATATTGATGTGGCATAAATCTATTAGAAAGGGATACAGATGAAGTAGCGTCACTGTTTCATACAATCCTTTCTTATAGAAATTGATGATTTTTTTAAGAAAAAAATTAGTTTGTGCTTTAATCTAATATATTGAAACTAATTTACTTATTTTTTAAATAAAGTGATCAAATATAATCGAATTTGTAGTAGAAAGATAACTATAATAATTTTACAAGAAACTGAGTGAAAGGTACAAGAAGCAAAAGCAAACACCTACAATCACCCAGAACTTAGCAATAATCATCTAAGAACAACTCCAAAAGACACCAAGAAATAGCAATAAATACAACTAAGACTAGCAACCAATTCGACGGAAATGATTATATGAAACAGTGACGCCACGTCATCTGTATCTACAAGAATAAAAAAACCTAACAACCCCATATTATCAGTCTCCACACAACCAAAATATAACAAACACAATAAGCAAACCCAATCACACAATCACCAAAGCAAAAGTATAAACTACAAAAGTTTATTACCTATGTATTTTCTGCTATATAGGTGGGGAGGGGTGAAAGTATATAGGTGGGTGCTTGAGGATTTGGAGAAAGGGAGAGTAAAAATTAGAAGAAAATTTGATTACCTATGTATTTCTGCAAGAAAACACTAGGAATATACATACCAAAAATCATTTGATACATAAAGTTTTTTACACTTCACAAGCGGATTAATATGTAGGTATACCAAATAATTACCCATATACAGAAAAATATGTAGGTAGCTGAAGAAATTATAAAGAATTGAGAGATTAAAGATGAAACATTAAATATAGAAGACACAGATACTTAGTTCCATATTATATTGTTGAAAAGGTCGACGAACTGGCAGTGAAGGATGCGTTTATGGATAAGGAGATGAAGAAGCTTTTCCTCTCTATATCTAATTAAAACACCATATAGCTAGTAAACCAATCATCCCAGAAAAATATTTAAAGAAAAACCAGTTAAGTCGTCACGAGATATTATTATGCAAGTAATATATATATATATATATATACATATAAGGTATGTTAACCTTTTTTTTTTTTTGTTCATTGAACTTATTACAAATAAAACATTTCCTATAATTGAAAAATAAAGATTGGACAGTCGAAACTAATACTCACCACCAACCTTTAAATATGTCACCAAGATTAACACCTGCTACTGGTTGAAGTCATTTCATTACCTTTCTGATCGAACTTCACAAGCCTGCATATGGATTGGGTTGCGACAGAACCAAGTCCAAGGTAACACTTCGATGATGAGTAATAAAGTTGCAACATGCTTCTCCAGCTGCATCACTAGGCCCACTGCCATAGGCTATTGCATCACCACCCCCGGCGATACCAAGGAAGTCGATTTCTCTTTCTGGTTTGGCCATACAGGGCGAGAGAAGTGAGGGTTCACCCATGTCAGTACCCTTGGTAATGCCCAAGCACTTCATTTCATCAGTCATAATAGCACCAAATATCGTAACAGACTGTTTGGCAATAACATGACCATCAACCAAAGTGTCAGTTGCAACATCTGGAAGCTCCATGATGGGGATACCTCCCTCCAGGTTGATTACTCCATCATCAAGCGCCTTATTAGGTATTCGGTCTGCCTCGTTTCCGTAGCTGGTTCCATTGAGTTCATGATCATTGAAAGCGAGAACAGAAGAAGAAGGAAGGGTCCTGTGACTCCTGTCTTGTTTGCTGGCAGCTGGTGGCTTCTCTACTTCAACCCTAAAGTGGGAACCACCATCTTCATCTTCAAAATCTTTGTACATGGTGATTATATCCCCAGTTTTGAGTTTGTTATCAGCAACAAATTTTCTCCATCCACGGGACAAAACAGGTTTCTTGTACCTGCTTTTCCGAACAGTGCATTCAATTTTCCAGATCTTTGTCCCATACTTTAGCTGAATCATGACTGCATGGCCTCCATTGAAGGCTGGCAAAGAAGGCAGGATTTTGCTCGGAATTGCCAGCCGCTTGTTGATATCAGTAGTTTTAAGTTTTTTAGAGAACATCTTTGTGGGCAGAGAGGCCATGGCTTTCTAGCTGATGGGCTAAAAGCTGTGCTTTTCGAGGTAGAATTTTGTATCTTTATGTAATCACACTATTATACAGAAGAGCCTGTGTGTAAGAGCCCGCGTAGGGTCATGTGGAAACTTTTTTTTTTTCGGCGCCGTCCATAAAAGTCGCCTTCAATTGTTATCCTTACTACAGGGCGAAGTCAGGGGCTGGGGCTTAAAACGTAAAATTATTATTTAGATTTTTAAAATTTTTTAAAAATTTTAAATTAATAAAAATAAAATTATATTTTAGTTTTTTTAAAATTATAAAAATTGATTTAATTCTTTACAAATTATAAAGATATAAACTATAAAAAATTAAAATTTCATCCGCCTTAAAAATTATTATTCGGCAAACATCTGCATTACTTTATTTTTATTTAATATTAAATATGATTTTAATTATTATTTAATCCATATAAATATAATTTAAATTATTTTTAGAATAGTTTATTTTTAATATATGTGTTTGGATTAATGGTGTCTTTCATTATGAGGCTTAAAAAATCAAATTTTTAAGCTATTTTATAATTATTTTGAGTTTTTTCACGTAAATATTGTGCCCACTTTTTTATATTCGTTTGCATTCGTTGCATTATTTGAATTTATCCCTTACAGTTTAGATTAATGGTGTCTTTTACTATGAACCTTGAAAATACTTATATTTTAAAAAATGAAATTAGAAATTAAGGTATTTTAAGATGTATCATTTCAAAATAATCATATTTATGTTGGAAAAATAGATTTTTTTTGAAAATTTTGAGGTATATTCTCAATTAGTAAAGGTGAAGATTGTACAAGCCCATTTTGCCCGGGCCCAACAAAAAAAAACTCAAATGACCCAAACCGACAAGGCCCAACAGGCCCATTTTTTTCTTTTCAGCAAGCTAGGGTTTCTGAAAACCTTAGCGCCGCAAGCCTAGGTGCCGCCCCTAGTCTTCTGACCCCTGGCCTTCTGACTAGCCACCAGTCTGACGGCGTCTGCAGCACCGCCCATCTCCACCTCCCCACTTGCACACCGAGCACCTGCATGCCATTAAAACGAAAGGACATTAGATCAAGTGGATAGGAAAAGATCGGAGATAAAAACTGATCTAACTTCATTTGTAAAGGATCTTTTTTTGGAATCAATACAAAAAAAAAAAAAAAAAGAAATTTCAAAGCACAAAAACAATAGATCCAAACACAGAAAGTAGAAAAACAAAAAAGATCCATTAAAATCAAAAGAAACAGAGGCTAAAGGTGATTTTTCTTTTATTTTCGAAAGTTGTTTCTTTTTTTCTTCTTTTCAGTAGATATACATATTACCATATTATTAAAATATATATAAAGAAAAAAAAAGAAAAATTTACCTATTGCGAAATTCCGATGGTGCCGGCGACGGAGCCGCGGTGGTTGCCTGGCCGGAGTCTCATCGGTGTTCGAGCCCTCTAGAGAGGAGGAGGGCTTTTTTCTTTTTTGAAATGAAGCGTGTTAAATGATTTTTTTTCGATTTTTAGGCCTTAAATAGCCCTCAAAATGACGCTGTTTTGGGTGGCCTTTTAACCCCAAAACGACGTCGTTTTGAACATGACCAGATGCGTCCCGACCTGCCCAGGATCCGCGTGTTTTGAAGGGAAAGGTTAATTGCACTTTTAGCCCTTCCGCATTTTTATTGTTTTCAATTAAATTTTTATTATTTTAAAATTTAGCCCAACAATTTACTCCGATTGTCAATCTGGTCCTCGTTGCTGCTGCGCGTTTTGGCCGAAGGGTTTATTACCCTTTTGGTCCCTTCAAGATTTTCAGCAGCATAAATAGGTCCCTTAATCTCTATTTTTTTTTTAAAATTCACCCTGAAAATTTTGTTCTTTTACTTAGTTTAGTCCTTTTATGCCTTTTTTACTATTTTTAACCTAATTAAATTTTTATTTTCTATTATTATTATTACCTTATTACTACTACCTAATATCTTTATTAACACTATAGTTATATTATATTTTTTAAAATATATATATGTATATATATACACATTTTTGTTTGTTCTTGTATATATCTTATTATTTACTTCTAAAATATTTTTACCATTATTATTTTATCATTATTTATTTTTCATCACTATTCATGTATTATATGTTATTATTAATATATTAATATTTTCATTATCATCATTATTAATATTATATTATCATACTTTATGTACATGTATGTATTATTATTACCACTATGTTATTATCATATTGTTATTATTAATAGGTTATTATTATATCTATGCACATATATATATATATATATATATATTATTACTATTATTATATTACTATTATTACTATCAATAATATTCTATTTATTGCTCGTTGTTTTCGTTATTATTATCTATTTCATCATTGCATTATTATTATCGCTATCGGTATTATATTATTTTCACATATATTGTAAACGCCTCATTTATTTTATGTATTACGTATTATATATATATATATATATATATATATCCGCATTACTACTATCATTATATTATTTTCTCAATATGCGTATATTTTATATATTATCATTACCATATATTATCATTACCATTATCATTATCTTACGTCATTGTCAATACATATACACCATTGTCGTAGTACTTTTCTTTCCCCACTACTTATATTCTCACCGTCATCTCACTATTTTTCGATACCTCAATTTTCATAACCATCAATATTCCGTATTAGCACTTCGAGAGAATCGAGCCCTAACTTACTGGGTTCTGATTTTTCTCGCTTAAGTTAAACAACGGAATATCCCTTTTAAAATCACAAATTCCAGTTTTAAATTGATATTTTGTATTAGAGACTCGAGAAGATCGAGCCCTAACTCACTGGGTTTCGATTTTCCTCGTTTAAACTAAACAACGGAATATCCCTGTTGAAATTGCGATTTAAGTTTTAAACAAAATACTTGATCTCGGATATTCGAAATGTCGCGCCCTAACTTACTGGACTCGACATCTAGATACTTCGAGACAAGCTCCATTTTCCTAAAAATGGAGGCAATGTCCGTAGTTTGACTTTTCGAGGAAACAAGCCCTAACTTACTGGGTTCTGACTTCTCGTTTGACAAATAACGGGAGATCCTCTTCAAAATGAAAATCAAGTTTTAAAAGGCGAGCTTAGTTTCGGGAATCTAAAGTATCGCGCCCTAACTTACTGGACATGATGCTTTATCTCTTCGAAAATAAGAGTCTTAGCGTCCCTTCTAGTGCCTTCAAATTTTGAAAATAAAAAAGCATTGTATTTTCGAACCCTTTCAAAGCTTACAACAAATAGGACATCAATCAATCAATTTGGTACCAATTTTGGGCGTGTTGAGGGTGCTAATCCTTCCTCGCACGTAATCGACCTCTGAACCCATTTTCTCAAAGTTCGTGGACCAAAAAGCACTGTTTTAGTAAATTAAACGATTTATTAAAACAAAGGTGATCCGATCACACCAAGTAAAGATCGGTGGCGACTCCCTTCCTTTTCTTTTTCAAAAAAATCGATTCGACCGCGTCGTTTACTGTTTCATCAAAAAAATGGTTACGACAGCTTGGCGACTCCATTGGGGAATCGAGGGTCAGGCCATAGATTGATTGATTTTTGTCCTTTTGATTAAAATGGTTTCGAAAAATCATGCTTCTTTTAATGCACTTTCAACATTGGTCTCGTAAATACTTTGGCATTGCATTGCATGACCGTTGTGGTCACACCTTTAAGTGGGAGCGAGAAGATATGCCTTCGTGAGGTTTTCACCTCCGCATGGGCTAGTGGACTACTTTCGGGATACATCCGTACCTATGTCTTCGTGAAGTTTTCACTTCCGCATGGCCATAGAGAAATGTCTTCCCCTGAACCGAACTTGGTCCGTATGAGCCTATAATGGGTGAGGATCGAGGAATCTGCTGGTTCGGTACCTCAAACTTTAGAACTAAATTGCATATAACAAACCCTAGGAGCCCACCTTAGGTAGAGCTATGTCAAACCTTAGTGGTCACCCAGATAGGTGTTTGTTTATTTTACTTGCTTTATAGTCCATGGTACTAACTTGTTGTGTTTCATTCTTTTGTGCATATCATTTCATATTTTAAGAGGCATCGATTCACGGTCATTTTCTGAGTTAGAGAGCTGGTTATGGAAAGCGAATTCCTTGATAAAGTAGAAGACAATGCGGCCGCCCGCACATAGTCAGAGCCAAGCCAATTAGAAAAAAAGGGGACTAAAAGCTAGAATAGCTGAGCTTGGGCGGTCTCTACACCACTATCGAAGTCAAAACTTGGAAAGCCAACTGAAGTCAAGCCTGAACAGAACCAAGAAAATGAAGGGTGAGGTTGAAGAGCTAGAATCGGTATTACACAGTAGTGAGCTCCGGATTGAGCTTTTGGAAACGAGAGAAAGGCATTGGGAGGAGGAGCTTCGCCATTCTTACGAGCAAGTTAGAAGTCGAAACTACTTCATGGGTGAAGCGATAATCCAGATTCGAGAGGTAGCTGATCACCTATAGACTTTGGCTGCGAAAGCTGACACATGGAGCGTAAGATATGAGCTGCCACCGGGTCATGATCAAGAGCTAATCTCCTTGGAAAAATCAAAACCTTAGGCCTCAGGGCGAAAGCATATATGTAATCTACTTTATGTAAAGGGTTTTTCCTTCTAATAAAGTTTTCTAAAATAAAGTTGATCAGAATCGATGTCTTCTTCCTGCATTCATGCATTTGCATTGCATCACATCATATGCATTTAAGTCCATAGAGAGAGCCTAATTAGTTAAAATTAATACAGAGAGAGAAAAGAAAATCTAGAAACTGAGAACCATTACAGTATACGTGCCAAGACAAAGAAAATGGATCAAATATTTGAACAATTCCAGAAAGACCTGCAAGACCAGATACAAGAGCAAATGGCAAAACTCCAACAAGAGATGAGGGATCAGATGTTGGAGGCTCAAAAGAGCACGATGGCTCAAATGGCCCAAATGCTGAGTAGGGCAATGGACAAAGAAAAAGGTCGCATGAAAATTACAGGAGAAGAGAGCGAAGGCATTCCTCTGGATTCTACCCCACCACATGCGCCAGCACAGCATGAAGAGTATCCCCAAAGGCCATCTGTCACGATTAGGCCTCAACAAGGGCAAAATAATGTTAGACCACCCACGAACTCCCATGTTGGCTCAAGATCCAATCCAGGAGATAACCCGGCCAATCCTGTTGTACCTGATTTAGATATGGTTGAGAAAATGGGGTCGAGAGAAGAATCTTCAAGGCAGTTAGAGGATCGTTGTAGATGGTTGGAGGAAAAGTTCAAGGCTTTGGAAAATATTGATCACCACCATGGTATTGACGCAAAAGACTTGAGTCTGGTTCCAGATTTGGTACTTCCTCATAAGTTTAAGATGCCAGAATTTAAGAAATACAGTGGGACTAGCTGTCCGAAGGCTCACATCATCATGTTTTGCAGGTGAATGGCTAGCTACATGAACAATGATCAACTCTTAATCCACTGTTTCCAAGAAAGTTTAGTAGGCGCAGCTGCTAGATGGTATAACCAGCTTAGTCGGGCCAACATTAGTTCCTGAAGAAGTCTGGCTCAAGCATTTTTAAAGTATTTCAGCCACGTTACGGACATGGCACCGGATAGAATTACTTTGCAAAGCATGGAAAAAAAATAAAATGAGAGTTTCAGATAATACGCGTAAAGGTGGAGGGAGGTCACCGTGCAGGTCCAACCACCCTTCTTAGAAAAAAAACTACCATGCTCTTCATCAACACCCTGAAGGCTCCTTTCATAACCCATATGATAGGGAGTACCACTAAGAGCTTTGCCGACATGGCAATGGCAGGGGAAATGATCGAATATGCAATCAGATGTGGCAAGATTGAAGCAGAGGAAACCACTAGAAGGCCTGCTCCTAGAAAAAAGGATGACGAGGTGAATAATACACACATAGGGGATCCTAAGTCAATTATCGTTAATCAGCCAAAAATGCTGACTACTGAGTATCAAGGTTCATTAAGAAAAGAATCTCGCACAAGGAAAAACATTGAAAAACTCCAATTTACGTCAATCCCTATGACGTATAAGGAGTTGTATCAAAGTTTATTTGATGCACAAGTTGTGTCCCCCTGATATCCAAAACCGATGCAACCTCCGTACCCAAAATGGTATGACCCAAACACTCAGTGTGAGTACCACGCGGGGATCACAGGCCATTCGATAGAAAATTACCTTACTTTCAAGAAATTGGTGGAAAATTTCATCAACATGGGTATTGTGAAGTTCGATGACGGAGCAATGGTATACCCGAAGAGAACCGAAGAATAAAAGTTTTTCGAGCATCTGCCTTTATATACTTGGGAGTGTTTTGAACAATAAGACTGTGGAAGAAACATGTATTTTTAAAGCTAATCTAGAGTAATGTGTAAAACACACTTGTTGCTTCAAGCCTAGAAGCAATAAGATTTCTTTTGAGAAGTAGGCTTGTGTCCAGAATTTTTATTTCAATAAAATGCATCTTTCTAAGTAAATATTTTCATTCTTTACTTTTTATACTGAATATTTTTCACTCATGACCTTATCATACGAATAATCATCCTTAGGATCATCTATTCTTTGGATTTTCTACCCACAATGGGCCCCCAGATATCAATGACATGAGCGATGCTATTACTAACTCCCTTTTTAGTGAGATATGTATCTAGAGGGATCTAAGGGCTTTGAAGATGACAAAGATTGCGACTTACCTCCCCAATGGTAGATCCTACCTTATGAAGAGTTAGCAGATGCTATAAACTAACGAAAGAGACGAAGAGGGAAGCGTAGCTCCTCGTAGGAATAAGGCAAGGCATCGTTGAGCTATTTTCAAGAATTCAAGATGTTTTCGCACGATCATATCAAGGCATGCCAAACTACTAAAACATGGGTATGTTGTTAAGGCTGGGGTTTAAAGAACCTATATTTTACAACAGCCTAGCTAATCAAGAGGCTCGGGCTATTGGTTCACCAAGAAAGGGAAATTACATCTGTTATGCCATAAAATACTAAGTCGAGGAAGACTGTGCCTTCTCCATTTTCTCTATATGAAGCATGGATGTTAACAAGCCAGTCTCCTCAAAAGCTTTTAGCCAACATCGATTCATATTCATGGTCGTTGGTTACCTCACTGAGAGGGTGAAGGTCGCTTCATATGCCAAAATTACAAAGTCGGCAGTCATCGAAAAAAAACAAATTTCAAGATTTTTTGAAAAAATGGCTGAGACTTGTAAAAGTTGGCATAGAGAAGTTACCATTTACCCTTTAGATTCCTTAAACGTTGGCCAGGACTTTTGTCGGGGCATCTTTCCCATTGGTTTATGAAAGGGAAACAATTGTTGGAAGATAAGATTCTTTTTCCCAAGCTTAGATTGAATTAGATAAAGCGGAATGCCTCCAAAGAAACTTGATTGAAAGTATTCAGCAAGGTGAAATGTACCAAAAATGGATACGGGCTTGACAAAAAGGTTCGCTCAAGAGAATTTCAGGAAGAGGACCCAACATTAAAAGAGATTCTTCTTATCCAAAAGAACTCCAAAGAAAAAGTAAATGCCTTATACAGCAAAGAAGGCCTATTCTAGGGAAACATGAGTGTTAACCAAGATGGATGGAAAGGACCTGCCCAATCCGGTGAGTTCAGATTCAATAAAAAAGGTTTTCCAAAAAAAATAAAAAAATAAAAAAAAACAAATCAAAAAACACAAAAAATAAAAAACAAGAAAAAGGAAAAAAGGAGAGGCCAAGGCGAAAACCCACAAAGGGCGCTTTAAGACCAAAGGGTATTTGAGTTGAAAACCCGAGAAGGGCGACTCAAAATTTTGATCGAAAATAGGCGTCAGAGGTTTTGCTACGTCAAGAAGTATGTTACATCTTGGGGCACCGACAAAGCACTCTGGATCCTCTAAACACATATTAAGCTCAAAATGGTCCTCAAGAAGTTGGAACAGAAAAGCTCAAGCTGCGATATCTGGGGCACTTAGTTTCCATTTTACCCATTTTTGTTACTTGTGGTTATTTTATTCCTTTCAAAAAACCACCGATAAATTTCCTTCTTAATTGCATTTGCTAGCTTTGATTAACTTGTTTATTTCGAGCTATGCTCCCAATCAATTTCTTTTTTTTTGTCCATTGTTACAATCTTTTTCAGGCAGTTTGTATTGAAATAACGATTAGTGGACTAATAATACTTTCATAAAAGGAGTTTTGCATATTACTCTGGAAGCTTCTGAATAATACAATGACCTGAAACAGGACTATTATTTAGAACTCACTCAGCTCAAGGTTTGGAAATATTGGAGAAAGATGATTATCTCTTTGGACCTTTTATTGGTTGAACAAAAGACAATACATTTCGCCGATGATACGACCTTGACAGATAACGAGCAATGTCAACCCAAAGAAGACAAAGGGATCATTCTCGAGAAAAGAAAAATGATACTCTGCATTCATGCACATATCAGGCCTACACATCTGGTCATTACACCAGTGAATGGTGTAACAGATCAAATTGATCCTATACCTCGGAGTCACAGCAGGATGGATAGAAGAAACCAAATGTCATTCTCCTAAAGTTGCAGTGAGAGATACAAACTTTATGTCCCAGGAGGTATAGTGGAAGAGACCTTGAAATTACAGCGGGACAAGCTTGTTGAGCATAATATGATCATTCCTTTGGGTTTTCTATCAAAGATACTGGCTGAACGAGAAAGCATAATAACGTATCAGTGATAGAACATTAATGGACTACGAGCAATGATGACCCTAAGCATTTAAAAAAAGGATCATTTCATTTTGCATTCATACATCATTTCAAAGCACGTTTAGTTAGGAGCATTCGACTCATTGTATCCTAATCATCATAAAAAGACCATTCTCATGACATTCTGCATTCATGCAAATGTCATCCATTGTCATTTAGTTAGGAGCATTTGATTCATTCTGATCAATGCATCCTAATCATTGTAAAAAGACCATTCTCACTACATTCTGCATTCATGAAAGTGTCATCCATAACACATGTAGTTAAGAGGCTTTGAGTCATTTTGATCATAGCATCTTCATCATTTGCATAAGCATAAGCACATAAAATTCATTCTACAGATGTGTTCCTCAAAGAATGGTGTAACGATATTGAAGTTCGATTTTGTTCCTCGAGATGATAGTGGAGCGATGAAGATTGAAGTCTTCCTGAAGATAGTAAGGAAGCACATTGGAAAGTTCAGATTTCGTTCCCTCAAGATGGTAGTGGGGCAGACTGAAGATTGAAGTCTTCTTGAAGAATAGTAAGGAAGCAAATTGAAAAGTTCTGACTTCTTATTTCCTCGAAGTTCCTGTGGAGTAGGTTGAGATTACAAATCCCGTCTCCCTGAGTTAACAATGAGGATAAGTCCTTAATTCTCTGAAGTTTCAGTAGAGAAGATGGAGATTACAAATCTCTTCTCCCTGAATTCTTATTTTCTCGAAGTTCCCGTGGAGTAGGTTGATATTACGAATTCCGTCTCCCTGAGTTAACAATGAGATTACATCCTTAATTCTTTAAAGTTTCAGTAAGAGAATATGGAGATTACAAATCTCTTCTCCCTGAATTCTTATTTCCTCGAAGTTCCCGTGGAGTAGGTTGAGATTACAAATCCCGTCTCCCTGAGTTAACAATGAGGTCACATCCTTAATTCTTTGAAGTTTTAGTAAGAGAAGATGGAGATTACAAATCTCTTCTCCCTGAATTCTTATTTCCTCAAAGTTCCCGTGGAGTAGGTTGAGATTACAAATCCCGGCTCCCTGAGTTAAAATGAGATTACATCCTTAATTCTTTGAAGTTTCAGTAAGAGAAGATGGAGATTACAAATCTCTTCTCCCTAAATTCTTATTTCCTCGAAGTTCCCGTTGAGTAAGAAGTAAATCAAAGAAATCAGTCTGGTGGTCCCTGAGTTTGCAGGGATCAAATTGAAGAAAGCAGATTTGACTTTCCTAAAGTTGCAGGAAGCAGGTCGAAGATTCTGTTTGGTGATCCCCGAGTTTGCTAGGATCAGATTGAAGAAAGCAGATTGGACCTTCCTGAAGTTGCAGGAAGTAGGTCGAAGATTCAGTCTGGTGATCCCCGAGTTTGCTGGGATCAGATTGAAGAAAGCAGATTTGACCTTCCTGAAGTTGCAGGAAGCAAGTCGAAGATTCAGTCTGGTGATCCTCGAGTTTGCTGGGATCAGATTGAAGAAAGCATATTTGACCTTCCCGAAGTTGCGAGGAAGCGGTCAAAGATTCAACTGTGATCCCCGAGTTTGCTGGGATCAGATTGAAGAAAGTAGATTTCACCTTCCTGAAGTTACTGAAGCGGTCGAAGATTCGATCTGTGATCCCCAAGTTCTTTGGGATCAGATTGAAGAAAGTAGTTTTGACATTCCTGAAGTTACTGAAGCGGATCGAAGATATCACCGTGGTCCTTGAGTTTGTAAGGATCAGATTGAAGATAGTAGTTTTGACATTCCTGAATTTGCAAGAGCAGATCGAAGATAACAAGTCTGGCGATCCTGATGTTACAGGAGCGGATTGCAGGAACAGGTCGAAGATACAAGGCGCAACAGAATAAATTGGAGCTACAAGTCCTATCTCACCAAAGCAACGATGGAATAGGATCAAACGACAAGATGCGGTGGACTGAATGAGGCTACCTGAAGAAAATAGCACCAAAGAAGTTAAAACCCAGCAAGACCGGGCAAAATTGGTCTTTCTTATATCTTTGCTCTATTGTCGTTAGACGACAATGAGCAAAGAGGGGCAGCTGTACAAGCCCATTTTGCCCGGGCCCAAAAAAAAAAACCCAAATGACCCAAACCGACAAGGCCCAACAGGCCCATTTTTTTTTTTCAGTAAGCTAGGGTTTCGAAAACCCTAGCCAATAAGCCTAGGTGCCGCCCTAGTCTTGACCCTGGCCTTTGACTAGCCACCACCTGACTGGCGGCTCTGCAGAGATCCCATCTCCACCGCCCCACTTGCACACCGAGCACCTGCATGCCATTAAAACGAAAGGACATTAGATCAAGTGGATAGGAAAAGATCAGATATAAAAATCGATCTAACTTTATTTGTAAAGGATCTTTTTTTGGAATCAATACAAAAAAAAAAAGAAATTTCAAAGCACAAAAACAATAGATCCAAACACAGAAAGTAGAAAAACAAAAAAGATCCATTAAAATCAAAAGAAACAGAGGCTAAAGGTGATTTTTCTTTTATTTTCAAAAGTTGTTTATTTTTTTCTTCTTTTCAGTAGATATACATATTACCATATTATTACAATATATATAAAGAAAAAAAAGAAAAATTTACCTATTATGAATTTCTACCACTGTAATACGGTGGCTCATGACTTCTTGGCGACGGAGTTGCGGTGGTTGCCTGGCCTGAGTCTCACCGGTGTTCGAGCCCTCTAGAGAGGAGGAGGGAGCTTTTTTTTTTTTTGAAACAGAAAGCAGGTTAAATGATTTTTTTTTCAGATTTTTAGGCCTTAAATAGCCCCTCAAAACGACGTCGTTTTGGGGCTGGCTTTTAACCCCAAAACGACGTCGTTTTGAACATGACCCACGTCGACCGACCCGCTCCGGGGATCCACAGTGTTTTGAAGGAAGGGCTAATTGCACTTTTAGCCCTTCCGCATTTTTATTGTTTTCAATTAAATTTTTATTATTTTAAAATTTAGCCCAACAATTTACTCCGATTCTCAATCTGGTCCTCGTTGCTGCTGCGCGTTTTGGTCGAAGGGGTTTTTTACCCTTTTGGTCCCTTCAGTCCTTTCGCGCGCATAAATAGGTCCCTTAATCTCTATTTTTTTAAATTCACCCCGAAAATTTTGTTCTTTTACTTAGTTTAGTCCTTTTTATGCCTTTTTTTACTATTTTTAACCTAATTAAATTTTTATTTTCTATTATTATTATTACCTTATTACTACTACCTAATATCTTTATTAACACTATAGTTATATTATATTTTTTAAAATATATATATGTATATATATACACATTTTTGTTTGTTCTTGTATATATCTTATTATTTTCTTCTAAAATATTTTTACCATTATTATTTTATCATTATTTATTTTTCATCACTATTCATGTATTATATGTTATTATTAATATATTAATATTTTCATTATCATCATTATTAATATTATATTATCAAACTTTATGTACATGTATGTATTATTATTACCACTATGTTATTATCATATTGTTATTATTAATAGGTTATTATTATATCTATGCACATATATATATATATATATATATATATATATTATTATTATGTTATTACTATTATTATATTACTATTATTACTATCAATAATATTCTATTTATTGCTCGTTGTTTTGGTTATTATTATCTATTTCATCATTGCATTATTATTACCGCTATCAAGATTATACTATTTTCACATATATTGTAAACGCCTCATTTATTTTATGTATTACTATATATATATCCGCATTACTATCATTATATTATTTTCTCAATATGCGTATATTTTATATATTATCATTACCATTATCATTATCTTCTGTCATTGTCAATACATATACACCATTGTCGTAGTACTTTTCTTTCCCCACTACTTATATTCTCACCGTCATCTCACTATTTTTCGATACCTCAATTTTCATAACCATCAATATTCCGTATTAGCACTTCGAGAGAATCGAGCCCTAACTTATTCGGTTCTGATTTTTCTCGCTTAAGTTAAACAACGGAATATCCCTTTTAAAATCACAAATTCCAGTTTTAAATTGACATTTCGTATTAGAGACTCGAAAAGATCGAGCCCTAACTCACTGGGTTCCGGTTTTCTTCGTTTAAACTAAACAACGGAATATCCCTGTTGAAATTGCGATTTAAGTTTTAAACAAAATACTTGATCTTGGATATTCGAAATGTCGCGCCCTAACTTACTGGACTCGACATCTAGATACTTCAAGACAAGCTCCTTTTTCCTAAAAATGGAGGCAATGTCCCTAGTTTGACTTTTCGAGGAAACAAGCCCTAACTTACTGGGTTCTGACTTCTCGTTTGACAAATAACGGGAGATCCTCTTCAAAACGAAAATCAAGTTTTAAAAGGCGAGCTTAGTTTCGGGAATCTAAAGTATCGCGCCCTAACTTACTGGACATGATGCTTTATCTCTTCGAAAATAAGAGAGTCTTAGCATCCCTTCTAGTGCCTTCAAATTTTGAAAATAAAAAAGCATTGTATTTTCGAACCCTTTCAAAGCTTACAACAAATAGGACATCAATCAATCAATTTGGTACCGATTTTGGGCATGTCGAGGGTGCTAATCCTTCCTCGCACGTAATCGACCTCCGAACTCGTTTTCTCAAAGTTCGTGGACCAAAAAGTACTGTTTTAGTAAATTAAACGATTTATTAAAACAAAGGTGATTCGATCACACTAAGTAAAGATCGGTGGCGACTCCTCCTTTTCTTTTTCAAAAAAATCGAGTCGACCGCGTCGTTTACTGTTTCATCAAAAAAATGGTTACGATAAAGATTTAAATCATAAAATTATGGCTTTATATTTTACTCCATGAGACCTTTACAACAATATATCATATGCTCAAAATAGTTGAGTGATGAATGAGAAATTGATACTCAAAATAAATTACTTAGGAATTATATTGAAAAAAATGAAAAACTTTATCTTACATTGATTAGTTATCAAGTGTAAATTTTGTTTATATATACACAAACAAACTTAATAATTATTGAAAGAATTTAAACCCGTTAAAAGTGAGCCACGAAATGTCCAGATTAGTTAATGCCCTTCTACGAAATCCCTTTTGTTGCGATTGGGCAACAATTCACCTAACTTTGAATTAGATTCTCACAAAGAAAATGACATTCATAGGCTCCTGTTTTTAGTAATGGAAGAATGATGACTTTTTAAGAATTTTTGCTAAAACATATAGAAAGGAGGCAGAGGGGAACCCAGGGGCAGGGCCAGTATGGCCCGCCCCTAAAATATAATATTACTATTTAAGTTTTTAAAGTTATTTAAAATTTTTAAATTAATAAAGGTAAAATTATACTTTAGTCTCCTAAAATTATAAAAATTTAATTTAATCTTTTACAAATTATATAAATATAAACTATAAAAAATAAAATTACATCCGGCGCTCCTAAAAAATTATCCTGACTTCGTCCCTGAAAGGAAGTTCTTTTTTTTTTTGGTTTTTCAAAGTATCTATGCAAATTCAGAAATTAATTTTTTGCATTCTATAGATCAAAAGAAAAGAGTTGTGTAAAATAATAACGTTACATCATCCATATTCCTTTTTTAATAATTTAATGCGAACATCTTCATCCTGCAAGAAATAAACAAAATTACTTTTTGCCAATTTAGTTCATGAACCTGGCGCTTGAAAATTTTGTACCCAATCCCGTGGACAAGAACGTGAAATATTCAAGTATTATAAAATGGAATCTTATACGTTAGCAGTGGCCCAGTGGCCCAGTGGCCCAGTGGCTCAGTGTTTGACCCTATGGTTGAGCAGACCCTTGCCACTGATTTATCCACAGAAAGAGTCAAGTATCATAAAATGGAATCTTATACGTTAGCTAAACAGTGTCATCAATTTGTTTGGAGTTGGCAGAGGAACATTCTCTTCGTTTCAATTTAAATAAGTATCTTCCCTGCTATGTTGGGACTACTACAAGTAGCGTCCATTTCGGATCGAAATTTAAATTATTATTATTATTATTTATATTCTTTTTACAGTATATATTTAAGATTTTTAATTATATTTTTTATTTTAAATAATTTAATTTTTTTAACTTTTCTTTTTATTATTCATTCTCTTATGTTTCTTCCTCCACTATAATAAAACAAGCCTACCACTACACTAACATTTATTCAATAAAAATAAAAATATATAATTTAATAACTTGATCCTAAAATACATTTAATCTTAAAATATAAATTATTAAATTAAGTTATTAACCTAATTAATAATTTTAAATTTGATAATTGCATGTTTGTATAATATATAATTTATTAAAAAATTTAAAATTAAATTACAAGCATATATAAATAAACAAATTAATAAATTTAAAATAATACGCCTCTTTATTATAAAAATATAATCAAATTAATCTCTTTATCATTAAATAAATTTAAAAGTCTAAATTACATTAAAATTAACATTTATTCCACAAAAAATAATTTTAATATAAATATTAAATTAATAAATTTAATAAAAATTCTGTCCTTATAATGCGGGCCCTCACATTTTTGGATTTAACGATTTTGGTCATGTTGACATTTTGACAGTACTGTGCATAAGATGACATCAAAGTGATGACTATAATGATAATGTCACCAAGCTGACACGATAAGATGACGTCATATGGAATACGACACATCATACCATATTATTTATTTGATAATTTGTAGCCAATTTCATACCTCTATATTAATATTTATTTATCCAAATTATTTCTAAACATTTATTTTATTAAAAAGTATACTTTCTGTAATTTTAAAATAATCACATTAAGGGAACCTGATTTTCAAAATTAAGAAAATTTTCATTTCTCTTTAGATTTGTATGGTAGATTTAGTAAATCAGCAACCATTTATAACCATCATGTAATTTTTGTAAATTTAAATTTAAATTTTATATTTTTATTTTCAAAAATTTACTTAAATATTTAAATTTTTATATTTTTATTTTCAAAATTTACTTATTCAATTTTTGCTTTTGGATTTTAGGTCAAATTATTAATATTGTTAAAATTATTTTATTAATTCAAAGTTTATTACAATTTCATTTTTTAGTTACACGGCTATGGAGTAAGTATTTTTTTTATTTCAAAATGTCTCATCAATATATTTAACAATCTTAATTAACAACTGGATCTAAATTTTAAAATTTAAAAAGTAGAGAGACTAAATTCATAGAAATAAAAGTATAGTGACTCAATTCTAAATTTGTGAAGAGTATAAAAACTTATGGTATATTTGAAAACCAACCTTTAACGTAGCATGCATGGGAATTGTTGTCCAATTAGGGCTCCCAATTTGATAAACTTAAAAAAATTATTCAATCGTCAACATAGCATGCAAGTAGTGGCGGAGCCAGAAAAATTTTGGGGGAGCGGAATTAAATTATAAGTTTTTACGATAGTAAAAATACAATCTCACCATTTTAATAGATTATATCTTTATAGTTTTTAAAGGATTAAATCATATTTTTATTCTTTTTGGAGGGTAAAAATGTAATTTTACCATTACTAATTTAAAATTTTATAAATTATAAAAGACATAAATAGAAAATTTTCTATTTTAGAGGGGTCGTGGCCTTGCCTGCCCCCTTACCTCCACCATTGCATGCATGACAATAAAATTAAATGGTCAAAGTATGATAGAAACCCTTATATTAAGAAAATTAAATGGCACTTAGTTCTTTTCTCAGTTAAAAGAGAATTATAGTGATACTGCCCCTTTATTAAAAAAATTGTATATATTAGTCCATATATGTTAGATCAAAGGGTAAATTAGTTTTTCTGTTAAAAAATTTATCCATTTTTATGGTTGAAAACTTATCCTTATCAATATCAGGTACACTGGGCACGACATGTGTCATTGTTTAATTGTTCGGTTAGTCATGCTAGTTTTTAATAGTAAAAATGGATGAATTTTTTAACAAAAAAGACCATTTTGCTCTTTGATTTAATATGTATAAACCAATTTATCTATTTTTTGAGTAGAGTGATCAAATACAATCAAACGTGCAGTACAAGGATCTTCATAGTATTTTTACAAGAAGCAAAAGAGAACACTTACAATTAGAGACGACTAAAACTCGATTCGATTTGAAAAATTCGAAAAAAATAAATTTTGAGTTAATCGAATCGACTTATTCAAGTCAACTCGAATGAGTGATTCAAGTTTAATTTTACAATTCAAATAATAGATTAATGTAAATACCTTTTTAGTCTTTGTCAATTTTGAAAATGAGCAAATTGATCTCTTTCAACAAAAATAAAAATAATTCAAAATAATTTTCAAAATAATTATAAAAATTCTAAAGAAATATATAAAGAAAGTTAAAATTTTAATTTTTTAAAATAATAATTTTGGGACCTAAATAAATTAATTAATGATTCAAGTTTATCATACTAAAATATCTTATTTCTTTTATTATTTTCCTTTGAATTTTTTTTTCCAATATACATGGTTTCCAATTTTTGTGCTTTAACATGAAATTAGTTATACTATAACAAAATTTTAATTTGACATATCTGATTTTTAAATTTAACTTGAATAATTTCATTCGATCCGACTTAACTTGAATTTCATTTTACTTGAATCGATTAAAAAAAAATTCAAATCGAGTTAGGATGACAAAATAGGACTCACCAACTCAATTAACTCAAAAAAAAATTACTCGATTTGATTAAGCACTCATCCCTACCTATAACGATCCGAAATTTACGGTTATCGGAAAGTGTATTTTCGGGTCTCCATTTTAGTAAAACAGATTCTTAAATATTTGTGTGGTTAATTAGGTTTTTGCTAGATGAATTAGCTTAAATTATGAATGATTAGGTATAAGGACTAGATTAAATATAGTGTGAAAGTTTAATTATAGGCTAGAGAAAATTGAAGGGACTAAATTAGCAATTAAGCCATAAGTGACAAGTGTGTGGTAATAGTGAAATACATGTGGTGAAATAAAATACATATATTTAAATAATAATTATCTATTTACTTATTATTTAAGTAAATGTTGCATTATATTAATATAACATATTATAATATATAACCTAAAACAAAATAAAGAAACAAACAAACAAAAGAAAGAAAAGAACAGAAGTTGAATTATAATATATTATATTACAATATATATTATATTTTTTGTGAATTTATTATATATATTATAAAATAAACCTTAAGTGTTAAGTATATATATTATATTATATAATAATATATTAATGTATAATAAAACAAAATAATAAAATAAAAGAATTAAAAAGAAACAAAGCAAAATGAAACGGATGGAAAAGAAAGAAAGAAAGAAAGAAAAAGAAAAGGGAGAAAGAAGGAGACGAAGGTCTTTGGGGTTTCAATGTTTCAAGTTTAATTGGTTAGTCAATTTAGTTTTTTTTTTTTTGTAATTTTTATATTTTTGGGATTGTTATAATTAGGTCTAACTAAACATTACATTTGTTTTTAATTTGTTAAAGATTTTGGATGTTGCCATTGACGAGTCTATATGATTTTTGATATTAAATGATGAATTTGAGATATTAGTTGTTAATTGAAAGCATTTTGTTAAGTGATTTTGATGAATTTTTCGATTAAGGTTTAATTTGTTAAGTTAGTAAAAATACAAGGGTTTGTTGTAAAATCATTGCAAAAATGGGTTGTATTGGATGCCATGAATATTCAGTTAACACGGGTTTGCATTAAAAATGTTTAATTTGCATGTTTTGGGTTTAGGGACTAAATTAAATAAAGGTAAAATTTTAGGGCAATTTTATAAAAATATAAAAAATGACCAAATTGTATGAAATAAATTGTTTTATTGTCTAAATTAATATATTGAATGAAATTATTAATTTAGATCAAGATCGGATGGAAAATCGAGAAAAATAGAAGATTTCCAAAATGCCTCTGAACTTTGGTATTTCTGCAATTTAGCCAGGTAAGTTTGTGTAATTAAATTGTATATTTATAAATTGAATGTTGTGTATGTGATTTGTGTAAATTTCCATGTATGAAATTAATCACATATCTGACGATGATCGACAAATATTAAATCTCGTTTGAATAAATAAAATTCGACAGATATCGAGTTCTCGAATTGGTTGTGGTCCTGTATGTGTTGTGGACACATCACAGCTCGAAAGAGCGTCCTGTTATTAGCTCTTATGAGTTTCTCGTTATATGATTCTTGCGAGCTTCCCATTAATAGCTCTTTGGAGCATCCCGATTAGTTGTGATCCTGAATGTGTTATGGACACACCGCAGCTCTTATGAGCGTCCCGATAAATGGCTCTTCAGAGCTTCCCAATTAAAGGCTCTTTCACGAGCTTCCTGAAATATGGCTCTCCGGAGCTTTCCGATATTAGCGCGCTTGAACTTTCTGATATTGGCTTGTATAAGCTTCCCGTTAATGGCTCTCCGGAGCTTCCCGTTATATGGCTCGAAAGAGCTTCCCATTTATGCTCGTATGAGCATTCCTGAATATGAATTGACGGATTTTAGATTTGTGCACGTTGTATGTACTACCCATGTATCCATCGATATTTTAAATGATTCAACGGGCAAAGTTCTAACATGAGACAACATAAAATTGAAATGTATTATACCAAATATATTCAAAATAAATGGAATTGATATATGAATACAAGATGTGGAAAGTTTATGAACATAGAAATTTGATTATTATTGAGCTCATACAGGTTTCTTGATATTTATACAAAATACATGGAAATGATGGTACATGATATATTGATATAATGAAATGAATGATATATGATTATGAAGAAACGGTAGGAGAATGATATGTATCACGATATGTACATATAGGAATATTTTTATATGACGATACAAGGAAATTATGTAAGTTGAAACGAGTAATAAACTCAAGTAAGACAGGTTGTTGCACAGCAGGATTGGTTCTTACAAATTCTGTAAACCACTTATTCATCATTTGGAAAAAGGTTTCTTTTGCCTCTCCTCATCGGCCCTCAAATACGGGCCTTCTACTACTAGATGCTACTCTTTGTACTGAAGCTTGAGCATTGCTTTTAGCTTCTTCGGATCTAGCTCTATTGGACGACATTACTATATGAAAAACATATTTAAAATGGTCAGGAGATATCACACTATCATAGATTATATAATGGCATGTATAGCTAGACTCATATACGCTACGTTAGTCTAAGAATTGACTAAACCGTAGCTCTGATACTAATAAACGTAACACCCTTAACCCGTATCCTTTACCAGAACAGGGTTACAGAGTATTACTGGATTATACAAATCAAATACAGACATTTCATATTATTTAACATTTAAGTCAAAAATTATTCATAAAGTCCCTTATACGAGCTTTCGAGGCCCAAAACATACAATAGAAACATGTAAGGACTAAACCGGGTACTCAGAGAATTTTTCACAAAATCTTAAAATTTTTCCAAGGTATAGCGAACACACGCCCATGTGGTCAAGCCATGTGGCTCACACGGCTAAGAGACATGTCCGTGTCTCAGGCTATGTGGATTTTTGAAATAGGGCACATGGCCGTGTCCTAGCCCGTGTGCATACCCGTGTAACTCACTGAGTTGGGTCACACGGCCAAACCATATGCCCGTGTGCTAGGCCGTGTGAACAATTTAATTATATGATGCATTTAAAGGGTAAGTACTCAAATGAAAATATGCTAGTGCTCATGAAAGAGTGGTAAGGTTTAAGTTCTACAATTTCTTATAAAATGACTTATCATGTGATTAATTCGAAAAAGGCTATGTTCAAATGCACTAGCTTGTGGCTATGGTTGAATGATATATTTATGACTGTGTATTATGCATATGAAATGAGTGTGGAAAGTAAAGAAATGTAAATGAAAAAAAATAAATCTGGAAGAGTTAAAGTTGTTTAAAACCCTACTATGCTAGGAATAATATGTATAAGTGATGCTGTGGATTTATTCACCTTGTGAGTTATTGAATATAACTTCACTGAGTATTGTGGTGTCAATATTGGATTATTCTTGATATGTATAAATTTCATATTTGAAATGAATTGATATGATTAAAGTTTATACGAGCTTACTAAGCATTCATTGCTTATGTAGTTGTTTTCCTTTACTTTTCAGATTATCAAAAGCTCAATCGTGTTGGAAGCTTGTCGGAGATATATCACACTATCCATCGGTTCTTACTTTCGGATGTTTTGATTTTGGTTATAATAGCATGTATAGGTATTCTGGTTAATGTTGGCCTATATGTGTTTTGTTAAAATTAGTCACTTATTTGGTTTGTGTGTTGGCACATTTTGGTTTGGTGCATATTTGCCTTATATGATTGATGTGTGATTTGGTTTATGATTGTATGGAAAAAGGGTAAAATGTTAGCTAAAAGTGTAATTATATACATGTGTTTTGGGATGTGACAAATTGATCAAGAATCGGTACTTTAATATATAAGGTATAAATATATTTAAATATATAGTATATAAAATACATTTTGGCACCAGATGGTATGTTTTGGTAAGTAAGTGACTTGGTTTGAAATAATGCAAATTAGCTTGGTAAACCTTGGGTACAATTATGATGTGAAATATTTGTTTACTTGATTTGTAAATTCCGATAATATTCCGTAACTCTGTTCCGGCGACGGATATGGGTTAGGAATGTTACATTAACCATAACCCAAACTCAAACCATAGTGGAAACCACAACTTTACCTTCCAATTAATGTCAAAACCAGAAACAAATATTGCAACCCAACTATTTGTGGAAATGTCACAATGAGCTAATCTTTTAGATTATCAACCTAACCTCCCAACTCTAGAGACCATTGGTTTGAACTTGAACTCGACTGCGCTAGCAACAACCACACTGTTTTATCCCTAAATTCTATGGCAGATTCTATTTCCAAAGCTTCTATCATGGCTAGTTAATAGTAAAAGAAAAAGATGAAGATGATGATGATGAAGAAATGGAGATGCCAAACAAAAGTTATGACATTTTTAAGGTCGCTGACCCTTGCCACTGCCATAGACGCCGCTATCACTACTGCCTCTGCTCTGCATGCCGCCTTAGTTTTCTCTTCTTTTTCTTCTTTCTTCTCTTCTCGCAATTCTTCTCATTTCCTCAACACAAAAAGAATAAGCCAACACTATACAAGTTTTCAAGTAGAGATGAGATGGTGCATTTGGTTGGATACGACGAAGAAAAACTCTTGACCGTTCTCATCATATGAACTGTTCTTTGTGAAGCTTGCCCCACTGCTATCACCACGATCCATAACCTCATGTTGCTATTGAACCACTCTAGAATTTTTCTCTTCTTCTTTTTCTTTTCCTCCTCCTCTTCTTTTTCTTCTTCTCTGCTTCTTCTTTTTCTTTTACTACCTAGCCCAGTTGGGGTTTTAATGGATTGTTTATACAATAGGATGACAAGTCATCTTTCTGTTATGTCTGTAATGAAAATAGTTAGAATGATTGATTTATTATTTTTCGAAAGTTGAGTTATTAAACTGAAATTAGAGTAATTATTTTGTCAACTGCATCAAAATTGACTGAATGTTAGGGTAATTTACCAAAAAAAAAAAATACTATTGAAATGAAAACAAATTCACAAGATTCTAACTTCTTTAGCCACAGAGCACTTCATTTCGGTGGCTTCATCGCTAAGATTAGTACCAAATAGCCAGATAGGCGGCAATGACATGATGCTCAACCAAACTTTCATTTGCACTTGCACAATTGCACCCATGGTAAGCCCCATGTTGCTGGTTGCTTTTGGTTTTGGTTTTTCCACTTCGACCCTATAGTCAGAACAACCATCATTATGATGGAAAGTGAAGTCTGTATACAGTTATAAAATTAATGGTGGAAATTAATGATATAGTTATCACATCCTCTCAAGTCTCTACATCATTAATTTATAACTATTTAGAAATATTTAAATGATGAAAAAGCAAACATCCATCTATATATATATAATCCATTTTCTCCCCACTTTCACACACCGTGTTTCATACGTTTTGCTCTCTTTCAGCTTCTTGCTTCTGTTTTTGCTCTCCTTCTCAAGTTTCACTGCAACAGGTTTGTACAAACTTTCTCTTTCTATGTCTGGAAAGTTGGAATATTTTCATCGCGGAAGTCGATATAAGTTCGATCCCTGGGACTTACCAGGTGAGACTCGCTTTAATAACCCTTTCAATGTTATCGTCTAAAGAATCATTAATAAATCATTAAATAGCTTCTTGTTATGTTTAGAGCTTGTTCTAGTGGTGGTAGTACTGTTTCCTTTTTTTTTGTTGGATCAGATAAAGCTGTGCTTGGTGAGAAAGAATGGTACTTTTCAGCCCAAGACACAGAAAGTACCCAAATGGTGCAAGGCCAAAATGGGGCAGCTGGATCCGGGTTTTGGAAAGCAACCGGGACTGATAAGATATTAGTTCATCAACGGCAGCTGGGGGGTGGAGTGCATTCCGATATTGGTTTACAGAAAGCTTTCGTGTTTCACAGACAAAACAAGCCAAGCACGCATCTTTAAACAGATTTTTTATTCCAAGCTCACATTTATAGATTCTAATTACATGATAACAGAAACAAACCGGAATATAACAACCAAACTGGTTATAAACTCGACTGGCACCGGCTTTTACTTCTTGTATGAACCACAATATCATATTACGTTCCTTGTATTTTCTTATAAAGAGAAAGTAGAAGAAGGAAGGGCCCGATATTGGTTTGCGGGTAGCAAGCTTTTTGAATTATCGGCTCCCTCCACATTGGGTTGTCCCAGAGACAAATCCAAGCTAAGTCCTGCTTGATGATGGTGAGTAATAACATGTTCTTCGGCAGTACTGCCACTGCCATAGGCCATTGCATTTATGCCAAGGAAGTCGGTTTCTCTCCCACTTCAACCATATAGTAGGAAGAACCATCTTCAACTTGCACTCGATACAAGGTGAATCTGTCACCAACATTTAAGTTGTTATAAATAGCAAAGTTTCACTACACCAAAACATACCTTTAGCGGCGTTTTTAGTGGCGTTTTAAAGAAAACGCAAATATTATATTATTAGCGGCGTTTTAAGGAAAACGCCGCAAAAAAGATCAATAGCGGCATTTATTAGTAAACGCCGCTAAAAGGACATATTATGGCGTTTATTTGTAAAACGCGCTAAATGTCTGAACATTAGCGGTTTTGGTAAAATGCCGTTAAAGTCGATCATTAGCGGTAACTTGTAAGAAAACGCCGCTAGAAGTTCGATTTAGCGGCGCTTTTGGAAAACGCCAGCTAAAAATCGAACATTAGCGGCGCTTTTGTAAAACGCGCTAAAATCTGAACATTAGCGGCGCTTTTGGGAAAACGCTAAAAGTCTCAACATTAGCGGCGCTTTTGGGAAACGCCGCTAAAAGTTAAATTTTTAACTTTAGTGGCGTTTTTATAAACGCATAAAAAAAATATTTTATTTTAGGGTTAATGATTTAGGACTTAATTAAGGTTTAATATTGTCTATAGTTTATAGTTTTAGGGTTTATGATATAATGTTCATTATTTTGGGTTAATGGATTATGTTTTATAGTTTAGGGTTTATGCATAGGTATCTAAATTAAGTTTAGGGTTTAGAGTTTTTTAGTTTAAGGTTTAGTGTTTTCTCGTTTAGGGTTTATGTTTTATTATTTATTTAAAGGTTTATAGATCATGGGTTTTGGATAATGTACTTTATGGATTCTTGTTTAAGTGTTGGGGTTTAAGGAATAGGTTAAGGGTTATGGGAATATGGTTTGGGGCCGGTTAACCTTTAGGGGTTATTGTTTTATGGTTTAAGGGTTTAAAGTTTAGGGTTTTAGGGTTTAGGGATATTATGCATATTGGTTTATAGTTTATAGTTTATAGTTTAGGGTTTAAGGGTGCATGTATGATTTAGGGTTTATGGTTTAAGGGTTAATTAGGGTTTATGGGTTAATTAGGGTTTATAGTTTATAGTTTAGGGTTAGTTTAGGGTTTATACACATCAAAACGTGTTAAATCCTAAAAGTATACATGAACTTTAATTTGATCCAAATCTTGTAAAATATAAACATAATTATAGATATTATTAACATCATTTTTTATTATTGCATGCATAAAAATTTATATTTACTCTGTATAAAAACTAAATTGATGTATTTTATAATTTAAAATAATGTGTATGATTAAATCAAAATAAAAATTTCAATGTAATTATAGATATTATTTTATAATTTATGGAACTTAAGAAATAATTAAAACATTAGTGGCGTTTTTACAAAAAAGCAGCAAAAACTGCACTCACTTTAGCCAAAAGCGTGTCGTTTCCGTGTGCTTGTGGCATTAGCGGCGTTTTTATGAGCATACTAAAGATCGATAATTAGCGGCGTTTTTGTAAAGCGCCGCAAAGTGTAAAGTTATCGATGTCGTTTTGTTTTATCCATTCCGAGCCCCTTATTGGACGACGTCGTTTGACAAAATTGAAAAAAATTTTAGTGGCGCTAGTGAATAAACGCCGCTAAAACTCAGACATTAGTGGCGCTAGGTTGCAAACGCCGCAAAATGTATTTATTATTGAGCAAAACGGCGCGTTTTTTCCTTAGTATCAGTTTTATCCCCAATCCAACCCCGAAAAACCCTAAGTCCTTGTTGTTTTTTGCCTCTAATTGAAAACCCTAAATCCCTCTTTGATTTTAAAAACTTGGTGAACATCTACTTCCTTTGTCTCATCTCCTTTGCCGCATCTCCGTTGACCTTCCCTGTCCCATCTCCTTCGACAATCTGCTACATCACTGGGTAAGTCTTAATCACTGTGTATTTTGATTGATGCTGCTGCTGCGTTTGTTTTGTTTAATTGACTTTGTGTAAATTTGCAGATAATCGTATTGAAGAACTTCCTGCATCTGTTTGCAATCTTGTTCACTTAAAGTCACTTTGCTTAAACAATAACAAAGTCGACCAGTATTTAATACTGATCGCATCATTTCTAACTTCTTCTCACGCACAACACTGTAGTTTTTTTGAATTTCTTTTGCCCTTTGCGTAAGTCGTCTTTGGTTACCTAAGTTACTCGGCCTTGTGTGTGAATGTCAAATATGAGTATGTACCGACTTAAGTATGATCATATTTTTCTAGATTTCTCCATGTATTTGGAGGATCCTTGGAAGTTGTACCCTGTATCCTTGTATTAGACACAAGTTTTGGACATGGGTTTGTTTTTATTAGGTTCGACTTCTTTTTGCGTTTCATGTTTCTTTCTTGATCGTTTCTTTTTCTTCTTTGTGTATTTTTGCTTTGATTTACTTGGGTTTATCTGGAACTTGAATAAAATGATTCCTTTTTGAATTATATAGTTGAGACTTACGTTGTGAATATCTGATTTTCGAAGAACTTGAATAAAACCACTAAGTAACCTTAAAACTTATAAAACATGACTTGCACACATAGGTAAGCTGATTTATCAATCTATTTACATCAAAACAATACCAACTAAGTTCATTTTCAACTAAGAAACAAAACCAATAGTTGAAGTAACAAAATGAAACAATGACTTGAACATTAGTCGCAACTTTCTCTCTTCTTGGCTACATGCAGCCAACATCAACACTTGTCCTATTAACCACCTTTAATCATTAGTTGCATAAGTTAAATGTTATAGAGCTGGCTCATGGATTAAACATGTGTAGTTCATAATCTATTTACTCATGACATTTACCTGAAAATTTAACAATTTCAGTTACGATTCCATGATCTGAAAATTTTTCCTCTCATAGTTTTTACTACGCGGAAGATTACGGATTAGTCTTGCCAATAATTTCAACCGGACTCTTCATTTTGTATATCATCTTGGAAAAATATGTATGCAACATTTGAACATTAAGTTTGTATCACATAATTCTAGAATTGATGAATTAAATAGTACTGTATTGATTACAATGTCAAAATTGAAAATAACTATGTTAGATCCAAGGTTTTGATTGCATAGAACATTAGTGAATTAGAGTCTTTTCTTTTCAATATTGGTCAGAGTTCCAATAATATTGGTCTCATGATTCAATGATTTGTTGGTTTATGGTAAGCTTGATGTTGTATATTGAAGAGATAAGTAAGATGTGTACACAAACCAGAATCATTTGAAAAATTTTAGTTGCTTTTCTCATACTAAAGTACAAAATTTCACTAAATGGCAAAAATCCCATATTTGATTAAGAAGGATTTGATTCTTTTAAGATAAGGTTTGCTTTTTTCGTGTACTTATTTTCCTTAAAGTTTACTCAATATGCTTGATGGTTTAGAATTTTATCTGCAATAATAAATGATTATATTGTTTACTAAATCATCCTTCCTATTTTATTTTTCTAGTATATTTGGGGTTTTGATTCGGTATTTGATCTCACGAAGTTGGCGACCATTTCGACATTCTGTGTTCTCTAAACGTTTCTTAGAGGTGCGTATATCTTTGTTTAAGCGTTTTGATTGGTTTAAATTTTCGTTTTACGATGGTTGCTAAAGTTAATCAATTCATAACATGTGCCAATGTTCGTTGAAATTAAAAATGGTTTGGATTACGAATATCTAATTCCTTTAAGGTGGTTTATGAAATTCAATACTAATCCTACTTGAATATGTCAAACATATGCTTTTACGAACTTAATAATTTAAGAACCGATTCGATCTTAAATTATAAAGTGAAATAATTTTTAAAACATCAAATTAAGAGGTATTTTCTTTGAAAGTTTTGTTAGAAGTGAAATAATTTTATTATATTAAATTATAAAGTGAAATAATTTTTAAAACATCAAGTTAATACAAATAATTTGAATACTATAATTATATATGTATAAAAATTATATAAAAATAATAATTATTAAAATATATAAAATTAAGCTTTAATAATAATATAGTAATATATTATATAATTATTATCAAACATTGCAACCGATTACCTAAATCAAACCTAAACTCTAAACCCTAAATTCCTAACCCTTAAACCCTAAACCTCAAACCCTAAACCCATAAACTTTAAACCTTTAAACCCTTAAACCCTAAATCCATAACCTTTAAACCTTAAACCCCAAACCTTAAACCCTTAAACCTAATGTAATTCGTTTAATTTATGTTAAATTTCAAGTATCATTTAGAATTAATGTAATTCGTGTGATTTTTATGTTAAATTTGTTGCTTTTGTTGAAATTATATCTTGTTATTGGTTGGTTTTAGTGCGGAGGGTATAATATTGAAAAATTTTATTTTTTAAATCAGTACAAATTAGCGGCGTTTGTAGAAAAGCGCAAAATCTCAAGAAATTTTTGCGCGTTTTAGGAAAAGCGCCGCTAAAATCCCGACTTTTAGCGGCGTTTTTGGGAAAGCGTCGCTAAAGGCCTGACTTTTAGCGGCGTTTTTGGGAAAGCGCATAAAAGGCTACTTTTAGCGGCGTTTTTAGTAAGCGCGCTAAAGGTTCGACTTTTAGGCGTTTTTGGAAAGCGCCGCTAATGACTCGACTTTAGCGGCTTTTATAACAACGCTAAAGATCGAGATCTTTAGCGGCGTTTTTAGCATAAACGCCGCAAAAATTCGAAGGTAGTATTAGCGTTTTTGTGGCGTTTGGAAGCGCGCAAATACTTTTTGTATGCTTATAAACGCGCTAAATGTCCAAAAACGCCGCTAAAAATCTGTTTTCTTTGTAGTGTTTCTCCATAATCTACCGAAAACAGGTTTGCTGTACCCTTTCCTGCAGGTAGAGTAAAGAATTGGCCAGAATCTTGTGCCGTGCAAAAAGTGAAATATGAGGCATGACCTCCATTAAAAGGTGGCAAGGAACTCGGATTCTTGTGGGACCGCCAACCTCTTGTTGATATCGATGTCGAGAGTAACTTTGAGAAAAACAAGTTTGGAGTGAGCTGCCATGATAGCTGGGTGAAGAATGTGTATGCAAAGAGTGGATGATCCGATGCATGTGGGAAGGGCTATAAATAATATCTGGTATTCGGACCTAATTTGGTAATACCCAATATAAATTTCATATACGCTACCTATATTAATTTAGAACATATTTTCTTTTAGTTATATACATAAAACTCCAAAATAAGCTTCCACATGGTAAATGAAAGGGTTATTTTCTCCTTCATTCAACGCATAAGCATCAATTTATCTATTTTTTTCAATAAAAAAATATTGTACAATGATTGCCGTCATGCATGTATTCAGCAATGGTGAATGAGCTGACAAGAGGGCTAATTGATTGGTGAAAAGAAAAGAACCTTTAGACATTGAACTCGTAAATAGTAGTTAGCCGCCATATCATTCTTTTGATTATTATCCCTAAAAAATAAGATTGTGGCTTTTTAAAGAATATACGATTGTATAATCTTGTATTTCTTGAATATAGATAAAAAAATTAGCAGTTTGATTGTTTGTGTGATTTTGTGCATTTTATGTATGTATTTATATTGTATTTTATATATTACGTTCTCGTGACATAAAAAACACTTAAATAACTTTTATTGTTGAGAAGAGATTAATTTTATCTCGTAACTAGAATTATGAAATAAGATGCATAAAAATAATTTTATTTATCTCTATTGATCAAAAGATTTAGCTTGTATAAATCATTATTGGACTAATACTAATAATAGGGTTAGTTTTTGAAAATTTGATGTAAATGTTAAATTTATTTAATTACTATTTTAATAAATTTGTGTGCTAATAATATAAATTAATTTATATGATTTTCTTTTTTTTTATGTTTTACCATCTATTAAACATCTAACCTTATGTTCAATTGTTTCAACCAACTAATCCTGTATAATTCTTACAACATCGATTATTTCACATACCACAAGGTAATACATACAGAGAAAGGATTGAATGAAACAGTGACGCCACATCATTGGTATCCTTTTCCAATAGATTTATGCCACATCAGCATTTTTATCTTAAATTTCAGCATTTTATCCTGAATTTCAGGATTTTAATTTGGATTTGATTTTTTTCAGGATAAAAATACTGAAATTCAGGAAAAAAATACTAATGTGGCATAAATCTATTGGAAAGGGATACCAATGATGTGGCGTCACTGCTTCATTCAATCCTTTCCCAATACATACATACGATAATGCAAAGTACTCTATATTATATCATGATATATTTCACTAATTTTAAAAGGAAAATTTTAAAACTTATATTTTATTAAACATTTTAATGCATACCAATTTGAGTTTGTTTAATAAATATTTAACCAAATTATAAAATAAATTAATTTTTTTATCATATGTGCAAACTACAAATTTAAAACATAAATGTGTAGTTAAAAATAACATAAACTAATTGATTAAATGTAAAGTTTGAAATTAATAATAACAATATATATATATACAATATGTACAGAATTAAAATAAAAAAAGTTTGATCTTGTGAGTAAAAAAAATTGAAATTAGTAAATATATCATATTAAAAATATTAAAATTATATTTTAAAATTAAATATCAAAAGTTGACTTATGAAATGAAGCAATATTTGGTAAGAGAAAACAGATTTTTTGAAGTTTACCGAAGAAGAAATAAATTTGAACCTTTGACTCTGTCTAAAATAGTAATTTCCTGTGGTGTAAAAGAAAATTATTTATTGGTTAATAATTTATTTAATTACACACATTAACATACATACAAAATGATGAAGAACGAAAAAAGAAGGCAATAGTTGAATAGGTTTAATAATTTTTTTATTTTTTAAGATTTTTAATTATTTATTGGTTTTAATTGTTGGTTTAACCATTGAACTGATAAAACTAATTGGATTCGAGATCCGATTAGGTACGATCGATTTAACCACTAGTCCGATTATTAGAATAATGTATGCGACACTCTAAAATTATATTTGTACCAAATCACCACCTAAAATTTTATATAATTTTTTTTAATTTTCTAGTGATGATGTGGCATAATCATAGAGTAAAAACACTCGAAAACATAACTTAGTAAAAAGTAACAAGTAGAATTATATCCACATAGATCGGTGATAATTATATTCTTTAAGTAAAAACAAGCAAAGTAAATAAAAAGGGTTATCTAATAAAAAATTAAAACAAAGAGAGTAACAATTAAAACTTTTTGAAAAATAAATGGTGATAAACTCTAACCAAAGGTAAAATATTTGTTTGATTCATAGACTCGATTATGGACGAAGATGTCTTATTAGCCTCGCACTTGGAACACGGGTACCAAATCTAGTGCATCGGTTCGAAAATTGAGGCGCTGGGGTGTTGCCTCGACACAATTGTGCCAACGAATAACGGTCCAATCGCGCATAAGGGTGTGCTAGTGGTATTGGGGCACCTTATCTTGAGCGCAAAGGCGTCTAAGCTTAGGTCACTCAAGGACCGGGCTGCAAGGGCACTAGATCTCGGAGCGGGAGTGCGCAGATTTAGGCGTTGGGGCATTTTGCTTGCTGCAGGGGCATTAGTTGAGGTCCTTGATTTTGATGTTCAATTTTTTTTTTTTTGCTCCTTTCTTCTATCGATAAATCTCAACCTCCGTAACTCACCAAATGGTAAGCATTGAATAAATAATATTTTACAAAAATATTAGCTAGTCCGTGTGGTTCACATAGTTTCACACATGCTCTTATGGTCAAAATACTCCAACCTGTCACACAACCGTATAGTATCAACAGTGCAATCTTTTAATATTCGCCGTTTGCAATTTTCTCGAATTTTCTTTACACATCTAACTGATTTTTGAAACTCACACCACTTCAAGAATTCCCAAACCTAAAACCAGGATTTAAACAACTAATTTTAATAACAAAACACTAATTCCAAGTAACTAATTCAGCATTCGACCACTTACCGAACAAAAACCTCACCTGACAGATTCCCACACCAAAGAGAGTCATCAAAGCGCAAGTACCACTGACTAAAAATTTCTCAAATCAAATACCCAAAAACCACCTTCCTGAAATAAACAACCACCACACTTACCCAAAGAAGTAACAGAGATTCGACAAGGTACGAATGGAATAACACAAGAGGCAACCGTATGGCAAAACGAGAAAGAAAAACAACAAAACTTCTAAAGCATAAAAAATGAAAAAGAGGAGAGAAAAAAATAAATAAAATGAATAGTGTAGCAAGAAGTGTACGGCAGAATGTGGAGGACTTTGGGGCAAAAAAAGTTTAGAATTTCAAAAATAAAAATTCTTAAAAACTAACTACTTTCCCACTAATCCCACTATCATATACCTTATCCTTATTAGATTTTTTCCAGAATTTAATTTTTTTTTAATTTGCACACATGAAGATTTAAATACAAAACCTAAAAGTAAGTGAAGTCTTATCATTTGAACCAACATACTCACTCTTGTCATTAGCTGAACAAAAATAACATATAACTGTAATATCAAAGGTAAGAAATTGGATAAAAATTAACAAAAATGTAAGAGAAAGAGTTTAAACCCAAATCCTCTCACACAAAAGCACAACACTTAACCATTAAACCAGATAAATTCATTTTGCATAATTTTTACAATTTTGATTTAAAATCAGAACATAACCACTCTTAATTTCACTAACTCAATTTCTTCCAACCTGATTTTTAAAATGTGACACACATAAACTCATAATATACTTTAAACACCTAATGATGTTCGATCATAGAGATGTAGACTTAAATCAACACGTGGCACATATTAAGCTGAGGGATTAGAGTAAAATTTTAATTTTCTAAAGGGTGAAAGTAAAAAAAAAAATTATCTAAAAATTTGAAATTTATGCTATTTCTCACAACTTCCGGCATTAAAAATGAGCTATGTATTTTATTACATACATATATGCAAAACATATCTATTTGAATATTAAGACTCTGATTCTCTTCTTAAGTAGTTAATTACTAAAAAAAAAAAGACATCCACTTCCTAATTGTTTGTTGGGTATGTTTAATGTATTAGGTTAATTAAGCAAGTGATGATCACGTTTTTAATTGAATTTTAATTTAATTGATGTTGGTGTTATTGTAACAATAAGAAAAATATCGATTTAAGTGTATTTAAGTGTGTTCTTTCCTTCAATTAAAAGTGAAGAAAGTTATGACTAGAATCAAGGCAATGTCGACAATGTTTGCATAGGAGTTAAATTTTCGAGCACCAATTCAAGTACAACTTTTTAGTAAATTAATTTTAATATTAAATTTGAACTAAATAATATTCTAAAAAAATAAAATTACAATAAGGATGAAGTAAGAAATTATTGGAATGTTAATGATGTGAGGATAAGTCCTGTTTCAAGGTGTTGGAATATGTTGCTTTCAATTAGTAGAGCTGTCAGTCTCTGTTCTTGGTTATTTTAATGGACGATTCTTTCGAACTTTTGAAAGTGGGTTTGGTAAAGCAATCAAGTTTATTTTATTTTATATTATTTGGAAGGATGGGAACGGAGAGAATGGGGTGTTGAGGTCTTAGAAGAAATTCTTTTTAAGCAAATAAAGGTGATCCGATCCTTTAATTGATGAGCCAAGAATTGCTCGACTGGGGATTAAGAATAAAAGGAGGGTTTGGAAGTGTAGGAACTCGGCAAAAAAGAAGAAGAAAAAAACTGGGTTTACGTGTGATTGATAATTAATGAAGAAGAAGTCATAAAGGAGCTGGCGGAAATTAGAGGGAGAAGACTTAATATAGATTGTTAAGGTACTCTTCTTCTTCTTCTTTTTCTATTTTGATTGTTATTGTCTTTAACTTTTAATTGCAATTGTTTTCAATGAAAAATCTTTTTGAATTATGAGGGAGAACAACGTGATTAATGTAACTCGAACTCATATCACATCTAGATGAGAGAATACCCTCATTATTAAGTTAACATACAGATTTATAGGACAATGCAATTAACGCAACTCAAACCCATATCACATCTGGGTGGAGGACTTCATTATTAGGCCAATAACATACAAATTCAGTAGATTTCCTTTTTAAAATTATCGAGGTGAGTTGTTTGATATATTAATGTTTTGATTTTCTAGTTGTTGCAAGAGGGTTGTGTTTTCTAATGGCCATCCTTACAAGGGTACTAAGGGTTACCATGATTGCCTTCTAAGTGAATGAATTTATGATGATTGCCTTCGTTCATAAAATACTTTAAAAGAAGGAAAAGAAAAGAAAAGGGTTATCATGGTAAGATAGTCTTCGTATTTAAGATGCATACATCCAAAACGTATAGAGTGCAACTAAAGTAATCAGAGTTATCATGATAAGACATTCTTTGTATTTAAAATATTCATAGTGAGAGTCACTTTACTTAAATCTGTTTTATACGTAACATTTTTTTATATTTAAGATATGATTTAAATTTATGTCAAATAAATATTTGACAAAAATTATAAATATTATTTTATTTAAATTAAAATATTCACACACTTAAACCTCATGTGATAAGCTAATAATTTAGGGTGTTCATTATTTTAGATGAAATCTAAATTTAAATCGCGCTAATCTCGTTGATTGTTCGAACTTTACTTTATTACTATTTTATAGTAATAAAAAAAAATGATGGTGGCACCACTAATGTCCACCATCAAAAAAGAAAAGAAAAATAGCAAATATATTATTATATAAATCAATGGCTTACGTCATTTCCACCTTGATTAGAAAGAATATGGAAGCTTCACCTTTTTCTTTTCTTTTACGTGGATCACAATGGCTTACAAGCAATATTTATGGATTGGAATTGGTAGTTAAGCCGATGGATGTCACTAGTCTGATGAAATCAATAAAATTTATTAAAATTTTAAAAAATAATTTTTATCGATTTAATTGATTTGTATCAAATTTTGTTTAATTAAATTAATATTATTCTTTAAACTAATACTCCAGTTATTTCCGTTTCAATCAATTCAACTACTATTCACACATCGTTACTTAATTCATACAAGTAGGCAACCCAATCGTATTGACATTGAGGGTTTAATTGATCATTAAATCTTAATTTTTTTAAATAAATATTAAAATAACATTAAATATTATAAATTAGGGTAAACACCAAGTACTAACATATTAGTTAGAACTTCAAAAAATTATTAAAATAAAGGTACAATAAAAACCCAATCATAACACCCAAGTCCCAACCAAGCATAAAAAAATCAAACACCTGAAAACAGTCCAAAACAGCTATAAAACAACCTTCCTTTCCCACTCCACTTATCACCAAGACCTAACAGAGAGCCCCTATACCATTGGACTAAGAACCTGTGCCAGCATGCATAAAACTCGGCGTTGAATTTGCAGCAACTTGGACGTTGTAAGACCACCCTTCCGTCCAAAAAGAGCACTTGAATAAAGAGACTCCTACAAATTAAAAGATAATTCCATTGAAACAACTCAATCGAAACCTTACCAACCAACAGACGTCGTTAGCCCAAATAGCAAGCTGCACCACTTATCAACAAAACACCTGATTAAACGTAAAAAACAACTTCATACTCTTTAGCTTCAGCCCACATAAGGAACAAGTTTGCACTCGCAAAATCAATCAACCGACCAAAATAAACAAAGAACGCCTCAAGCTCCAACCCATGAAACAATGGCATGCCCATTAAATCAGGACTCCATCAACTTCTGACTCGTCCATCTGTCAAGTCAATTCCCCTTCTTCAGCCCAATCATCCATAGCCAAATCAAATTGCTTCCTCATAATCCAAGTCATAGTTACTTCTTCAACTCCCCTCAATATCACGCAAATCTACTTCTGAATCACAAATAGCCCTCATCATCCACTACTGGCCCTACTTGCTTCCTTAAGTTCCAAGTAGCAATTACTTCTTCTAAAGCTTCAAAATCAACAGACTCCTTGATAATTAAGTTGTTTCTATTTCTATTTCTATTTCTATTTCTATAATCACCATCCGAGATGGAGCGATTCACTATCTTGCCATCCCTAGCTATTTCCATTTGATGACTTTCTTCCCCTTTTATTCTTCGCTTTTTTTGTAGGTCTTTTGCTTCCCTTTATCATCAAGAGCTCGAAACATTACCATTGGATCGATTTCTGCTACTCGCACCTCAAAACATGTATCACCAACTTGCAAATTGATAATTTCATCAATTCTTTGCAACTGTTCCATAATAATTTTAATACTTCCTGTAAATAATGAGATCCCATTTTCAGTATCGTTGTCTACTCTAAGGAACTTCCCCCAGTGGAACGCAATGCTTTGGAAGGTCCCTTTACTCCCAATTTGAGTCTTCGAAAGATTGAAACAAGTCATTGTCCTTGAACAAAAGCAAGATCGAACGTCCAGAAAGCTTAAAAATATTCACCCCATGAATTCCTTCTGACAGAAGTTTTCCCTTAAAGAATACGAGGACGACCCATCTTCAATCCAAGCAATAGCACAGTGTTCCAGCCAACTAAGTTTATTCGTATCGACCACACCTTGCACAACAACCCGTTTTGTTTTAACTTCCTTAATGGTATCATGCTCCATAACTCTTATTTCTTCAGAAGCATATATATGTTGGCTCACCTTCTCATCAGCCCTAGCCTCGATATGAGTTTAATTTTTGTTCTACACACCCTTGTCCAAAAGGTGTTCCTAACTCGAAACCTTGCCCTATTAATTTCAACCCGAAATCCATAGATTCTAAAACTGTTTAATCTCTCTATCGCCCTTTCTGCATCAGTCACGCATTCAGTGCAGTCTTAGCGGCAAGTTGTTAACAAAGATCGTCGGACACACGAGATTCCCCTCCACCGGCCAATGCTTATTTGAAAATTTTCGTTTAAGTAGTATTATACTATTTTAAATATTTTTATGTTTAACTTTTTGTCTATTCTACGATTCATATTTAAGGTTTGTAATGATTTCTCTCAACAATATCATCGTTAAATTTATCCGTTTATACTCAAATATTTTATTTATAATTTTCAAATTTTATAATACCATGCTTCATTAAAAAAACTAAAATTAAAACAAAACCAAGGTTTGGAAGCTTATGATTGAATATTACATTATTTCACTGTGTATTAATGAAAATTTTGACACTTCTTTTCTCATTCAAAATTTTTATTATTATTAGAAGTCGCGTATAGAGGTCCTATTCCTTTTATTAAAAATTATGCATATTAATTTTATATATTAGATTCTGAGTAAATTAAATTTTTATTAAAATTTTATCAATTTCTATTATTAAAAATTTATCTCCATATGTCAACATGAGGTACACCGGGCACACCACGTGTCATTGTTTAATTAATTATTTGTTAGCTTTGCTAGTTTTAATAATAAAAATAGATGAATTTTTTAAAAAGAAAAATCAATTTGCTCTTTAATCTAATATATTAGAATTAATTTACTTATTTTTAAATAAAGTGATCAAATATAATCAATTTGTAGTAGAAAGATAACTATAATCAATTTGTAGTAGAAAGGTACAAGAAACAAAAGCGAACACCTACAATCACCCAGAACTTAGCAATAATCATCTAAGAACAACTCCAAAAGACACCAAGAAACAGCAATAAATACAACTCTAACACCGGCGACCAATTCGACGGAAAATGACCGTATGAACCAGTGATCTACAAGAATAAAAAACCTAACGACCCCATATTATCAGTCTCCACACAACCAAAATATAACAAACACCCTTAGTAATAAGCAAACCCAATCACACAATCACCAAAGCAAAAGTATAAACTACAAAAGTTTATTTCCTATGTATTTTCTGCTATATAGGTGGGGAGGGGTGAAAGTATATAGGTGGGCGCTTGAGGATTTGGAGAAAGGGAGAGTAAAAACTAGAAGAAAATTTGATTACCTATGTATTTCTGCAAGAAAACACTAGGAATATACATACGAAAATTATTTGATACATAGAGTTTTTTACACTTTACAAGCGGATTAATATGCAGGTATACCAAATAATTACCCATATACAGAAAAATATGTAGGTAGCTGAAGAAATTATAAAGAATTGAGAGATTAAAGATGAAACATTAAATATGGAAGACACAGATACTTAGTTCCATATTATATTGTTGAAAAGGTCGACGAACTGGCAGTGAAGGATGCGTTTATGGATAAGGAGATGAAGAAGCTTTTCCTCTCTATATCTAATTAAAACACCATATAGCTAGTAAACCAATCATCCCAGAAAAATATTTAAAGAAAAACCAGTTAAGTAGTCACGAGATATTATTATGCAAGTAAAATATAATATATATATATATATATAAGGTATGTTAACCTTTTTTTTTTTTTTTTTGTTCATTCATCTTACAAATAAAACATTTCCTATAATTGAAAAATAAATATGGGACAGTCGAAACTAATACTCACCACCAACCTTTAAATATGTCACCAAGATTAACACCTGCTACTGGTTGAAGTCATTTCATTACCTTTCTGATCTAACTTCACTAGCCTGCATATGGATTGGGTTGCGACAGAACCAAGTCCAAGGTAACACTTCGATGATGAGTAATAAAGTTGCAACATGCTTCTCCAGCTGCATCACTAGGCCCACTGCCATAGGCTATTGCATCACCACCCCCGGCGATACCAAGGAAGTCGATTTCTCTTTCTGGTTTGGCCATACAGGGCGAGAGAAGTGAGGGTTCACCCATGTCAGTACCCTTGGTAATGCCCAAGCACTTCATTTCATCAGTCATAATAGCACCAAATATCTTAACAGACGGTTTGGCAATAACATGACCATCAACCAAAGTGTCAGTTGCAACATCTGGAAGCTCCATGATGGGGATACCTCCCTCCAGGTTGATTGCTCCATCATCAAGCGCCTTATTAGGTATTCGGTCTGCCTCGTTTCCGGAGTTGGTTCCATTGAGTTCATGTTCATTGAAAGCGAGAACAGAAGAAGAAGGAAGGGCCCCGTGACTCCTGTCTTGTTTGCTAGCAGCTGGTGGCTTTTCTACTTCAACCCTAATGTGGGAACCACCATCTTCATCTTCAAAATCTTTGTACATGGTGATTATATCCCCAGTTTTGAGTTTGTTATCAGCAACAAATTTTCTCCATCCAACGGACAAAACAGGTTTCTTGTACCCATTTTTCCGAACAGTGCAGTAAATTGGCCAGATCTTTGTCCCATACTTTAGCTGAATCATGACTGCATGGCCTCCATTGAAGGCTGGCAAAGAAGGCAGGACTTTTCCCGGAATCGCCAACCGCTTGTTGATATCAGTAGTTTTAAGTTTTTAGAGAACATCTTTGTGAGCTGAGAGGCCATGGCTTTCTAGCTGATGGGCTAAAACCTGTTCTTTTCGAGGTAGAATTTTGTATCTATCTATCTCACTCCGTATACAGAACAGCATGTGTGCGAAAGCCCGCGTAGGGTTATCTGGAAATGTTTTTTTGGCAACGTCCATAAACTTTCCCTTCAATTGCTATCCTTACTATATTGTTATTTAATATTAAATACGATTTTAATTATTATTTAATCCATATAAATATAATTTAAATTATTTTTAGATTAGTTTATTTTTAATATATGTGTTAATGGTGTCATGAGCCTTAAAACTCAATTTTTAAAATTATTTTATAATTATTTTTGAGTTTTTTCACGTAAATATTGTTGTGCCCACTTTTATATATTCTTTTGAATTCGTTGCATTATTTGAGTTTATCCCTTTACAGTTTAGATTAATGGTGCCTTTTCCTATGAACCTTGAAAAATTAATTTATGGACACGAAAATACTTATATTTTAAAAATGAAATTAGAAATTAAGGTATTTTAAAATGTATCATTTCAAAATAATCATATTTATGTTGGAAAAAATAGATTTTTTTAAAAATTTTGAGGTATATTCTTGATTAGTAAATGTAGAGATTTAAATCATAAAATTATGGTTTTATATTCTACTCCATGAGACATTTACAACGATATATCATATGCTCAAAATGATTAAGTGATGAATGAGAAATTAATACTTAAAATAAGCTACTTATGAATTATGTTGAAAAAAATGGAAAGCTTTGTCTTACATTGATTAGATATCAAGTGTGGAATATATTTATATATATAAACCAACTTAATAATTATTGAATGACTAAACTAATACTCTCTCTTGTACGTAGGGGGACACAAATCTAAACCCATTAGGATTAGGGGCACGAAAATATCAAAAGATAAAATCTAAAATAACTAACCTTTTTTTTTTCTTACAAAATCCATCTAAGCTAGAGTCGTCCAAGAGTCAAGTAGCCCACCTAACCCAATAGTCCCAAATCGAATTTGATTTAAATAATAAAAAAATTAAATAAATTTTAGTTATAAAATGAATGTTTAATTTTTTATTAATATTTAAACTGTGAAATGAGCTTTTTAACCAAACTAAGTGGGGTAGCCAAAAAAGTGCGAACTTAGAGGTTTGAAAATGTTGCTGTTATTGTTTGAATAATGTAAGTTAAAATGAAATAGTGTTTGAAGGAGGCTCTCGCAGAGCTCGAATCCCTAAAATTTATTAAATTGTGTTTTAACTCTTATATTATATATATAAATGTGATAACTTTTTAAATTTAATTTCCTTCCATAAAATCTATAGTTTTGTATGATAAATTTTTAGTATTGTTATTTTAAATCTTAATATATCAATTACATTTTGAATAAACAATATATTTACATTAATATGGTATTAAATCTCTATCAAAAAATATTTTCATTAATATGGTATTAATACAAATTATGCATTTTTTTTTTAATGGACGTAACTTTAGAAGAAGCTAAGGATGCAATCGATTCCCGCAACCCCTCAGATATTCGAACTCTACCTATCTGAACATTTATTAATTCTATTTTTTTGTGAATTAATAAATACAAATATTCACATCTTCTTTGATTTTCCCAACTAAGCGAGAAGAAAAAACTGAAGGAGACAAAAAATCATAATGAAAAGTGTCCATTGTCAAATAGATAGCACAGGAATGTTCTAAATCTTTGGTATAGATTCTTGAATAGCGTCTTTCAAAAGCTTTTTGTTTGATTAATTGAAGGGTATAACATAATTCCTTGTCGGTTTTTTGGTGATGATATGTGGATGTTTTTCTCTTACACTTGAAAAGAAAAACACAATAAGTCAACATGCAAGAAATAATTCAGAAGGTTTTAAGAAGCATATATCCAAAACGAACATATTCTTTGCATTTAAAATATTCGTAGTGAGGATGACTTTTTTTATGAAACCCAGTAATGTTTATTCTCTTTTTTTCATAGTTTCTTTGCTTTGTCAATACGCGACTTTAAACTTTATTATGCATGCATGTTCAAATATCGTGACTTTTTTTCACAAAATAAATATTGTTTTGAATCCCCAACAAACCATATATACAAGGCTGTTTCATATTTTTTTTTAAAAAAAATATATAGGATAAATCAATATATATGTTTTAATTTCGTCTAAGTTAGGCGTTAAACTTAACAATGATTCCTATTTTAGGGTTTGAATTCTTTTGTTTTGTCTAAATTATGTCTTGAATTTGGTAATTATTTTAACATTGGAGCTTGAATTTTTGCATTTTCAAGGACTAACTTTGACAAAGAAATGTTCAAACTCCAATGTGAGAAAGTTTGCCAAGTTCAAAATCTAACTTGGATTAAAAAAAGTTAAAGCCTCAATATATGAACAATTACAAGTTAAGGGCTTAACTTAAACAAAAAAATATACATGCCTCAATATGAGAAAAATCACCAAATTTAAGCCCAAAAACATAATTTAATCTTATTATGATACTTCCTATTAGAAGTGTGTATGGGCCGGGCGGCTCGGCCCGGCCCGAATGCCCGCCCGAAATGTGAGAGGGTTTGGACAAAAATATAGCCCCGAAAATGGGCTTGGGCAAAAAAAAGAAGCCCGTTTAGAAAATGGGCGGGCCTTGATATATTTTGGCCTGGGCCAGCCCGCCCGACCCGCCCAAAATATTTTTATTTGTTATATTTTAATTGTATTTGATTTATTTTAAATATTTTTTATTTGTATTTGATTTATTATATTTTTAAATGTATTTGATTTATTATATTTTTTATTTATTTTTTGTTTAAATATTTATTTTTATTTTTTAAAATGTATTGAATTTATTATATTTTATTTTTTAATAAAATAAAAAAAATTTTATACTAGTCGGGCCGGGCTCGGGCCGGGCTCGGGCCTACCAATTTTAAAGCGGGTCGGGCCTGGATAAATTTTTAGGCCCATATTTCGGGCCGAGCCGGGCTCGTGCCTACCAATCGGGCCAAATTTTTTTTTGAACCTGGCCCGGCCCGGCCCATGCACACCTCTACTTCCTATTACGGACCCGAAACTAACCCGCAACCCGAGCCTAAGCTCTATAAGATAGATACATCAAGGATACTGCATAGTAAAATGCACAACAAATTTAGTACGGTAAACATCAACACACGTTGGATTGTCGCATAACCAAGTCCAAGAGGTTCATCAGCAGTACTGCCACTGCCATAGACCATTGCATTTATGCCAAGGAAGTGGATTTCTCTCCCCACTTCTACCATATAGTAGGAAGAACCATCTTCAACTTGCACTTGGTACAAGGTGAACTTGTCACCAACATTTAAGGTGCATGAATTTTGTAATTCCTCATTAGTCATTAGACTCATTAGTAATGTCATACCATGTCTCAGTCAATGTAGGGTCCAGTGGATTTCACTCCTTGACAAATAATGTTGTAAAATTAATTCAATTTTATTGTTAAATCTCAATTAATTAAATTAACATAAAATAATTTTCAACTATTTATTTTTATTCTTACATTTTATAATTAAAAAATCATAATATTTAGTTTAATGACTCAAAAATAAAATTTTTCGAATTTAATTTTTAAGGTATTTTATTTTAATTAAACAAATATTAAATTTCTAACCATCATATTGAATTGGTAGACTATTAAAATAGTCACTTTTGTTTGAAATGTTATGTTTTAGTCACTTACATTATTTTATTGTAATATTTTAGTCAATTGAGCCATTAATTATTATTAATAGTGTAACGATGCGCTAGTGTGACACATTAAATCATCAATTCAAATAAAAATTTTAGGTTAAATTTTACAATTGGTCCTTATATTTTTTATTTTGAGTAATTTAATTTTTCTTTTATGTTCTTTTAACTTTTCTTTTTTTTTTATTATTCATTCTCTTATGCTTTTCCCTACTCTATTTTCTCTCTTCTCCACTTCTTTTAACGTAATTTTTCTATGTTTTTCATTTGTTAAAATTAGTTCACAAGCTCGCCTCACTTGAAAAAGTTATATTGATTTTAAAAATAAAAGTATAAGGACTGGTTTTAACAAATGAAAAACATAGAAAAACTACGTTAAAAGAAATGGAGAAGGGAAAAAAAACAAAGAGAGAAGCATAAGAGAATAGAAAATTAAAAAAAAAAGGGAAAGTTAAAAGAACATAAAAGAAAAAAATTAAATTGCTTAAAACAAAACAAAAATATGGGAACCGATTATATAAATTAACCTAAAATTTTTGTTTGAAAGGATAATTTAATGTGCCACATCATCTTACTATTATACCGCTAAGGGCAATTAACGACTCAGTAACTAAAATGTTACAACACGATAACGTAAATGACTAAAACGTGACATTTCAAACATAAATAATTAAAATGTAACTTGAAATTAATAAAAATAACTATTTTAATAATTTACTCCAATGAATTTTTATTCACTCAATTTTTGGTTAGCTTTTGTTTTGCTAAACAACTTTCGGTAAATGTTCTGCCCATCGAAACAAAGCAAACAACTTGTAAGACAGAATCCGCCATTTTCGTCATTCCACTTGCACGGCACGGCTCTTCCATAGATATCCCGCCATATTTCTTCCCTTTTAAAAGTGTAAATATGCCATAGAGAGAGAACAAACAAAAGTGAAAGCAAAGCGTACGTTAGATAGAACAATAGAGAAAGAGAGCTATACTTTTTAGATGTAATTTTAAAAAGAGATTAAATTAATTATTCTTAATATTATAATAATTAATTCTTCTTCTTCTTAAAACTAGGATGTTTTTAGAGGACACTCTTTTGTTTAGCTGGATATATCGATGGATTACAAAGTCGCAGCGTCTAAATCGACGGTTTATATTGGCTGTTGGAAGGTAGCGGAAGGTCAGTAATTGGCGACATCTGAGCCGCTTTCATACAAAATTCGCAGATGTGGGAGATAAGAAAATTGGTTGGGCCTCACACATGCAGATTGATGTGTATGATGAAGATCATCGAAAACTTGATTCAAAAACTATATGTATGTGTATTATGCCAATGGTGAAGGGCGCTACGACTATTAAAGTTTGATGATTGATTCTTTGAAATACAAGCACGATTTCAGTATAGAGTATCATATCGAAAGGCGTGGATAGCTAAACAGATGGCAATGGAAAAATTGTATGGGGACTACGATTCTTCGTACAACGAGCTACAGGGATGGATAGCTGCTATGCGAGAGTATATACCGGGAACTGTGATTGAGTTACGAACCACGACCTTTTACGGCCCAAATAACCAATTACAATCGGGAAAAGAATTTTTCATCGGATGTTCTGGACGTTTGATCCATGTGTACGGGCATTTCCACACTGCAAGCCGTTTGTGCAAGTGGATGGGACATGGCTATACGGAAAATATACACAGATCTTACTTATTGCGGTTGCTCAAGATGGCAATAGGAACGTGCTCCCAATAGCGTTTGCAATAGTAGATAAGGAGAATATGGAATCTTGGGAATTCTTCCTTACCAACCTGCGGAGGTATGTTATTAGCAACGATAATATTTGCATCATCTCCGATAGAGGGAAAGGACTAATTGCCGCAATTAGGCGTTCCGGTGTGCCATGGAGATCCGTTTACTGCATCCGTCACATTGCGGCTAACTTTCTTCGAGAGTATAAGCATCCAAACTGGAAAAGAGAAGTGGTGAAAATAGGTAAATGATAACCTTATATTTTCAATATAAGTTTAATATTTTTAGTTATTCGATTCTAGTAACTTACATTTTTAAAACATGTACATCTCGAGTTAGAGCCACATATTTTTCACGAATGATGACTCAACTTGAGAGTGACATGGAAGGTCAAGCGAACAAATCTTTTCGGGAGTGGTTGGGTACAATGGAACCGTGGCAATGGGCTCAAAGTTTTGTGAGGGCTTTCGTTATGGTCAAATGACCACAAACTTGGTGGAGGGTCAACGCTGTGTTGTTGAAAACACGACATCTACCGATTTCATCTGTCTTCTCGACTACATTCTACTGAGTTGGCAACCTCGATGCCAAGAATGGGTGAACAACAAGCCAATCGGATGGATGCGGACACGTGTTTGTGGAAGATGTCGAGAATGCATTGATTGCAAACCGCGGATTAGAGGTTAATGATTGTAGAAATATATTCAAGACAAATGGAAACTTTTCGAGTAATGGAGTCTATCGGCCGTCGACGGTTTGCCACCTAGGTCTTATGGAGTCAATCTTGAATAGACGGTCTGAATGCGGAGGTTCCAAACACTTCATTATCCGTGTGCACATGTTGTGGCGGCGTGTGCTAAAGCGAACCTTAGTGTTGAACATTTTGTCGATGATGTGTACACGCTTAGAGCGTACATTGCGTGTCTCGAGAAAATGAGTTCCTTGTCCCGCCTTTGTCTACATGGGAGGTGCCTCGAACGACTTTTGAGCTTGTCCACGACAGAGCGCTTCGCAGAATCAAGAGGCCGTCCACAATCATCCGAATCCGTAATGAAATGGACTTTAGGAGAAATCCGACTGAAGGCGCTGTGGAATATGCGAGTTAGGTGGTCATAATCAAGTAAATGCCCGCAATGAAACTATCATGTTGGACAATCGTCATGACGACGTGGAATTGAGCGTATTGAGTAACATGTTTTGTATTCGATTTTGGTAATTTTGTGGAAGATTAACATGTATGTATTTTATTAATATAGTAATCTATGGATTTGTATGCAAAATTAATTTCATTCGTACCACAAACTAAGTTAATCTACAATCGGACAATTAATATAACATACATTGCCAATTCAAATCTAATCAATATAACCAATACACTTCGTTAATTTTAAAAACCTAATCGAACTCACTTAAATACCAATTAATTTAACATTTTTGAATAGCAAAATTAACTAATCATAGTGACCATATACATGACCAAAAATCAAAATGAAATATTCCATCGCGTGGTCAAATCTTGTTACGAAATGTTGCATCCAAATAATCAATTTAAATGTATACAAATAAATTACAAATATTATAATATTTGCAAATACAAAATGCAATAAAATCAAAACCACAAAGAAACACCAAAAGCGATGGTTCGATGGTGTAGTCCTTGGTGTGTACTTGCGGTGCTTTCGGCGTTCACGTCGTGGGTGCCCGCGACGTCCAACATCCTTTTCGGTCTCCGTGGGGTCCGGGGGAGAATGCGGGTGGACGTATGCTAAACATGGCGAGAAAAATCATATGGCTCGAAGGTGTAGATGAACTCGAGCGAAGCGGTCTCGATGCACGTGGATACGACCGGGAGGCTGATGTCCGTGATGGATACGGCCGGAGTCTTTATCTTGCGGTGGATACGATCCAAATATATCAACCCGTCTTGGTATGCACATCCCGACGAGCCCGACATATATGGATGATATGAATGTGACTCAATGTGAATATGATTCCTCGGGCTCGGGCCCCTCTCTGCTCGGGATTAGGATCCGACTACCTCCGCTCCATATCGGCCCGGCCTGCTCGGGATTAGGATCCGCAGCTACCTCCGCCTCCATATCGGCCACTGGCTCGTATGCCCCATCTCGCTGCCTGTACGGGGGGACTACAGTCGACTGCCCTCCCAGTAAATATGGCTTCCCCATACTAGAGTACCATTGTATGTACTCTAATGGAGGTTGAAGATCGGAAGCCATATCCATCCGGGGTATTCGAGAAACGCGAGCATTCCACACCGCAATAAATTCCTGGTGCCTAACCCCCCAATCGCAGTCCTGTCTCCCTCTCTTAGTTTTGCCATGAACCTTTCCCACTTTGCATGGCGGATCCGGGATATATTGGATGCAACCAAATTGGCAAAGACTTTCGGTCCCCGTGATACCACTCGACTACATTGAAATGTAGAGAATTGGTGCGTTAGTGCACCACATATACGAGTGAATATACGAGGTGGGGGTATAACGGCTGCAATTTCCGGTCTACGGTATGGCATCCATATAAACTGCATGATTAAAAACATTGTTAAAATTAAACACGGTGTGCGTAAAATATAAAAACTACTACATAACCAATATTGGAATCGCTTTTCCCGGTGTTGTTCAATCATAAGTCGGTATATCGGGACCTTTTGATATGCAGGATAAATACTCCACCTACAAAAATAAATTTCAAGTCAATAATATCAATATTAAGAAATTTTAATTAATGACAAGTTATATTTTATCACCGTTTACGGCGGATATACATATGGTTGGTGGCTAAGCGATGCCAAGAATGGCATCCGATCTGAGCCCATGACGCAATAGTATTAGATATCCGCCTATATCATCAGACTTGGATCTGTCGTCCGGAAAGCTCACGGTACAACATCGCAAGGATGCGGAACCCCAACTATCTGACGAGTATTCCTCATATCGACTAATAGGGTAGGTACTAAATATGAACCCTATTATTATTTGCATTGGGCATCAAGACACCCCTATGATGCATAATGTACGCTCGACTAGCGCACATCAACTCATTGCAATGGGATCGGTGATAACTGTTCATATCTCGCTCTCACCATGTCAATTTCAACTCAGAAAATTTTTTCCATCATCGCCAGTCGAGTTCCCTAGTAGGCTCGACAAAGCGTATGTGGGTCATCTATCGTGACCGAAGCCCGTGAACGGGTCTCCGTCAATTGGGAGCCCAAGTTGCAACGCAACATCCTCTAGAAGTGATTGTGCACTCTCCACACGGGAAATGGAAAGTATGGGTCTCCGGGCGCCACCGCTCGACTAGTGCGGATATGATATCATACCGCAAGTCAAACGTCCGGATCAGTGCTGCTGACCCAAATCCAGCTTGCTCAATATACGGCATCAATCGTTCATCCGGGGGATTCCTTAAGCCATTCACCGGGCCCTTAATACATATGCGAGTCCCGATGTTAAATCATAAAAAATTAGATATGATTAATAACATAATTTATTATGTTCTTTGTTTTGTTAATACAACCTGCGATAAATAAATAACAATACATTACCATTTTATTAGCAGCGTCAGATATGTGAGGATTTTCACTAATCAATGAAGCCATTTCTGTCTCAAATAAATTTTGTACCTACATAAAAAACAATAAATCTTTATTAAATTAGTGACAAATAATATACATCAAATAATCATATTCACACATAATAATAATATTAACTAAAATAATATTTACGGTTTCATAAAAATAATATTATATTAACATAGCTAAAGTAATAATAATAATAATTTTAGAATTCCTTAATAATAATATTACGATATCGTATACCTCTTTCTAATAAAATCGTTTATTATCACGTAATAATTTAGTACATAATTATTATATAATACGAGCATTTGTTCGTTTTATTTTATATATTACGAGCCTGCTTCATTTTATTATAATAATTATATATTACGAGCATTTATTCGTGTTAATTTATATTATTTCAAGACATAATGATTCAAATATAGGGTTTTACTATTTATTTTATATAAATTTAGTAAAACCTCTTATTTTGGCACTATGTTCGTTCGTATTTCTAAGTGTTCAAATTCTATAACTTTCAATAAAATATTATTAGATTTAGTAAAACTTCTTATTTTCACTATTTACTTGTATTTTCCTTTTCTCATAATACTAACAATAATTATAATACATATTATTTTCATATTTCATTATTTTATATTATTTATTTTAATACATAATGTTTCAAACATGTATTATTTTAATGTTATTTTATACTAACAATAATTATAATATTTCTTTACTAAAATAATAATATAATACTAAATAAAATAATATTTACCATTTTTACTAACAATAATACTACACTAACAATAATAGTAACAGCTTTATATATATACTAACTATAAATTAATCATTAAGGATTAACTAATAACCATATACTACCTAAAATTATGTTAGAGTTAAAACTAACATATTAATATATATATATATATTTATTTATATATACATACTTTACTAACTAGTTAAATATTTATTTAAAATTTCTAACTATAACTTACTAACTAACTAACTAACTAAATTAATTAACCTACTAATCCTAACTAACATACTTATTCTTATAATATAAACTATTAAACTAAACTATACTTAAATTAACTAACAACAAATAAATAATAAAATAATTAATATATAATAAAATAAAATAATAACATCAAAACACAACATAAACAATTTTAAAAAAATAATACCTAATTTGCACTAAAATTTTTTTCTCCCGTTATCTCCTCCTTTCTTCTTCTTCCTCCTATTTCTTCTTCCTTTCCTTTCTTCTTTCTCTTTCTTTCGCCATACCCTTTCTTCTTCCTCTTCCTCTTTTTCTTCTTCCTCTTCTTCTTCTTCTTCTTCTCATCGCTTCTTCTCCAAATTGTCTTCTTCTTCTTCAATTTTCGGGTGGGGTGGGGTGGGGGAGGGACCATTTTAAGGTCCCCATGAGCGAGACAGAGGCATGCAAGGTCACCTATGGGATCGCATTGTCCGAGCTGGTGCCACTGTGGCGAGCCATTGTCCGTATCGGTGCCGCCTATGGATAGCATTGTTCGTGCTCTCTACTTTCTTCCATGCCACCGTTCTCTGCTTTTTCACTTTTTATGTTCATGAACAGTGTTTGGGTGCAGGTGCCAGGGTGGTGCCGCCTATGGGAGTGGCGTGACCACCCTGGCCATACCACTTCGGTAAATAATCTATTTGCCATACCATTTTCGTATTTTTTTTTATATCTATTTGTGTAAAAAACCCTTATCGTGCTGTATTGAGAGCCATATCATGCGGACACGTGTGCATAAAAGTATATTCGCGGTGTAAAATGAAGTGCACGTGCATAAATGAAAAATTAACAAAAATGGCGCCGTCGGTGGGAATCGAACGCACGACAACCTCAATCTTCAAGTTTCAATTTTCAAGTTCAACCTCAATCTTGATCTTCATGTTCCTGTTTTGAACCGCACTAATCTGTCTCCAAAAAGAAGCCTATGCTGCTACATGTAAGGAAAGAGTTTTTATTACACACACACACGCGCATACATGTAAGAAAAACATAATTATTTTTTATACAATAGCATTATAGACAAAACAAACCAAGCAGACATCTTCAACAGAACACTTCTAATAGATAGGAATCCCTAACCAATACCTCCAACTGTTTCCAAATTTCTAAAATAACATAATAATAGAAATAAAACCAGAATATAACAACCAACTGGTTATGAACACTAACTTCGTCTTATTGGATGGCGCCAAAGTCAAATCTAACTTTACTTCTCCCACATATGGGGGTGGAATAGTACCGGGTTGTCGAAGAACCAAGTCCAAGCTAAGGTCTTGATGATGATCAGTAATAATATCAGGACATGCTTCTCCAATTCCACCAGCATCACTAGTGCCACTGCGTAGGTTATCGGACTGAGGTGAGCTCTTTCGTCATTCATGTTAGTACCAAACATCCCGATGGAAGGCGATTGTCAAGCATTGGCAAGCATGTTCATCGGTGCAATATCAGGCTGGTGGTGCTCCGGCCAAGTCTTCAGGTACTTCTCTTCTGTACTCGACAGTGGTTTCATCGGGTTCATGATGAATGAAAGAGGGAGCGGGAGAATTAGGAAGGGTGCCGTGTTGGTTGCCAGCGGGAGGCTTCTCCACCTCAACCATATAGTGGGAAAAGCCATCTTCATCTTTGTACATGGTGATTCTATCCCCAACTTTGAGTTCGTTAGCAACAACAAACATTTTCCATCCAACGGAGAGAACAGGTTTAAGGTACCCCTTTGTCCGAACAGTGCACTTAACTTCCCAGATCTTTCCGTCGTACATGAGCTTTATTTTGGCTGGAAGGCGTCCATATGAAGGTAGGAAGAAATCCTGGTACTCTTTCGGGACTAACAATCTCTTATTGACGTCAGTGTCAGTGAGTTCCTTAAAGAAAATAATTCCGGAGTGAGCTGCCATGGTGGGTAAAGTGAGTGTATGATACACTGGAATGGCCAAGGGCAATATTTATAGTCTAAAGTAGGGTCCATCGCTGCAGCAACAACAGTGACGGCTGTGGCAGTGAGTGATTTTGAGAATATCATTAGAATGAGTCGATTCCATGTCTCAGTCATTACATCAGATTTTCTCGTTGTATTGCATCAGTTTCATGAGTTTTGTGATGTGTAGGTTTCAGACCATATTAGAAGCATATGAACTTATTTGATCTTGTAGGTTTATTTAATTATTATTTATTTTTAACTCAACTAGATTTTATTTTATGGGTTATAAGAATAAAAAATTTAATTAGGGTTGAACTTGGATAAAATTTAGATTTTATGACCTGGCCATGAGCACCTATGGTTCTAATAAAATATATTTATTAAAATTTCAATATATCTAATGGTGTTTCAATTGGATTAGATTGGAAATAGGTTAAAATATCGATCCGGAGAAAGGCATTAGATTAATTAACTAGAGAATCGATATGAACCGGTTGAATTGGACTTTAGTCTTATTTTAAATATTTTAATATTTTTTTAAAATTTTTAATGATTTATATAATTAAATCAATGAGTCAATGAATTGATTGATTCAACCACCGATCTAATTCTAAAAACTTTGAATGTTTCTTATCAATAATACCCAACAAATATTGGTAAGGTAACATATTTCCATGGTTTAATATATCCTTCTTTGGTAGGGTTCTTTTACTTCTATTTTGTTTTGTATTTTTCATGGTAGTCGATATTGTACTGTTAGCAATCATATCGACCAATACCCATTGTTTTAACCTAACATTTTTCATCTTAAAACATTTAAAAAAGTACATTTAATCTTAAAATATAAATTATTAGATTAAGTTATTAACCTAATTAATAATTTTAAAATTCATATTTGCATGTTTATATAATATATAATTTATTAAAAATTTAAAATTAAATTACAAGCATATAAATAAAAATCAATAAATTCAAAATAATACGTCACTCTCTATTATAAAAATATAATCAAATTAATCTCTTTACTTTTAAATGAATTTAAAATTTCAAATAAGTCTAAATTGTATTAAAATTAAAATTTATTCAATAAAAATCAAAAAATAATTTTAGTATAAATATTAAATTAATATATTTAATAATAAAAAATTTCTGCCCTTATAATGCGGGCCCTCACATTTTTTGATTTAACGATTTTGGTCATGATGACATTTTGACGCTAATGCCGATAAGATGACATCAGAGTGACGACTATAATGATGATGTCACCAAGCTGACACGATAAGATGACGTCATACGGAATACGACACATCATACCATATTATTTATTCGATAATTTGTATCCAATTTCATACCTGTATATTTATATTTATTTATCCAAATTATTTCTAAACATTTATTTTAATAAAAAATTATACTTTCTGTAATTTTAAAAATAATCACATTAAGAGAACCTGAATTTTAAAATAATTAGAATTTTTAAGAAAATTTTCAATTTCTCTTTAGATTTGTGTGGTAAATTTAGGGTGAATTTAAATGAGTGATGCATTTACCTGCGTTTAGTGTAAAAATAATGTTAGAGGTGAGATTAGATACTGTAGCGTGAAACAAAAAGTAAGTTAAACGCAGCACTCAATCGCCCATCCAAACCCACCATTAATAAATCAGCAACCATTTATAACCATCATTAGCTAGTTTATGTAATTTTTGTAAAATTAAAATTAAAATTTAATTTTTATATTTTATTTTTAAAATTTACTTATTCTATTTTTTACTTTTCAAATTTTAGGTCCAATTGTTAATATTTTTAATATTATTTTATTAATTCAAAGTTCATTACAATTTCATTTTTAGTTACATGGCTATGAAGTGAGTATTTTTTTATTTCAAAATGTCTCATCAATATATTTAACAGTCTTAACAACTAGACCTGAATTTTAAATTTTGAAAAGTAGAGAGACTAAATTTATAGAGATAAAAGTATAGTAACTCAATTCTAAATTTGTGAAGAGTTAAAACTTATAGTATATTTGAAAACCAACCTTTAACGTAGCATACATGGGAATTGTTGTCCAATTAGGGCTCCCCATTTCATAAACTTAAAAAAATTATTCAATCGTCAACGTAGCATGCAAGCAATGGCGGAGCTAGAAAAATTTTTGGGGAGCGGAATTAAATTGTATGTTTTTACGATAATAAAAATACAACCTCACCATTTTAATAGACTATATCTTTATAGTTTTTAAAAGATTAAATCATATTTTAATTCTTTTTGGAGGGTAAAAATGTAATTTTATCATTACTAATTTAAAATTTTATAAATTATAAAAGGCCTAAATAGAAAATTTTCTATTTTAGAGAGGTCGTTGTAATACCCCAAAAATTTCTACAGTAAGAAAGTAAGATATTATCCTTGATATAGTTAAGTAAGGAAATAAAGTGACAAAAAGGAAAATTTTGGATTATGTCAACATTGGGAAGTATATTATGATATATCACATTATTAATTCAAGAAAGGACTAAATTGTAAAAGTGAGAAAATTTTTGTTGCCCAAGAGTAAATACTCAAAATTTGAGGGTTAAAGTGTAAATATGAAAAAGTTGAAGGATCAATAGTGTAAATATTTTAGGGGTGGAATAATCTAGAAACTAAGAAAAATGGATGAATTAGGACCAACTTGAATAGGTGAAGAATTATGAGGGACTAAATTGCAATCTTTCCAAATTAAGTGATGATTCAATGATGGAATTTTTAAAGATCGTGAAGGGTAAAATGGTCAATTAGTAAGAGAGAGAATTCTAGAATGTAATGATTATATTGATGATATTTTAAATTAATTAATTAGATAAATATTACTTTATTAATATTTTAATAATATATTTATTATTATTTTATTATTTTATTTAGTATATATATGTGGGGGGGGGGGAACAACACACCATCCATCTTTCCCATGCACCAACGTGAGAAGAAGTGAGAAAGAAAGAAGTTTTGTTTTTTTACAATTTGGTCCTTTTACTAAAAATCCACCATTTTCACTTAAAATTCAAAAGAATTTCTATAGCCATCAAGAGAGAAAGATGAAAAGGAGACTATGGGGAGCAAGAATATCAAGTTAGATTCAAGAAATAAAAGCTGGAGAAGAGAGAAAATCAAGTTAAAGATTGAAATCAATAAAATAAGGTAAGAACATCAAGTTTTCAATATATTTTAAGTTTGATATTGTGGAAAAGCATGGAAAGATGTTAATGTAGAGTTTTCTTATATAAAGTTTTATGTTCTTGATATGTTAGTGAAGGAAAATAAGAGAAAGTGATGGAAAATATTGTAGAGAAAGGAAATAAAGGTGTTATAAACTTGGTAATTAACATTTTGCACTAAAACAATTTTGGACAGCAGCAGTAGTCTAACTTTAGAAAATCACCAAAAGTTTTAGAAATATAATTAGAGGATGAATGAAATATTGAATTAAATATTATTTAGTCTAGTTTATTATAGAAGAAACGGTGTAAGTAATGGAATTGTAAATCACGAGATATAATAGGTTTTGTTAGGCAAGGTCAGAATGATTTTAGGTTCTCTTGTTTTGACTTTGTAAAATTATAAAAAATTGGAGAAAAATAATTAGGGGCTTAAATTTATATTTTTAAAATCCTGAATGAGTCTATTTTCAAGAAAAACAAATGGGAACATCATCCAAATCCCGTATGAGGAGATAATTAATTTTTAGTGAAGAAGGGTCGGAACTGTCAGATAGCAGAATAGGGGTGAATTTAAAGAATAAACTGTACTTATTGACTAAACCAAAAATTATGAAAATTTTATAGTATGAATATATGTGAGTCTAGTTTCAGGGAAAATCAGAGGATCTTAAATTGGAATTCTGTAGCTCAAGATATAAATAATTTAGTGACTATGACGCAAATGGACAGCTTTGAATAAATTTATGAGTAAATAGTGAAATCATAGATAACGTTACTTGTAAGCATGTTATATAAATTAAGGATGTGGAATGGAGAGGAGGAGGAGGGAAATATGTATGAATATTCAACTAGCATGGCTAATTTGCATGTTCTAAGCTTAGGGGCTAAATTGAATAAAAGTAAAAATTTATGGGTAATTTTGTAAAAATATCAAGAAATGACCAAATTGCATGAAATGGATTATTTTATTATTTAAATTATAAAATTGAATGAAATTATTAATTTAGATCAAGATCGGTGAAAATATATTTCGTGGATTAAATTGAAAAGTGTTAAAATTATGGAAAATTCTGATATTTCATAGAATTCATGAGTTGTTATCAATATGTATGAGAATAATTAGGCTTGAAACAAGGATTAAATTACAAGAATTTTATTTTTCTGAACCTAAGGATGAAATCGTCATTAATTAAAAGCTTAGGGGCGAAATGGTAATTTTGCCTAAAGCATTAATTAAATGTATCAGAATCTGAAATTAATGAAAATAATGATCAATTTTATTTATAAAGATCCGGATAACTCAAATACGAGACTTAAATGTAGAAAAGAAAAGTCATCGGATTAGTGAAACTATAAACATAAACAAGCAACGAGATAAGTTCGTAACTTGAATGATATTCTTAAATACTTGAAATATATTCTTATTGATATGAATATAATTGGGATATTCATTGTATGATAATTGATGAAGCATTGATATTCTTGATGAAAATGGAAAATAAATCCCGGTTGAATGAAAGGAAAATTCGATGGATCTCTGAAAAGGAATTGACGGTAAAAAGGATCTAGCCTGACGGTGATCCTATCTGATATAGCTCTCTGAAGAATATGTAGAAAATGGATTTAGCCTGGACGGGTAATCCGAATTAGGGTCTCAATTTAGCTTTGACGGTAATTAAGATCCAAGCTCATTAGAATAATTGTTGTTGCAGGGATTTAGCCGGACCGGTAATCTTACAATACTCTATAAGTTTATATTACGAGGATTTAACTCGATCGGTAATGCCATTGTAAAGATGAGGTTCATGGGAGTGTGCTCTCTAAAATGGAAATGTGCGCACATGAATATGAATTGACTGTTGGAACGCCGGCACCCCCATGGCGCAGCAAAATAAAATTAATTCTGACGATCCAAACCATGAATCCATGTGTGAGGAACGAATCGGGGGTGAAATAAAGGTTTCGAAATTACCGAAACTTCAATCTGAGTAGACAGTAACGCCTCGGCAACAAGGGTTTTGATCTACTGTCGAACCAAGCCGCAACCTTATTCCGATGTCGGCCACTAAGTAATTCACCCGGTTTGACTATGAACGGAAGAAATCTCCAAAACTATTTTGGAGGTTTATTTGCTTGACGGCTGCTAGACCTCACAAAACAATCTCTTAGGGTTTCTTATAAGCATTGTATCTTTTAATACATTTTATAATTGGTATCTCTTGAATGTATCAAAAAATTAAATAAATACAATAAAGTTTTTAACCGAAATTTATAATTACATTAATTATATCAAAAATTATAATTACATTAATTATAACAAGGATTTTGGTAAACTATATTTATTTAAATTTATATACGAATCAAATTCATATATTAATAGAACTATGTTGTCATTATGTGTACAACATCCTTGTACATATAATATGTTCAATATTTGATTGCCCAATTAAATTAATTCTTTAATTAATTTAATTCATGTGACAACCAAACACAATACCAACTATATTTTATTCCGTTCATTTCAACCATAGGGTGTGACCCTATAGGTTCTTGCAACGTTAGCAATAATACTAGAACGATTCTAATGTTACAAACAATGAGTGGCATCTAGCAATGCATCATTGCTACCTAAGCTACAAGAAGTCATGATTTGACATAACCTTTTGTGATTAACCTTTCATGCATTAATCCTTAAGTCCTTTATCTCTGGAACGGATACAAGTCATGGGATAGTCACACTTGCATAGTCCATCCCATGTTTCTTGATATCTTGAGTAGACTATGATATACAAATTAGTATGACATCTCATATCAACTTATTTGAGCATGGCCATGCATTTCTAGTCTCACTCAATCAAGTGGCCTAAGATATTACTCCTATTATGTAGGAGGGACTTATCCTATATTGATCAACCATATCCCTCTACATAGATTGTGGTATATCCAACATCGGCCTTTATAGAACAACCTGTTACGGTGTACGTTTGATTGTATCAAAATATACAACTCAAGATGTTGGGATAATGATGATCTCAAGTCTAAGGATCATATACATATTAATCACTATGAGTACTGTTGTGACAATTACATAATAATCCAAGAAACATACTCATAGTGGGTCAATCCAATATGTTGTTCTCTAACATACATATTCATGCATTGATTTTGACACTCCATATCAATGACAACTCTTTATCATCAATCAACTACATGTTAGTCTTAATGCATTATTGTTGTCCTAGTCAACAATAATACTTGACTAAGGATCTTTTAAGAATAATCATATTATTCTCAGGACATTATTATAAAACAGTTTATTTGTACACAAAAAAAAAAACCTGAAATAATAATGACAACACTTTATATTAATAAACATGGTAAATCAAGTATGTTATTACAACCATCTCATGATTGATCTTTGGGCATACTCTTACATTGACGGACCCGAAATTGTACACTATAAGTGTACTACTGGAAAATCCATCGAAATTCTGATAAATTCAACGGATAAATATAGAAAATGGCAAGTACTTGAAATTGATAAACCGTAAAAGTAACATATTTTAATCCCACATTTAGCATACTTTGGGATGATTTATCCCTTGATTTATGCAAAAAGGTGCTCTTAATCCTTTCTTTTCATGTTTTATACTCAAGAAAGCACCTAGGGACAAAAAGAATGAGAAACGGGCCTAAAATGGACCAAATGGGCATATCACAAAATTGGCACGGCCTGGTCTTAAGCCCACATGACCATGCCTCTTAAGAAAAGTCCGAACATGGCCTGAACATGATTCACACGACTGTACCTCATCAACAGGCTCGCACACGGCCTGGCTACGAAACACACTGGCGTGTACCCTAAGGCGTGTCCCTGCCGCGCCAAGTAGAGTTCTACTCGGAATAGGATACTTTGAGGCAAAGAAACACATTCCAAAGCCTATTCAAACACCCAAGTAGGAATTATACTTGAATTAGGATACTTAGAGGCCAAGTAAGGTATCTCAAAGCCTATATAAAGACCCTAGAGGCCAACCTTTAGGGGGACGTTCGGAGTTCGGTAGAAACCTTCTGCCAGAGCTAACAGAAGCTAGGCCAAGGAGCCGAGCCAGAAAGGTCAGATTTGTGGGAATCACTCGAAGATAGTCAGTTGATCCATCTCAAGAAGCCGTAATTCTACTAAAAATGGCGGATATCTCCTTCAATTCCTTCAGGGAGTTTTAGGGATTTCTTATGTTTTGTTTTATCTTTTCTTCTGAGATGTTTTATTTTATTGTTATGAACTAAACCCTTCAGATACCTGAAGGGGATGAAACCTAGATGAATTCTGTTATTGTTTTCTTAACTATATGATAAATACTTGATTTGTTTTTAATTATGTGTGCTTAATTCTTGTGTTAATATTTTCGGGATATTGATTCAAGTCGAATTGCTTAGGTGGTGGAGCAAAAGTCCTTGCCTAAGAGTAGATCTAGCATAATTAAGAGGAGTTGATCTCGCGCCTAGAGATAGGGTGACGAAATTTTGCCGGATTAGGGTGAAACCTAATATGGGAGTTCATAGATTGAGTTAATGCGATTCTAGGGGTTTTAATTAGAAAGAGATTTCAATTAATCAACCTAGGGTTAGACGTTATTTGCCTCAAGAGAGGGTTTAATATAAATTAGGGAATCTTACGGATCAAGTCAAGTGAATAAATCGTCTGGTTCAGAGTTAGATAACAAGTGAAGTCTAGGTGGATTCTTCCTAAGGGCATCGTCTTAATCAACTGAGTTTTCCTAACAGTATTTCCCCAATTCATTCTTTTTGTCTTTGCGTCTTTAGCTTAGTAGTTAGTTAATTTAGATTAAACAATCAATCACTTAATATTTAGGCTAAATAATAGAAAGAAGGTTAGTATTAGTACTTTTAGTTCCTTTGGGTTAGACAATCTAGTCTTGCCTAAGCTATACTACTGTTCGATAGGTGCACTTGCCTTAAGTCGTTGTCAGAGTTAGTTTCCAGGTTCGATCATTCTCTTTATAAATTTTAAAACTCAACAAAGCAACGATCAGAAATCATGAAATTAAACTTGAAATACATAGAAATGATAATTATTTGATATATTGAAATATGACATGGAAAATACATGTATGTGAAATTTGCCGATAATTATGCATATTCAAGATTATGAACTACTACTAGAACAAATATATACTAAACCCATGAAAATGATGGTACATGAAATATTGTTGTAATAAATTGAATAATTTCTATTTATGAATAAATAGCAAGAGAATGATATGTATCATAACATGTAAATATAAGATTATCTTTGATACGTTTTATAAGGAAAATTATGTATATTAGGATAAGTAATAAATTCAAGTGAGACATGTCAGAAAAAAAAAATTGTTAATATTAAAGTACACTAACCAATGTAAGAAAATTTTAGGATTTTGAAGAATTCCCTATAATCCTGATTTAATCCCGGTTGGTTCCTAATGTATGTTTTGGGCTTTGAGGACCCAATAGAGGGACGTTATGATTATTTTCAAAATATGAATAATAAATGACTCGGAATTATTAGAAAATATTCAATAAACTTCGGTAATGCCTCGTACCCTATTCGCAATCGGATACGGTGGGGTGTTATTCTGATCGTATCCCTACTTGCCTTCACACCTCCACCATTGCATGCATGGCAATAAAATTAAATGGTAAAGGTCTGATAGAAACACTTATATTAAGAAAATTAAATGGCACGTAGTTCTTTTCTCAGTTAAAAAAGAATTATAGTGATACTGCCCCTTTATTAAAAAAATTGTATATATTAGTCCATATATACTAAATCAAAGAGTAAATTAGTTTTTTTGTTAAAAATTTTATCCATTTTTAGGTTAAAAACTTATCCTTATATATCAACATGAGGTACACCGGGCACGACATTTGTTATTGTTTAATTATTCGGTTAGTCATGCTAGTTTTTAATAGTAAAAATAGATAAATTTTTTAACAAAAAAGACCAATTTGCTCTTTGATTTAATATGTATAAGCTAATTTATCTATTTTTTGAGTAGAGTGATCAAATACAATCAAACGTGCAGTACAAGGATCTCCATGGTATTTTTACAAGAAGCAAAAGAGGACACTTACAATTAGGGATGAGAAAACTCGATTCGATTTGAAAAAATCAAAAAAATTGAATTTTAAGTTAATCAAATCGACTTATTCAAGTCAACTCAAATAAGTAATTCAAGTTTAATTTTACAATTCAAATAATAGATTGGTGTAAATACCATTTTAGTCTTTGTCAATTTTGAAAATGAGCAAATTGATCTCTTTCAACAAAAATAAAAATATTTCAAAATAATTTTCAAAATATTTCTAAAAATTCTAAAGAAATATATAAAGAAAGTTAAAATTTTAATTTTTTTAAAATATCAATTTTGGGACCTAAATAATTTAATTAATGATTCAAGTTTATCATACTAAAATATCTTATTTCTTTTATTTTTCCCAATATACATGGTTTCAAATTTTGTGCTTTAACATGGAATTAGTTATACTATAATAAAATTTTAATTTGACATGTTTAATTTTAAAATTTAACTCGAATAATTTCATTTGATCCGACTTAACTTGACTTCATTTCACTTGAATCGATTAAAAAAAATTCAAATCGAGTTAGGATGATAAAATAGTACTCACCAACTCGATTAACTCAAAAAAAAAAAATTACTTGATTCGATTAAACACTCATCCCTACATGTAACGATTCAAAACTTACGGCTATCGAAAAATATATTTTCGGGTCTCCATTTTTTTAAAACGGATTCATAAATATTTATTAAAAATATTTACGAAATTAGTTGTGTGGTTAATTAGGTTTTGGCTAGATGAATTAGCTTAAATTATGAAGGATTAGGTATAAGGACTAGATTGAATATAGTGTGAAAGTTTAATTATAGACTAGAGAAAATTGAAGGGACTAAATTAGCAATAAAGCCATAAGTGACAAGTGTGTGGTAATAGTGAAATACATGTGGAAAATAAAATACATATATTTAAATAATTATTATCTATTTACTTATTATTAAGTAAATGTTATATTATATTAATATATTATATTATATTATAGAACATAAAATTACAAAATAAATAAAGAAACAAAAGAAAGAAAAATAACAGAAGTTGAAACGAAACAGGGAAAGAAAAGAGAAAGAAAAGAAAAGGAAGAATTAGGGTTTTAAGGTTCAAAGTTTAAGTGATAAATTAATTTAATTAATTTTCTTGTAATTTTGAGTTTTAGAATCCTAGAACAAATTACTACTCGATTTATGTTGAAATTTTAGAAGTTAGTGAATTTTTAGATGTTGTTCATGTTGAACAATTTGAAGTATTAGGGGTTAAATTGATAGAATTTCAAGTTAGAATTGAGAAAATGATTAAATTATAAATTAAATCATAAGTTTTGAGTAATAGAGACTAAATTGAGAGAATTTCAAAATTAGGGTTTATGTGAAATTAGAGAGTTGAAATTAGTCTAAAGTGGGAATTGAATGAAAATATGAAATAGTTTGGAAGAAATAAAGTTAGTATCGATTTAGGGATTAAATTGGAATTTATGCAAAAGTTGAATAAAAATTAAAATATTCAATGTGAAATTGTGTGTATTGATGATTTTAAATTTTTTTAATTTCCATAGCTAACGCTATGCGAAGACCTCGGCTAAGAAAGGAAAAGAGAAAGTCGACGAAGAGTGACTCGAACTTACGGTTTGTATTTCTATAATCCGAATTTAGTAATTTTAATTGTTGTATTTTAAATTTATGTTTATGGTAAGTAATTAAGGTGAGTGCTATTTATTATTATCTTGATATTGAATTTGGAATATATGAACTTATGATTGATGAATATATTGATTGTTGTTGAAATGTGAAAAATATTGAGTTGAGATTTATGTGAATTTGTGATTATTGTGATAATTGAATATTGAATATTGATTATAATTGAAAAGTGACTTGAAAACCTTATTAACTGCATCAGGCTGAGTTGGATATAGTTGGCATGCCATAGGATTGGAAGAGTTCAAGGATACTTCGACTTCGAGTCGATGAGACACTGGGTGTCAAATTATTACTTTGAATAAATTCGATGAGGTACTGGGTACCAACTTACTTCAGCATGGTAGATGAGACACTGGTGTCAATCTATTACTTCAAATTATCCTAGGAGGCACTGGGTGCCATACTGGTGTGTTTTAGTTGGATCCGTGTATCCGTCAAAGTCCGAGTCTTGTTAATAGGAGTAAATAAATATATTGGCCGATCGAATGATATTGAATATGAATTGGAATGATCAATGAAATGAATTGTGCAAATGGAATGCATGAAATTGCATGAGCTATGAGTTCATGAAATGAACATGATTATTGATAAATGATATGTGACACAAGTAAGAAAAGCTATTTGAGATAGCTAGAATTGAGAAATGGTGGTTAGTATATAAACTAATTTATTTGTTAACTAATGTTTTGTAAAATTAAACGTACATGATTATTTTGTTATTTATTTTAAAATATTCAGATTATAAAAATACCATTGAGTATATACTTAGCGTAGAGTTTGTTTTCCGTATGCATGTTAGGTTAAAGTCAAATCGTTGAATCAGCATCTAAAAGCCGATCTCGATCTCAAAGTGGTGAAGTATATTTTCTTTTTGGTAATGGTATGCATCTAGGATGTCAAATGAATGTCATTTTGGAAAATGATTGTATATAATGTTATAAGTTGATATTAACTACTTATATACTTGAAAAATGGTAAGTTTAAGTTAAGGTATATGTGAGTATGCAAAAGGCCAAAATTTGAGTTGAAGTGGTATGAACTAGAAATTGGTTTGATTGATGATTTGATGATAATATGAGTAAGGTATCTATGAGAATTCATTGATTAGGCACTTAGGATGTCTATTTTGACAAGCTTTAGAGGTACTTGAATGCGTTTTGGATTGGTTGAAAGATTAGATTTTGGAATTGCTTGTTGTTCAAGATTTGCAGGGTTGGTAAACTTGATGTATAAGGCTCATTTTGAGTCCACACGCCCTGGCACACGATCGTGTGCCCAGACAGTGTGAGACACACGGCTATCACATAGGCGTGTGGTTTGGCCGTGTGTCCCCTGCATCTTAAAATTTTCAAAACAGAATGCCCAGATATTACCACACGGGTAGAGACATAGGTGTAACATCTTAAATTTTTGGGCCTATGCGTTTAATGGTTGAATATGTGGAATGAGTTAATTTAAGTGTTAGAGGCCCAAATTTTAAGTTTTAAGGAGCCCAAATCTTCTAATTTAAGTTAGTTAAATTTGGCATTACGGATTAGGGAAGTGGACGGCACAAGGCTATTTTTTTGGGGAATTTTATTATATTTATTCTATGTGGATAGTAAGCAGATAAAGGCTATTATTTAGGGATTTAGCCTTTAGGGATAATAATCAGATAAAGACTATTTTTGAGGAGATAATAGATTAAGATAAGGGAAAAGGGATAGGAGCTATCATGTGTGGCAGTGTTAGCTGAAAATCAATCTCTGCTAAAGGGAGGAATCGATTTTCTATATAAAGAGGGTGTGTCAAATTTTGGAAGCCTTTCTTTTATTTTCTTTTCTCATCTTCTTCCTCTCAAAAGTCGAAAACCACCATTTTCTTCACCCTTTCTTCCTCTCTAAAATTTCTGGTTGGTAAATCTTTTAACCTCTATTGTTATTTTTCTTCTAATCCTTAAAAGTCAAAATCACATCTCTATTATTCTATTCTTCTCCTTAATATTCATTGGCCAAATCTCTCTTAGTCATCTCTTCAATTCTTAAATCTTCTAAAAACTGAAATCCTTAGATCTCACCTCCTGAAGTTGCCGAATTTTCTCCAGTAAAGTCTGCTTGTGTCGAATCTGAAGAAAACAATAGGTATGTGTCGATTTTGAGTTTCCAATATTTTTCTGGCTTTTCAAAGTCCCTAGCCGAATGGCTATTTAGTGACTAATCAAGGGTTTTTCTTATTTTCGACATTTCGAGATCTGAAGAGGAGTCCAACGCTTAGATCTCTAAGTCAAAGATCAGTAACACTCAAGTCGTGTTTTTTTTGGGATTTCAAGGTAAGGAGATTGGTTTATTTATAAATATATGAAATCGGGTAGAACACTAACTGTAACACCCCAAACCCGGTCAATACGCCACGACTGAATCTGGTATGTCACTAAGGAAAATATTTTTGAAAGAATCGAATTAACAATTAATTTTTTGTGAAAAACTCTTTTGAAATTCTTTATTTGTCGAAAATAAGTTAAAACTGAAAATTTACTTTGAAATTACATAAAACTTTAAAACTTAGTTGATAAATCATAGGATAGAAAACATTTATATCTTTTTAAGAAAATTTGAAATATCATTTTAAAAATCCGCTTGCAATTGAGTATAGAAACTTGAATTTTGGAAATCACTTAATTTGTTAAAACATTTAACTTGTTATTTTACTATTGAACTATTCATGTTACCCGATGGTAAGATTTTTAAAACCATTATGAAGTTTTTAGTTTAGAAAACTTTGGGCTCAATTATTAAATTAACCAAGTAATTTATAAGCCATATTTTAAACATATTCAAAACATAAAAATAATCCAAAACATAATTAAATGTGCCTTATTACAAATCCATAAAAATATGAAAACCAAATTAAAATAAAGTACCCAAATGGAAGTTCAAATAAAACCAAATTTTATTGCATGGCCTCCTCGAGTTCATCCTACCATCATCCGCGATCTCATGAATCACCGAAAAGATAAGGAGAAGGTGAGTCACCAAGACTCAAGGCATATTCCTCTCCCGTAAATACCACATACTTACACAAATTATAACAAAGCAACATATATGTATAATGCACCCAACCTAGCCATCCATAACTCCTTTTCTACCCCTGTGGTACCAAACCACCGGTGGTGCCAAACCACCGTGACCAAGTCACGATATAAATGTGATACTAAATCACTGTGACCAAAGTCACGAATAATCCATCTGGGCCAACCCACGTGTGATACCAAATCACCGGCGGCGATCCCATATCTCAAAAGTGGGGCCAACCCACTGTGGTATTAACCACGGGAGGAGACGCATGAGGTGCTAAACCTCCGTGTCCAAGACACAAATGTGATACCAAATCACCGGAGATACCAAATCTCGTGTTCAAGACACAAATGTGATACCAAATCACCGGTGACCAAGTCACAATCTTCCCTCCTCTCATATTGCCCATACCAATGCAATAGATAACCAAATCATGTTAATACACTTTAATATGAATCATATATATCAAATACCATAAATCATAGATCATGATTTCAATCCACATGTATTAACAACATATTGAAACGGACTTACCCGAATCATCATTCATACCATCATGGTATCATATCCAAATCTCATCGTTTTTCCCACTTTCATAATATGATTAGTTATAATACACTTAAATACATATATAAACCAAGTTATAAAGTGTGTAAGATACACACCTTTCACCAAAGCAAGACTGACTTTCGAAAATCCGATCTACCGCACTAGATCCTTGTCCTACAATCGGCCATATCACAATATTTTAATGAAAACCATTCGGCCAACAACATATTTTAATCCAAATAACCTTAGGCTTCCTCAACCAACTTAAGAGTATAGAATCCTTACCACTTGACTTACCAACTTCGATTTGCTAAAGGAATGGCTTAAATCGATTGCTTCTGAAATCCCAATGAGCCTAAGAGAATAATCGAATCCTAAAAATGGTTAGAACCTTGCAAAATAATACCCAAAGGTTCGGCCTTTGTCCACAAGAAAACATCATAGAAACGAGAAAGAAAAAGAAGAAAAACGTCCATGATCACTTACCTTTTTTTATCCAAAATCGATAGAAGAAAACCAAGGAGAGTCTACCCTTGAATATTCGCCAAAATAATACTAAAAGGAAGTAGAAGATTCGCTATGGTGAAGTGAAAAGAAAAGAAAAATAGAATGGAAGTAGATGTTTTATCTTTGAACAAATGAAAAGAAATGGTATTGAGAAAAGAAAGATTCGCCAAGAGAGTGTAGGAGAAATGTGATTATGAACCAATGTTAAAGAAGAAAAGAAAGAGGGATGTGGAAGAGATGAGATTCGCCAACACCTAATTGCCTAGAAGAAAAGTGCACAAAATTCATAAGTTGTTTTGGTTTCAAGAGAAAATGAAAAGAAGAGAATAGCATTTTGGTTCAACAAAATGAAGGCTAAAACACAAGCAAAATTTGCACAAAAGTGCTTAGGTACTTTCGGCCAAAGGAGAAGTTTTTTTTGGAGAGAAAGAAAACAATACAAAAGATGCACAAAAAGCAAAGGTTGACCAACTATTCCCCCCAAACCTCCTATCAAAAATTCGGCCACCCCCTAGCCATACATGCCGTCCACATACATGCACTAAAGGCTAGGAAAATTTTCCAAAACATAATCCTGAAGTCTTGCCTTATGTCTCCCCAACCTTCCTTAACCTTAAGAATCTTATCCCCAAATTCATGCTTTCCTTAAACCAAAATTCAACTTACCAAAAGATGAAAGGCCAACCTATCATAAACATAGGTTGACCGTCCATAAATGCTATGATGAAATAAAAATCCTCAAAATGCTTTCCTTGATACTCGAACCACTAACCTCAAGCATCCTTTCAAGAGCCTTAACCATCTTGCCACTTATTCCTCTTGTGCTTTAATTTAACACTTAAATTAACTTAAGTGTCAAACTCACTTAATCCACTTCATTAAATAAACCATATTAAAAATTATTCTAACTTCCTAAAAAAAAAAAATCAAGCCTTCACAAGACTATGCTAACACATAAAATTCATACCCGAACCGCACAGATAATACTCAAATTTTAGGATATTACACTAAACATGGCCGAATATAGGAGAGGCCCTATTTTCACATCTTTTCGGCTTTTTGAGCAAAGTTGTAGTTCAGGATAACAAGGACATCGACTAAGAATATTAGATTTCGCGATATCAGATGTGTAACACTTTCCCACCATCTAGATCTGTTTGATTAATATATGATTATAAGTCTTATATGTTTTGATAAATGTCAAATCCGCATAATAGAGAAACCCAAAGAGGGTAAAAATAAATCATCGTGGTTAGTGAATGTTCGATTAAACGATATAAGTATATTGATTTTATGTGATTGCATGGGTTGGGTTTGATGAAAGGAGGAAGTTATATGTTGTAGCGATTTTCACCGTGATCTGTTGTAGCGGTTTTACCGTGATCCGTTATAGCGCTTTTACCGTGATCTGTTGTAGCGGCTTTTGCCGTGATCTCATTGTAGTGACTACTATCATGATCTCGATGATGAGCAAGACGACGCCATCAAGGCGTGTAGAGGTGTGGGTTGATTGTAAAATCCCCAATGGTGTGAATGGTCGGTGCGGGCGCGTAGCAGATGGAAACCTAGGATTTGGGTTGGGCTTGCATATTATTTTTATTATGTATATTAATTGATTATTTTAGTTGTATGGGGCTAAGGCCCAAATCTAATGGTGCATGAGGGTTGCACATTGAGTCTCGCGACTCAACCAATTAATTAACATTTCGTAGCATTTAGTGCATCTGACGGGCCGAGAGGAGCGCAAGGTGGCCATGCAAAAGAACATTTGGATCCAAAAAAAGACTCTAGTTATTATTTTATATTCTTATTTAATGGATTTTAAATCTGTTGTAATAAGGCCATGGGCCACCAGTTTATATTTTGTTTTATTACGGGTTTTTATTACTTTTAGTTATTTAAATTTTTATTTTAATTGAACTAAGGCATGTATTTAAATTTGGGTTTTAATTCATAAAGGCATATTTTATTTAAAACTATAAATTATAAATTTTTCCCGAATAAAAGGTTACACTTTACCAAAATGTTTTTTCTGAAAATGCGGCATATTTTACAAAATTTCCTTAGTGACATACCAGATCCAGTTGTAGTGTTTGGGCCGGGTTTGGGGTGTTACAACGGGTGTGTGTCTTAGCCGTGTGAGGTACACGACCTAACACACAGGCATGTATTTAGCCGTGTGAAAGCTGTACCTAAATTTCGAAAAATAAATTGACCACATGGCCTAGCACACGGGCGTGTGGCTTGGCCGTGTGAGGTAAGTCAGGGAGTTATAGAGGTAGGATACGGCTTGAAGCACAGGCATGTCACAGGGTCACATGGGCGTGTCTATTGGCCACACGAGCATGTGAGCCCTACACTTAGGAAAAATTTTAAAATTTCGTGAAAAATTTTCTAAGTTTCCAATTAAGTCTCGATTTGTTTCTAACACGTATTTTGGGCCTCGAGGGCTCATAAAAGGGATGATATGATTATTTTATGATGTGTATGCTAGATGATATATTATTTGTTTGTAATTGATCTGAAAAGTTTGATAATGCTCCGTAACCCTGTTCCGGCGACGGATAAGGGTTAAGGGGTGTTACACTACCTATATAATCACCGAGAACTTAACAATAATCATTTAAAAACAACTCCAAATGACACCAAGAAACAACAATAAATACAATTCTAATGCCAACAACCCATTCGACACCACAAGACCATAAAACCTAACAACCTCATATTATCAGTCACCACACAACAAAAATATGACAAACACCCTAGTAATAAGCAACCTCAATCACACAATCATCAAAGCGGATTAAAAGTTTGACAAGTGTACTATAAGGTGTAGTAAAAATGTAAAAAAAAAAAAAAAATACTTAGCATAAATAAATGTGACACTTGTCACACCTCAACTTCTTGTGGAGTCTAAAAAAATCTAATAATGAGTGATGGTGTACATCTTCTGGTATCGGCCATTATATACCATTTAAAAAAGCTTGACATGATAGGGATAAAAAAATTGAAATTCAAATAGAAATAAATTTTTTTTTTACATCTTTGGTGTCGGGCATTACATGGCTAGCACCCAAAAAAAATCATTTTTGGTGCCGGCCATCAGTGTACCAAAATAAAAAAAAAATTGAATTGGGACACGAAAAAGGTACCTGGTGTCGACTATCTACTGCCTTGCACCAATTTTTTTTTTACATCTCTGGTGCCGACCATTACATGGCCAGCACCCAAATTTTTTATTTAAAAAAACTAGTATTTTTGTATATCAGTATGATATGATTTAAAAAAAATATCCTGGTGTCGGCCATTGGATTTCCAAAGTAAAAAAAAATTAATTTTTTAAAGCCTGACACAATCATGGGACCAAAACACTAGGTAGTGCTAGCCATTTGGTTTCCAAAACTCCATTCTACCGTTCATTTTAGATAATTTTGGTGATTATTTTTAAACTTGAATCATTTTTATAAATATCAAAATTTTTTGGATTAAATTAATAAAATAGTCTACTTTTTACCAATTGAATTCATGAAATTCGTGCTTGAAAATTTGGTACCCAATCTCGTGAAATATTTAAGTATGTTATTACTTGAAAGGGACACCACTATGATTGAACAAAAAATGGACCCTTTGCCATTAATTGGTCCATGAATCCACCTAAAGAGTCAAGTATTCGGAGAATGGCTAAACATGTCATCAATTTGATTGGAGATGGTGGGAAAATGTTAAATGTAGAGAAACCTTCTCTTTGTTTCACATTAAATAGTTGTCTTCTCTACTATTTTGGGACTGACAATTGACAAAAAGAAATTATTGCTAAAGGGCAAGCAGCTTGCTTAAACCATTTGGGGGACCAGAATTTGTGATTTTGATATTTATTGAAAAATGAAAGTGAACTTTTTATGCTAAAAATGAAAAGCAATAAATTGCTTTTAGGTGTCAACACATCCAGAAGAAAATGATAATTCATTTCCTCGTCACAATCTCATACTAATTAGAGGCATAACAGAATAGGTTTCATGGTGCACATCCTTCATGACATGATGACGACCTCGTTTATAATAACCTATCACATCACGCTAGCTGATAAGAGAATTTCTCTTATAAATACTCTTCTCAAATATGAAGAAGAGATCAACCTTTGAGCCTTTAAAGTTATTATGAGCAATTACCCTCTTTGCTAGCAATCAACTTATCGTCTTATTTTTTTCCGAGTCTCCTCCTTTTTAGGTGAATTGACTACCACAACAACCCTTATTGTACAATGTATCAATAATTTCTATGTGCTTCTAGTTTTACTCCTTCAACTTTGCTTATTAGTCCCCATCCAAGATCTTACATATCCAATTTGAACTAAAAAAAATAATCATAATAAAACCAAAATCAATTCGTTAAAATGACATAATAATACACTTGTAATAGATTATTAGATTCAGCTAAAATTAATTGGTTTAATATTCCCTAACCAATATCTCCCTAACACCCTTCACATTTCTCGAGAAGTGAACAATGTTAATTCGAGTGGATATGTGTTCAATATTTTCGAAGTAGATAAAATAGAATTATTAATATTACTAGAGAAAGTAATTAGATATTGTAGGGAAAAAAACTTTTGAATTAAGAAAATTAACCTAAGAATTTGACTAAATTGTAAAAGAGTGAGAAGTGTTGGACCACAAGGTGAAAATTTGAAATAAGAAATAACTAGATTAAATGAATGGGAAAAAGAGCAAAGAATAATTTAACCATGGGAGTAAAAAATGAATGGTTGAGGATGGATAGCATTGAAGCCGTATGTATGGCATGATAATGTAAGTTTTTTTTTTTAAAATAATAATAAAAGAAAAATATGATAAATATTTTTGTGTGAAAAAGATGTAGACAAGATATAAAAAAAACTTAACACTTTGTTCATTCTCATCGTCTTCATTAGCTTTTTCTCCATCTCTCACTCTCTCAAAGTAGCTAAGTTTTTGTTTTTTTCTTTTCTTTTCTTTTCTTTTCTTTTAGTCCCTTCCTCCATTTTCAACCTATTCCAAGTTTTAAAGCCCCATTTTCAGCAAGGATTATAGTGAATCTACACTAGAAATTTCATGGCATTTTTAGTGAAACTAGTAAGAGTACATCTTAGAAGAAAAGAAAAGTTAAGGATCTGAGTAAGTAAGGTAAGAAAAACGAAATTTCATACATTTCATTTAATATACATGAATTTTCATGGTATTATTAGTTTTGGTGAAACTAGTAAGAATACTTCTTAGAAATGTAAAAAGATAGGGATTTGAGTAAGGTATACAAGATTTTTCTTAAGAAATTTCATATATGTCATTTAATATACATGGATTTGATGTAAAAATGTTATGTATAAGTATTATGTTAATGAAGAGAAAGAGAAGAAAAGTGAAGATCAAATTGGGGATAAAGATAAAGGAGTAGTCAAAGAGTGGAGAAGGAAGAGAAGAGTTACTCAGGCATTTTGCTGTAAGTATATCAACAATTTTACTAATTATTTAATTAAACCCTAAATGAAAAACTTAATAAATTAGTTTAGTATTATACATGAGATTTATCTACAATTTAATTTAAGGAATTATTTGAATATGAAAATTCATTTTGTTATTACTTTTTACATATTAAACTCTAAATGAAAATCTCAATAAATTAATTTAGTATTAAGCGTGGTTGTTATTGTATTATGAAAACCACGAATTAAATAAAACAAAAACTTAATATTAAAATGATTTTTTTTTTGTTTTATTATTATTATTATTATTATTATTATTATTATTATTATTATTATGAGATGAGTGGTTGGTATGTTTTTAAGTTGATATAGAAGGGAAAGGGTAACTCTTAGATTCTTTTTGTCTATCTCAGCCTAAAAGTCTTTAGTCAACGGTACTGCCTTTATCTTTAAGCTCAGCCTTCTCCTTCATCTCTTACATCTAATACATAATCAGATCCAACTCCAATACCCAGTTCCTCCCCCGGTGAAGCTTCAACCTTTTCAACAAGGCAGCTAAGTATCTCTATCTGCTATATATAAATGTTTCATCTTTAATCCTCGAGCCCCTTTACTTTATTTTTTTTTAGAATTTTGGTGTTTTCATGGAGAAAAACATAGGTAATCAAATTTTATAGTTGCTTGCTTCAAATTAAGTTTAAAAAAATAATATATATATATATATATATTAATTGTTGAAATCAAGAATAAAGCAGCTATGATAACATTTCTACCTTCATTAGAGTTACAAATAGAGTATTTAATACAAGCAGATAATAATTAACTATTAACTAATTGTGTTTAACTACTAACTAACTCTTTTAGCTTACTGTATCAGTAAAGCTACTAATGAAATACTCATAACATGCCCCGTGCTAGTTAATGTTTTCTTCCTCCTGTAACTTCATGCTCGTAAGGAACAATTCTAAGTTGACTTCTAAACTTGTTGAACAACCTTGTTGATAACGGTTTCGTCAAGATGTCAGCAATCTGATCTTGACTTGGCACATGACCCACTTGAAAGGCTCCTCCTGCAATCTCCTCTCTCACAAAGAACAAATCCAATTCACCATGTTTGAATTTGGAGTGCATGACAGGATTCCCTGCTACTGCAACAGCAACTGAACCACCACACTATACTAATGCCTTGTTCTTAACTGGAACACATAGCTCGGTTAACAAGGATTGAATCTAGACCATTTCTGCAGTGACATGAGCAAGACTTCTGCATTCTGCTTCAGCTGTAGACTTGGAGACTACTTGCTATTTTCTGGAACTCCAGGAGACTGGATTCCCTCCAAGAAACACACAATAGTCTGATATCGACCTTTGATCAAATTTTGAAGTTCGACTGAACCTTAGCCCATGATCCAAAGTCCTTTGCAGATAACGCAAGATTCTTTTGACAGCTTTAAAATGTAAACCCAATGGTTTGTGCATGAACTGATAGAATTTGTTGACAGAGAAGGCAATGTCTAGTCTGGTAATCACAACATACTGTAGAGCACCAACTATGCTCATGTAAAAATGTTCATCTTCAACAGGATTGCTACATGAGCTAATAAATGACAAGTAGTTACCATTAGTGTAGGAGAACCATTCGTGTAGGAGAACCATTTGACTTGTCCATTGAAGCCCTTCTAAGTAGATCAAGTATGTACTTCTTTTGGCTAAGAAAAATACCATCTTGAGTGTAGTTGACGTCAATGCCCAGAAAGTTACTCAGCTTCCCCAAATATTTCAAAGAGAACTATACATCGAGTTCCTTAACAAACTGATCTATAGCTTGAGAGTCAATCCCAATGACAATAATGTCATCCACATATACCAGAACATATAGCAATTGAGACCCCGATCGATTAATAAAAAGAGTTGTCAGCTTTTGATACTTCAAATTTAGTAGCTAAGAGAAACTCCTTCAACTTGTGAAACCAAGCCCGAGGTGCTTGCTTAAGGCCATATAAAGCCTTTCTCAACTTGCATACCAATTGTTGGCCATTGTTCCCTTACTGTTCAAAACCTGGTGGTTGCACCATATAAATTTCCTCATGCAAATCACCATTCAAGAAGGCATTATTAATGTCCACTTGCCTGATAGACCAACCCAAGGACACAGCCAATGCCAGAACCACTATAATCGTTGTTGGTTTGACATGGGGCTAAATGTCTCTGAAAGTTAATACTTGCCTCTTGAAGGTAACCCTTAACCACCAATCTGCCTTTGTATCTAGCCACAGAGCCATCAGCATTTCTTTTGATTTTAAAAATCCATTTGCACCCTACGGCCTGTAGGTAAAGGCATAAGATCCCAAGTGTGATTAGAAAGTAAGGTAGTATACTCTGTTTGCGCAGCTGCTGTCTAGGTAGGACTCTAAATGCTTTTATAATGGAAGTGGGCTCCTTCTCAATCAGAACAGGGAGAACACCTTAGGTTTGTAAATACCACTCTTGGATCGGATTTGCATAAGGTGGAAATTCACAATGGTAGTAGATCTTTCAGGATTATCAAATTGATTACAAGAGGTAGGCACACAGGCTACAGCTGAGGATTCTTCTTGTTGACTTGTAGAAGAATAGCGATCAACAAGAGAGTTTATGTTAGAAGAAGCTTGACAAGAACATGCCACAGGAGAAGAACTGGTTGGCCCTGATGAAGGAGTAGAGGGATGAGCTGGAGGGGCAGTAGATGTAACCATAAGAATGTGGGACCATTGATGGACAAACCTAATGGAGTCCAAGGTAGGCTGTGAAGAAAAACCATATTGAAACGAAAATTGGGATTCATCAAAGATAACATGTTGAAATACAAAAATTCAACCATATTCATCAAGACACTTATAGCCTTTTTGTTTAGTTCTAATCCCAAGAAAGACACATTGTTTTGATTGAAACTGAAGTTTGTGTTGGTAAAAGGGCCTCAAATAAGGGCCAAACACCTTTAGTTGGGAATATGTAGGTTTAACTTTGTAAAGTTTCTCATAAGGACTACTCTTTTGTAAAACGGGAGTAGGTAACCTGTTGATCAAATAAACAACATGAGCAAACGCAGATGACCATAATTCCAAAGGTATAGATGCCTAAGCCAAGAGAGTCAATCATATGTCAACCATCCGTCTATGCTTTCTTTTAGCCACACCATTTTGTTATGAGGTATAAGGACACGTGACCCTATGCTGGATACCAAGCCTAGAAAGCTTATTAGACAGAGATCGATACTTTCCCCCAATCACTCTGAAGCATTTTTATGGAACAATCGAATTGAACTTGTACCATTTGCTGAAAATGAAGAAAACACTTGAAAACCTACTGTGCATATCAAGAAAAGAAACATAATAGGAGAAACCATTTGATTGTACATGTGCTGGTCCACAAATATCAAACACAATGAGTTCAAAAGGCAAAGAATACACTGTTTGTGAAGAATTGAAAGCCAACTTGTGAGCTTTGCCTAATTGACAAGCTGAACATATATGAGGCAAACAGTTGTGTTTGAAAGAAACATTTCAAACTCTCAAAACATGAACAAGAGTGCTATTACAAGGATGGCCAAGCCTGTTATGCCATAATGTAAGAGAAGAGAAAAGTTGAGTATTGCATATAAGTGTTGAGCTTGACTGTTGAGCAACAATAGGTTTGTTGGAAGCAACTCGAGAAACATTAAACCTGTAAAGTCCATTATGCATGTGGCCCACTAGAAGAGTTTTCCTTGTCTGAATATCCTTCACAAAACATAGATATGAGTGAAACTCAAAATAAACTGCATTATCCCTTACAAACTGACCTACAGACAGCAAATTCTTACACACAGTAGGAGCTAGAGGTGCTCATGGGTCGAGCCGGGCCGGACTCAACTAAAAATTTAGGCCCATTTACTAGGCCCGGGCCCAGCCTAGCCCAAAAAATTGGCCTAAAATTTTGCCTAAGCTCGACCCAGATAAAAATGTTAAAACCTGCCTAGCCACCAGATAATTTTTTATTTTTTTAATAATTTTTAAATATATATAATACATCAAAAATACTAAAACATCAAAATAAATATTTCCTAGCAAATTGAAAATAAATGTTAAAAAATATATAGACCTAAATAACACAAAGATAGATGCAACTTAACAAGCAAATACCTCTAAAATAATAAAAGAATTAACAAATACCTTAAAATAATAATAAAATTAACAATAAAATAAGTTTATACAATATCCAAACAATAACAAAAAAATAGTAGCAACATAATAGTAAAATGATAGCAAAATAGAGAAAACAACAAGAAAATAACATTCAAAACAAAAAAAAAAAAGTAATTTTTTGGTCATTTAGTGAATTCAAGACAGGCGGGCTGGGCCAGAATGGCCTAAATTCAAGGTTATCTAACAATGGTTTCAGTAACCATAAATCCGATTTAAAGAAAAATTTATTTTAATATTTTTGCATGAATATTTATATGATAGGAAAATCGTATTAAAATATCGATAGAAAAATTTTACCGATTTAGTAGTTAGTTAGAAAAAGGAATTATTGAAGGAATTGGGTAAAAATAAGGTATCGAGACCTTGATCTCATAAAATTGAGTAGGAAATATTTTTATAAATATTTATAAAATGTTAGTAATGTGGTATTAAAATTTCGTTAGAAAATTTTAACGCTTGAGTATGTAATTAAATGAAAAGGACTAAATTGTAACAAATACAAAATTATGAAAAAGATTAAATAGTTTAAATGATAAAAGAAAGAGGGCTTAAAAAGAAAATAGACCCAAGGTCTATCTGGGCTGGACGGCAAGGGCATGAAATCAGCAAGAAAATAAGGAGAATTAAGGGCAAAATTAGAATATTGCAAAATTTACTTAATAAAGCTAGGACTAAAGTGGAATTATCTAGATTTCTCTTTATTTTTCTGCATTCTCATCAGAAAAAACACCATAGAAGGGTTTCCTTAAGCTGGTTTTTCATATTTTAACTGCAAGTAAGTTAATCCTTGCCTGTTTCTTGTAATTTTGTGTTTTTAAGAGTTTTACAACTAGGTCCTACTATTAAATTCATTAGTTTTTGATTTCATGGATGAAATTGAAAGTTACCATGGTTGAGTGCTGTAAGTTTATGATGAATTAGCATGAAATTTAAGCTTTAAATTGTTTATGAGATGATTTTATTAGGTAATTCCAATAGAAATTGATTTTTAGGATCTAAATTGTGAAAATATTTGGAATTAAAGTCTATTACTGAAATTCTGATTTCCAAAGGTTATAAAGTAGTTTAAAGTGATAGAATAAAGTTTTAATTGAGAGAAATAAGCTCAATTGAGAAGTTAATTGAGCAGGGATGAAATTATCATTTATTGAAAGCTTAGGGGGAAATTGGTAATAAGCAGTTTGCACTAAAACAGTTTTGGACAGCAGCAGTAGACTAACTTTGAAAATCACCATAAATTGTAGAAATCGAATTAGAAGATGAACAGAATATGAAATTAAAGCTTATTGAGTCTAGTTTCTCATAGAAGAAACGGTGTAAGCAATAGATATGTAAATCATGAGATATAATAAATTTTGTGAGACAAGGTCAGAATGAATTCGGGTTCCCCTGTTTTAACTTTAGAAAATAATAAAAAATTGGATAAAAATAATTAGGGGCTTAAATTTATATGTTTATAATTCTTAATGAGTCTATTTTCAATAGAAATAAACTGGAACATCATCCGAATTCTTTATGAAGAGATAATTAATATTTAGTGAAGAAGGGTCAGAACTGCTAGATAGCAGAACAGGGGTAACTTTAATGAATAAACTGTACAAATTGGCTAAGCCAAAAATTCTGGAAATTTTATGATACGAAGACATGTGAGTCTAGTTTCAGGAAAAATTAACAGTTCTTCATTTGGAGTTCTGTAGCTCGAGAAATAAATAATTTAGTGGCTATGACTCAAGTAGACAGTTTTGAATGAACTAAAAATAATAATAGAATTATAGAAAATGCTACATGTGAACATGAAATGTATTGAATTGATGATTGAATTTATTTATTTAGATTCGGAAAACTCAAATATGAAGCTAGATCGAGGAAAAGAAAAAGTCCCGGATTAGTAGATTTTGTGTACGAACAAGTATCGAGGTAAGTTCATGTAACTTGAATTATCTTCTTAAATGCTTGAAATGTATGTTATTGATATGAATATAATTTGAATGTGCATTGTATGAAAATTGATGAAACATTGATATATTTGATAAAAAGGGGAAGAAATCCCGGTTGAATGAAAGGAAAATTCGATGGATCTCTGAAAAAGAAATTGACGGTAAAAAGGATCTAGCTCGGACGGGTGACCCTATCCTGATATAGCCCTCCAAGAATATGTGGAAAATGGATTTAGCGGACGGGTAATCCAATTAGGTCTCAATTTAGTCTGGACGGTAATTGAGATCCAAGCTCATTAGAGTAATTGTCGTTGAGGATTTAGCCTGGACCGGTAATCCCGACAATACTCTATGAGTTTACATTATGAGATTTAGCTTGACCGGTAATCCATTTGTAAGGATGAGGTTCATGAGTGTGCTCTCTGAAATGAAAATGTGCGCACATGAATATGAATTGATTTGACCTAGATTGTACACTAAAAGTGTACTTCGAAAATCCATCGAAATTCGAGTAACTCAACGGGATAAATGTGGAAAAATAACAAGGAAATGGAAATCATGATATTGATGAGCTCATCAATCATAGTATTTATATTATTGATATATGAAAATTATTGGATTGACTTGAATGTTGAGTTTGTGAATGTTAGGTAATAATGCATTGAATGGGTATATGAATGTTTATTGCTTGTATTGAAAATATTGGGTAAGTATAATTCTTGTTACATGAGCTTACTAAGCACAAAGTGCTTACCCTATTTCCTTTTTCCTGCTTTTGTAGTTTTAAGAGCTCGGAGGTCGGATTCGATCGAGACACATCACACTATCAACACCAAGATTTTGGTATTTAAAGAAACTTTATTTTGGAAATAAATGGCATGTATAAGCTAATAAAGTAAATGTTAATATGATATGAATGTAAGGTCACCATTAGTATGGCTAACAAATTTTAGTTTTTGTATGTGATGATGTTATCTTATAAATATGCATGAATTTATTTTGAAAATATGTTGAATTGGAATGGTCTCGCTTTAGAATTTGCGGGAAAAGCTAGATATTTATAAATGGGTTATATTGAGTAAAAAAAATCGTAAACTCCTAATGCCTCGTACCCTATTCCGACAACGAATACGGGTAGGGGGTGTTACAGGGCCAAAAATGCCTTACTCAAGGCCCGGTCTTTTTTTTAAACGAGCCTTATTTTTCGTCCAAACCTATTTTTCGAGCTTATATTTTTGTCCAAACCTTCCCATATTTCGGGCGGGCCTTCGGGACGAGCCAGGTGGCCCGACTCATGAGCAGGTCTAGTAGGAACATGCAAAACATTCTTGAGGCTCAAAAGCCTCGAACTAGCCAATAAAGTAGTAGAGCCTATGTGAGCTATAGAAACAAATTCACCGTTTCCCATAGACACCTGACTTGTACCTGTATAGGGAGAAGCAGATGTGAACTAGCCATGTCAGGAGTAATGTGGTTTGTAGCCCGGAGTCAAGATACCAGGTCTGACCAGTTGGTGCAGAAGAAGAGGCTCAAGGAGGTGACTGATGGGATGAAGAAGGAGGTCTGAAAATGAATTCCAACAATGGGACATAGAAGAGCAAGTAGGTGCAGGAGAGGAGTAACCTTGCCCGTTGAATTAATGATAGTTGACTGTCATCGAATGACTGGGACCAACACCAGAAAAATTTTCATCAAATCCGTGATAACAAGTTTGAACCACATGGCCAATTTTGCCACATAATTGGCACTAGTAGTCTAGAGCGAGACCAACTCCGACCATTACCACGAGCCCTGCGACGAAACCAACCTCGGCCTTGCCCTTTGTGTCATTGCTTAAACTCCTGAGAATAGCTGTTGGAGTCTGCAGTATGTTTCGAGTTGTCAACAGTATCATGTTTTTGGCGAGATGCCAAATTGGCTTGTAAAGAAACCTCAGTCAACAAAGCCATTTGTCGTGCTTCACAATCAAGAAGCATTTCAGTCAACAAGTTAAGAGACATAAGAGTAGCAAAGGTAGTCACAAGAATGGACTCATATTCTATTGAAAGACCAGCCACGATGATGCTCACTTGTTCTTGTTCAGTAACCAAACTACTAGCTACAATTAGATTGTCACTCAGACATTTTACTTTGGATAAGTACTCCTTGATTGTAAGCTTTGCTTTCTTGAGCGAGTATAGAGCATGGTGCATACTCGAGATCTTTATATTGGATTTAGCACTAAATCTTCTTCAATGGTTGTCCGATTTCAAAACTAGTCTTGGCTGTTATGAGATGGACCAAGATATCATCTGTGATCGTAGACAGTAGCCAAGAGGCTAGAAACTTGTGTTGCTTCTTATGAACAAGAAATGCAACGTTACCAACTAACTGACCCTCGTTCCCAATGATGAGAGGGAAGGGACAAGAATGGTGCCTAACACAAATCGCTCAAGATCGTATCGTTCAAGAATCAATAAGAGTTGATGTTTTCTTAAGAGAAATCTGTGCTCACTGAGTTTGATGGTGTCATGCTTGGAGAAATATTGGACTGTCTGTAAAGCAACATTGCCTTGACCCTGCGAATGAATTGCTTCCTCAGTGTTGGAAGAGTGTTGAGGCGTATCAATCATAGGTACAATTTCAATGGCCATGAAAATGAAAACAAGAGAAGAGAAAGAAAAAAATCTCAATTATACCAAGAAAATCTTGGCTCTTGATACCATGTTGAAATCAAGAATAAAGGAGCTATGAAAACATTTCTAACTTCATTGAAAACTTGAGAGTTACAATAGAGTATTTAATACAAGCAGATAATAACTAGCTATTAACTAATTGTGTTTAACTACTAACTAACTCTTTCAACTAACTTTATCAGTAAAGCTATTGATGAAATACTCATAACATTAATGTGTATCGTTGTTGCTTCTTGATGCTTATATATTCGGATATAAAATGGGATTTTGTGGGTTTTTTTTTAAACAATAGGGTTAAATTTATTAAGAAGGATGTTCTTCCGCATGGTTGAAGATTCTATTCAATGATGACAACTTGGGTGTTATTTTCTCTTTAGTTTCATTCCTTTTTGTTTCAGGCAAGTGGTTTTTAGGGTTTGCAATGGTGTTTTCGATTGAATAATGCAGATGTTTTCTATCGGTGGTTGCATTAATTATTAAATTATTTTACAAGGGTTTTTTTATATAATAATCCTTTTGGCTTTTTATTTTTGTTATGAGAATAGGTTTTTCTTTGGTAAATCAAGCAACTATAAAACTTGATTAACGATGTATTTTTCTCCATGGAAACACCAAAATTCTAAAAAAAAACAAAAAAGTGTAAAGGGCTGAAGGATTAAAGATGAAACAATTATATATAACAGAGACAGATACTTGGGTGGTTTGTTGAAAAGGTTGAAGCTTCACTGGCCAACGAAGTATTGGAGTTGGATCTGATTATGTAAGAGATGAAGAAGAAGGCTTAGCTTAAAGATAAAGCGAATATTATTCTGCAACTAAAACACCATCTCTCTTTTTTTTATAACAAAGAGAATATTATTCTGCAACTAAAACAAAACAAAACCAACAGTAACACAAGAAGCAAAGCGAACTTAACAAAAAAAAAAAAAGACAAAAAACTGTAACATATCCAAACGACACTCCTCCTGATTCCGTCCACGAACTCAAAGTCTGACCATGGATCCTATCATGGTGTTTCACTCCACATTGGGTGGCGCCAAAGCCAAGGATAACTCAGCACCATATGGAGTACAGGGTTGTCGCAGAAGTCCTTGATGACCCATTGCATTTGCACCGCCCTCGGGGATGCCAAAGAAGTGGATTTCTCTCCCCACTTCAACCCTATAGTAGGAAGAACCACCTTTGTCTTGCATTTTGTATAAAGTGAATCTATCCCCAACCTGTAATTTGTTAGCAGTGGCAAAGCGTAACCATGGGTTACCTGAGAGTACGGGCTTCTTGTGCCCCTTCTTGCGGGTTGTGCAGTCAATTGTCCAGCGACTTGTGCCGGATAAAACCGGAAATGTGACTTTATGACCTCCATTGAAAAGCGGCAGAAAGGGCAGGCTTTTAACCGGGACTGCCAACCTCTTTTTGATGTCAGTAACTGTGAGTATCTTTGAGAAAACAATTATGGACTGGGCTGCCATGATTGATGCTGTTTAAGCAAGGTGATGATCCAATGCAAGAAGCTAAAGGGAGATGACTGATGATCCACTTGTATGTTACAACCATACTTATAGTAGTAAGTATTGAAAGTTTGAAGACAAGCAGACAAAAGAATAATTAATCATGCTGACTAAGATCACAGCAGGTATGCATGTGGCATGACACGTCGAGTAAGGATCCCACAACCGACCATCGTTGTTAATATCTTCAATACGTCTTATATAATTTTTAATTTATTTAATATTATGATCTAGATATTTATTATATTTTCTATATTTATTATTTACTCTTTTTTTTTTAAACTTGAATCGCCAATTAAAACCTTTTTAACCCTTCTCTACCCAATATTATATATATATATATATATAAAAGGTAAGCACTCTTGATAAAAGACGAGGAAGGAAATGTAAGAGCTTTATTTTTGGGACTATGTGATGTTATTGATGTAGATTCAGTTGAATTAGGAGCAATAATTACAGCGTTGAATGTAATAATTGAGATAAGATGGAAGAGAACTGGTTTGATTATTATTGAAATCGGGTCAGTGATGATGTATAATTAGTTATTGAATAACTGTAAAAGATCTCACTAAAATTTTTTAGGACTCAAGTCTAAACAACTGTAAGAATGTGTCCAAAATTAACCTGAAAGTTTAAAGTAAAAATTATCAAAAAATCTAGAAAATTTTAATTTTTGTAATTAAGTTCACCACTTGTTAGCCCAAGAAAGTGACCAAAAGAAAATATTTAATAAAAGATGAAAGCAACTACTCACCAAATGATCTAGGAAAAGGTTTTTTTATTTGTTATAATCAACGTAGATAATGATAGTAAAAATAATCGTAAAGCAATAAGAAAGAAAAATAAAAACATACAAATTTTACGTGAAAAATTTTTATTGAAAAAAATAACTAGCAGAAGAATGTTAAAAATATATGATACAAGAGGAGTTCGATTGCATCTATTTAAGTGTTAAATAAGCTGTTATAATTAATATATAATATATAGCTATATACTGATTCTAACTCCCTCTATATTGAGTTGTCCAAAAGACAACTCCAAGCTAAGTCGTTGACGATGATGAGTAATAACATGTTCATCAGCGGTACTGCCACTGCCGTAGGCCATTGGATTTATGCTAAGAAGTCAATTTCTCTCCCCGATTCAACCGCATGGTGAAGAACCATCTTCAACTTGCACTTGGTACAAGGTGAATCTATCACCAACATTTAAGTTGTTGAAAAAAACAAATTCTCTCCATCCTCTAGCTGAGAAAACGGGTCTGTTGTATAAGTTTAGTAATTGTTTCTACTGAATTTAAGGTTTGAATTTTATAACTGTTTTCATAAATGACGATCACTGCACAAAGTAATAATACATATTTTGCAGATGCATGCGCGTGGAAAATAAGTGAAAGGGTAAGTCACGTCTCAGACAAGAAGGCGTATCATGGACCCCCTTGGCCCTATATGTTCTGCCGTACCCCAAGTTGCTTCTCCGATTTATCTGAAAGCAACCAAAAATATGATTTAACCATTGGCTCAACAGGACCAAAAAGCAGACATAAGCTATCTTATGGAGCACGAAAAATTAGAGAGCCATAGGTATAGAATATACCATGTGATTATAATAAGCGTATTTGTTTGTTAGGTTTCGCTGGTTGTCAGATGCGAGCAACAAATGAATCGAAGAGAAAAGGAGATAAAGTTTTAAGGTTTTCTTCTATTTTCCATTTTACCCTATTCTTCGAAACTGTATAAGCATATTTCCCTTATTTTCTTTTTAAAACAGTTTATATAATATCAAAATACATATATACAAATAAAAGGAGGAAAGAAAATAAAAAATTTTACCTTTCCGGCCACCGTGTGCGATGGCCGGTGTGACGGCGACGACGAAGTCAACGGTGGTCTCCTCGCGGATTCTGAACCCAGTCTAGAGAGAAATCCTCCCCTTCCCCCTTCTTTTTTTTCTGAAACATAGACCAAATGACATCCTGGGCAAAAAAATCTCTTCTATAAGTCGGTGAAACAGCGCCGTTTTGGTGAGTGCCCTTAAGCCCCAAAATGACGTCGTTTGCCCTCACTGAAACCGATCCGACCCGACCCGCCTCGGGATCCGCGTGTTTTCTGAAGGGTCTATTTAGCATTTGACCCTTCCGCATTTTTTACCTTTCCAATTCGGTTTACATTATTTTCACATTTGACCCTATGATTTATTACGGTTCGTAATTTGGTCCTCGTGTCTTTGCTGCGTTTGGCGGAGGGTTATTTACCTCTATGGTCCCTCCGCTTCGCTCATACAAATAGGTCCTTTCCTTTTTTATTTTTATAATCCGCCTAAAACTTTCGTTTTACATAATTTAGCCCATTTTTAATTATTTTGCAATTTTATCATTACTATTGTTATTTAATATTTTATTTTCTACTATTGATTATTTATTATTATTATTTTATTATTTCTATTACTATACCGCTATTTTTGTATATCTATATATTTTATTACTACTACCTATTATTATTATCATTATTTTATTATCATCACCATCTTTGTGTTTATATTATTACCATATTGTACATCTTATTAGTATTATCACTATGTATTATTATTACTATTATTATTAGCATTTTACTATTATTATTATATTATTATTATAGTTAGTATTAATGTATTATTTTATTTTCATTATTATTGCTATTACTATTATTTGATATTATCATCATTATTATCAAGTAATATTTTTACCTATGTTCATCATCAAACAAAATACATTTCATAAAATCATCATATTTCATCTAAAGTTTTAAAATAAAGGCAATGTTTCGTATTTAGGAATTCGGGGAATAGTGCCCTAACGTCTTCGGGTTGTGATTTTTCGTTTGACTAAATAACTAAACATCCTTTTGATAAATTTCCGTAAATCATGAGACAACTTTGATTACGAAGGTTTAAAATATCATGTCCTAACATGCTTTGGATGTGATGTTTGTATCCTCTCAGAACGAAGAAATCTCAAATTCCAGCCCAAATTATCCAAACATTTTTTAAAGGATCCTTATTTTAAAATCTTTTCAAATTTTCGACATTAAGACACTAATTAATCATTTTGGTACCAATTTTGGGCGTATCAAGGGTGCTAACCCTTCCTCGTGCATAATCGACTCCCGAACTCGTTTTCTAGATTTCGTAGACCAAAATCGTTGTTTTGATAAATCAAACTATTTATTAAAAATAACCGTTTTACGAGGTGACCCGATCACACCTCAACAAAAAAGGATTGGTGGCGACTCCCGTTTTATTTTCGTTTTCAAAACCAAAGTCGATTCCCATTTTTTAAAAAAAATGGTTATGATAGCTTGGCGACTCCACTGGGGAGAGATTTAGAGAGTCAAGCCATAAATTGATTATTTTCTGTCTTTTGTCGAAAATTTGAAAGTTCGATTTGAAAATTACGATCCTTTTATTGCATGTTGTTTTAATTTCGGCATTGCATTGCATGACCGTTGTGGTCGCACCTTTAAGTGGGAGTGAGAAGCTACTCCTTCGTGAGGTTTTCACCTCCGTGCAGGATAGTGGATCGCTTTCGGGATACATCCGCATTCTATGTCTTCGTGAGATTTTCATCTCCGTGCGACCATAAGGAAATGTATTCCCACAATCGAACTTCGGTCAGTATGAGCTGTAATGGGTGAGGATCGAGGAATCTGTTGGTTCAGTACCCTATTTAGAACCGAACCTCATATAGTAAGCCCTAAGAACCCACCCTAGGTAGAGCCATGCCAAACCCTAGTGGTTCTGGATTAGGTATTTTTATTCTTTCTTATCGTGTATGAAATACTGACTTGTTTCATTTTTATTTTTGCATGGCATATTCATCAAAAAGGTGTTGATTCACATTCAATTGCTAAATAGATAGCTTGTCATGGAAATGGGGTTTCTTGATAAAGTAGAGGACAATGCGGCCGTCCGAATATGGGCCAAGATAGTGCAGCAAGAGAAAGGTGATAGTCTTACAGAAGGGTACATGTCAGAATTATGAGACTTCACACGTATCAGCGTAACCCAAAATAATCTTCAGGAGATGAAAGAAATATGGAGTCAATGGGACGACGAGATCAAGTAACTATTTTATCACATTACTGAATCATTTTATCTGCCGACATCAAGGTAGACCAAAGACTTATTCGAGCTATAGCCCAATTTTAGAATCTTGCTTATAGTTGTTTTACTTTCGGAAATCGGACTGGTACCTACTATAGAAGAATACACGCTTTACTCCATTACCCAAAAATTCAAACCGACAAAGTTTATGCAAGACCCGTTAATGTCCCCACATTCCTAAAAAAGCTAATAAATATTAAGGGATGAGCGAAAAGGTGGCTTACATTCGGATAAAATAAAAGGAGATTGTAAGTGCATCCCTTGGAGAAATTTAAGGATTTGATCATAAGCATCCTCGATGTGAAGAAAAGGGTTGACATCTTTGCCTTGAGCATTTATGGATGATTATTTTCCCTAAAGCTCTAGGGCATGTAGACGAGGCGGTCTCAGACTTATTCGACAGATTGGATAGAAGAGTCACACCCGTTCCGGTAATTCTGGCCGAAACTTTCAGGTCCCTAAGCGCGTATCGAAGAGTGGACGAAGGAAGATTCACCAGTTGTGCACAACTCTTACTAGCATGGTTCCATAGTCATTTTTGGAAAACGAAAAAGGCATCATGTCGAATCTTTTCCGAGGACTATTCCCCGCTAAAAGAATTAGCAGCCACGCCAAGACGATTATAGAAGAAAATGGATGATGATTCTGTAAAACCTGTAAGAAGAAGATATAGAATGGAAAGCTCCTTTAATGATTTCTGATGAGATCTTATATCGGTGTGGAGATTTTGACCGGTTCCTCATCGGGAATATGGGAGCTGTCGGTATGCTCCTCTCCTCGTGTTGAGACAAGATGATCGAAACAGTTTACGCGCAACACAAGGTCTAATTCAAAGTCGAAGTTTGAATATAAAGGAGATAATTGTAAAAAGAGAGTTCGTGAAATATCGAGTGCTTAGAACCAGACTCACAGAATGAAAAGGTTTGCCACTAACCCGATGAAAACCTCCGAATATGACCGATGGTGGAGTCAGAGAATCAATGACAACATCCCTACATCAAGCCAAGAAAACGCTCGATCAGTGGAAGAGCACTGCAGTAATCCCATCAAGCTTGAAATCATTAAATAGGATATTGAGAAAAGAATGTGGAATTAGGAAAAGGATAGAACAATTAGAGGAAGAGAAATGCAGCTAGGATTGGATGTTGACATTCGTGTTCGGGAAGCCGGAAGTCGAGAAAAGGAAAACTAAAATTTGAATAAGATTTGGACAGTTTGAAAATGTACTATAAGAAGTCTGCGAAGGTCAATGAAAATTGCTTGGATTAGGAAAACGTCGAGCAATGGCGCCAAGAAATTAGAGAGGAAAAAAATAGAGCCACTCAATGGGAAAGGAAACTACGAGATACTCAAGTTTGAGAAGATACTCTGAAAAGAAGTTTGGTAGAAAGTCAGAATGAGAAAGAGGAATTAAAGGCTTGGGTGACAGAATTGGAAAGATCATTGTATCAGTATCGTAGCCATAACTCTATAGTCGAATTAAAGGCTAGTCTGAGTAAAATTAAAGAAATGAAAGCAAGAATCAAGAGCTAGAATCGCTTTACATGGTTGTGAGCTACGGTGGAGCTTCTTGAAGTCAATGAGGGCGTTGGAAGTAACAACTTCATCACTCTCAGAGCCAAGTCAGAGACCGGGATTACATTATGGGGGAGGCCATGGCTCAAGTACGAGAGGTGGCGGATCACTTACAAACCTTAGCAATCCGAGCTGATGTACTAAGTTTATTTTACGAATCGAAGTCAGAGCAAGGTCAAGAGTTAGCTGGGCTTCTTGAGGAAGTCAAGGCCTTAAGTATTAGGGCGAGGCCTTATATGTAATCCATTTTATGTGAAGAAACTTATTTTCTAGAAAAGTTATTCTAATGGAAATTGAATCAGAATTAATACATTTTTGTTACATACATTGCATCATGCGCATTAAATCTCACACAGGAACCTTAAATTATGACAGTTACCCTGGAACATCGCTACGGTACACGAGGCAAAACAAAAATAATAGATCAAAAAATAGAAAGATTAGAGCAAATGCAAAAGGAAATACAGGAGCATATGCAAGAACGATTAATCAATATGCAACAGGACATGATAGAACGGATGCAAGAATCTCAGAATAACATGATGAATCAGTTGGCACAGTTGTTGGCCAATGAACGTGAGAAAGGAAAGGGCGTTGCTACTAGTTTAGGAAACGATAATGACGACTCTGTTTACCCTCCGGGTTTTATCCCACCGAATACCCAAGCATCACTGAATGTGCATCCCCAAAGGACGTCTGTTACTATCAGACCACAATATCAGGTTGGTACCGCGATACCGACCCACCTCCCGACTGGTTCAGGTACTAACCCAGGGGAAAGTCCGGCTAACCCTGTGGTCCCCAATTTCGATGAACTGGCAGAAATAGATAAGGCAAAAATAGATTTGCCAAGGCAACTTGAGAACCGTTGCAAGTGGCTAGAAAAAAAGTTTAAAGAAATAGAAACGGCTGACCAACGTTACGGGATGGATGCTAAAGACTTAAGTCTGGTCCCGGACTTAGTCCTTCCGCTAAAGTTCAAAACACCAGAGTTCGAGAAATATAACGGGGCTAGCTGTCCCGAGGCGCACATCACAATATTCTGCCGACGGATGGCGGGGCACCTTAATAATGACCAGTTGCTGATTCACTGTTTTCAAGACAGTTTGGTTGGGTCTGCGGCTAAATGGTATAACTAGCTTGGTCGTGCCCAAATCAAGACGTGGAAGGACCTGGCATAAGCCTTCATAAAACATTATGGCCATGTGGCTGATATTGCTCCTGATAGAATCACGCTCCAAAATATGGAGAAAAAGCCAAGCAAAAGCTTTAGACAGTACGCCCAGCGATGGAGAGAGGTAGCAATACAAGTTCAGCCATGGCTTTTGGAAAAGGAGACAACCATGCTCTTTATTAATACGTTGAAAGCTCCTTTCATCAATCATATGCTGGAAAGCGCCACTAAAAGCTTTCCAGACATCGTGATGTCGGGGGAGATGATAGAAAATACAATCAGATGTGGCAAGATAGAAGTGGGAGAAAGTGCTAGAAAGACAATCCCAAAGAAAAGAGAGAACGACGTAAATAACCTAAATAAAGGTTATCCGAAGCCTATCATCAGAATCACCCAAGTAGTAATCACGATCATCGTGGCTCCTCTAGCGTGAATCCAAGACAAAGCGAACACGGAGAAAATCTAATTTACGCAAATCTCGACCACGTACAAGAAAATGTACCAGAACTTATTCGATGCATATATTGTTTCCCCACATTACCTAAAACCCCTGCAGCCCCTATACCCTAAGTGGTATGACGCGAACGCACAGTGCGAGTACCACGCAAGGATTGTGGGGCATTCAATAGAGCACTGTCTTACTTTCAAAAAACTGGTAGAAAGACTCATCCAGATGGGCATTATAGAAGTAGACGATACCCCCAGCACGGGGCACCCGCTGCCTAATCATGGGGTCAATATGATAGATGAGAACATAGGAAGAAGAGTTAAAAGGGATGTTGACGAAGGAAAGACTCCGATGAAACGAGTTTGGAAAGAAATGATGAAGAGGAGATTAGCTGTATCAAGTCCGGTAGGAAAGCATGAAGGAATAAGAAAAGGCTGTGAGTTTCATAACATGGAGGGGCACGAAATCCAGTATCAGATTGAGTTCGAATTCAGTACAAAGGCTGATAGACAATAAAGAGTTAGAGTTTTGTGAAAGCAATGAAGGCCGAAAAGAAAGAAGCATTTACGCGTTGGAAGATGAATCAGTAATAAAAGCCTCAAAAACTAGCTATCCTTTGGTCATCATTTTGCGGCCAAAGAACGATAGAGCCGGGATAAAAATAACTCCGAAGATCGTGATTCATAAATCAGTGGTATTTTCATATGAAGACAACAAAGAGGTTCCCCAGAACTTTAACTGCAACCTGACGATTCCTAAAATAGGGGACTCGTCCCGCACTACGAAAGGAAACCAGGAGTCTCTGAAGATTGTGATCCGAAGACCTGCGGTCTTTTCATATGAAGATAACAAAAAGGTTCCCTGGAACTACAACTGTAATGTGACGATTCTTGGGAAAGGAGACTTGTCCAGCACTACAAAAAGAAACCAGGAAGTAGGCTCTTATACGCGTAGCGGGAAGCATTACGGCACGACAAACCCACGGATCGAGCTTGCAAAAGAGAAAACCTTGGTGGGCGAACAAAAGAGAGAAATGGCGACCAAACAGGAAGCTCCTATAAATGAGCCAGCGAAGGAAGATGAGGCTAGGGAATTCTTAAAGTTTTTAAAACATAGTGAATACAGCGTCGTGGAGTAGCTGCATAAATAGCCGGCTCGTATATCTGTGCTTGACTTGCTATTAAGCTCAGAAGCGCACTGCAATGCATTAATGGAAGTATTGAATGAAACTTATGTTACTAATGATATCACCGTTAACAAGTTGGATCGTCTAATTAGCAATATAAGTGCTGATAACTTCATTTTCTTTAATGATGATGAGATTTTACCGGGAGGTATGGGTTCTATCAAGGCCCTCCACATTACTACACGGTGCAAAGGATACACACTACCAGGGGTACTAGTCGATAACGGATCGGCGCTCAATGTCTTGTCATTATCGACGCTGAATCGGTTAACTATTGATAGCTCTCACATGAAGGCCTGCTACAATGTAGTAAGGGCATTCGATAGAACCGAAAGAAAAGTCATGGGGAGGATCGAAGTACCTCTTTTAATTGGCTCAGGTACATATGAAGTGGATTTCATAGTAATGGATATCGGTAGTCAGATATGCTTTTACGGGAGACCTTGGATACACTTAGCGAGAGCTGTCCCCTCATTGTTGCACCAAAAATTGAAACTAGTCACAGAAGGCCGTTTGCTAACAATAAATACTGAAGAAGACATCATCGCAACCGTAACCAACGGCGCCATATTTAAGTAAATGACGGCGGTCGAATGTTCCTTCGCTCTTTGAAATTTGTCAACGCAACATTCGTCATCGAGGGAAACAAGATCCCAATTACCTCAATTATCCAAAACCACAAAATGGGTTTACAATTAATGGTCAAAACGAGCTGCACTAAAAAAGAACTAGGGAGGTATAACTGAGCTGCATCGGAAAGGACTAGGAAGTATCTCCAAAGAGGAATCGAAGTCCCGAGATTGAAGGAAAAAAAAACCTCTTTGGCTTAGGATTCAAGCCGAACGCAAAGCAAAAGAAGAAAGAGTTAGAAAAGAAGCAAGAAAGAAGGAAAGCGCGTTTGGGTGGAGATGAGATTAAATAGGAACCGATGATAATTCCTCATATTCTTGAGACCTTTATATTAGGAGGGGTTATCCATCCGGGACAAGGAACACAAAATGAAGAAATCGTGCACGTCAACGCTTATATCCGAGGGAAAATTGAAGAAGAAAATCGAATGGCATCCGCCTATGAGCCAGCAAAACGTTCTAAACAAGCTGGATCGGAGGAGATTCCTATAGCTTTTAGAACTCATTCAGAGTAATACTCAGAACACACTTGTTGCTTTAAGTCTAGAAGCAATAAGAGTCCCTTTTGTGAAGCATGACTTTGTATAAGGCATCATTATTTTCAATGAAATGTATCTCCGCCATCTTTTGAGCAAATTCTCTTCTATTTTCATTTTATTAATCATCATTATTCTTTCTTTAGATATTCTTCTAAACATTTCTATTCTTCATTTATGATACCAATAAGTATGCCTAGATTCTGTGGTTCTATGAGCCTTTATTCATCTCCATAACAGGTCCCCAAATATCAATGATTTGAGTAACGCTACCGATGACTCAGAATGTCCTTTTGAGCAAGATATAGGTGCGGAAGATTTTCAAGATTTTGGAGATGATCAAGGTTGTGACTTATCTTCTGAACTGTTAAGGATGGTAGAACAAGAGGAGAAACAAATCGTACCTCACAAAGATTCAGTGAAAATAGTGAACCTAGGAGACGAACAAGAAAAGAAAGAAGTGAAGATTGGAGCCAGTATCACCGTAGAGACAAGGCGAGACCTCATCGAGTTACTCCAAGAATTCAAGGATGTCTTTGCACGGTCATATCAAGACATACCCGGGTTAAGCACTGATATCATGGTACACCGTTTGCCCATAAAAGAAGAATACAAGCCAGTCCAATAGAAACTTCGGAGGATGAGGCCAGACATTTTATTGAAAATAAAAGAGGAGGTCAGGAAGCAATTTGACGCAGGTTTCTTGCAAGTAGTTAAGTACTCGGAATGGGTAGCCAATATCGTTCCGCTCCTAAGAAAGATGAGAAAATACAAATGTGTGTAGACTACGGGGATCTAAACAAGGCTAGCACGAAAGACAATTTTTCGTTACCTCGTATCGACACCTTAGTGGATAATACTACGGGTTATTCATTGTTCTCATTCATGGATGGCTTCTCGGGATACAACCGGATAAAGATGCTTCCTCGAAGACATGGATAAAACCACGTTCATAACTATGTGGGAACCTTTGCTATAAGGTAATGCCATTTGAAATTTGAAGAATCGGGAGGCGACATATCGAGAGCCATGGTAACCCTATTCCATGACATGATGCACAAAGAAATTGAGGTTTATGTCGACGATATGATCTCCAAGTCTCGAACTAAAAAGGAGCATGTCCAAGTCTTAAGGAAATTATTTTTGAGGTTGAGGAAATTTCAGCTAAAGCTTAACCCGAAAAAGTATACCTTTGGAGCCAGGTCAGGGAAACTGCTAGGATTTATAGTCAGCGAAAAGGGGATTGAGGTTGACCCAGACCAAGTCAAGGCTATACAAGAATTACCTCCACCTCGCACGCAAAAAGAAGTTCGAGGTTTCTTAGGAAGATTAAATTATATTGCTCGGTTCATTTCACAGCTGACTTAGAAATGTGACCCCATATTTCGTCTTCTTAAAAAACACAATCCAAGTGTGTGGGACGAGGAATGTCAGAAAACTTTCGACAAAGTAAAGCAATACCTGTTCAATCCTCCAGTATTGACACCGCCTAATCCAGATAAGCCTTTAATCCTCTATTTGACGGTACTTGATAATTCAATGGGATGTGTGCTCGGCCAACACGATGAGTCAAGAAAGAAAGAAAAGGCAATATACTACCTTAGTAAAAAGTTCACTGAGTGTGAAACAAGGTACTCACCAATTGAGAAACTATGTTGTGCCTTGATCTGGACAACCCGGAGATTGAGGCAGTACATGTTGTATCATACGACCTGGCTCATCTCGAAGCTAGACCCACTAAAATACCTAATGAAGTCAACTACTTTGAATGGACGGATGGCCCGATGGTAAATTTTACTTTCTGAGTTTGACATAGTTTATGTAAACCAAAAGGCGGTAAAAGGAAGTGCAATAGCAGATTTTCTGGCCAGTAGAGCTCTGGCAGATTACGAGCCTTTGGACTTCGATTTCCCTAATGAAGACCTAATGTACGTAGCAACCACTGAAGAAGATACCCAAGAAAGTCGTCCTTGGAAACTGAACTTCGACGGGACATCGGTTGCTATGGGCAATAAAATTGGGGCAGTTCTGGTGTCCCCAAACGGAGATTATTACCCATTCACTTGTAAATTGGATTTTGATTATACAAACAACATGGCAGAGTATGAAGGTTGCATCATGGGTATCCGTGCCGCTATAGAATGTAAAATTAAGGTGTTGGAAGTATATAGAGACTCTGCACTGGTGATCTATCAACTTAAAGGAGAATGGGAGACGAGAGATCCCAAGTTGGTCGAATACAAAAGATTGGTCCAAGAACTGATCAAAGAGTTCGATGACATCACTTTCAATTATCTACTAAGAGACGAAAATCAGATAGCTGATACTCTAGCCACATTGGCTTCTATGGTGCGAGCAAACAATAAGGAGGATATGAGACCTATACAAATGAGCATTTATGAGGCCCCATCCCATTGCTACAACATGGAAGAAGAGAAGCAAAATGATCACCCGTGGTATCACAATATACTATAATACGTGAAAGATCATAAATACCCCGATCAAGCAACCGAAAATGACAAAAGGACGCTGAGAAGACTAGCTTGTGACTATGTCTTAGACGGAAAGATCCTATACAAAAGAAGAAAGGATCAAGTGCTATTGAGATGTGTGGATGGCACCGAGGCTAAGCAGATCCTAGAAGAAGTCCATGAGGGTGTCTGTGGAACACATGCCAATGGGTTCGCAATGGCCAGACAAATCATGAGATTCGGGTATTATTGGTCTACCATGAAAAGAGATTGCATTGATTATGCTAAGAAATGTCATAAGTTCCAAATTTATGGGGACAAGATTCATGTACCACCCTTACATTTACATGTTATGACCTCCCCATGGCCTTTTTCTATGTGAGGCATGGACGTCATTGGACCAATCTCTCCAAAAGCTTCCAATGGACATCGGTTCATCTTCGTGATAATCGATTACTTCACTAAATGGGTGGAGGCCACTTCATATGCTAATGTGACAAAATCAGCCGTCAGCAAGTTCTTAAAAAAAGAAATTATATGTCGATATGGAATACCTGAGAGGACCATATCTGATAATGCGTTAAACTTGATCAACAGCATGATCGCAGAAGTCTGTAGGCAATTCAAGATCAGACATCACAATTCGTCACCATATTGCCCAAAGATGAACGATGCAGTAGAAGCAGCTAATAAGAACATCAAGAGGATAGTAGGGAAGATGACTGAGACTTACAAAGATTGGCACGAGAAGTTACCATTTACCGTTTTCGCCTATCGAACGTCGGTCAGAACCTCTACCTGGGCAACTTCTTTCTCATTGGTTTACGGAATGGAGGCAGTTTTACCCATCGAAGTTAAATTTCTGTCCTTTCGAGTATTGTCTGAATTGAAATTAGATGAAGTAGAATGGATCCAAGTTTGATATGATCAGTTGAATCTGATCGAAAAAAAAGACTGAAAGCTATCCGTTATTGTCAGATGTACCAAAAGCAAATGATGCGAGCATACAACAAAAATGTGCGTCCAAGAGAATTCCACGAGGGAGACTTAGTTTTGAAAAAGATCCTCCCATATAAAAGGATTTCAGAGGGAAATGGATGCCAAATTCGGAAGGACCTTATGTGGTGAAAAAGGCTTTATCTGGAGGGGCACTAATTTTGGCCGAGATGGATGGGAAAAATTTATCCAATCCCATAAATTCAGATTCAGTCAAGAAGTATTATGCTTGAAGAAGGGAAAGGCTAAAGTGAAAACTCGCAAAGAGCGCTTTAAGACCTAAAAAAAAAAGCGGAGAGGCTAAAGTGAAAACCCGCAAAGGGCGCTTTGAGACCAAAGGGGTTTTGAGTCGAAAACCCGATAAGGGGGACTCAAATTCTAACAAGAGGAAGGGTATGTGACGATTTTATTCTCTCAGAATTAGCAAAAAGGAGGAATGTTACACCTCAGAACATCTACAAAGCACTGCAGATCTCCCAACGTCTATTCAGCTCAAAATGATCTTCGGAAGGATTTGGTAGTGAAGCTCAGGCTTCGATATCTGGGGCACTTACTTTTTACCCATTTTTTGTATTCCAATAATGTTTACTTTTGTTGATTTAATCCAATTCCATTATTCATAAATTCCATTGTTATTTTAAATCTTTAAGCTGTTTGCAATTGAAATAACGACCTATGGACCCATAATGCTTCCATAAAAGGAGTTATGCCTATTACTCTGGAAGCCTCTAAATAGTGCAGGAACCTGAAACAAGACTGTTGTCTAGAACCACCACACCTAGGGGTCAGAAACGTTCGAGGAAGAGGAGTCTAAAATCATGGCTATTTTCCCAGATTCTCTCTCAAAGATATCAGACGAGATATTGCGTCCGTGCCGTGACCTTGACGAGCGAACGAGCAATTACAGCCCTAAGCTTTTAAAAAGAAATCATTCTCATGACATCCTGCATTCATGCAAATGTCCTCCATAATATCATTTAGTTATGAGCATTCGATTTATTACAATTATTGTATCTTAATGAAAAATCATCATTCTCATGACATTTTGCATCCATGTAAATGTCATCCATATCACACGTAGTTAGGAGCATTTGAGTAATTTCGATCATAGCATCCGCATCATTTGACATAAACACAAGCATATAAAATCGAGTCTACAGGATATGTCCCCAGAGGACGGTGTAGCAACACTGGTGAAGCCACCATCCTATTGCCACTGACCAGCGGTGGAATAGGTTGAAGACCATCCTATTGCCACTAACTGGCAGTGGAATAGGTTGAGGATTGTCCTATTGCCACTGACCAACAGTGGAATAGGTTGATTACCCTATTGCCACCGACCGGCGGTGGAATAGGTTGAAAATTATCCTATTCTTTGCGACCGGCGGTGGAATAGGTTGAAGATTATCCTATTACTCTTGACCAGCGGTGGAATAGGTTGAAGATTGTCCTATTGCCACCCACCAAAGATGGAATAGGTTGAAGATTGTCCTATTACCACTGACCAGTAGTGGAATAGGTTGAAGATTGCCCTATTGCCACTGACCAACAGTGGAATAGGTTGAAGATTGTCGTATTGCCACTGACCAGCAGTAGAATAGGTGGAAGATTGTCCTATTGCTACTGACCAGTAGTGGAATAGGTTGAAGATCGTCCTATATCCCTAACTAGCGATGGAATAGGTCAAAATTATATATCTTATCGCCTCGACCAAAGAGTAGGGCAAGATCGAAGGTAAATCTTGGCTCCCAACCAAAGAGGAACATGATTTAGGCCACCATCCTATGTCACGACCAGAAGGAATAGGTCTAAAATTGTAGATCTTGTCGCCTTAACCAGTAGTGGGGCAAAATCGAAGGCAAATCTTGGCTCCTAACCGCAGGGAACATGATTTAGGCCACCGATCCTATGTTCACGACCAACAAAGGAATAGGTTAAAAATTGTAGATCTTGTGCATACGACCAAGAGTGGGGCAAGATCGAAGGCAAATCTTGGCTCCCTAATCAGTAGGGAACATGATTTAGGCCACCGTCCTATGTCCCTGACCAGCAGTGGAATAGGTCAAAAAATTGTAGATCTTGTCGCCTTGACCAGTAGTGGGGCAAGATCGAAGGCAAATCTTGGCTCCCTAACCAGTAGGGAACATGATTTAGGTCACTGTCCTATTGCCATTGACGAGTAATGGAATGGGTCAAAAATTGTAGATATTGTCGCCCTAACCAGTAGCGGGGCAAGATCGAAGGCAAATCTTGGCTCCCTAACCAGTAGGGAACATGATTTAGGTCACTGTCCTATTGCCATTGACCAGCAGTGGAATGGGTCAAAAATTATAGATATTGTCGCCCTAACCAGTAGTGGGGCAAGATCGAAGGCAAAATCTTGGCTCCCAACCAAGATGGGGAACATGATTTAGGCCACCGCCCTATGTCCCTAACCAAAGCAGTGGAATAGGTCAAAAATTGTAGATCTTGTCGCCCTGACCAATAGTGGGGCAAGATCGAAAGCAAATCTCGGCTCTCTAACCAGTAGGGGACACGATTTAAACCACTATCCTATTTTTATGACCAGCAGTGGAATGAGTCAAAAATTATAGATCCTGTTGCCCTAAATAGTAGTGGAACATGATCGTCCTATCTTACTGACCAGCAGTGGAACAGGTTGAAGATCACAGACCTTATCTCCCTGAAGATACAGTGGAGAAATTTAAAATAAACAAATCTCATCCCCTCAAAGTTGCAGCAGGAGCAAATTGAATCTACAGGTCCTATCTCTCTGAAGTAGCAGTAGAGTGGATCAAAGCAACAAGATACGGTGGACTAAAACAAAGGCTACCTGAAGAAGATGAGCACCAAAGGAGTCAAGATTCAGCAAGACCGAGCAAATTTGGTCCCTCTTTATGTCTTTGCTCTATTCCCGTTGCACGACAATGAGTAAAGAGGGGCAGCTGTAGAAGGCCCAAATTGCCTGACCTACTTTGTCTACCAATCAGCCTACCCAAACAACCCAACAGATCAGCCCACTTTACATACCCAAACCCAATCAGCCTGAGCAGGCCCAAAACATTAACCCAAAATAAAAAACCCGAAAATCAAGCCTAATCTACCCCCCAACCCTAATCAGAAAAGAAATAAACAAAAGAGGGAACCCTAGGTGCCGCACCTAGGTCTGGCCTCTGACCCTACCAACGCCACTTGCCTGCCACCGTGGTCTTGTCCACCGCCCAGTACCGCCTCTGACCTGCAAACATTAAACGAGAAGAGACAGAAAGTGGTAAAATGTAGAAAAAGCAATGGCTATAAAAAGCCGATAAAAAAAACTGATTGGGCTTCTTTTTTTTTTTCTCTTCGAATCAATATACAAAAATAAAAAATAAAAATTTTAGTGACAAAAATATGCAAACAAGGATTGATACGAGCGCACAACAAATGAATCGAAGAGAAAAGGAGATAAAGTTTTAAGGTTTTCTTCTATTTTCCATTTTACCCTATTTTTCGAAATTGTATAAGCATATTTCCCTTATTTTTCCTTTTAAAACAGTTTATATAATATCAAAATACATATATACAAATAAAAGGAGGAAAGAAAATAAAAAAATTTTACCTTTTCGACCACCGTGTGTGGTGGCCGATGTGACGGTGACAAGAAAGTCAGCAGTGGTCTCTCACCGGATTCTGGACCCAGTCCAGATAGAAATCCTTTCCTTCCCTTCTTTTTTTTTTCGAAACACGACCAAATGACATCCAGGCAAAAAATTGCTTTTATAAGTCGGTGAAACGACGCGTTTTAGTGAGTGCCTTAAGCCCCAAACGACGTCGTTTTGCCCTCACCAAACCGACCAGACCCGCCTCGGGATCCTCGTGTTTTTTGCGAAAGGTCTATTTATGCATTTAACCCTTCCGCATTTTTTACCTTTCCAATCCGGTTTACATTATTTTCACATTTGACCTTATGATTTATTCCTTTCGTAATTTGGTCCTCGTCTTGCTTGCGTTTTGGTAGGAGGGTTATTTACCTCTATGGTCCCTCCGCTTCGTCAGCATACAAATAGGTCCTTTCCTTTTTTATTTTTATAATCCGCCTAAAACTTCTATTTTACACAATTTAGCCCATTTTTAATTATTTTGCAATTTTTATCATTACTATTGTTATTTAATATTTTTTCTACTATTGATTATTTATTATTATTATTTTATTATTTCTATTACTATACCGTTATTTTTGTATATCTATATATTTTATTACTATTACCTATTATTATTATCATTATTTTATTATCATCACCATCTTTGTGTTTATATTTTTACTTATGTTCATCATCAAACAAAACACATTTCGCAAAATCATCATATTTCATCTAAATTTTTAAAATAAAGGCAATGTTTCGTATTTAAGAATTTGGGGAATAGTGTCCTAACGTGCTAGGTTGCGATTTTTCGTTTGACTAAATAACTAAACATCCTTTTGATAAATTTCATAAATCATGAGACAACTTTGATTACGAAGGTTTAAAATATCATGTCCTAACGTGCTGGATGTGATGTCCTCTCGGAACGAAGAAATCTCAAATTCCAGCCCAAATTATCTAAACATTTTTTAAAGGATCCTTATTTTAAAATCTTTTCAAATTTCCGACATTAAGACACTAATTAATCATTTTGGTACCAATTTTGGGCGTATCGAGGGTGCTAACCCTTCCTCGTGCGTAACCGACTCCCGAACTCGTTTTCTGGATTTCGTAGACCAAAATCGTTGTTTTGATAAATTAAACTGTTTATTAAAAACAACCATTTTACGAGGTGACCCGATCACACCTCAACAAAAAAGGATTAGTGGCGACTCCCGTTTTATTTTCGTTTTCAAAACCAAAGTCGATTCCCGTTTTTTAAAAAAAAATGGTTACGACAATAATAATATTGTATTTTATTAAACCTAATAAAATTAAAGATAATAATATTAAGGAATTTAACTTAAGTTTCCAATTCACATTAAAATCTATAAGTTATTAGTGCTTGAATTTAGCAATTATTTTTACTTTAAAATCTAAATTTCAAAGTTTTTAAGGGTTAGTTTATAGAAATAACACGTATATATTTTAAGGATATTTTATTAAAAAACCTTAAATATAGGAAAAATTATCAAGTTAAAGAATTAATTTGAATAAAAATTTAAACCCCAATAAAAAATAGTTATCTAGTTTAAATTGAAGAAAAATAAAATCCCCATAAATTTTTATTTTCAATAATTGAACTCAAAATAATAAAAAAAATCAATCTACGAGGTTGAAAATGACATAAGAATCATAAACCGGTAGTTTACAGATCCCATAAGCCATGCAGAGGCAAAACGTAACAATTTTTAGAGGGCTTGGATAAAATTTTAATTTTTTTATAGTTTATATCTTTATAATTTGTAAAGGATTAAATTAAATTTTTATAATTTTAGGGGGATAAAGTACAATTTTATCTTTACCAATTTAAATTTTTAAAAATTTTAAAAGCCTAAATACTAATTTTATATTTTATAGGGGCTGGGCCCATGTCAACCTCCCTGCCTTCGCCCATGAAACCATGCACATGATTGTGTCCACGACTTACCCAAATAGGAGTGTCAACTTGACCATATATATATATATATATATATATATATATATATATATGTATATATATAGTATTAATACTTCTAACATGCAAGAATATCAAATGAACTTTTAAAGTAAAAATAATTTAATAAAAATATAAACAAATTAACAAATTTAACCTTGAAATTTACATTTTATTAATTTAATATTAATATAATAAATTTATTAACAATATTTATACTGAATAAATTTGAATTTATTAAATTTTTAGAATTAAGAGTAAAATGATAAAATATATAAACATTGAATGCTAAATTTGTATAAATTGTTATTGATCTCATCTAATTTCATTTCATTTCTAGTCTAATTTAAAAAACTTTTATCATATATCATTTTAATCTAATGTCTTTAATAATCATTTTTCATTCTCACCTTACTAACTTATTGTTACAGCTGCTTTTGAATCCAAACACACACATTATTTCTAATCTCACTGTTACAATAGCTAATCTCACGATCACCACTATTTTTAACCTCACTTGAGCTAAGTGCACCGCCTATCCAAACTAAACTTTAGTAGAAGAGTACCTTTGAATATATCTGTTCTTTTTTAAACAGAAATGCCTAAATTTATCCATAGTCCTCCCAACCCATAAATAGAAGGATAATAAGTTTCAGCGCACTCGAACTTACGTCTTTTTGCATTGGTAATAATGCCATTGCCACTTAAATTAAGACTCAATCGATAAAGTTAACTTTAAAATAGAGTACTTTCAAAATCTCCATTTTAGATATAATGCTAAAAATTTTAAAAACTAAATTAATTTATATGATATTTGAATAATTATATATTAAATATATTAAATAATTAATATAAATTATTTATAAAGTTAACAATACATTATATATTTTAAAATTTTAAAATAATGATAAATGATATTTGAATAATTTAATATAATAATATTTGTAATTGATATTTAAATAATTTGATATAAATATATTTAATATAAAATTTTAAATATTTTTAAATAATTAATATAAATAATATATTTTGATAATTTTATTTCAAAAAGCAAAAGCTAGAAGCCTAAATGTCCTAAATCTTAAATTTTTTTGTTTGATGGCAAAATTAAATATGATTTTGATTGGATTGATAATTTTTTGATTGAATTTTTTTTTTTGATTGAATTGATAATTTGTTTGATGACTTTGATTGTCTGGTATATAGGAGTTATTTAAACAGTTGGGAACCAGATTGCATATGTCCACAACCTATTATCCCAAACCGATGGCCAAACAGAGGTTTTAAACCGATGTTTTGAGGGCTATCTACGTTGTATATCAAGACAGACTCCTAGTGACTGGTTCTTGTGGTTTACCTTTGGCCGAGTGGTGGTATAACACTACCCACCACTTATCCATTCAGACTACTCCTTATGAGGCGCTCTATGGTCAAAGCCCCCACTCCATCTACCTTTACCTAGTGGGGCCTCTTCAGTGGCTATTGTTGATCGAAGTTTTCGAAACAGGGAAGCTACCAGGAAGCTCCTGCAGTTTCATCTCAAAAAATACCAAGAGAAGATGAAGCAAATGGCGGATCAAAGAAGGTCTGAGAGGGAGTTTACAGTTGGGAACTTGGTGTACCTCAAATTGCAGCCTTATAGACAAAATACTATGAGGAAGCTATGAAACCAAAAGCTCTCCCCAAATTATGTTGGGCCCTTTCCAGTGGAAGCAAAATTGGTGTTGTTGCCTACAAGCTAGTTCTGCCAACAGGGTCTCGAATCCATCACACTTTCCACGTATCACAGCTCAAAAAAAAACATTGGTCGAGCTCCTGTTTGACCTAATAACCTACCCTTGGTTGGTTCCGATGGAGCCTGCAGCAAAGAACCTGTGAAAGTCCTAGATCGAAGGATGGTTTGAAAAGGGAATTGTGCTGCTACTGAGGTATTAGTTGAGTGGGCAAACACATTTCTAGAAGATGCGACATGGAAGAACCTACAAGAGCTCCAACAAAAATTTCCAACCTTTAACCCTTAAGGACAAGGATCAGTTGTAAGAAGGAAGCAACTGTTATGGAACGAGCTTGAAGTCAACGCCGGGGTCAAACCAAATTTCAAGTCCTGTTTATTTTTGTTGTAAACGGCGTTTTAATGAACATTAATAAAACGGTGCATTTAGGCAAGTAGGGGAGGGGAATCTACCATGGTACCAAAACGATGTGTATGCCAGGGCAAGATATTAGTGAAACGGTGGGTATGGTTAGTTATACGGCTGTAAGAAACCGTTATTTCCCTATTTAGCCACCTATCAGTATTGCATGGTAGTTATGCTTTGGGACAATCAATTTCTGAAAAGTGTTTCTTCTTCTCTCGTACTCTCTCTTTTCAAGCTGTCTTTTGATCTCTCTCAATTTCCATACGAGAACATGATAATATTTAATTTTATGCTCATATCATAAGAAAGAGTTTCAAAATTAAATTCATTTAACTTTTTATGATTATAGAGATATTGGTAGGTTAATATTTCATGTTATATGGTGATAATTGTTTACATTGTAATTTTAGAGAAAAATTAAGTTGACTTAAAAATATTAGATACGAATGAGATATTATAAAAATCTTTAAAGATATTCGTATTAATTTTTTTATTTTATTTTATAAAACCTAGCATTACTGGTTATATTTGTTTTTACCTTTAGTTTTATTTTTATATTTTTTCTCTCCACAAAACGACAGAAATCCTCCGACATAACATGCCAACCTTTCTTCGCCCTCAAAATTTCAATTCCTTTGTGTTTGGTTTGAGAGCTCTTAAACCCTTTATTGTTTCCATTTTCAGGGCTCATATTTTTCTTCTTTTACTGCAACTTTTTCATAGTTAATAACATAGCAGTAGGGGAAAATTTTTAGTTAAAACCATGAGGCACCCACATTCAAGTTTGGCCCCGGGGGTTTAGATTTCACCCCACTGATGAAGAATTCATCCTTCATTATCTAATGAAGAAACTGAGGCACCCACATTCTTAGATTTCACCCTACTGACCAAGAACTCATCCTGCGAAATTTTAGTTAAAACCATGAGGCACCCACATTTAAGTTTGCCTCCAGGGTTTAGATTTCGCCCCACTGACCAAGAACTCATCCTGCGAAATTTTAGTTAAAACCATGAGGCACCCACATTCAAGTTTGCCCCCGGGGTTTAGATTTCACCCCACTGATGAAGAACTCATCCTTCATTATCGCCGATGTCGATATCTATAAGTTCGATCCCTAGGACTTACCAGGTGCGACTCGCTTTAGTAACCTTTCAATGTCATCATCTAAAGAAGCATTCATAAATCATTACATAGCTTCTTGTTATGTTTAAAGCTTGTTCTAGTGATGGTAGTGTTTCTTTTCCCTTTTTCCTTTTTTTTTTTTGTTGGATCAGATAAAGCTGTGCTTGGAGAGAAAGAGTGGTACTTATACAGCCGTAGAGACAGAAAGTATACCCAAATGTTGGAGAGAAAGAATGGTACTTATACAGCCGGAGAGACAGAAAGTACCCAAATCGTGCCAGGCCAAAATGGGCAGCTGGATCCGGGTTTTGGAAAGCAACTGGGACTGAAGATTATAGTTGCATCTTCAATGGCAGCTGGGAGGGGTGGAGTGCATTCCAATATTGGTGTAAAGAAAGCTTTGATGTGTCACAGACAAAACAAGCCAAGCACACATCTTTAAACAGATTTTTTATTCCAAACTCAACTTATTATTACAGTTCTTATAGATTCTAATTACATGATAACAGAAACAAACCGGAATATAACAAGCAAACTGGTATAAACTCGACTGACACCGACTTTTACTTCTTGTCTGAACCACAATATAACTTTTGAGTCGACTAAATTTTCTTATAAAGAGAAAGTAGAAGAAGGAAGGGTCCGATATTGGTTTGCGGGTAGCAAGCCTTTTCAATTATCGGCTCCCTCCACATTGGGTTGTCCCAGAGACAACTCCAAGCTAAGTCCTTCTTGATGATGATGATGAGGAATAACATGTTCATCAGCAGTACTGGCACTGCCATAGGCCATTGCATTTATGCCAAAGAAGTCGATTTCTCTCCCCACTTCAACCCTATAGTAGGAAGAACCATCTTCAACTTGCACTTGGTACAAGGTGAATCTGTCACCAACATTTAAGTTGTTATAAATAACAAAGTTTCTCCATAATCTACCTGAGAAAACGGGTTTGTTGTACCCTTTCATGTGGATAGAGTAAAGAATTGGCCAGAATCTTGTGCCGTGCAAAAACTGAAATATGAGGGCATGACCTCCATTGAAAGGCGGCAAGGACCTCTGGATTGCTGACGGAACCGCCAATCTCTTCTTGATGTCACTATCCGAGAGAAATTTTGAGAAAACAAGTTCGGAGTGAGCTGCCATGATAACTGGGTGAAGAATGTTTGTGCAAAGAGTGGATGAGACATTGTATGTCGGAAGGGCTATAAATTTAATGTCTGGCATTCGAAAGTCTTTGATCTACTGCTTTCGTGGAACCCAATATAAAATTCATATACACTACCTTTAATGAAACTTCCCCTTTTTACACAATGTAAAACTCATCTTTTAATTAGATGTCAATTTTTGCTTGTTTGTATATAAAACTTTCTTACTCATATACCTTAATTAGAGGTCAATTTTTGCTTCTCCGGTTGCACCAACCCCAGGTCAGAAAAAGTTTCCACTTTTCAGGAAAGTTTCGCCCACTTCTAAACTAAAATTATATTTTATCCCATAAAATTATAAAAACTTAATTTAATTTTTAAAATTACAAAATTTTCATTTCAACCCTTAAAAATTTTCTAAGTTCACCCTACACAAAACCAACCTAAAAATATAATATTTTAAATAAAAATGCAAACACAAAACACAAATTGACGAACCTAAAATATATATTAAAATGAGTAACAAAATATAATATTTTAAATAAAAAATGCAAACACGAAACACAAATTTTCATATAATTTTACATTAAATTGAACACGAAGAAAAATGATCCCTACAAAATAAGGCTATGCAAAGAGCAGGTGATGAATTGCATGTGAATTCGAGAGTAGATTAAGATAAAAATTTTGTAAAGTTAGATTCTATATTTTTTACTTAAAAAGTAGTAAATATACTTAAAAAGTAGGTAAATTAATCTATGTGTTAGATAAAAAGAAATAGAAAAAAGCAAATCGTTCTTTTCTTAAAATTTCTATCCATTTCTAAGTTTAAGTGACGATGACTGATAGAACAACTAAATAGTAATATATATTATTATTTGGGGTTTAAAGTTTTAGGATTTAGGGTTTAAAGTTTAAAGTTTAAAGTTTAGTGATATATATCACTACATATATATAGCGTGTCATGTGTATATCATACTAATATAGCGTATTTTGTCATATCACTAAATATTTAAAATCAAATAAATATTCTTTTAATAATTATTTTAAAAATTATGTCTAAAATGAACTTAGATATATGGTTGTCTAGGCTGGTTGCTTAGTTTTCTAAATAACCATAAAAATTATAGAAATTATAAAAAATTAAAATTTTGAGCTCTTTTGATTGTTGATGGTGATTGGTTCGTTCTATATATCTAGTCAATATTATGCGCTTTGATTTTCTTTCACCAAAAGAAAAAGTAACGTGAAATTTTAAATGTTATCCCCAGAAACCGATATTTTTATGGGCTGAAATTAAATTTTAATTTTAATAATTTAAATTTTATAATTTTTAAAGAATTAAATTAAAATTTTATTTTTTAAAGAAATTAAAATATAATTTTATTTTTATTAATTTAATATTTTAAAATTTTAAAAGAAATAATAAATAAATTTTTATTTTAGGTCCTGTCATAATGTAGATACAATTAGAATAATATTGGGACCACTCGGCAATTAGAATATTAGAATGTTGTAGATGACCTTGTTACCACGGTTCGTGATAGGACTTGCTTATTGGAGGATCCCATTAGAGGATTTAAATTAATTTCTTTTGATTGTCATTTTGTTTCACCAAAAAAAGTTATATGAAATTTTTAAATGTTTTAATTTTTCTAAAATTATCCCTACGAAATTAGAAAAAAAATTTATCCACTTTTATTGTTTCCATTTTCAGGCCTAGGGCTCATATTTTTCTTCTTTTACTGCAACTTTTTCATAGTTAATAACATAGCAGTAGGGGAAATTTTTTAGTTAAAACCATGAGGCACCCACATTCAAGTTTGCCCCCGGGGTTTAGATTTCACCCCACTGATGAAGAACTCGTCCTTCATTATCTAATGAAGAAACTGAGGCACCCACATTCTTAGATTTCACCCCACTGACCAAGAACTCATCCTGCAAAATTTTAGTTAAAACCATGAGGCACCCACATTTAAGTTTGCCTCCAGGGTTTAGATTTTGCCCCACCGATGAAGAACTCATCCTTCAAAATTTTAGTTAAAACCATGAGGCACCCACATTCAAATGTGCCTTCAGGATTTAGATTTCACCCCACTGATGAAGAACTCATCCTTTATTATCGCGGACGTCGATATCTATAAGTTCGATCCCTAGGACTTACCAGCTGGTGCGACTCGCTTTAATAACCTTTCAATGTCATCATCTAAAGAAGCATTCATAAATCATTACATAGCTTCTTGTTATGTTTAAAGCTTGTTCTAGTGATGGTAGTGTTTCTTTTCCCTTTTTCCTTTTTTTTTTTTTTGTTGGATCAGATAAAGCTGTGCTTGGAGAGAAAGAGTGGTACTTATACAGCCATAGAGACAGAAAGTACCCAAATGTTGGAGAGAAAGAATGGTACTTATACAGCCGGAGAGACAGAAAGTACCCAAATCGTGCAAGGCCAAAATGGGCAGCTGGATCCGGGTTTTGGAAAGCAACTGGGACTGAAGATTATAGTTGCATCTTCAATGGCAGCTGGGAGGGGTGGAGTGCATTCCAATATTGGTGTAAAGAAAGCTTTGGTGTGTCACAGACAAAACAAGCCAAGCACACATCTTTAAACAGATTTTTTATTCCAAACTCAACTTATTATTACAGTTCTTATAGATTCTAATTACATGATAACAGACACAAACCGGAATATAACAACCAAACTGGTATAAACTCGACTGACACCGACTTTTACTTCTTGTCTGAACCACAATATAACTTTTGAGTCGACTAAATTTTCTTATAAAGAGAAAGTAGAAGAAGGAAGGGTCCGATATTGGTTTGCGGGTAGCAAGCCTTTTCAATTATCGGCTCCCTCCACATTGGGTTGTCCCAGAGACAACTCCAAGCTAAGTCCTTCTTGATGATGATGATGAGTAATAACATGTTCATCAGCAGTACTGGCACTGCCATAGGCCATTGCATTTATGCCAAAGAAGTCGATTTCTCTCCCCACTTCAACCCTATAGTAGGAAGAACCATCTTCAACTTGCACTTGGTACAAGGTGAATCTGTCACCAACATTTAAGTTGTTATAAATAACAAAGTTTCTCCATAATCTACCTGAGAAAACGGGTTTGTTGTACCCTCCCGTGCGGATAGGGTAAAGAATTGGCCAGAATCTTGTGCCGTGCAAAAACTGAAATATGAGGGCATGACCTCCATTGAAAGGCGGCAAGGACCTCTGGATTGCTGACGGAACCGCCAATCTCTTCTTGATGTCACTATCCGAGAGAAATTTTGAGAAAACAAGTTCGAAGTGAGCTGCCATGATAGCTGGGTGAAGAATGTGCGTGCAAAGAGTGGATGATCCAAATTTAATGTCTGGTATTCGAAAGTCTTTGACCTATTACTTCCGTGGAACCCAATATACAATTCATATACACTATCTTTGATCGAAACTTCTTTTTTTTTTCACCCACTCTAAAATTCATATATTTTAATTAGAGGTCAAATTTTGCGTCTCCAAATACAATTTTTTTACTTTATTTTTGTAGATAACGTGATCTATGTTACCATGTACTTGCAGTCTAAAGATTGTGCATCAGAATCTCTACTTGACACCATTGGATGATATTTAAGATAAGAAGGCCAAAAAAATTTAAAAAATTTCAGATTACATAGGTTTATATTACGATTTAACCTTTAAATTATATTTTTTATTTTAATGTTTACACTATCATTTTGTTAAAATAAAATTTACCAATAACAACGTGACATGTCTCGCATTTTAATTGGAAGCAGATAATTTTGTAAGTAAAATATATAATATGAAAATGATAATTTATGAGCCAAGAAATATCTTAAATTTTACTGTATTTGTTTCACAAAATTTATGGCTAATCTACTCTCAGAATCCACTTTTTGACTCTTAAACACCTTACCAACTACTGCTTATTGATAAAAATAGCGAAAATTTCGATATGTGAGAGAATATGAGAAATGATGCTGAATTTCGTTAACATAATTTGATTAAAATCAATTTTCAAAAATTTACGTGTGCATGATAGAGACGTCAATTTTCAAAAGTAACGTGTCCTTGGCTTGCTTGACCATAGTCAGCCACCCTCCCTACAAGATTGCCCGGGGTTTTGTAACAGTTCTAGCGAGTGTTGAATTAAAAAAATATAATAAATTGTTTTATTCTAAAACATAAAAAATATATAATATAAATTTATATACATACAACAATAACACAAACACAATATAATATGCAAACAACAACAATAACACAAAGAGGTGAATCTAGAGGGTTGGTAGGCCCCTTAATACGAAAAGTTGTTGTTTTAACTTTTCAAAATATTTTAAATTAATAAAAGTAAAATTATATTTTGTCCTCTTAAAATTATAAAAATTTAATTTAATCTTTTAAAATTATAAAGGTATAGACTATTAAAAATTAAAATTTCATTTCAACCCTAAAAATTTTCTAGCTTTGCCCTTACGAACCTAAAATATATATTAAAATGAGTAACAAAATATAATATTTTAAATAAAAATGCAAACAGGAAACACAAATTTTCATATAATTTTACATTAAATTGAACATGAAGAAAAATGATCCCTACAAAATAAGGCTGTGTATGCAAAGAGTAGATGATGAATTGTATGTGAATTCGAGAGTAGATTAAGATATAAATTTTGTAAAGTTAGATTCAATATTTTTACTTAAAAAATAGGTAAATTAATCTAGGTGTTAGATAATAATTAAAAAAAAAGAAGCAAATTGGTTCTTTTCTTAAAATTTCCATTCATTTCTAATTTTAAGTGACAACAATGTCTTGATAGAACAACCAAATAGTGATATATAGTGTGCCATGAGTATATCATGCTAATATGACATATTTTTTTATATCACCAAATATTTAAAATCAAACAAATCTTAAAATAAATATTCTTTTAATAATTATTTTAAAAATTACGCCCAAAATGAATCTAGATATATGGTTGTCCAAGCTCATTGCTTGGTTTTTTAAATAAACATAAAAAGAAGTAGAGAAATTATAAAAAAATTAAAATTTAATGAGAAATTATTTTTTAAAAAAATGTTAGAATGAACTTTGACAAATAAGGACTAAATTACAAACTTTTAAACAACTAGGGAAAAATCACAAAACAAGGTCACACGACTGTGTGCCCGAATCGTATTAAAAATTGAGACAGTGTAAGATGGAGTCACACGGCCGTGTATCCAGACCGTGTAGTTCACTGAAATCGTGTGGACCTAAATGTAAAATTACACAAACAATCACACGGTCGAGTGGTTGGGCCATGTAAGAGACTAAGACCGTGTTTAACCAAAACCTCCTAATTTAAAACAGACCACACGGTTGTGTCACTTGCCCATGTATACCAATAAATACTTTAATATGCAAGCTACCAAACCAAAACTTTATCTAGGTCATTAATATACATTTAATCATTACTTAAGTCAACTAAAATGCACCAAAAACATGCCGAAACATTTCATTTTCCTATTTCTAACGAGTATGCCCAAGGCACCATCACAAACAAGAATCAATTTCAAATTATTTCCTATTTCATTCCAAAAATGGATATTGATCAAACATGTATCTTATACACAAACTAAATGCCAACTTTCAATCATCTAACTTTGACCAAAAATGACAAATCTATAACTTATAAGGTGGAAATCCAAACACCAAATTACCATCACACATAATAAGCTTAATAAACTCATAGTTCAAAACATTACAACTTACCTTAAATCCCACAATTGCAAAATGACTTACTTAACTAAATAATTTTTTCTGTTACCACAATTTAAATCATCAGGTGAGTTCATCGAGTATATAATGCATAAAACATTTCATTCAATATAATTCAATCTCAATCGAAGTTATAACATCAAACCATTAAACATATGCACTTTTACATTATATAACTTACTCTATCTCATTATAATACTTTTACCATTCATCTAATTTCAAAAACAATGCCAGTTTAGCCCGATGAACTCTAATAATCAAATACGGATACATGGTTATCCACCCAAAACATGTTTGATTGCTCAAACGAGCTTTACCATTCAAGAACACACTAGCCACATTTTGGCTTGAAAATGCCACTTTTTGAGCGAGTTTACATAGGATGCAGATTCACAGGAAGAGTAGCTATTGTAGGAGAACCAGACTGAGCAGGTACTGATGGCACACTAGTCACTGCTGAGGGATCATCACTCAGCCCAAACAAAGGAGATTGGTCCCTAAAAACCCGCATGGCAGAAGAAGCAGCAAGGAGATGTTGACATAGGAAAACCCCTAATTAACCCGGAAGACGTATGACCAGAAGTAAAAGAACCTCTAAGTAACTCGGATGAAGTAGAGGACGTATGGCCAGAAGTAGAAGAACCCCTAATTAACCCGGATGGAGTAGAGGATGTATGACCAAAAGAAGGAGTATAGACAATCATAGGAATATGAGAGCGTTGATGATTGATCTTGATGGAGTCCACATTTGAACCAGAAGAAAAACCACTTTGAAAGGGAAACTGGGACTCATCAAAAACCACATGGAGGGAGACAAATACACGACCATCCCTACCAAGGCACTTATAGCCTTTTTGATTGATACCAACACCAAGAAAAACACATCACTCAGACCGAAAATGAAGTTTGTGTTGATGAAAAGGCCTTATATGTGGAAAACAGCACAACCAACACCTTTAAACAAAAACTTTTAGAGTTTCTCATACGTACTGATCTGGTGTAGAATAAGAGTAGGTAATCTGTTAATCAAATAGACAGCATGAGCAAATGCATAAGACCAAAACTCCAAAGGCATAGAAGACGTACTAACAGAGTCAACCCCATGTCAACTATTTGTCTGTGTTTTCTTTCAGCAACTCCGCTCTGCTCTGAAGTGTGGGGACATGTGACCCTATGTTGGATTCCAAGACGAGATAGCTCTTTAGACAAAGAACGATACTCTTCCCCAAGTTGCTTTAAAGCATCTTGATGGAATAACAGAATTGAACTTGTGCCATTTGATGAAAGTGAAGAAAACACTGAAAAACCTTAGACTTGGACTTGAGAAAATACAGCCAAGTATACCAACTATGCATATCTACAAACGAAACATAATAAGAATAGCCATTCGATTGCAAATGAACTGGTCCACAAACATCAGACACTACAAGTTCAAATATAGAAGAGTACAGTGTTTGTGAAGCACTAAAAAGCAATTTGTGAGATTTTCCTAGTTAACAAACTGTACATATGTTGGGCAACTTGTTGCATGAGAAATAAACATTACAAGTACGTAAAACATTAGCAAGACTGTTGACACACGAATGCCTAGTCTGTTGTGCCATAATGTAGGAGAATAAGAAACTTGAGCAGTGTATAGAAGAGGCAATCTTGGCTTTGAAACAACAACACCTTTGGCAGAAAGTGACACATTAAATTTATAGAGTCCATTATGCATGTGGCTCACTAGCAGAGTTTTCTTTGTCTGTATATCCTTCACAAAACACAGAAACGGGTGAAATTCAAATTAAACAACATTATCTCTTGCAAACTGTCCTACAGACAATAAATTCTTGCACATTGTAGGGAAATGTAGAACATTCTGGAGGCGTAAGAGCCTAGAGCCAGCCAAGAAGTTGGAAGAGCCTATGTGAGCTATGGATACATAATCACCATTTCCCATAGACACTTGACTTGTACCTATGTAGGGGAAGCAGTTGTGAGATTTGCCATATCAAGAGTGATGTGATTTGTTGCCCCTGAGTCAGAATACTAGGTCTGGTTAGTGAGGGAAGAAGCAAGAGCTCGAAGAGGTAATTGATTGGATGAAGGTTGAGAAAACAAACCACAGCAATGAGACACAAGTGGACAAGTAGGAGCAGTAGAAGAAAAACCCGGCCATGTAGCTGATGATAGTTAACTGTCATCAAATTAGTGGAACCAACACTAGAAAAATTTTCATCAAACCTATGATAACAGGTCTGAATCATATGTCCAATCTTTCCACATAACTGACATTGTGGTCTAGAGCGTGACCAACTCTGACCATTCCTACGAGCTCTGCCACGAGACCAACCACGACCTTGCCCTCTATAGCCTTCTTATGTTTTGAGAACATCGATTTGACTCTGCAGGTTGTTTCGAACTATTTCCAGTGTCTTGTTGATGAGAAGCCAAATTGGCTTGGCAAGGAACTTTGCCAATAGAGCTAGTTTTTGTGCTTCGCAATCAAGCAACATTTCAGTCAACAAATTAAGAGATAAATGAGTTGCGAGGCAAATACTCGAATATGCTCAAATTCGATCGAAAGACCAGCCAAGATAACACTTACTTGCTCTTATTCAGAGACAAAACTACTAACAGCAGTCAAACTATCACTAAGATTCATTACCTTAGATACATAATCATTGATTGTAAGATTCGCTTGCTTGAGCGAGTATAGGGCATGATGCATACTTGAGATCTTGATATTAGATTTGGCACTGAACTTTCTTTCAATGGTCGTCCAAATATCAAAGCTAGTCTTGGCAGTTGTGAGATGTACCAAGACATCATTTGTGATAGTAGACAATAGCCAAGAAGCTAGAAACTTGTCTTACTTCTTATGAATGAGGAAAGCGGATTATCAAGTTGCTGACCTTCGGTTCCAGTTATGAACAGAGAAGGAGGAAGGACTGTGCCCAGTACAAATCCCTCGAGACCATAACCTTCAAGAATCAACAAAAGCTGATGCTTCTATAAAAGAAAGTTGTGTTCAGCAAGCTTGATAGTGTCATGTTTGGAGAAATAATGAACTATTTGTGCAAAAGCTGCCAGACCTTTGTAAATGAACCGATTCCCCAGTGTTGGAAGAATGACGAGGCGTATCAACTACTGGTACAGCTTTGGTAGCCATGGAGAGAAAAGAAAAAGAAAAAAATTTTACACCAAGAAAACATTAGCTCTTGATACCATGTTAACAATAGCAATAAGGTGTTGAAGAAGAAATCGTGTGTGTATTATTCATCCGGGTGAAGAAGAGTATTTAATACATGAATATAACAGCTTAACTAACTGGTTAACTAATTCCGTTTAACAAACTAACTTCCTTTTAACTAACTTCAAAGCTACTCATAATAGATGGCCATTGGCAAGGATTGGCAAACATGTTGATCGGTGCAATATCAGGCTGGTGGTGTGCTCCGGCTTCGACAATGGTTCCATCGGGTTCATGACGAATGACTCAGGGAGCAGGAGAATTAGGAAGGGTCCCGTGTTAGTTCATGGTGGGAGGCTCCTCCACTTCAACCATATAGTGAGAAGAGCCATCTTTATCTTTGTACATGGTGATTCTTCCCCAACTTTGAGTTTGTTCTGAACAATAAACCTTATCCATCCACGGGAGAGAACAAGTTTAAGGCACTCGTTTCTCCGAAAAGTACAGTCAACTTCCAAGATCCTTCCGGCGTACATGAGTTGATTTCTAACTACAAGGCTTCCATTGAGAGGTGAGAAGAGATGCAATTCTTAATTATATTTTTTTTAACTTTTTTTTACCATAAATCTTTATTCTTCTTTTTTTAATATGCCTTTTTAATAGATTTAGTAAAAATACCGTTAAAATTTTTTCAATAAAAATACCGTTAAAAAGTTAACGGGATTGATATAGAATATTTTAATGAGATATAGTTTATTACTTAGATAACTTAATAAAATAATTACATATAAGAAATAATAAAATAAATATATAATATATTAAATTAAAAATAAATCTTAATTTAAAGAAAATAAACTTAATTGTCTAAAAATTAACTCAATAAAAAAATCTCAATAAACAAAAATACGAAAAATTAAAACTCTTTCAAAAATTTAAAATATTAAATTTATTCATTAAATCTACTAAAATATAATTTAAAAATCGTTTTAACAAAATATCATTCTAACCATCGAACCAGAAACAAGCAATTTGTAGAACAGAAACTGCGTCGGCGAAAGGACATTTTCGTCGTTCCATTAAAAAGATCATTGCTTAGAATGTGGAGGGGTGTCCACGTGTCACCCAAACTTTTAACCCTTTGACTTTGTCTAAAAATAGTAATTTGGTGTAAAAAAAGTGCACGTGTGCATTATATTCGCGGTATAAAGAAAATGCACGCAAATTTAATCAAAATGACGCCGTCTGTGGGAATCGAACCCACGACCACGTGGTTAAAAGCCACGCGCTCTACCGGCTGAGCTAAGACGGCTAGTCACTAACTGTCTGAGAATAGTAATTTGCTCTCGCGTAAAAAAAAGTGCACGTGTTATATTCGCGGTGTAAAAAAACTACGTGTATAAAATGAAAATTTAACCGAAGGCGCAGTCTTTGGGAATCAATCCCACGACCACGTGGTTAAAAGCCACTCGCTCTACCGGCTGAGTTAAGACCGCTATTCGAAAGACGGCTATCCGATGATTTTACTTAAATTTAGTTAATAATTTTAAAATAATTGTTGAATAGAACTAACAATAGACTTGCAGTCTTGTCTCTTGTAATTTTAGCAAGTTGATTGATATATATATATATATATATATAAATACTCTCTTCTTTATTACACATTTGTTTAATTTTTTGAAAATTGATAAGTGATCTAAAGGTCAATCATTTATCGCTGTCACTGCCATTCTAATTAATGCAAAACATGATATTTAGATTTCCCTTTCTATGTACACATCATTGACTTGGATGATTACAGACATTAACATACATTAACATGCATTAACATACATAAAAATAATTTATGTATGGGACCACTTGGCTGCCCCCGCTGCTTTAGGAGTAGACGTGAAAATTATAAATTTAGAATATAAATTGGAAAGTTCGTATATTTTAAAAAATAATATGTATTAATAATGAAATGTAAGGTTTAGAATTAATAATAATAATAATGATACATATGTAATATATACAAAATTAAAATAAAAAATAATTTAATTTGTGAGTAAAAAATTTAAAATAAATAAATATATCACATTGAGAATATTAAATATATTCCAATTGTTTATATTGTTATTGTTTTATAGCACCTCAACAACATATCAAACTAGTGGAAAAATTAAATATTATAAATCTATTTTTAATAAATTAAATATCAGTTGATTGTGATATGAATGCAATTAATTACATTATCTATATACAAAAACTTGACGAGAAAATATTTTAACATATACATATATACTCTCTTCCACATTACATGTTTGTTTAAAATTTTTTGAAATTTGACAAGTGAGAATAAAGGTTGACCATTTATCGTTTCCATTGACGTTCTAATTAATGTAAAACATGTTATTTAGATTTCCCCTTCGACATAAAATACACTCATCATTGACTTTGATGATTACATACATACATACATACAAAATGATGAAGAAGAAGATGGAAAGAAAAGGGTGGGTTTCAATTTTCAAGTTCAACCTCAATCTTGATCTTCAAGTTCCTGTTTTGATGTAAAGAAAGCTTTGGTGTTTCACAGACAAAACAAGCCAAGCACACATCTTTAAACAGATTTTTTATTCCAAACTCACACTTATTATTACAGTTCTTATACATTCTAATTACATGATGATAACAGAAACAAACCGGAATATAACAACCAAACCGGTTATAAACTCGACTGACACCGACTTTTACTTCTTGTCTGAACCACAATATGACTTTTGAGTCGACTAAATTTTCTTATAAAGAGGAAGTAGAAGAAGGAAGGGTCCGATATTGGTTTGCGGGTAGCAAGCTTTTTGAATTATCGGTTCCCTCCACATTGGGTTGGCCCAGAGACAACTTCAAGCTAATTCCTTCTTGATGATGGTGAGTAATAACATGTTCTTCAGCAGTACTGCCACTGCCAGAGGCCATTGTATTTATGCCAAGGAAGTCGATTTCTCTCCCCACTTCAACCCTATAGTAGGAAGAACCATCTTCAACTTGCACTCGGTACAGGCTGAATCTGTCACCAACATTTAAGTTGTTATAAATAACAAAGTTTCTCCATAATCTACCTGAGAAAACGGGTTTGTTGTACCCTCCCGTGCGGATAGAGTAAAGAATTGACCAGAATCTTGTGCCGTGCAAAAAGTGAAATATGAGGGCATGACCTCCATTGAAAAATGGCAAGGAACTCTGGATTGCTGACGGGACCGCCAACCTCTTCTTGATGTCAGAATCTGAGAGTAACTTTGAGAAAACAAGTTTGGAGTGAACTGCCATGATAGCTGGGTGAAGAATGTGTATGCAAAGAGTGGATGATCCTATGCATGTGCAAGGGCTATAAATAATGTCTGGTATTTGGAGCTCTTAGATTGAATTTGTTGGTGGATGGTGATAGCCACTATAAATGTCATCTTATACGCTACCTTTGATTTTTACCCAATATAAAATTTATATATATCAATTTAGTGGTCAATTGATTTTTTTCCCTACAACCTCCAGAATGTTAGTCGTCCAGCATCATGTCGCTAGTCGTCGTTCGACATCATCTCTATTGGATGAAATTTAAAATGAGAAGGTAAAAAATTAATAAATTTCAACTTAGATATGTTTATATTATGATTTAACCTCTAAATTATATTCATTTTTTTCACTACAAATTTTTTACGTTAATATTTAAATTATTATTTTGCTCTAGTTTACCCCAAAATAAAAGTTTATAATAACAACATGACATGTTTCACATTTTAATTGGAAGTAGATAATTTTTTGATAACATAAATAAATTGAAAATGATAGTTTAAGTATCAAAATGAAATATATATATATATATATATAAGAGTCAACAATTATTCCATTTTATTATAATGTGTTTATTGATATTTGTTTCACAAACTTTATAAAATTTATGTCTTAATCTATTCTTAAATCGAAGGAAAAGTCAAATATTTTAAAGTGGTCAAAATTAAATTGTAATATTTATAATAGTAAAAATATAATTTCATCATTTTAATAATTCATATATTTATAATTTTTAAAATATTTAATCAATCTTTTACTATTTTTAAAAATATTAAAATATAATTTTATTTTTATTAATTTAAAATTTTAAAAATTTTAAAATATCTAAATAAAAAATTTCCATTCCACTTCCACCCACGACATTAATATAATTCAACTTTAGAAAGGTTTTCGTGTTCATGAAGGAGACGTCATTTCCAGAAGTATGTAGGCCGACTTGACCATGTTCCCATTTTTAATTTTAAAAATATTTATTCATTTTTTATCATATGCTGTATTGAGATTTGGCAGTCATTTCTTGTGGTTTATCTCTCTCTGAAAATAGTAATTTCCTGTGGTGTAAAAGAAAGTGTAACCAAAATGGCGCCGCCTGTGCCACGCACTCTACTGGCTGAGTTAAGATTTCAAAACAATTGTTGAACAGTTACCATATCGTAGTCATAGACTTGCAGTCTGGTCACTTGTAGTTGATATATATATATATATATACATACTCTTTTCTATATCACATATTTGTTTAAATTTTTTTGAAAATTGATAAGTAAGAATAAAGGTTAATCATTCATCGCTGTCATACATTAACATTGACTTTGGTGATTACATACATTAATTAACATACGTACAAAATGATGAAGAAGAAGAATGAAAAAAAAGGGTGAGTTTCACTTTTCAAGTTCAACCTCACTCTTGATCTTCAAGTTCCTGTTTCGAACCACTGATCTGTCTCCAAAAGAAGTGTTAGAATCCCTAGAATTAGGGACAGATTATTGAGAAAATCTTATGTAAATAGAAGTTAATCATAGTTCTTGATTCTTAGGATAATTACAGCTTTTTAGGGATTATTTCTTTCCTTAGACTAGTTTATCTCTTTATATACCAGTAACCTAATTAGCTAAAGTATTAATCAATCTCTGATTTTACATGGTATCGAGCCTTAGGAATTATTCGATTCTCTTGTCTATCTTCCTAAAAATTCCTCCGATTTCCCGACCATCTTCCTAAAATTTCCTCTCCTTTTTTTCATGGGTGATCTTCACAATGACACCATGTCCAAAGCGAGATCTCACAAATATCTCAAGCTGTCAATCGATGGATCAATCAAAGTGACCTCAATTCTTCACTAATAATCACTAGTTATCGACTAGATGGAAAAACTTCCTACAATGGTCTCAATCTGTTCTAATGGTGATTCGTGGTCGTGGCAAGATGGGATATATCAATGGAGACCTCCCGTCCCGATGTAGCAGACCCTACCTATGCCGCTTGGGAACTCAATAACTCAATTGTTATGGCATGGTGATCAATTCTATGGAAGGCCATATAAGTTTAACTTACCTTCTCTTCAAGACTGCGAAAGACATGTGGGATGCAATCAAAGAGAACTATTCGATTGAAAATGCTTCTCAAGTTTTGAGATCAAACTCAAGTTGAAAGACATTCGACAAGGAAACTTGAGGTAACTCACTACTACAACAATCAAAATATTGTGGCGGGAGTTAGACATGTACTATGAAGCTAATTGGGGGAAGGCCTAGAACACACTAGGTTTATGACTCACCTCAACAATGGCGTCTCTATGAGTTTCTAGTCTGAGGTGAGGCATGAGTTAGACGAGGTTCGTGGCGAAATTTTGGGCGATCACCTCTCCCAACCATTAGTGAAGCCTTTGCGAAGTGAGGAGAGAAGAAACGCCATCTTATCATGATGGGGAACCCAAAATCTCGATCGACCGACCCTCTTGAATCTGCGCTCTTGTGTCCAAAGGTCCTCAAACACAAAAAACTCGTGCTAGGAATGAGTCCGGATCTAACAGACCATGGTGTAGTCACTTTGCAATCGTGTTGGTCACACAAAGAAAAAATGTTTTAAACTCCATGGTTATCCAGATAAAAAATAGAAAGACAAGAAAATTGTTTTGTTATCTTCCAATACTGCTGATGAAGTGCTGGATGTGGGCCTAACCAAGACGCAACTCGAAAATCTTCAGAAATTTCTGAGTACCTCTACCAGTCATGGGAATTTAGCCACTCAAGGTACTGCTCTCAATATTGCTCTTGAATCTAATAACCAATCTCCATGGATACTAGATTCGGGTGCTTCGGACCATATGATAGGTAACCTCACTCTATTCCAAACTTACACCACCTGTCATAACAATTCCCGAATCAGGATTGCGGATGGTTCATACTCACCTGTGGTTGGAGTAGGGAAAGTAAAAGTAGCTGAGAATTTTTTCCTTGATAATGTTCTACATGTTCCAAAATTATCCTGTAATTTACTTTCAATAAGTAAACTTACTAAAGATGGGAAAATGCTTGCTGAATTTTCTGCATTTGGTTGTTTAATACAGGGACAAAAATCGGGGAAGATGATTGGCACTACTAAGGTTGATGATGGATTGTATGTGTGGAATAAAGACAGCACACAAGGGGGATTAGCTCTATCTACTGCAAAAGAGGATACTATTATGTTATGGCACCGTAGGTTAGGACATCAAATCTTTTGTACCTAAAAAGCATCTTCCATTGTTATTTGAAATAAAAGATAAATTCCTTGCAATGTGATATTTGTGTATTGTCCAAACATACCGTGTTCCATATCCTTTCAAACCATATACACAATCCAAACCTTTTTCAATGATACACAGTGATTTATGGGGAGCTAGCCGAGTGAAAAATATTACTGGTGAGAAGTGGTTTATTACCTTTATTGATGATCACACTAGGGTATGTTGGGTCTATCTTTTAAAAGACAAATCTGAAACTCCCAAAGTTTTTCAAAAATTCCACTCAATGGTTCGAACCCAATTCAACTCTACCATCCAAACTCTCCACACTGATAATGGGAGAGAATACTTTAATTCTGTCCTAAAGTCATACCTTTCAGACCAAGGAATTATACACCTAATTCATGCCCAAACACTCCTCAACAGAATGGGATATTCGAGAGAAAAAATCGACACCTTCTTGATGTTGCTCGAGCCTTAATGTTCACAATGAACGTCCCTAATATTTATGGGGCGAAGCTGTTCTTACTGCTTGCTACCTAATAAATAGAATGCCATCAAAAGTCCTTAATTTCCAAACTCCTCTAAACACTCTTCACAAATCATTTCCTCTATCTCATATTCCCACTATTCCAACTAAAATATTCGGGTGCAAAGCCTTTGTCCATAATTATCAACCCAACCAATCCAAACTTGATCCTTGAGCTCACCCCTGTATATTTGTTGGGTATTCTCCTACTCAGAAAGGCTACAAATGCTACTCACCAACCTTACACCGGCTATTTGTCTCTCGGGATGTCACCTTCTTTGAAATCGAACCTTTCTTTAAACCTTCTCATCTTCAGGGGGAGAGTTTTAATGAAGATGAAAACCTTAATACCCTTCTTATTATACCTCCCGACCCTACCACCCTTGATACTATTGTTTCTTCTCCTATACCGCAAGAAATTAACACTGAACAGTCCCCTGAATAAGGAAAACAACAATAAAGTGCAAAGAACAAAGAAAAGTGCGAATGCGAGTTTATTCGACGGAATCGATGTCCTGAATCGATACAACAAAGGCTACTCACATCTTCAATCGAGGACTGCTCGAAATGAAGTCTCACCACCATCACCATCCATCTATCTTCCAATTGCAATGAGAAAAGGAACAAGGAGTCGCACTCAACATCCTATCTCTCGGTTTGTATCCTATGGTAACTTATCTAAGTCTTATCAAACCTTTGTGACTAATGTTGATTCTATAAAACTCCAAAAACTATAGAAGAAGCATTTGAGTCAACGAATGGAGACAAACCGTGATGGAGGAAATGGAGGCTCTCAAAATAATGGAACACAGGAAGTTTTGGATCCGCCTAAAGGAAAGAAGATAGTAGGTCGCAAATGGGTTTTACTACCAAATTTAAGCTCGATGGCCATATTGATCGATACAAGGATCGTCCTAGTGGCTAAGGGCTTCACTCAAACTTATTTGGATTATGAGGAGACATTTGCACGGTTGCCAAACTAAATACAATTAGAGTTCTTTTGTCCATTCTTTAATCTTAATTAGCAATTGACCCAATGGATGTTAAAACGCTTTTCTCAATGGGGAGTTAAATGAAGAAGTTTACATGGACTTCCACCGGTTTGAAGAAAGAAAGGGCCAAGTGTGTAAGTTGAAAAATCTTTGTATGGGTGAAACAATCTCCAAGAGCGTGGTTTAATCGGTTTTCAAAAGCTATGACGAAGGGAAGTATACTCAAGGACGAGCGAGACCACACCATGTTCTACAAGCATTCGCACAAGGAAAATGTTGTATTCTAATTATCTATGTGGATGACATAATAGTAACGGTGATGATACAAGTGAAATTGGATTGTTAAAAGAATTTCTTGAACAGTTTTGAACTTAAAGATTTGGGAAATCTTAAGTATTTTCTTGGCATGGAGATAGCAAGGTCTCAAAAGGTATTTCTATCTCCCAAAGGAAATATGTCCTCGATCCGCCATCGGTTGGAATGATGGGTTGTAAACAAATTGAAACTCCTATGGAGTTTAATCTCAAGTCGGGTACTAATGAAGATGGAGAAGAAGTCGACGGGGAGATATCAACACCTAGTAGGAGACTTATCTACTTGGCTCACACTCGTCCCGACATTGCTTTTAGTGTCGGCGTCATAAGTCAATATATGCATGCCCCAAGGGAAAACACCTAGAAGTCGCATATCGGATACTAAGGTACCTAAAAGGAAATCTGGTAAGGGCCTATACATCAAGAAAAATGACAATGAAATGTAGAAGTGTATACCGATCTTGATTAGGCAGTGCTCTATTAATGATGACGATCAACCAAAGTGATTATTGCGACTATGTTTGGGGTAATCTAGTGACATGGAGGAGTAAGAAATAGCCTGTGGTAGCACGCAGTGATCGGCGTGTTGAGTATCGAGCACTTGCACAAGGTATTTGTGAAGGAATTTGGATACAAAGGCTGATGAGGAACTAAAGGTTTCTTATAATAAGCCTATCTGATTGTATTGTGACAACCAAGTCTTTGTCGTTATAGCTCACAACCACATGCATCATGATCGTACCAAACATGTCGAGATAGACCGACACTTCATAAAAGAGAAAATACATTCGGGGAAGTGAGTGTTACCTATCTACCTACCGGACAACAGATTGCGATATGTTGACAAAAGTTTAAACAAAACATGTTTGAACAACATGTTGGCAAGTCGGGTTTGATAAATATCTACACTCCACTTGAGGGAGTGTTAGAATCCTAGAATTAGGGATGATTATTGAGAAAATCTTATGTAAATAGAAGTTAATCATAGTTACTGATTCTTAGGATAATTACGCTTTTTAGGGATTATTTCCTTCCTTAGAATAGTTTATCTCTTTATATACCGTAACCTAATTAGCTAAAGTATTAATCAATCTCTGATTTTACAAGAAGCCTAAGCTGCTACCCATTATACTCATAATCACTGCCGACATGGCAGGCGGTAACGCTACAACGTCAACTGGAGAAGTGAAATGAGTTGTTGCCAACACCACTCCTAATGAAGAATTTTGCATGCCAACCTGAGGGGGAGATTTCATCAAACGCATGTCATACAATATACGAAAAGTTCATAAAGGATTTCGTATAAAGCTCGGAGATGCGTACCTCGATTGATATTGCTCGCCGCTCTGCTTCTCGAAATCTACAAATGGTTGCTGATATGTATCTGCAAATGGTGAAGTCTAGTCGTTCCTTAGTTTCGTTGGAAGTTTGTACCGAGTGAGCAAGTTAGTGATTCTCACCCTACAAAGAAACCGGTAAAATGTAGCAACGTCACGGAAAGTATTACGGCACCGAGGTCTCCGGATAATAATGATTGGAGGCGTGAGACTAAAGAGGCATCGGAAGCCAATGATGCATTAACTATGGAGGACTTAAAACGGACAACATTTCCCGAGAAAATGCTGGCAAGGAATCCCAGAAACCGAAAGTTGGAGGGAAAAATGGAAGGTAAAAACTAAAACCAGTGAGTATCTAACAGATAAGTTTCGATGACCGAATAACCTGCATGCAAGTAGCGATGAAAGTAAAACGGCAAATAAAGGAGCAAATGGTGTAATCATTTTCACCACCAAAGGAAATGTGCTTTGTAGGTAAGAACCGAGCAAAACCGGAGCCACGACCACCTGGAACAAAACGTGATCAAATGATAAAACATATGGCAATGGCATACATCTCGACATGTCGAAGATCGCATGAGGCAGAGCCACATCGACCTAGACAAAACATGATCAAATGATAAACATATGGCAATGGCATACGTGTCAACATGTCGAAGATCGTATGAGGCAAAGCATAGAATTGGCTAAACCTGCAGGGTGCTGATGGAAAGTGCAATAACATCAACAGGAACATATGTTCCTGCTAGAACCATAGTCAAAGGAGGTGTGAGGATCACTGCACCAAGAGTAGTGCAAACAGTCATTACCATCGATAACGAAACGTCTCCTCGTGCAATAAAGGTCACCTGCAACACTTTTTCAGCAAATATAAATGAGGGTAACTTTGCAAAAACGAATCAAATGTGTAAAAATACCATTGAAGCCCGAATACTTGGAGTCAAATTACATTTTGACCCTCTACTCATAAAATGGGCAAATTAATCCTCAAAGAACAAATTGGTCATTTATGTTAAAATTTCATCTAATTTTTTGAGTAGAAAGAAAAAATACAATCTGACTTCGGGCCTCGGTACTTTTTTATCGAATCAAATGTCTATACCAACAAGAAAAAAGGATCCTCAAAATGAAAAGTTTATGCAGAAAAAGGACTTAAAATACGAAAGGAAATCCTTACCACAGTGGATGCAGCACCACCAGGACAACAACCTAGCAAAATCAAACCAACAGAAAGAGATGGTGAAAGCCCCAAACTTTTGCAAATAACCATAGCAAAAGTAGGCATAATTGTGTGCTGAGCAACACATCCAAAAAGAATCTGATCAAAGTAGGTGAAAAAAGAACTGTTCATAGGCAAAACTCAAGCAAAATCACCTCATAGGCAAGCCCAAAATCAACCCAAAATTATTATATAAATCAATGCTTTCATACTTTTTTCCACCTTGACTAGAAAATTTAAGGATATCCACTTTTTTTTTCTTTTCACGCAAGTCTTTGGATGAAGGACTAACTATAAAGAATGAATGGTTTCAAGTTATTGAGGAAAAGAACAATTAGTAGATAAAAGACATAACGATTTTATCATTTATTTTTAAAATTTAAAACGACATTGTTGAGACATTATTGTGAGAGTAACGACACAAATTTTAAACGTAAATCATTCTAATCTAGTTGATGGCCATTAAGTTCCATTATTGCACTTACATAGCGTATCAATGAGAAATCTTGACCGTGGAAATTTTATTAAGCTAAAAAAGAATTTTATTAAATGCTCAAAAGAGGATATTCATGTTAAAAGTATCATAGAGATCCCTATAATAAGAGTCAAATTACATTTTACATTTTCTATTAAAAGAATTGTGCATATTAATCCCTGATGTTAGAACAAGAGTAAATTAATCATTCTATTAAAAATTTTATCTATTTCTAATATTAAAAATTGATCCCTATATGTCAACATGAGGTATACGGGGCACATCATGTGCCATTGTTTAGTTACTCTGTTAGTTTTTAATAGTAAAAATGAATGAATTTTTTTTAATAAAAAGGACCAATATGCTATTTAATCTAATTTGTCAGATTAATTTATTTTTTTTTTAGACCAAAATAAAATCTAAAGTGCAGTTCAAAGTTTTCATAATATTTTTATAGGATAAACTGAGTGAAGGGTTAGAGTTACAAGTAAGAAGCAACAGCCAATACCTACAATCACTCAGAACTTAACAATAATCATCTAAAAACAACTCCAAAAGATGCCAAGAAAGAGCAATAAATACAACTCTAACACCAACAATCAATTCGACACCATAAGAAGAAAAACCCTAAACAAACACCACAATCACCAAAGCAAAGTATAAACCAGAAAAGTTTATTACCTATGTCTTCTCCCCAAGAACTTGTATATAGGTGGGGAGGGATGAAAGTATATAGGTGGGTGCTTGAGGATTTGGAGAAAGGGAGATTAAAAACTAGAAGAAATTTTGATTACCTATGATGCACGTGGAATATATATAGGAAAATTATTTGATATATCATTAGTAGAATTTTTAGACTCTACAGGAGGATTAATATTTTGACAAGTGTATTATATGGTGTAATGAAAATATAAAAAAATAATTATATAAATAAATGTGATACTTGTCACATTCTCAACTCACATGTAAAATTTAAGCGACGGTATATTAAATAATTACCCATATATATAACAAATAGGTAGCTAAAGAAATTATAAAGAGTCAGAAAGATTAAAGATGAAACATTAAATATAGATGAAACGGATACTTAGTTCCACATTATATTGTAGAATAGGTGGACGTACCGACAGTGAAGGATGCGTTTATGGATAAGGAGATGAAGAAGCTTTTCCTCTCTATATCTAATTAAAACACCATATAGCTAGTAAACCAACCAATCAAAAACCGTTTTTGAATACGATCTCGAACTGGTTGAAATATACAAGTCTTCGTCTATGGTCGTTAAGGAAATTGTTTGCGTAAATTGAAGATGAATGTAGATATATTGCTGAAATCCTATTTGCAGTCACTGATCATAAGAAGAATGGAATGGCAGAGAAACTTTAGTAAAGGCATGTCAAGGAAAAACTTCTTTAAAGGTGCTTGGTGATTTGCTGCTGAAGCAGAGTGGATGATGCTGGGTTGGTCTGCTGCTTTCTGCAGCAGAGTATAATGGGGAAGTCTGCTGTTGAAGTTGTTTTTGTCTGCTAAGTAATATTTGCTAGGCTGTTTTGTTGTATTCGTTTTTTTTAAAAACTGTGATTCAACTTGTTTGGATTGTTCTCAACAATCCTTTTTGTATTTCAATCACTTTGCAAAAAAAATACATATTAACTTTCACAGTGACACATGCCTTAAAAACCTGAAATAACTTGTAAAATAGGTGGGTGCTTGAGGATATGGAGAAAGGAGACTAAGAACCAGATACTTAGCTATGTATTTTTCTTCATGGAACACCAAAATTCCAAAAAAAAAAAAAAAAAAAAGAGAAAAAAGTGAAGGGCTGAATGATTAAAGATGAAACAATTTATATATAGCAGAGACAGATACTTAGCTGCCTTGTTGAAAAGGTTGAAGCCTCACCGGCCGAGGAACTGGGTATTGGAGTTGGATCTGATTATGTAAGAGATGAAGAAGAAGGCTGAGCTTAAAGATAAAGGCATAAAGCCAGTACCGTTGACTAATGGCTTTTAGCTTGAGAGAGACTAAAAAATCTGAGACTTACCCTTTCGCTTCTATATCAACTTTAAAATATGCCAACCAATCATCTCAGAAAAAGAAAAATAATAATAATAAAACAAAAAAGTATTTAAGACAAGAGAATATTATTCTGCAACTGTAACACAACAAAACCAAAAGAGTAACACGACAAGATTGCATATCCAAACGACACACATCCTGATTCCCTCCACGAACTCAAATAATATCTGGGTAATGAAAAGATTGCATACCCAAGAATTTGCATGCTGTTTCTAGGTATTTTCCCCATGAAAACACTATGATTCTAGAACCGCACGAGGATTTAACCCTAAAAAGTAAAAGTCAACTAGGAAAAATGACAGTCTTTCTAATATTTTAATACCCCACTTATGAAACCAAATGAAAATTCAAATTAAGCAGCTACTTTAATCAACCATATATATGAATTAAATATATTAAAAACGCATTAATTTAATTTTTAATATTTATATTTTGTGTGAATTTAATTAGTTGGTGCTAAATTTAACTATTAATTTTTTAAAAAATTGAATGATTTTTAGTAGAAATTATATTGACTAAAATATTAACTTTTGAATGATATTGGTGTGATTATCTATGTGGTAGTCGACGATATTTTATGTTAGTACGAGCATCGCACTATTAGTCGTAAATAATATGTCAACAATATCGAAAAATTTTAAAATATATAAAAGTATAAAAATTTAAAAAAATCATGTTTAAAAGTTTAACGATTTAGTTACTATTTTCGTTAAAACATCAATTTTACTCTTTTTGAAAGGTTGATAGTCAATTTCTAACTCTTTTCAAAAATCAAATTTAACTAAATAAAAAATAAAACCAATTTTATAGAGATATAAATGAATAATATCCTATTTCATACAATCCTTTCTCCCTAGATAAAAACAAACCCAAAGAAACATGACTACTAAAGCAGATTGAAAAAAAAAACCCAACAAGACTTTGGTGCACCCATAAACCCTATGTTAAACCCTGAATAGATAGGGAAAACTAAAAAAACTGACTGACAACTTCAGAAGCAAGTCCAAGGTCTAGCACACCAGTGGAAACAGATTTGGGTTTCCAAACCCTATCCTGTAGCTTGGTTTTTAAGTGAGCAAACAATGGTGTTTTCAGCCATTCTCCTTAATGAATATACGCCCTCCACACTGGGAGGTGCCAAAGTCAAGTCCAAACTAAGGCCTTGATGATGATTAGTACTAATAACGTTGCAACATGCTTCCCCAGCGGCATGTTCACCGCTAGTGCTACTACCATAGGCGGCCATTGCACCACCTCCCTGGCGATACCAAACAAGTCGATTTCAGTGCCTTCAGCTTCAGTTTCAGTTGCACTTCCACCATTCCCGTGCTGGTTGCTGGCAGCAGCTGGTTGCTTCTCCACTTCAACCCTAAAGTGGGAATTAGAAGAACCACCTTGATGTTGCACTTTGTAAATGGTGATTCTATCACCAATTCTAACTTCATTATGAACAACAAATTTTCTCCATCCATGGGAGAAAACAGGTTTATTGTACCCTTGTTTACGGACAGTACAGACAATTGGCCAAACCCTTGTGTTGCATCTAAGATGTATTGTGACGGCATGACTTCCATTAAAACTTGGCAAGGAAGACAGGGTTTCTGTCGGAATGGCCAACCTCTTCTTGATATCAGTATCTGTGAGTTTCTTAGAGAATAACTTTGTAATTTGAGAGGCCATGCTGTAACTGGCTGCTGGTGGGTATTATATGACTAAATATGTTTGAAATCCGCCATGCCATTTATACGGAGACAGGATTTCCCTTCGCGGAAATTTCAGATATGGAAACTGTGTCACATTATATAAAGGAAACCGTTTCTTTATGCGGTTGGCCAATAGTATTCCAACACCATGGCGTATAGTTGACTATATTAGGATTTAGATGATGACAGTTAAACTTTTCAAAAGCGTATGATGAGTAAAAGAAATTCAATTTTCATAAGTTGATGGGACACTGGGACGTGAAAGAGAGATAAATTTTCATTGGTTCTTTTAGGGTCTAAAGTCTTTAAGATAGGATTTATGGTTTTTTTTTTTTTTATTTTGGCATTATATTAATAAGCAACATCAACAACCATTTCCAAAAGGAAAGACTGAAAGAGCGAGATACATTGAACATAGACACAATTCTACCTTTTAAAGACTCAACGACTTGCCTACGCAGGACCCACAGCATAAATAATTAATCGTTTTTAAATATTTTTTTAAATAATAATTTTATTTCAAAAATAAGATTTGGAATTAATAATAACAATATATGTACGGAATTGATGAATGTAAGGAAGTGATGCATGTATTCAGCACTGATGAATGAGCCAACAAGTGGGCTAATTGAGTGGTCAAAAAGAAAAGAACCCTTAGACAATTGGTTGAACTCGTAAATAGTAGCTACCCATAGTCAATATATTTGTATTTGTTTAAAGTTTGGGAATTTCGAGCGTAATTTGCTTCAAATTAGACACGTTTATATTATGATTTAACCTCTAAATTATATTCTTTTTTTCACTACTAAATTTTTTATGTTAATATTTAAATTATTATTTTGCTCTAGTTTACCCCAAAATAAAATTGCTAATAACAACATGACATGTTTCACATTTTAATTAGAAGTAGATAATTTTTAGGTAACATAAATAAATTAAAAATAATAGTTTAAGTATCAAAATGAAATATATATATAATTTAAGAGTTAACAATTATCCCATTTTATTATACTGTGTTTATCGTTTCATAAACTTTACAAAATTTATGTTTTAATCTATTCTTGAATCGAAGGTAAAGTTAGAAAAGTATTTTAAAGTAGTCAAAATTAAATTATAATTTTATAATTGTAAAAATATAATTTCACATTTTAATAATTCATATATTTATAATTTTAAAATATTTAATCAATCTATTATCATTTTAAAAATATCAAAATATTATTTTACTTTTATTAATTAAAAATTTTAAAATTTTAAAATATCTAAATAAAAAATTTCCACCCACCCTGGCCAGCCACTACATTTAATATTATTCTTTAGAAAGGTTTTCATGAACATGAAGGAGATGTCATTTTCAGAAGTATGCAGGCCGGCTTGACTCAAACCAGTTCAACCTCAACTTATTTTGTATTTTTCGACTCAACCAAAAGATACCACAATCTCATTCACATATACATATCGTAATCGCAAATTACACTGTATTATATCTTGGTCTTTCATTGCTCTCAAAAGGAAAATTTTAAAATTAAATTTTTATTAAATATTTTAATGCATAAAATTTAAGTTTTTTATAAATATTTAACTAATTTATAAAATAATTGTTTTTGTATTTATAATTTTTCTTTCTTTTTACTTGAAAAGAATAAAATAAATTAAAATCCTATCACATATGCATGCGTGTAGAAACTATGAATTTAGAGCACAAATATATGTTTAACAATAACATATAATAATTAATAAAACACAAGGTTTGAAATTAAAAATTCTATATTAAAATTCTATTTTTAAAAATTAAATATCGATTTGATTTGTAACATGAAAGCAATCAATAAAATTTAGTAAAATAATTATTTTATATTAAAATTAATTTTTAAAAGTTTACTTAAAAATTATTATAAGTATAGAGATAATTAATTTATTTATACTCTCGTTAAACATTGATTCAATTTCTAAACATATAATTTTTATTATTATTTAAAACTATATAAAAGATTAAAAAAGTTTATATCATCAAAAAAGATAAACTTTTATTTTAATTTAAAAATATTTATTTATTTTTATCATGTTGTATTGAGATTTGGGAGTCATATCATGTGGTTTATCTCTATCTGAAAATAATAATTTCTTGTGGTGTAAAAGAAAGTGTAACCAAAATGGCGCCGTCTGTGCCATGTGGTTAAAAGCCACGCTCTCTACCGGCTGAGCTAAGATTTCAAAACAATTGTTGAATAGTTACCATATCGTAGTCATAGACTTGCAGTCAGGTCTCTTGTAGTTGATATATATATATATATATATACTCTTTTCCATATCACATATTTGTTTAAATTTTTTTGAAAATTGATAAGTAAGAATAAAGGTTAATCATTCATCGCTGTCATACATTAACATTGACTTTGGTGATTACATACATTAACATACGTACAAAATGATGAAGAAGAAGAATGAAAAAAAAGGGTGAGTTTCACTTTTCAAGTTCAACCTCACTCTTGATCTTCAAGTTCCTGTTTCGAACCACTGATCTGTCTCCAAAAGAAGCCTAAGCTGCTACCCATTATATTCATAATCACTGCCGACATGGCAGGCGGTAACGCTACAACTGGAGAAATGAAATGAGCTGTTGCCAACACCACTCCTAATGAAGAATTTTGCATGCCAACCTGAGTGGGAGATTTCATCAAACACATATCATGCACTATACGAAAAGTTCATAAAGGATTTGGTATAAAGCTCGGAGATGCGTACCTCGATTGATATTGCTCGCCGCTCTGCTTCTCGGAATCTACAAATTGTTGCTGATATGTACCTGAAAATGGTGAAGTCGAGTCATTCCTTAGCTTGTTGGAAGTTTGTACCGAGTGTAATAAAAACGAGGAGCAAGTTGGTGATTCTCACCCTACAAAGAAACCGGTAAAATGTAGCAACATCACGGAAAGTATTACGGCTCCGAGGTCTCCGGATAATAATGATTGGAGGCGTGAGACTAAAGAGGCATCGGAAGCCAATGATGCATTAACTATTGAGGACTTAAAACGGAAGACATTTCCCGAGAAAACGCTGGCAAGGAATCCCAGAAACCGAAAGTTAGAGGGAATAAATGGAAGGTAAAAACTAAAACCAGTGAGTATCTAATAGATAAATTTCGATGACCGAATAACCTGCATGCAAGTAGCGATGAAAGTAAAACGGCAAATAAAGGGGCAAATGGTGTAATCATTTTCACCACCAAAGGAAATGTGCTTTGTAGGTAAGAACCGAGCAAAACCGGAGCCACGACCACCTGGAACAAAACATGATCAAATGATAAAACATATGGCAATGGCATACATCTCGACATGTCGAATATCGCATGAGGCAGAGCCACATCGACCTAGACAAAACATGACCAAATGATAAACATATGGCAATGGCATACGTGTCAACATGTCGAAGATCGTATGAGGCAAAGCATAGAATTGGCTAAACCTGCAGGGTGCTGATGGAAAGTGCAATAACATCAACAGGAACATATGTTCCTGCAAGAACCATAGTCAAAAGAGGCGTGAGGATCACTGCACCAAGAGTAGTGCAAACCGTCATTACCGTCGATAACGAAACGTCTCCTCGTGCAATAAAGGTCACCTGCAACACTTTTTCAGCAAATAAAAGTGAGGGTAACTTTGCAAAAACGAATCAGATGGGTAAAAATACCATTGAAGCCCGTATACTCGTGCATTTTGCCCCTCTACTCATAAAATAGGCAAATTAATCCTTATGCCTTAAGTAAAGAGCAAATTGATCCTTTCTGTTAAAATTTCATCCATTTGTAACTTGAGATTACTTTGCAATTTTTTGAGTAGAGAGAAAAAATATAATCTGACTCAGGGCCTCCATGGTACTTTTACCGAATCAATGTCTATACCAACAAGAAAAGGCATCCTCAAAATGCAAAGTTTATGCAGAAAAAGGACTTGAAATGCGAAAGGAAACCCTTACCACAGTGGATGCAGCACCACCAGGACAACAACCTAGTAAAATCAAACCAACAGAAAGACATGGTGAAAGCCCCAAAGTTTTGCTAATAACCATAGCAAAAGTTGGCATAATTGTGTACTGAGCAACGCATCCAAATAGAATCTGATCAAAGTAGGTGAAAAAAGAACTGTTCATAGGCAAAAACTCAAGCAAAATCACTTTATAGGCAAGCCCAAATTCAAGCAAAATAAACTCAAATTGAAGAGTAACCCATTTCTGAAAATTTCAAATTACAAGTGAAAAAAAAACTCACAGAGAAGGGTCTTTGGGTGAACAAATTGAGCAAGTCCTTTAGTTCTAAAGTGAGACCCATAGCCAACATAATCAACCCAAGCGAGAAGCTATATGAAGAAGGTCCTCTCTCCACGAACCAAGCAAAAGCAGACGGTTTAAAACAAGCCACAATGCCACCAACAGTTACATACAAAGGATACAAGCTAGCAGCAGTGGATAACATGTTCTCCCATCTGGGTTTTGCTTGAGTGACCGATAAGCGTTCAGAATTATGACTGAGAGAACTGACTATGGGACGGTAACTGAGTTTTGATGGTGAAGAAACTATGGCTTTTGATGTGTGGGGTTTGAAGGTGAATCTGAGATGGGTTCGTTGTGGTGGTGAAAGGAAGGGTCTGTGAGTTAAAGTGAAGGACATGGTGAAGAAGCTGTGTCAATTTTCTTTGCTTTCACCTTTAATGGAAGCTGAAACTATCAAAGAGAAAGGAAAATATTGTAGAAGAGAATCAGAGATACAAAGACAGAGAAGCCATGGAAGTGACACGCTAGATTTTCAGAGATTCTGCTCCTTTCGTTCATTTAAAATTGGTAGAATTCTATTTTTGGTCCCTGTACTATATTTAATTTGAGGATTTAGTTCATCAAATGTTTTAATTTGAGATAATTTGGTCCTTTTATTATTAATATTATGCTTTACTAAAAAACACTGATATTATACTAACCAAATTTTGTTAGTGAACGAATCACGAGGTTGCGTTGAATTTTTGTTAAAATGACCATTTGTGGAAAATAACTAGTTTAATAATCATGTTTTTTTAGTAGAAATTTTGTGGTTTTGAATTTTTTTTAAAGGTTAATGTACAAATATGGGTATCCTCGAGATAAAAGAAGCCCCCGATGTCGTGACTTAAATCGATAAAGAGTAACATCTCGACTTTAAGTTTCTGATGTCGTGATGACACTCATTGTTTGATAAGGTTACAATGTGATATCTATGGTGTCGTGTCGAGGGAAGCCGATGTCAATCGAATAATTTAAAAATCTTATAATTTGATCTTAATTCGACCTCAAGTTAGTGGAATACTTAACATCATACAAAAACGGTTAAATTGTGTTGTAATTGGTTGTGGTTGCTCCTACAACGAATGTAACATCTTGTAACTTGGACTTGTCGATCGGGTTAAATATGAGGTGTTACGGTTAAATAATGTGAAATTAAAACAAAAGGATTAAAACTGTAAGTTAAATATAGTACAAATATAAAGATAAATCATAGCTTAAACTTTGTTTTTTAAAAATGAAGAAAATTAATGGAATGTATGAGTTGAGTTGATTTTAGATCGGTTAACCATGACCAAATCAAATCAGATTTTAGTTTTGGATAATTTCGAGTTTAAGATCGCTTTCAAATTCAATCCATTTTAGGCTCGATTTTTTTAGTGTTCTTAGCTATCCACCCTATATTAACACATTTATTACTTTTTATTACTTTTTTTTTCTTCCTTAATGGCACCCTAAACTAAATTATGCCAAATTAATCCACATTAATAAAAATAAAATACTACTATATATATATATATTAATTAATTACATTTTGCTTGAAACTACAAGAAAGTAAGTATCAAGTTACATATATTTATTGCCAAAACACACACAAACTTACTATATATATACTATTCATTACCGATGCCCACCACCTCAAATAGATAAAAAGGGCTAAACAACCCAACAACCCTAGTTGAGGGAAGGACGACCGGCCTTACAACTATTGGGTGCATGAGGCTCGACAAGTGTGGGGGCATCGGTGCTGCCACTCGCCGACTTCTTCTGTTGAACTTGCTGGTGTCCTTCAGTACCATAGCCCTTTTGCTTATACTCTTCCATATCTTTGTAGTTAACATAAGGGCTGGTGTTTACAGGTAACCCTTGTAACATTTCATTGTTTTGGCATTGTTGTTGGTGTGGGAAAGCTTGTTGTTCATTGGATTTGGACATGATTATGTCTGGTTTTTTGTTGTTGTCTTGTTTTAAATTGTGTTTGGAATTATAGTACGTGGCTTTTTTATGCATGAAGCAAATGAACCATGACCATGAAAGTTGCAAATTTCAAGCTAAAGTAATAATAGAACAATGTCCATGAAAGTAGCAGATTTTCAAGCTTAGAGTGTGGGGGTAAACAGATGTATCATTTTGGGTTAAGGATATATATAGTAACGTAAAAATTAAATTCAGATATTTTTATTAGATTTTAATTAAATTTAGAGTCGAGCTAAATTGGACTTTTATTCGTGTTTTGCTTTTCCATCCACACTTAAGGATGAATTTAAAAAAAAAAAATTATCACATATTAATTTATAATTTAAAATCATTATAAATTGTCCCCTTCCCAAGAAATAAGATCCAATGCTTGCAAACTATTCGAGTTTAACTTAAAAAAATTCAAATTAAATTTGATAATTGTCGAGTGAGCTTGTGCAACTCAAACTATTAATTGAATCAAGTTTGAACACCATAATACTTTACTCGGAGTGGCGAAGCCAGGGAGGGGTTGGTATGGGCCCTGGCCCTCCTAAAAGGTAAAATTTCTATTTACACCTTTAAAATTTTTAAAAAATTTTAATTTAGTAAAGATAAAATTACATTTTGGCCCTCTAAAATTATAAAAATTCAATTTAATCCTTTACAAATTAGAAAGATATAAATTATAAAAAATTAAAATTTTATCCGGCCCCCTAAAAAGTTGTCCTGGCTTCGCCCCTGTCTACTCGGATAGCTCACTAGCCTAATCAAACTTTTTATTTTATGAAATTATGAAAGAATTGTATATAAACTTAAACACCAACCAGCTTAATCAAATTTGGGTTCAAGTTGCTGGGCAATCTATGCCCAGTTTTGATGGGCTCAAAAAAGCCCAATTAGCAACCACTATACTGCAAATTATGCGCCGCCACACTTCAAAGTTCAAAGCCCTAGTATGTAATCCGACGGCATCTATTAACGTGATAAAGTTAAATCCTAGCCGTTGAATACTTATCTTCTATACTATAAAAGCCTAGCTAAAGAAAGGAAGGTCACTCTTGCCGCTCTCGACCTTCTTTTCATTTTTTTTTTCAATCAATATTTTCTTTCAGCTCTCAAGGTATTAGCTTTCAAGGATTTTTAGTCTATTTGCTGGTTTTTTTGTTAATTTTTCTGGTTTTTTTAAAAAAGAATCTTGGGGCGTGAAGACATATTGATGTAAGCTTCAGTTTCTGCGATTGTATGTGAATTGGATTTTTCCCCATGATTTGGAGAAATCAAGGCTGGAGTCTCGATTAGGGCTCTTTTTTTGCCAAAAATCCTGAGAAAAAGGGGTTTTTTGGAAAGAAATACCGAAGGAGCCCGAGAATTGGCGTACGTTAAGTTTGCGCCATAGGCCTTTGGTCTTTGGGGGATCCATTTCCATTCAGTTCGCTAGATCTGTTGTTCTTCATATGTTTCAACATCAAGATTCAACTCTTTTTTCTTTCATTTTACACTTATTTTATTGAATTATTTCTGAATTTTTTTTTAATCATTTTATGTTGCTTCAAAATGGATCTGCTATGTTTCAAAATTTCAATAACGATTTTGATTTAGCTTAATCAATACAATTTTAATCAACCCAATTTTCTACTTCTAGCAGATCTATCTATTTGTTTTTTCAATAACGATTTTGATTTAGCTTAATCAATACAATTTTAATCAACCCAATTTTCTACTTCTAGCAGATCCATCTATTTGTTTACTTATTAGCTTGTATTTTGCTGTAATCTCCTTTACATCTTTATAGATCTAACAGTTTCTCAGTTTGTGTTGATTTTGAGTAGGATCAATGTAGATTGAATCAAATTAAGTTTTAAAATTTTCATTTATTTTGGGCTTTGTCAATTTGGGGTTTGGATTGTTTTTATTTGGGTTTCGGTTGTTTTATGACCAGCTGATTTGGATATGAAGCTCATGTTTTGGTCATTTTGTATTTGGATCAATTCGGGTTTATGTCAAATGGATTCCTGTTGTCGACTTTATGGTTGGATTGTATAGTTTTGGTCTACATGTATGTATATGTTCGGGTTAATTCAGTTTTAGGTTAAATGGATTTCCATTTTCTAGTTTATGTTTGGGTAATTGTTGAAATCTTCAAATACCCAATTTAGTATTTGGGTTTATGTTTTTACTTCTAATGTGATTATTTCATGAACATGTATATTGCCTTCAAATAATTTTGTATATGGAGCTTGGCTCACATTTGTGGCTTGTAGCTTACGTTAAGAAACAAATTGAGTTCAGTTGAATTTTGCAGCTTTCTTGTTAGTGAATAAGTATGTCTCATCGCAAGTTTGAGCATCCGAGGCACGGTTCATTGGGCTTTCTCCCGAGGAAAAGAGCCTCCCGACATAGAGGAAAAGGTTCATTTTCCCCTAGTTTTCCCTCTTAATTGTTTAACAATGTTTATTTTGTAGCTGTAGTTGTTAGATCAAATAAATTAGCTTGTTTTTGTTTTGTGTTTTAATTTGTGACTTGTACCCGAATTTGTAATTGCTAATCTATGTTACTATTTTATGGTTTTCAGTGAAGGCTTTCCCTAAAGATGATCCTACTAAGCCATGCAGATTAACTGCATTCTTGGGTTATAAGGCTGGAATGACCCATATTGTGAGGGAAGTTGAAAAGCCTGGATCAAGTATGTTTTCGTTTATGCATATGATCTATTAATTTTTATGTGTTATTTTTCTCCATGGATTTATGTTTTATATTTTTGTCTTTTAGAGCTTCACAAGAAGGAAACTTGCGAAGCAGTTACCATTATTGAAACCCCGCCAATGGTTGTTGTTGGAGTAGTTGGATATGTCAAAACTCCTCGTGGTCTTCGTACTTTAGGCACCGTTTGGGCTCAGCATTTGAGTGAGGAGGTGAAACGAAGGTTCTATAAGCACTGGTGCAAGTCTAAGAAGAAAGCTTTCACCAAGTATTCCAAAAAGTTTGAATCCGAAGATGGTAAAAAAGATATCCAGTCACAGCTTGAAAAACTGAAGAAATATTGCACTGTGATTCGTGTTTTGGCTCACACTCAGATAAGGAAAATGAAGGGTTTGAAGCAGAAGAAGACTCATTTGATGGAGATTCAAGTCAATGGTGGAACAATTGCTCAGAAAGTTGACTTTGCTTACGGTTTCTTTGAGAAACAAATTCCAATTGATGCCGTGTTCCAGAAAGATGAGATGATTGATATTATCGGAGTTACCAAAGGTAAGGGGTATGAGGGTGTTGTAACCAGATGGGGTGTCACTCGTCTCCCACGAAAGACTCATCGTGGTCTTCGTAAGGTTGCTTGTATTGGGGCGTGGCATCCGGCTAGGGTTTCGTTTACCGTTGCCCGAGCTGGTCAAAATGGTTACCATCACCGCACTGAGATGAACAAGAAAATCTACAAGCTTGGGAAGGCTGGCAATGAATCACACGCAGCCATGACTGACTATGACAGGTAAAGATTTGAACTTGAAATGATTGAATTCGTTAGCTTGTGCTTGAAACTGACTTAAACCGGAAGTTGGTCTTAAATTGTTGATTGCCATCTTTGTATTTGCAGGACTGAGAAGGATATTACACCAATTGGTGGATTCCCCCATTATGGAGTGGTGAAAGAAGATTATTTGATGATTAAAGGGGGTTGTGTTGGACCAAAGAAACGTGTTGTGACATTAAGGCAATCACTGTTGCATCAAACATCAAGGGTTGCACTTGAAGAGATCAAGCTCAAGTTCATTGATACTTCATCTAAGTTCGGTCATGGTCGTTTCCAGACAACACAAGAAAAGGCTAAGTTCTATGGGAAGCTTAAAGCTTGACCACATAGGAATGTTCTTTTTATGGAGGGATTGTTTGTTCCATTTTCTGATTGCCCACAACTTTGAATTTTGTTTTTCGTGATGAGTTTTGGACAATAATCTTTTATTATATAAATTGATGTGTTTTTATGGCCATGGATGGGATTTTATAGCTACCTCTTTTTGCTTGTCGGTTCATTATAACGAGTTAGCAGCTGATTTAATAAATATTTTGAAGTAACCAAGCCGAAAAATCCACTTGCAAAAGTTAAGTAGGCTCAAACCTTTGCCTATATACCAAAAGATAAGGTGAAGGTATATGCGCTTATGAAAATGTAAAAAAATCATTTAGGTCTATATTAATTGAAATAATTAATTTCCTTATTTATCAATGAGAGAGAGATACACGACAGTTTTTAGTTTAGTTTAGTATTTTCATAAAAATATTAAAAATCATAAATATTATTGGATATTTAAAATATAAAATTGATATAAACTTATAAAATTAATAAAATTATAAAAATTATAAAATTAATAAAATATATTTAAAATTTTATAAAACAAATTGAAATTCTAAATAGATATAAACTTGTAAATATTATAAAAAACTTGAAATAAATTGGACTAATCGGTTGGATTTATTAGATCGAAATCAACAAGGGTATTGGTCCAGAGAAAGCTATTAGATTGGTTTACCTAAGAATTTTTTTAATGTTTTAGTTAATTGAACTGGACGAGTCAATTGAACTAGCAAATTAGTAGCTTGCTGGTTTGATAAAAATATTTAAAACTGGTTTAATCGTCTAGTTCTTAGGCCAATCGATCTAATAACTGTCCTTGGATCGTTATAATTTTTACATGTTTATATGAATTTTCACATTTTAATAATTTTTACAATTGTTTTATGAATTTTAATATGTTTTTAAATCTTAAATATTTTAAATAAGATTAATTAATTTTATAAATTTTTAATAATTTATTATATTTTTCATTTTATAATTTTATAAGTTTATAACAATTTTAATATTTTTAATTTATATTTTAATGATTTTTGTAGGAAAATATTAGATTAAACCGAAATCTACCACATGTCACCATATAATTGGTCAATCAATTTATTTTAACAGTCAACATGATTAATGGCGAAAACCATTAATAGAGGGACTTAATTAATTATTTTAGTTAACAATAGAGACTTAATTGGATACTAATTTAATACAATAACTTAATTATTTTTTTGTGTTTTCTTAAGGAATTTGTACATGATAGGTCCTTCTTATAGAGATTGAATTAAGTTAATCCTTTTATTATTAAATAGATTAATTTAATATTTATATTATTAAAAGAATCAAATAACGTCAAATTATAACAATTAATATTTATTGTATAAAAAATTAAAATAATTTTTTAAATTACATTTTCATTTGAAACAAAAGATTTCAATTTTAAATACTAAATTTTAAAAATATTTAACTCTCTTAAACGGTAAATAAAAATAGTATAAATTAATTTTATTTAATTTTAATAATATAAAGATTAAATTAATATATTTAATATTAGAATAATTAATTCCATATGTACAATTAAATAAATAAATAAATAAATAAACCTGCAAACCCTGGCTTTGCTGGCGGCTGCTGCTGCGACTCACTACACACATAATGCGAAACCTATGATAGTGTGAAACTGTGACGATAAGTTCCCCCAACAACTGAAGAATCCAACGGCATCTGTGCAGACAGAGAAGTATAATGCTGGCAATGACTCATTACTTGCATATCATCCATCACAACAACAGAGGGTCTGGTCTTTGTTTCAGCCTTCCCACCATAAATGGTGTTTGGTAGGAATAAAACCACGTATGTATATGCTGGAAAATGAAACATTCTCTTGATGTAACATAACATCACAACATGGCAAATCTAGAGAACTACACCTCCTGCCTCTCTGGACTGATAGAGGCAACAATTTGTCCAAGGGGGAGCCAAATGAGAACATATAGCGGTTGAGCCAACAATAAAACCCAATATGCTATGAGAGCCAACCTGCTCTTCCTTTCCGGACAATATGAGAGCCGGCGTCAACGGGGGAGAACCACCTTGGTCCGGCCCATACTCCCCTTATTTTCCTCCAAAACCCCTCAGAAAACATCAACAAAGAAAAAAGTGACCATCGCTTGAGATCACATCTTCTATAAACCAAATTGATGATCAATCGATTATTCACAGCATATCCATAATTTTTAAGGAATACCCAAATAGCCATGCAAGAGTATTAAACAGTATGAAGGAAGAAAATATGAAAAAAAAAAAAAAAAAGATTAAATTTTTTTTTAAACGAGACAAAGAAAGGTAGTTGCTATATTTATTATTTTATATAGTATACAATCTGCCATTTTTTTACGGCATTTTATGTTGATTAAAAAGTAATAAAAAAAAAAAAAAGGGGAAAATCAAAGAGTCCTCTCTGTCTTGGATTGAGAGTAGGGCTTTAGTCTCTCTTTTCACACTCTTCAACGCATAAAGAGGGCAGCAAACTTTGCATCTCTGCGCCCTTTTTTTCTCTCATCATCAAAAGTAAGTCTTTTTATTCTTTTTTCTTATTCACCTTTTACCTTTAACATATCTATATAAATACTGGGTTTTTAATGGCTTTTTGATTATTGATATATTGGTGAATGAATGAAGGTTGAAGAATCAGTGAAGCTGTTGAATATATATATATAATGATGGGAGAAAGAATCTCTCCAGGGAGTTATTTTCAATACCCTCCACCTGGCTTCCCTTCTGTTTCTCCTCATAGACCTTCATCTATTCCTACAGATCGTGAAAGGTCAATTTTTTATTACTTTAACCAATCCAATACCATGTTTTTATTGATGGGGTTTTTGTTTTCTTTGTATGTTTTGCTGGTTTCATATAGTTATATATGTTTAATGATTGTTTAAAATCAAGTAAACAATGGCAGATACTTAGCTGAATTATTCACAGAGAAAGAGAAGTTGGGACCTTTCACACAAGTTCTTCCTCAATGCACCAGGCTTCTTAATCAAGGTTATTGAATCTTCTGTTTTCCTTTTTTTTTCCCCTGCAATATAAAGATTCAATCACATGAATACAAGGATGAAACACTAATGATTTAAACTTGTAAGGGTTCAATTGATTATCGAGTAATTCTTGAATGAATTAAAACTTTAAACCTCCACATTAGTGTAATGGCATAATCTAGGTTTTCTATGTGATTTTAAGGCTTTGCTTGGTAGGAAGGATAGAAAATTTGTTAATCAAATGGTTAAGATTCGTAATAACTTTCCTACTTGTAGCTTAACCATTCGATTAACAAATTTTCCATTATCGCACCTTTCCATCCTTTGTACCAAGCAGAACCTAGAGAGTTCTTCTAAAGCATGTAATTTGGACAATATATTAACTAACTTTTTCATTTTTAACCCTTATGCATTGCAGAGATCAGAAGGGTCTCAGGTTTTAGTCCGAGTTTATTGCATCATGAGAGATTTGAGCATGATAGTCCTATTAGGTCATTTGGTCATCATCCCAATGGAAGACAAATGGATTTGGAAGGATGGTGTATAATGCAAACAGAGGTGATGCCATATAATGTTATGTATTTAAAAGCATTTAATTGTTGTTAACTAAGCCATTGGTGCAGTAACAAAATACTTGTTTATTTTTACTGCTACTCCCCCTTCCCCTCCTAACAAATGGCCAAAAAGAGTTTGTAAGTTCTTACGAGGTTAATGAATACAATTGCCTTGTTATCAGGCCCCAATATGATACAAAATTCTCTTCTCGTCAATGTTCACTGAAAAGGAAAAGGAAATTTCTTTGACCTAATTATCTGTTTCAGGAAAATGGGCATCTGCAACGAGTTGCTCCGGTTCAAGCTGCATCAATGGGTTGGCCTGGTTTGCCAGGAGCTCCAACAACACCGATTGTAAAGAAAGTTGTTAGACTCAATGTACCTGTGGATCAATATCCTAGTGTAAGTAAAGCTGAAACCTCGAGTGAAGTTTTCTTGTTCTTTTAAGATAATATTACTGACTCTCACCCTTTGTAGTATAATTTTGTTGGTCGAATATTGGGACCACGAGGAAACTCCCTAAAGAGAGTTGAAGCTGTGACTGAGTGTAGGGTGTACATAAGAGGCAAAGGTTCTGTCAAGGATTCTGTTAAGGTAAAGTCAACCATAAATTCTTTTATGATATTCATTTTTTTCATCTCTCCTCCCAATACAAGGCCATATTGGACTGTAGGTGATGCGAAAATTGCTCGGCTAATCTTTTATATGCTCTGATCATATGCATATCCATTTGCATTTCACATGCTTTATGAAGAACTTTCAGTATTATGATCAATGAAATGATCATTTTTACTAAGGAAAGTACCTTCGTGTGAAAAATACAGTTATGCAAAATCAAGGTCTGACCTAATTAAAGACAAGACTTGGCTTCTTTTTGTGCGTTTTCTTCTTGAATATAAGAAGACCGAGTTCTCCTTTGATGTTGCCTCACTTGTTATTCATTGACTGCTTACCTTTTTTTAACATGTAGGAAGAGAAACTAAAAGATAAACCCGGATTCGAACACCTTAATGAGCCGTTGCATGTGTTGGTGGAGGCTGAACTTCCTGAAGATGTGATAAATTCTCGTTTGGACTACGCTGTTGCCATACTAGAAAATCTTCTGAAACCTGTGGTATGAACAAAAGCAAAATTTTATTGTTGTTTTTAAAGTTAGTCTTTCCTTTTTCTGTATTTGTTTCAACTCTTCCATTTCTACCATTCTTCAGGATGAATCCTTGGATAACTATAAGAAACAACAGCTTAGGGAGTTAGCTTTTCTAAATGGTACATTAAGGGAAGAGAGTCCGAAAATGAGCCCGACTATGAGCCCTAGTATGTCGCCCTTTAACGGTACTGGAATGAAACGAGCCAAGACAGGAAGATGACCCTTACAGTGATGGGATGTTGAGTCAAGAAGAGCTAGTCAAACTCGCTACTCGGTTTCGAGCAATGATGATTCACATCTAGGTTGTCCTTCTCCATTGATCCCTTTTGATTCATATATCAATCCCCCATCAAGATGACTTTAGTTAAAAATAACCTGTGCCCTAATTATTTTAGCCAAAAACCTCTAATATAGTTGGAAGATTCTTCTTACTTACAGTCATACATATGCAGCATTCTCTCTTGATGATAATTACTATTATTATTTATCATAAGATAAAATCATTGTATTGTATTTTGACTTAATAATAAGTTTTATTTTTTTTCAAACTCTCATCGTGTAGTTGAGATAGTTTAGATGGATAAAACTTTTTTATGCTTCTATTCATTAAAATGAAATGGCTATGACAGATGCTTGAAAGAATTTGGTTTTGTGGTGTGGGGGTTGAAGGGCTTGAGTAGTAGAAGAGTCAAACCAGAAGTTACTTTCAAGTCGAGATAGTATATCAGCACATATATTTCTTTTCCGAAATACATGCTTATGCATGCTTTGTTTTCTTCCCGAAAGATATGCTTAAGAGATGAAAGTCATAGTGGGAGAAGAAGCTACCTTTTGGTTCAAATAACACTCTAATTTCACTTTCTTTTTGTTGATATTCCAAGGTTTCAATGAAGAAGAAATTTATTTCAACTTTTAATTACAAGTATACAACCTATGGTTGAAAAGTTATTGCCATTTCAGCTTTAGTCCTTAAATTTGGTAAATTTTTTAATTTAGTTTCAGAATTTTTTTCATCCACATTAGTCCTGTATATTTTTTTTTATAGAAACTAAGTGCTAAGAGCTAAAAGAATAAAAAGATAAAATAACATTTGGTCCTTGAACTTGGTAACTTTTTTCAACTTAGTCCTAAAACTCTTTTTTCATCCACTTTATTATTAGTACTTTGATATTGTTATGTCATTACCTAAAAATTATAATTTTTATTAAAAAAATAAGCAATGACATTATATAATCTTAGAGTGCCATGCCATCACAAACACCAAAATTGAGAAAATTTGTCAAGTTTAAAGACTCAAGTTGGACACTTAGATCCATACCGGTGTCACAAGTCCAATTAACATAGGCTATAGGCAAAAAAAAAAAAAAAGTTTAAAGACCAAGTTGGAAAAAATTGACTAGTTTAGGGATTAGATGTTGCTTTATTCTAATAATAAAGATAGGATGATAAAATGCAAAACCAGATAGCCAAAGTAAATCAATAGAATCAACATGAGGCAGTCTTAATGATCATCAAGGGCCATACAACTCCAACATAAGACCCATATTCCTCATCAATGATGACATTAATTCCCATTGTCATCAACTTGTCTATTATCTACTTTGTTGCATGCATAGATAATGCAGAAAGGAGACAGATTTACACAGATGCACATGATGGATATTATAGTATCATAGACTAGATTTTCAAGCTTCAATACAGCATAAGGAGGGTGCCCTTTATAGTGAACCCCAAAGATCTACATAACTGGATAGGATTACAAAGTTTTTCTTTTACATGCAACTGCTACAATACATCCTTGTAAAACAAAACAAGGAATTTAACTGAATCTTGGTGATTGAGGATCACAAAGACAGTTTTATCTACACACCTCAAAGAGGATGAGCTCAGTTTTTCATTGATGATGTCAGTCATGAAGGCCGAGTTCAGCCTCGAGGTCACCATCTTCTTCGAACAACTTTAAAAGACGGGCATATTGCTCGTCTCGTTTCCTTTTTTGCCATACCTTGAAAAGGAAGAACGAAAACAACCCAACAGCAACCAGCACAATCAATATGATGACTACCTTGGTCCCATTTTTACTATTTGCATTAGACTTTGACTTTAAGCTGATTGAACTTGTAGAGTCGCCGGAAAACCCTGAAAAAAGAAGGAAACAAATTGGAGTAAATTGTTTTATCATTTTCAATAATTTGCCATTTAGTAAATAAGAACAATTTCTATTTTAAAGCCCTTCACAGCAACTTAATCATTATTCTAACAAATTCAGCTGAAGAAGGTTCAAATAAGCCTAAAAAGCAAGTGTAATACAAAGAACTATGTGTAACAGCATAATTTCATGTGAAACCCATTTTATCATGGATAATTATTCGGTCCATTAATGGTGGAATCTTTTTAATCCCACAAGCGGGATTAAGAAACCACGGGACCTTAAATTTAGAAAAATAAGAAACAGGCACTTTCATTTGTTTGGTGAGAGACTCCGGTATTCGGTAGTTACACTGCACCTGATTAGATCGGAGACCAAAGCTTTCCTTACACTATTTTTTCCATCTACAAAACTTGAATATGAGTCTATGCTTAAAAGACATCGAGCTCCTTATCACTCGACCAAATAGACGTCATAGTAAACAAAACGTTTTCTTAATCCACTTATAGAGTTACAAAAATCTCATCAGAGATCATAAATTTCCCCAAATTTCATGGAAAATGGATCAAGTAGGGCGAAATCTTAATTGCCTGCTTGTACTGCTAAATAGCATATCTATTACAAAGTTCGAGATTCTCAAGAGCAAATAGGAATTGCAGAGATAGGTGTGTAAATATATATACCTTTCTATTCATTCTCGAAGTCAAAATTCTAACCTCATAAGTTAAAATTTTCTCAGAATCACAATCCCTCAAAAGCAAACAACAAAATTTATAGAAAGGATACAAAAAAAGCTGTTCTTTCGGTGCTAATTTTCTCAGTAGCAAAACAGAGAAAAGAAAAAGTAAGCAACAGTAAAACCTGGCAAATTTGAGAGATTTAACGAATTAATTAAACAAAATATAAAGGTGAGATTCCAATAGCGTCCATACATTAAATCCTTCAATTACGATAATGTAGTAAAATTCACAAATTAACTTGAATTTCATGCAATTAATGATTAGAATTTCGAGTTTCGACCAAGTTCATTTGAAAAAAAAAAAAAAGAATTGAGGTTCGTTAAGAAAACAACAAAATATCAGAGTACAAAGCGGTGTAGGGAGGAAAACCTGAAATGAATTGTAGAGAAACCGAAGCGAAAAGCAGAAGAAGTCGCAGCGATCTACGCCTTGAAACTTCAGTCATTCTCTTGAAATCCTCTTGAAATTTCAATCTTTTTCAGCGCACAAAGCTTGGTGTCACTTACAACGAAGCTGGTTTTTTGCAGTGTTGCCATATATATATTTCAATTATTACAAATCGAACTGTTCGCCTGAGTTTTTAAAGGTATAAATTAACATTTAGTCCCTGCATTTAGTAATTTTTACCATCTTGCTCTTTGAACTTTTTTGTCCATATTAGTCTCGTAATTTAGTAGGGGTTTTTCTTTTCAATTTGGTTGGGTTTTTGAAATATATTTTTTCAGATTTTATAAAAAAAAATTAAATTTCAAGTGATAAGGTGAAATTCAAGTTCATGGACCAAATTGAAAAAATTAAGATATGAGATTAGTGTAAAAAAAGACCAAATTGAAAAAGATTACCAAATTTTAAAACTATGTTATGTTATCCCATTTTTAAATGTAAAAGTTTTAGGTTTAGTTTTCTTTAAAAATATTACTTTTTATAAATAATTACTATTTAAAATTAAAATAAAAGGTTGGCGACTATTTTGTAATTTTTCATAATTAAATAATTTAGTGATCATTTTGTAACTTTTCGTAGTTAGAATGACCTCTACTATAATTTAGCCTTGGTTAAAAAATAATATGAGAAAAAATCTACATTAAAAAAAATTCAGATAGGGTCCACACATAAAATTTACACATGATAAGACTTGAACTTAGAAGCTCAAGGTTCAAATTGTGGGTGAAAGTATATATATATATATATATATAACACCAAAGATCCAACAAGACTTAAAAGAGATCTTAAATCTCCAAACTTCACTCATCCATTTTGAAATTTCTTTTAATGTTTTAGTTTATGCTATTTAATAAAGCATATCTAATTATCAAAAAATAAATATTTTATAATAAAATTTATTTTTTAAATTTTTTATTGAATGAATATTTAATTAATTCGCAATATCTATTCAATTACAAACTTTATTGATACTCTATCCAACAATTAATCTATGACATTCTACATGTAGTATACCGGTGCTGAGCTCCGAGGTGAAACTAAAAAGCTGAAACTAAAGGTGGTTGTGTTGTCACCTTCCGTTTACTGCAACACAGAGTAGCGATTCAGTTTGTCAATTATTGTCGAAGCTGTTTCCTGCCAACGTCTTCGTCTTGTCCAAATGAGCTTTGCGGACGGCATTCTGCATCCGCCTCTCGTGCTCTTTGAGCATTTCCTCAAGGTTTCGCCCATGACCTGATGGCATCGATGGCCCGGAATGATGGATTCGCTTTTCTTTTAGAACGTAACCCTGCACCTAGAATTCACCCACATAACTATTAGCATATATGATTTGATTAGACTAGTGAGTTGGGCAGTCGAGTTAGTTTTGGATTGGTTGAATCTATATCAATTCAGGTTTAAAAACTTTGGTTAAATTACACCCAAAGTTATTAGTATGTTATTAGTAAGTTACGATTTGGTCACTCAACTTTAAAAAGTTACAAAAAATCACTTAATTATTTAAAAAAAAAATTTAAGTCATTGAGTTGTTAAAGTTATTGTTGTATGACATTCTCCGTTCGCACTACCTATACCAATTGAATACTCTCATTCTCATTCTCATTCTCTTCTACAACTCAGTCTTTTTTTCACAAAACAACTTTGAACATCATTAGTTTACAAACCAAAATCTAAACAGTTTTTTTCTCAAATCTCCAACACTAATTGCTAGACTAATTTGGATCTAAGATATGTTCCTCTACTCGTTGATGGGTATTGATCTGCTGTATCGATCGTCGAATCGTCATCACTTGAAGCTCGCTAGTCGGGCTTTTTTTAAGAAAAAACCTTAACAATCCAATGACTTGAATAAAAACAGTCAAATAGCTCAATAACTATTTTGTAACATTTTTAACTCGAGTGATTAAAACGTAAACTTTCGAAGTGATCATTTAAATTATTTTGATTTAAGTCAATTTTGGTTTCAATCATTCGGGTTCGAAACTCTGGGATTTTGGGATAGGTCATTACAAATGACCTTTCAAGTCAATTTTAAGTTTAAGTCAACTTAAATTGAATTCGTTGATAAAGAAAAAAATATTCAATTTCCATAATTCCCTTACCGTGGTTGATTCCTCGGAAGGTAAGTGCGAAGTACTTGGCCTATCAAATAAATGGTGAGTGGACTGAACATTATCATCATGGTCATATCCACCATTAAAATGCTCCTCGTGCCATTGCGGATTGCTCATGTCTAATCGTGATCTGCCTCTAATCGAAACCGAATTTGAAAATTGGGATAACGTCGTTGCTCCATGACGGACATATGTTGCCTGACTCGGAGAACCAAATGCTCGAGCACACGCCTTCATAGACTTGACCTCGTTCGCCTTCATATTCTATGAAGATCCAGCGTTACCAAGGTGCATTGATGGGCCAGCATGAGAACATACGGGTTTCGATGTTCCTTGCAGAGGCTCAACAGGGATGCCAGGATTATTTACTCCATTAACACTTTTAGTATTCGACTGCGAATTTTTTTCAAACACCTTAGTTGCAATAACCTGCAAAATATCATAAGCCATTTTTATTACGCATTATCAAATGAATATTACAACTTGAAAGGTTACCTGTATAGATGCTTGTAACTCAAAATTGGAATCTGGGGCAGGAATCGCTGTAGCTTTTCTAGCTCGATCATTTCCATTAACTTTCTCACGAGATGCTCTTTGCCTAGTTTCCCAATAGCAACAGGCAGATCAGTTGTTTTAAACTTTCTCACAAAACTTAGGGGTGTAAGAGATTTAACACAGTTGCATTAGAATTGAACCGAATCAATCAGTCAAATCGGGAATTAGTGAACCAACCAGTTCGAGTTTAAGATTTGAATTTTTCATGCAAAAGTCATTTCAGGTTCAATTCATTTCATGTTACTTGTTAAGGCTATTCTAAATTGAATCCGATTCATATTTAAATTATTTTGAATTTGGATTAAATAGATTTCGAGTATTGATTTTTATAATCAAATTAGATTAGATAATTTGGATTCAAATTAGTTGGATTAAGATTTCAAACTCAAGTCAAAATAGATTTCGAGTATCGGTTTGGAAAGAGAGATTAAACTAACTACTGCAAAACTACTCGGAATTGGTAAAAATTGGTAATCAAGATAAAAAAATTGAATCGATAATCAAACTGATTGAATAAAAATCAATAATCTGATCAATTCAATTATCGATCTGATTTTTAAAACATTGGAAGCCAAAAAAATACCTTGCAGATTCATCTCCTCGAAGCTTGACATTCTGGTTCTACTGCAAGGAGCATGTCCAAAAGAGCTAAAGTAGTAGGGAAATCCTTGAATGTCTGATTGACACAACGCTTATAAGGATGTTGTGGTTTGAACACGGCTGCATTTGGCAATTTTGATCTCTTCCAATACTCTTCCGAAGGTGATCCACAAAGTTTGAAGATTCTATGTAGTTGTTCCACCTACAAAACAATGTGTTTCGATAGTCAATACCATATTAATGGGCGTATCATTTTTGTCTTGGTACTAGTACGTAATAGTATCGATGTGTTTCGATGTACTGATTACCATGACTGAATTACAAAAATGTAGATACTATAGACATTTACATGGGTAAGTACCTCAATTTTTCCAGGCATGATAGGCTTTTCTGTGAATAATTCCGCAAGAATGCGACCATAACACCACAGATCAATAGCAACTCCATAATCAGTAGAACCAAGCAAAAGCTCAGGAGGTCGGTATCACAAAGTTACTAAGCGGCTCGTTAGAGGTTGCATCTGGTTAGGACATAAGATAGTTGCCAATCCAAAATCGCCAATCTTGAGGTTACCATTATAATCTATCAAGAGATTTGCACCCTTAATGTCGCGGTGCAAAACACCGCGACTATGGCAATGGTCAAGTCCATTGAGCAATTGTTGCATGTAACACTTTATCTACACATACGTTACCTGGGCCTCAGTGAGCTTAATCTCTAGGGTTTTGTTATATAAGACAACAAAATGTAAGTAAACCTATCAAGAAATAAATGCAATTAAATAAAACATTTTTGGTTAAATTTTGGTATTTGTCCTTGTACTATACATAAATTATAGATTTAGTCCCTTTACTTTCTAAATTTTAAATTTTAGTCCTCATCGATTGATAATTGTTAAATTCATTAAGTTATGCTATTTCCAAGATCTTATGCAACAAACATATTATCACATGTATAAATGTCATGTCGGTTTGCTATTTTCACACATTACTCGTAAAAAAAACCAATTAGTGAACTAAGAATGATCAAATTGGAAACATGTACTAAATCTACAACTTTATGCATAGTACAAGACGAATAGTGGAATTTAACCCGACAGATTTAATTGTTAACGTTTTTGTGATGACTGAAATTTTAAATTCCAAAAAGTATAAGGACTAAAATTGATTAAATTAAAATGTAAGGATTCAATTCATATTTTATGTAGAGTGTGGAGACTGATTGCAAATTTTAACCTCTTTTTTTTTTTTTTTGGTAGTGTAAACAATTAGTTCAATTGTTCTTATCCAAATAAAGACATAAATGTGCCTATAGTCCATATACTTTTGAAAAATTGGGAATTTAGTCCATGTACTTGTATTTCTAGAAATTTAGTCCTTTACTTTTCAGATTTCAAAATTTAGGTTCAATTGTCAGCACCGTTAAAATTTTTTTTGTTAAATTGGTTGTTGTGACATTTTGGAATAAAAAAAATTACTCACTTGGTAGTTATATAATTAAAAAACATGTTGTAATTAACTTGAATTTTAACAAAAAAAATATTAACAGTTGGATCTGAATTTTAAAATATAAAAAGTAAAAGACAAAATTCCTAAAAATACAAGTACTAGAATTAAATTCTAATTTTTGAAAAATACAGAGATTATATATGATTGGTTAACACGTGTACTAATAGCTCTCTCTTTTTAAATGGTTAAATTTCAAGTTTGATCCCTATGTTACAATCAAATTTAAGATTATATAACAACGGTTAAATTTCAATTTTGATTCATGTGCTACATTTAAATTTAAGATTTAATCTTTATACTTCAACTTTTTGACATGCTTTGATACCTCAATTTTTTACAGTGTCACTGATTAGTCCAAATGCTTTATTCTGATCAAAATCTGACGTAACTTTTAAGAGTTGTTAACACTATTAAATTATTTGTTAAATCCAAGTCAATCGCAATGCTATTTTTTTGTTATATGACTACTAAGTGAATATTTTTTTTTAATTTCAAAATGGCGCACCAATGAATTTAACAAAAGAAATTAATTGTATTGTGTTAATAATTTGATTTGAATTTTTTAAATATAAAAATAGAGGGACTAAATATCTAAAATTAAAAGTACAAAGGCTAAATTTCATATATACAAAAGTATAAAGACTTGAAGTATATTTTAATATTCAAATATTTACTCTATAATTTGATCCAATAAATAATAGTGATGATGATAGGTAAAATGAATAACTTAATCTATTTTACTCAATGATGTTTGAATTGGATCGGGCCAGTTAGATAGGGAATAGGTTGGGGTATCAATCTGAAGAAAGCTATTAGATCAATTGACCCGAGAATCGATACGGATCGATTGAATTGGACAAAAAATCGGTTGAATAGGGCGATTAAACTAAACTTTTCTACCAAATAAATTGGTGGCTTGACTGATTCAACCACCAGTCCAATTCTGATAACATTAGTTTTAGTTTTAGATTAAAAAAAACTACAAAAATAATATTCATAGATAAAGAGGGTTTTTTTTTAAATATAAAAAATACGAGATATCAAATTATTTAACGAAATAGATGAAATTATAGAATCTTGCTTATAAATTCTTTGAGAAATTATAAAATTATAAGTTAGTACAATGATAAAATTTATAATTTATTTTTGACAATTTTAAAATTATTTTTCATATTTATAACGTTATCTTCAAAATTTCAACTTGAGTTATTTTTAAGAATGCCATTTGCCTTGAAACCACATCCAACATTTGTTGGTATTTTATTATACATTTTAAGAAGTATATATATATATATATATATTTTTAAGGAGAGGTTGAAATTAAGTTATATATTTTATAAAAATTAAAATGTAATTTCACTAATATATTAATTTACATTTTTATAGCTTTTAAAAGATTAAATTAAAGTTTTATCATTTTAAGAGATAAATTATAATTTTATAAAATTTAAAAGGACTTAAAAGGCAATTTCTATTTTAGGCGCCGCGGCCCCTGGATGGTAAGCTAGTAATAAATGAAATGAATTTTCAAAGAAATACAATTTATGGTACGTTACATAGGGTTTACATAAAATTCAACATTGTTGACTTTCAGATATTCAATATTAAGTAAACAATTTATTACTTCTTACAAATAATATTTGGGTTAATTACTAAAAGTCCCCAGACTATTGTTGAGATTCTAAATTGATCCTAAACTTCAAAACGTTCTAAGTTCTAATTGAGTCCTTAAAATATCGATATTTTATCAATAAAGTATTTTTTTTCAATTTAGCCATTAATTTAAGTGTAAAATACTAGCTCGTGTGGATCATATTTGGAATGTGTGGATCAAATTATAAACACATGTATATCTACTGGAATGACAACTTAAATATAATATGTTCAAAAAAAGCAATGCCATTGAAATTAGGAGGATTGGTTTGTTTGTAGGTTGAAATATGCTTCTAGTACATTTAAAATTTAACCCATCTACTAAGAGTGAGCAAAATTCGATTTGATTCGAAAAAATTAAAAAAATTCAAATTTTGAGTTAATCGAATTGAGTTATTCAAGTTAACTCGAATAACTTGATTCGAGTTTCGAGTTTGGGTCGAGTTGAATTTTACAATTCGAATAATAGATTGGTGTAAATACTATTTTAGTCCCTGTCAACTTTGAAAATTAGCAAATTGGTTGCTCTCACAACAAAAATTACAAAAAACAAAATTAAAATAATTTTTAAAAATTCAAAATAATTTTAAAATTCAAAATATTTTAAAATTTTAAAATTTTATATTTTTAAAAATTTAAAAAGAATATAAAAAGTTAAAATTTTAAAATGTTCTAAAATTAATAATTTTAGGACCTAATTAATATTTCAAATATATATGATTTTAAATTTATGTGTTCTAACATGGAATTGTTATCTTTGTAACAATATTTTTATTTGACATGTTTAATTGTTTTAATTTAACTCGAACAATTTCACTTAATTTGACTCGACTTAAATTTCATTTCATTCTACTCGATTTGAAAAATTTTCAAATTGAGTTAGGATGATAAGATAGGACTCGTGAATTTGATTAATTCGACATTTTTTCACTCGATTCGATCGAACGCTCACCACTACACTCTATTTTCCGATTTCAAAATTCACATTCAATTATTAACATTGTTAAAATTCATCTATTAAGTTTGTTGGTGTGACATTTTGAAATAAAAATATACTCATTGGGTTGCCGTATAAAAATGACTCTACAATGAGCCTTAATTTAACAGTATTAATGATTGGACCTACAATTTTAAATAAAAAAAGTAGAAAGATTAAATTCATTGAAATAAATGTACAGGGACTTAATTTTAAATTTACTGAATAGTACAAAACTTAGAGCATATTTTAATTTTATTTTAACACATCAAATTTAAACTATCCATGTAATAAATGTATACGTATTTACAATGAAATCAACGTATTTTAAATGTACTTCATGTTAGATTTTGAATATAACATTCAAGCTAATAGCTAAATGAAAAAGACTTAATTGAGAGGATACTATACTTTAAAAATCAATTAAAAAGTTTTGAACGACAGGACTGATTTAAATCTAAAATATAATTTAAGGACTTTTAGTGAAATTAACCCAACATAATATATTTATTTTAATGAGATTACATACCAAAAGAAGAAAATAGAAATCTCGATATTTGTTTATGAAAAATAAAATAAAATAAAATAAAATAAAATAAAATAAATCCTGTTTCTTGCGATCGGCTTAAAACGCCGCCAAGCCAAAAAAGTCCACCTAGGGACGGGAATCACACCGAGCCTAAAACCTAACGACGAACTCCGAAGCAAGTGGTTCGGATAACACACAGCTGGAGACAGGCTGTCACCAACAAAGTTCCACTCACCTATTCCCCTAACTACGTTCTCATTGTTTCTCTCTCTTCTTTCATCTCTCTCCGCATCTTCGCTTTTCTCACTTTACAGCCCAGTTTTAGGGTTTTCTTCGATCTGTTTTTGCTCGATTCCGCATTTCGTCTCTCGACTTCGCCGGATTGTGAATCTCCTCTTTGTAAGCTCTTCGTCGATCTAAATTTCATTGATTTTAGCATTGTTTAGCTTTTGTATGGTCTGATTGACGTTACTTGTTTGTTTTCTTTTTTTTTTTGGTTGATTCTTAGGATTTTTTGATACTTTTAGCTTAATGATTGTACTGCATGCACTGTTGATGGAAATTTGATGTTGATTTTTTTTTTTTTTTTTGTTCGCGAAACGCTTAGATTTGAAGTGTTTGTTTAGCTGAAAGTGATAATTTTGTGACTTTTTTGAAATAATTTGTAGTTGATGATACAAGGTGAGAAGAGAAAAGAGAAGAAAGTTATAGATTTTGTAGCTTGTACTTTATAATTGTAATTAGAGGGGAAACCATACTTACATGTTCAAGTGTTAATTGCTGAAAAAAAGATCTCTTTTGAATTTTGGTAGCACTGTTCTTGTCTTAGCTCAATGTAATGGAAAACTGTGGAACTTGTTTAGATTTATACTGAGGTTTTATGCCGACGGCTAATGATGTCATGTGTATATAGATTTTTCAGAGTTGTGACCGTAAGGAACTAAGTTACCGGCTTATTCGGTGAACATTTTCTATCTCAAGCATAACGATTAGGGAGATAAGTAAGTGCTAGAAACTTTTATCTTCTTTGTTGTTAAGGGCGTGCATAGGCGTATTGTTCACTTTGTGTTAAATACGAATATTGTAAGAGAAAATGAAGCTACTTTGTCGGTGTCTGTTACTTAATAATTTGCTTTGAAGTTTTTTTATAGCCTTTTTCGCTTAGGACTTGTGTGGGTATTTCGATTGAGCATCTGCGTCACCAATGATGCGTTACCGTTGCTTATGTTGTTTTGGAAAGTATTGTCATTCATTGTTGTCACAATTGTTTAATTAAGATGACACATAAGAATTCATTGTCCTAGTTATATGGTCATTAATGGTGATGCATTACTGTTAACTAATGTTGATGTGGAAATTTATGGCCTGTATTTGTCATTGATTGTTGTCTCAAATGTTGAATTAAGATGACAGGCAAGAATTCGTTGTCTTACTCACATAGTGTGCACGTGGCAATAATATTTGTGTAGTAACTATAAATGGTATTGTTTTCTTAAATTTTCATAAACCTCTATAAAAGAGACTGGCGTTACGTTTTTTATATGGTAAGTGGTAACTTGGATGAGTGTGCACAAGTGCAACGTGGCATGCCTGCCTCGTAACGCTTGCATATAGTCTATATAATTGGTTTTTATTAGGACTTTCATCAAACACATTTGAAGTTCATCTCACGAGAATGTCTTGTGTATTAGGTGAACGAGCGGCTTTGTCTTACTGACTTGTTCTCTGGTCATATGCATCTGAAAGTGTTGCTTTGTTTTTCCTTTTCGATTTTCCTTTTTATAGGTGAAATAGTGTGTGCATGAATGTGGTGGATTTCATTGAGGCTCTCTGCATGCTATATAAATCCTTTTTTTTTTTTTTTTTTTTGTGTTATAGTTTTTCATTCATAGAATTTTTGGTTACTAGTTGATTCATTGCTCGTTCCTGTTCCTTCCACAGGTTCTCGGATCAAATAATTGACGTCTTGACCTTAAACTTGAAGGTTAGTGGTTGAAACAGCTATCTACATGTGAAATTTGTTAGTTTCGGATCGATTAATGCTTTACATGGATCTGTTAGATTGGCAAGAAGATATATGAATTCTGTTTGATAATGCTGCTTTTTCGTCTTCTCACTCGATTAATCTTAGTATCATCCAGTGTTGGTTCAGTAATAGCCTCTAGAAATAATTCTCAGGAGGTCGCTTGTACATCAGAGGATCCTTTGTATCCATGCTAGCAGAGAGCATGCGTGGAATCTGTGCTTCGGGTAATGCCCCTGACGAGATATTCTGCCGAAGCATTCGGTGTGTTGACAATTTGTCTAGTTGGTCTGTTGGTTCTTCTGGGTTTGGTGTGCATTGGATACACATTTTACTTGCGGTCGCGCGTTCTTAAACAAGGCTTTATCCTGCTCAGTTATTTCAGTGGTCCTTGGATCATCCGAATCACGTTCATTTTGTTCACCATTTGGTGGGGTTTCGGCGAAATCATTCGGCTAAATTATCTAAGGAGGCCAGGAAGAGTGTTGAATGTACTTGATTTTAAATGGCAAGAGAACGTCTGCAAATTTTACATTGTTTCGAATCTAGGTTTTGCAGAACCGTGCCTCTTCCTCACTCTTATGTTTCTTCTCCGTGCACCGTTACAGAACATAGACACAGGAATCCTAAGCAGGAAATGGAATGGGAAAACAGCAAGCTGTCTTCTCCTCTTTGCCCTCCCAATGTTCGTTCTTCAACTATTTCTCATTTTGATTGGACCCAATTTACGCGAGGATAGGAAAGAGTTACCGCCATATTTCACTAGAACAGCTCGATCGATGCAAAATTCCAATGACATAGCTCTTTGCTCTTACCCTTTGCTGAATACTATTCTTCTTGGTCTTTTCACCACCGTCTTGACTGCCTATTTGATTTGGCTCGGAAGACGGATTTTGAAATTGGTTATCAATAGGGGTTTGCAGAAGAGAGTTTATACATTAATTTTCTCGGTTTCGAGTTTACTTCCGTTAAGGGTTCTTTTACTTGGTTTATCTGTTTTATCTAGACCAGAACATTTCCTGTTTGAAGCTTTTGCATTTTCAGCTTTTCTTGTCCTACTTTGTTGTGCTGGGGTCTGTATCGTCATACTTGTATACTGTCCGGTTGCGGATTGTCTTGCACTTGGTAATCTTAATGACTTGGAGGCTCGGAGAAGGGTTATTCTCGATGATCAAAATGACACCACATCCCTTATCGCTAATCAGACTCATCTTGATGAAAGCATTGGAATCAGCCCCGAGCGGAATTCTGATGCTTCTACTAAACGCGGATCGATTTCTTTTCGGACTTTCATACGAGATGAACCCTCGTCCGGGCCATTTGTGGAACTGAGCCTCTTTTCTCCTAGCCGAGATGAAAACCCACCCGGGTCACCTCCTCCTGTGGGTTGGCCAATGATGTCTTCTCCTACACATGTTCATGGACCCTAGCAAAAAAAAAAAAAAGTAGGCAAGGAAACTGAGTAGTTGTGGTGAATATCAATTTTGTGGTAAAGAAAAAAAAAAAAAAAAAACTGATTGTAAAGGGTTTAGCTTTCAATAAGGATTTTTATTCTTGGGTTGTTTTTTCTTTTTAATTTAGATATGGTTTTTGTTTGAAGAAAATCACCCTTCTCCTTTTTCTTCTCTGCTTTTATATGCGTCCATTAAAATTGTAGTTTATTACAGTGTTAATGTTAATATTCTGTGTTTGATAAAGGGTTCAATATTTTTGGCTAAAGAGGTATATATAAGCCCTTGAAATTCTGTAAAAAATCAATTAAATTAAGTTCTATGTTAAAAAATTATTTTTTTTAAATTGTAAACTTTTTTAAAAATTTATAAAAATATTAAATAAAATTAAAAATAAATAAGAAACAAAATTAAGAAAAAACTGTGTCATGGTGAATATTTAAGATAAGTAGATAGAGATATCTATTTATCAATAATGTTAAATTGATATTTTTAAAATATGATATTTTAATATCGAAAAGATTGAAGCAAACAGTGACGTCACGTCATTATATCCCTTTCAAATAAATTTATCTACATCAGCATTTTAATATTGAATCATTACATTTAAACTTTTATTCAAGACTATAGAAGATAATTTTTTAAAAAATTACAAAATAAAGTAAATACTAAATTAATATTAAAATTAAAAGATATATTAATCTTTTAATTTATTTCAATAAAAATTAAAAATTATTAATAAATAAAAGAAAAAGACAGCGGTAGAAAAGTTCCATGTTCAAAAGCAGACAGCTTTTCATAAGATTCCACTACCGATCTTTCTAATCAACGACGATGTAAGGTAAATTTGAACCAATTGAAATAAAATATATAAAATATATAAATTTTAGTTATTTTATTTTTAATTTTAAATTTTCAAATTTAAAATAAATTAATTATTAATATCATTAAAATTATTTTAATAATATTTAAGCTATTTTATTATTATTAAAAATAGACTTGTTCATTGATGAAATGGTTTACTCGATTTAGTTGGCCAAATTTCACCCAAGTTAAATTTGAACAATTTTTTATGTCAAATCAATTTGATTTAATTTGAATTAATATTAAAATAAAAATGATAAATGTTAATATTTTAATATTTTATTAATTTATATAAAAAAAAAACTTGTTGTATTAGAAAATTTTGAACTAAAATTTTAAATTGAGTTTGTCTCGACCCATAAATACTTATAAGTAATAATGTTTGAATCGAACCGAATTAGTTAGGGTATCAATTCAAAGAATGACTTTAAATTAGATCTATCCATGGGTCGGGTAGTCCTCCTGGTTCGGTAGGCACAACTCAAATTGGGCTGAGGATGAATAAATATTTTTGCACCTCGAGTCGACTCGAATTTAAATTTAAATAATTAAAATATTTTTAAATTTAAATTTAATCTTATAAATATATTAAAACAAGTTTTTTGAGCTAGTAGGACCGAAAATGGGCCCAATCTTAAATTTTTTTGTTGCCGAGCCTCGACCTAATTTAGCCTATGAACACATTACTTTAAACTAGTTAAACCAAAAATTAATATAAACCAATTGAACCGATTTAAATAATTAATTCAATCAATTTTTTGTTTTTATTTTTTAAATTTTTACTTTATTTAATAAATCGGTAGGGGCAATAAATTAATTGCTTGAACGATATCACCACTAGTTGGATTAAAAAACAGTGTTTTTTTAACAAACAATAGCTGCGTTGTCTTTCACGTGTGGTGTCGGAGCACGCTTCGTGTGCCCGCCTAGTGCCTACTATTATATTCTACTCTCATTAAATAAATATTTACATTTTTTATTTTAAAAAATTGCTTAATATATTAATAGTACGCCAAAACCCTAAAAGGCTTCGCCGTTCTTTTTATATAAAAACCATCAACGAAAAACAAAAGCTTTGATTTTGAAAAAAAAAAAAAAAACCTCAAAAACCCTAATTCAAAAAAAATTTTCAAAAGCAATGGCCTCATTCGAGCAAGCACCGCCTGGTGATGCGAAAGCTGGGGAGAAGATCTTCAAGACCAAGTGTGCTCAGTGTCATACCATCGATAAAGGCGCCGGTCACAAGCAAGGTTGGCTTCTCTCGGATCTGTTTTTTTTTTTAATGTGGAGTCTCGATTGATGTTGAGGTTCTTGATTTTATGTGTGGTTTTTTAAGTTAACTGTTTCTATCATTTTGTTTATATCTAGTCTTTTTCTTTCACGTCGTTTTCGTATATGTTTCCTCTTGGTTTTTATCTTTTTAGTTAATTTTTTGTGGTAAAAAAATATTTAATCTTGCTTGTTCTTTTGGATTCAATAATGGTTTTTATTTGGCTTGGTTAAATATAGCTTTAAAATTTAAAAAGGATGTGTAAGTTCCTTGAATACTTAGATTTACATTGAAACTAGTTGGTTTTGACCTGAACCCGAAAGCCTGACCCGATCTGTCAAATCGAATCTAAACCTGATTTGATCATAAAAAGTTGAAAACCTGAATCATCCTTCAGAGTCCCGATTATGATTTGGAAAGTTAAATCCGAATTTACTTGGATCTGATCTAACCTAAAACCAATCCAAAAGGACTAATCTGCACAAAATTTTCCATAACTAAAGCAATTTGAAGTTTTATTTTTGAATACTTTTAAAAAGTTTAATGAATAATAAGTTGAGGTCTTTTTAAAAAATTGCAGGGCCAAATTTGAATGGGCTTTTCGGGAGGCAGTCCGGGACAACACCAGGATACTCGTACTCCGCTGCTAACAAAAATATGGCTGTGATTTGGGGAGAGAATACTTTGTATGACTACTTGCTTAATCCTAAGAAGGTATGTGCAAGTCTTGTGTATTTTTTTTAGTATTAAGTTAATGACTTTTGCTCGCTATTGTAAGCTTGTAAATATGTTCTGTTTTCTAAATATCGAATCCAGTATACGAAAGCTCTCCTATTTACTTGTCTTATGAACTGTTTGTCTGTTAAACAATCAGTTCCTTTTTCGGTCTAAACTCTAAACCCAGGGTATCCACAATTCACATTGAACTTGAGATTAATCCATTGTCGGGTCAAGAGCTTTTTTAAGGTAAAGCTCTCCCAACAAATGCATTTCCCAGAGTTTGAACATGTGTTCTTACTCTTATGGGGATGAAGCTGGTGAAATGATTAGTTCTGTAGGATAGGATTGGGGTTGTTGTGTGCTAACTATTGTTGAGCCTAGTTAATATCTATTGCCTTGTGGGTGGCATTACATTATTTGGGCTACCAATTGATCATTGCCTCCATTAATGAAAGATGACATGGGTGCAATTTTTTTTATCTGGCTCAAAGGATACAAAGTGGTGAGAATGTTATTTAAGTACAAAGGATGAGTATGCTGTGTGTTCTGAGAAATCATCTCCTTTTGTCTAGCAACAAGGTTTATTTCTTACGAGATCGTTCCTATGTGGTAGTAGGTCCTTGTTTTGGGAACATATGCCTTCTATATTTTTATCTGATTATCGATAATTGCATTGCATTGGCTATTAGTATTCCTACGTGTGCTGTTTGCATTTCGGTGCAGTTGACCAGGTTTATATCGGTACGAATATGAAGTAGATATATATATATATATTGTTGAATCGGTTTGTTGGTAAATTTTGTTTGTGCAGTACATTCCTGGGACAAAGATGGTTTTCCCCGGATTGAAGAAGTCTCAAGATCGCGCCGACCTGATTGCATACCTGAAGGAATCAACTGCCTGATTCATCTCCGGTTTTATTAATATCACCTATATTTTGGAACTGTGACAAAATGAAGATTTTTTATCAATGATGTATTTTTATTACATGGAAAAAAAACCCATTCTTGAAATAAAGTTAAACCTTGAAAACAACTCCAAAGATAATTGGAGTTGAAAATGATTTTTGTGAAGACTAAAATCTCTTGATGATGAGGAATTTGATTATTTCATTTATCCCCCTGCAGTTGCTGTTGTGGTATCTTAATTCTTAACCTGAAACTTTTTACATTACATGATGGTTTATTTGAAGATGTTCAAGCCTTTCCACTTGGTCTTAGTTTTTATCCTGTTGATTCAAAATGTATATGTTAGTATATGTATTTAATAGTTAGTTTTTGGTTAAATATGCTACAAGTTTATGTACTTTTCATGGATTTAGAATTTAGTCCCTTTTCAAGAATTTAGTCTTATTTATAAGATTTTAAAATTATGGTTCAATGGTCAATTTTTTGAAATGAAAGTTGAGGATTAAATTTTAAATGTTGAACAGTGTAGAGAGCTAAAGCACGTTTTAACCAGAGTTTTTATATAAGAAAAAAATTAAAATTAATTTATCTCAAATTTAAAATGTTTTATAAGAACATCACAAGGAATATATCTTAATAAAGCATGTTGTAGAATGTTGGATGTAATTTAAGGAAACAGGATAAATTTTAATTGTTTTGAAAAACAGGATGCATTTTCTCTCTCTAATTGTGATAGGCATATAAGGTTAACAATTAAAATATATCTTTTAATTTTTAAAATTAATTAATTATTAATGTGATATATATATGAATTTCTCAGTGAATATCACGTGTTGGATTTATCACTTGATGCAACGATTTCATAAGATTGTATCAGACCTAAAATCTTAACTAATAAAAGAAATATAGAATTTAAAAAATTAAATTCTAATGGCTATAAATTTTAATAATTACTCATTTTATTTTTAAAAATAAAATTATGTGAAATCACAAAAAAATTATAAAAATTATAAAATATATTTTAAATTTTAATTACTAATGTGTCATACACATGAACTACCTAATAAATGTCACATGAATAAAATAAACAAACAATGCAATATTAATGACTAAAAAAGGAAAAATAAATAAAAATTTTAAAAAATATTTTTTTTAAAAAAGTTTAAAGATCAAATAAATCATATGTTTGTAATATATGTTTGTAATATTGTGAATCTTATCACTTGACGCAACGATTTTATAAGATTATATCACGTGACACATGTAGAGTGATCGACAAAATCACTAATAGAGATTTTACTCTATTTTTCTAAATAATTTAAGAATTATACTATTTTCTTAAAAAAATAAAATTTTAATTAATTAGTCGCTTTGTTTTTTAAGCATAGTACATTTCATTTTTCCAATTGCGAAGCATCATAGAAACTACACACTTGCATGACCTTTTTAATGCTTAATTTTAGAAGAGAAAACAAAAAGCCAATCATGTTGAAAACAAAATAAAGATTACAAATTTACAATATAATACACTAAATGCTAGTATGGGTTTTTCATTTCTTTCTTCTCCTTTCGATTCTCTACCAGTATTTTGAGTCGTGATGGTTTTTTCGCATTCCCTTTTATCAACACTTTGAAAAAAATCCAACAGAGCTGCATTCAAGGGGTTTCGAGGTTCTAGTAAGGTATGTTCATCTTTGGGTTGTTTTTATTTTTTCAAAAAAAAAAGGGTTTTGGATAATTCTTGTTTAGTTCCCTAGAAAAAATTTGAAGGAAAATGGCAAGGAAAAACACGAGAAAAAAAGAAGAAATCGCTGAAGATTACTGCTTTTCTTGCAAAGATGGTGGTTTGCTCAGGGTTTGTGATTATAAGTAAGTGTTTATCTTCTACCGTTTTTAAGTTTTACCCAATAATTTATTAAGTTTTATTTGTACAGTCATTTCGAGTTTTTGGTAGGTTCAGATGTTTACTTCGATATGATTTGAAAGACATTGTTTATTCGTTTATAATGGTGGGTTCGCGCTGATACTGATACTTGTAGGACCATTTGGGGTTTTACACACTGCCCTAGACCAAGCAGGGTTTAAGTATATATATAATACAAGAAGGTAAAAGGAGACAAGTTGTCACCTTGGTTTGAATATTATCAATGACAATGCTTGTTATTATCCTATTATTACTGTGATTAGAGCAACTTTAGGCTAGTTTAGCATTCTCGTGCAGTTGAAAAGTATTTTTAAAAAATGCTCTCGAAACATAGCTTTTTGGTTTGATTTTAAGGCAAAAGCTCTTTGTTTATGTGTATGCATGTATGTATGTACGTGTGTATTGTACTTTACAGTTGAGGACCAGGACTCGGAGGTCTGGGTGTAAATAACAGGGACAACAAGGTACAAGGAGACAAGTTGTCACCTTGGTTTGAATGTTTATCAATAATAATGCTTGTTTATTACCCAATTGTTGTTATGATTAGAGCAAGTTTAGCATTCTTGTGCCTTTGAAAAGTGCTTTTAACAAGTGGGTTCGTTCGAAATGTGCTTTAAAAAGGAACTAACGACTAGCTTTTTGGTTTGATTTCAAAAAAGCAAAAGACTTTTGGTTGGTGACAACATTTCTATGAAGAACTAATTGTTGCAACTTGAATTCTTACAGGAACTGTCTCAAAAGTTTTCATCCTCGATGCGTTGGAAGGGATGATTCTCTATTGGAAACCGATGAACGCTGGTTTTGTGGTAACTAACGAAATTTTCCCCTTTTTTTTGGTAACTTGATAAGAAAAATATAATTTTTATGCATAAATTTTGTCTTATACAAACATCTCATGTTGTTAGAACATATTGTGTAATAGCTAACATGGTGTATCTATGTTTCAGGTTGGCACTTTTGTTTCATTTGCAGTAAACCTGCAAAATTTCATTGCTTTTGTTGTCCATCTGCCATATGCGGGCGTTGTTTATGTGACGTTGAATTCGCAATAGTCAAAGGGAAAAGGGCTTTTTGCAATACGTGTTTAGAGCTTGCTTTGCTTATCGAAGACAAGAAGAATGTCAATGCCAATGGGGTATGCTTTTCTTCGAGATTTCCGTTTCTTGCAGCTAAAGATATGTTTTTGACTTACCAATTTCCAGTTTATCTGCAGGTGAAAGTAGATTTTAACGATAGAGAAACATATGAATTTCTTTTCAAGGGCTATTGGGAATGGGTGAAGGAAAAAGAAGGCTTAACTTTGAAACAACTGCATTCCTCGGATCGGTTGTTGAAGGATGGTAAAAACTATGATTTTCAAATGAACTGTAATCATAGAGAAGAAGATACTGGGGATTTTGAAGATGATAGTATATCGGAAGGTGATGATTGGGCTGATAATCAAGCACAACGTAAAAAAGAAAAGAAAGGAAAACTTTCTTTGAGTAACAGAAAGAGAAAAACGAAGAAAATGGAATATGTTGGATGGGCATCGAAACAACTTACTGAATTCCTAATATTTGTTGGTAAAGACATGAAGCAAGAGTTGTCTCAATACGATGTTGCAACCATAGTTACTGAATACTGCAAGGAGAACGAGTTGTTTCACCCGGAAAAAAAGAAAACGGTTATTTGTGATGAAAGGTTGCAGTCTCTTTTAGGAAGGAAATCGGTTAATAGAAACAGTATCTATAAGCTACTAACGGTTCATTTTTCCGAGAACTTGGAGCAATCAGAAGATTCGGTTTGTTTTAGTTCGAAAGAAGATGATAATGTCTCTGTGCCTTGTAAAAAAAGGCAGAGAAAGTCGAGTCCGGATCGGAAGTTTGAGGAACAAGAAACAGCTACAAGTCCATCAGAAAGCTGTTTGGCAGCCATTGTTTCGAGAAACATTAAGCTCATCTATCTGAAGAAGAGTTTGGTGCTGGAGCTAGCACAGCTTGATACATTTTACGAGAAAATGGTCGGAAGTTTCGTGAGGGTAAAATCGGACCCGAATGACTATTTTCAGAAGAACTCTCACATGCTAGTGCAAGTTAAAGGTAATTTGATGTCAATATGTCTTGAACATGTCGTTTTATGATATGGTTTTACCTCGGTGCTGCAATGGTTGACGTTTTTAATGTGCTATGTGATTATCATGTATTTATATCTCGAATTTACTCTAACTTATCTGATTAGCCTTCTGCTTCATATTACTTCTTCGTAGGTATAAAGGACACTTCAATGAAGGAAAACCGAATTCTATGATTCTCTTGCAAGTTTCTAACATGGTAAAAGATATTCCTGTTTGCAAACTATCAGACGATGACTTCACTGAGGTAACTTGTTTTTAATACGTTTCGGTATTCGTCCCCCTTTTCAAAAAAGAATTACAGAGTTTTAGTAGTTGTCAGGTCGGAATTAACCTGAGTAACAACTTCCTTTTCCGTGAAAACTATATAAAATATCGATTTTTCTAGTTAAGCCAAATTTCATGTTCAATCGTACAAGACTTAACTGTGTACTACGTTTGCAGGAAGAAATCGAGGATTTAAATCGGCGAATGAGAACTCGCATGCTTGAAAGGCCAACCGTCGTAAGCTCTTAAAGTTAATTTAGGAATTTACATCGGATTTACAATTTATTTACATTTCTTCATATACTGTGCCATATCGAAGCAGCCTTTTAAACATTGATGATAAATAAGGTGAATTATGATAACATCATTGATTTATAAAGTTGTGCCATCTTTTACCGGACAAAGTTAAATGTCTGCCATGGAAACTTATTGGTCTATTACCGTTACCATGTTTCTTTTAGAAGTGAAAGCATTTTTTCATGCACTATTACTAACCCGAATGCCTTCTTGGACCAGCTGGATCTTGAGCAGAAAGCTAGAAGCTTACACGAGGATATAATGAAACATGTACGTATTCTGAATTCGATATTGTTGGAACGCATAATGCAATGCCTTTTAAATGGATCTTAAATATGTTGATTAAGAATAATGTGCCAGTGGATTATGAAAGAGTTGGATTTATTACGAAGCCAGATCAACCGGGCGAACGAGAAAGGATGGAGGAGAGAATATCCTTTTGATAAAGTTTCACAAGTTTATAGTACTAAGATATATACGAAACTCTCGATAATTAATCGAGTATTTCCGTAGGTAACAACAACAATGTGTTTGATTCACATCATCCATTTGTTATACACTATTTAGTGCCGAAATTCAACAAAATACAAGTTTGTTATATGCATTTATGTGCTACATGTGCTTTTCCATCGAAAAACCGAAAGTAGTATGCATATCTTGAGAAGAAGAGAATATGACCCTTAACCTGTTTTTACGCTCTCCGAGTACATGTATAAAATGCAACTGCTTCAGACACCTTCAGAACAATCACGCCTAATTCATGAGGTTCCAGAAGTGGTTGCGGAGCCTGAACCTGCCTCCGTGGACTCACCGAGAGAATATAGAGAAGAACTTAAAGCATCACTGGAACCAATAGCCGCGAGATCAATATCTAAAATTCGAAAATGCAGTTCAGAGAACAATGTCATCCCTTGTTGCCGGAACGATGGAATGAATGCTGCAGGTATGGTATGATATGCATATGATTTAGTTTCATGTGTTGTGTTCTCTAATCACGGAATTAACCGATTCTGCTAGTGCATCCCGTTACCTATTAGTCAAATGAAGATCTCAACATTTTTGGAGTCTGGAGGAGATGAAATGATCCTTCTTTGCATGAATTCTTGCCCTCCAGGGGGACAACTGATATTTGAGGGAAACCATTGCCCTGAGTTTCGGTTAAAATGCATCTAGCAAATCATTTAGCTTAACTGAATAAAAAGTATGTGGTGTCCCTATTCCAGAAGGAAAGCAACAAGACCTGAAGAAGCCGATTATTTCTGGGAACCAAAACTCTCAACAAGTGAGCCCGAGCTGTCCCGGGACATCTGTTCTTCACTTATCACCCCAAGAAGAATCAAATCAACATAAACACGGTGAGATGGGGGAAAAACTACCTCAGCCCGTTGATATCATTGAGCATTCAAAGTTGTTAAACCGCAAGGTCGAGGTGATCGAATTAAGTGACGATGAAACAGAACATGCTAGTCCTGCACTGAGCCATAAAACATTACAGGATCATGATTGTTCTATATGGTATTGCATTGGTCCTCAAGGTAACACCAAGGGACCGTACTCGATGAAAGTACTTAAACAATGGAGCGAATCAAGCTCGAGCTGTTATGAGTTACGGTTAAGGTTCAAAGTTTTCAAGAGTGGTCAGAGACCAGAAGATGCATTGCTTCTCACTGATGCTATTCAACAGTACTTCAACTGTTAGTTATTTAAGGTAAAAATATTTTTTGACCAATCAAAGCTTCTGTTTCTTTTTGAAAGCTTGATAGTTTGTTCTAAATGATGAACAACAGCATGAATTTTATTTCATTTTTTGCTGTTCTAAGAAAATCCCATAACAAAAACCTGGGGCTGTTCATGTTTTGTTTTGAAACTGAAACTTCCTTTGTTTGTGGGATTGAAAAAGGTCAAATTTAATGAGTAGTCCTTGTACTTAGCTCAAAGTTGTGGGATTAGTTTTTTAGCTTCAAAAAGGTTAGAATATGCTCCAATATCCTTCTGCAAGTCTTTTTCTTGTGAAGATTCGATTCTTAATTCGTACTGTATTATATATAATATATAATTAATTAAGTAATAATTTATTATTAAAACATCATGCCATCCCCATGTTGGTTTTCATTAAAGTATTTACAAATTAACAATATTCAACTTATATATATATATATATTGCACATGTTAATCCAGTCCATTAAATTGGTTAAATTATTGTTTTGGTTCCTCTGTTATATTCAAATTTTGGATTTAATCTTTATAATTTAGTTTGATATTGTTTAATTTTCTGTTTTCGTAATGTCATTAGTTGGTTTGAATAAGATAGGTAAAAGTCATTTTCAATCTCTCTCAATTTTGATATTGAGTAAATTAGTCTCTTTAAAAAAAACGAGCAATTTAATCCTCAATTTCAAAAGTGAATAATTAAGAATAATCAATCATAATGTTACATAAATTTGATTAGTATAATAACAAATGTAGTTCTAATAATTTAGACATTACTTGAGTTTTATATTATTACTTAAGATTTTGATCGAATTGGTATCATATTTCAACCATAAATCTTTTAATTTTACGAAATAATATATAATTAAGTGATTTAAATAAAATTTATAAATAAAATTAATGACTATTTTATAATTTTTAAAGTTAAATGATAAAATATAAATTTACTCATAATTACGGGTGTAGTTATTAAACTTTTAAGACAAATTCAACGACAACGACATCCTTAAATGGTAGTAAAATGAGAACATGGATAATGCATAAGACGTGGTGGCCAGATAGTAGCGACTACATTGTGAATTTTATACTCGAACCCTCCGCTTCTTTTGCACGTTTCTTTACATTATGTCCCGTGGAAAGCGGCGCGTGTCTGTATTTTCCTACTTTGACAACGACAGAACAGAGGACCATAAAAGAACACAATGCGAAGGTCTAATTTTGATTTTAGTCCCCCTACTTTACAAAAATTTGATATTTAAATTTTTAAATTTTTTTTGACATAATTTGATTCTCTAGTTTTATAATGTTATTAATTTATCAGAATTGATAACATTTTTATTTTCAAAGCACTCATTTAACATATAAATTTATTATTACCAATAACAATGTCAAAAAATATGTGTCGAGATCGAAATAAAATTACAAAATTTTGAGACCAAAGCAAATATATATATATTAATTTGAATTATAATTTTTAGGAGGAGTCAAAATATTAAGTTTATATTTAATTAAATATCAAAGGTGAAATTATTTTATTTAATAAAATAAAAATTCAATTAAACCTTTAATTGAAAAATACACTAATCTTTAATGTAATCATTCATTCGCATAAGTTATTTCATCATTTAATTGGTTTGTCATTAATTTAAATGGCTTAATTTATTGCTAATTTTCTTCTAAACTCCAACTTGAGTGTAATTAAATAATTTTTATTAGGGCTTAACTAATTTTATAAATAAATTTTAGCATTTAAACCAGAAACGTTTCATATTATCAATTAAATTACATCAAATTAAAGTAAAGGATTTATTCAAATTTTCAGCATAATACAGGGACTAAAACCAGAATTAACCCTAATAAAAACAAACAAAATAACTAAGAAAAAAAAAACGGCTTTTAAATGCTTCCCTCCCTGTGTTCCACTGCTTATATAATTTAAAAAAAAAAAATCCAGAAGGAATTTTACTTTTGCTTTGTCTCTACGACATCGTTTCCTTCTATTGCGGAAGTTGACTGCTTTAAGACTCTTCCCTATCCCTTTTCTCTTGTGTCTCTTTTATCAAAGATTCTCCCTTTTTTTTTTTTTTTCTTCCTTTCTTCTCTAAACTTTCTCATAATAATGTAAAATCATAGGAAAAAAGATAACCTTTTTGTTCTTTTTTTGAATTTGGGTATCTATCAATCTATCTGGTTTTGTTTTTTCATGCAAAGATGAAGCCTTTCAATTGCGTAAGTCTCTGTTTCAAACCATTCATGGGGTTAAAGTTCCTTCCCTTTTTCTGTTTTGTCTCTAATTTTCTGCTTAAATTATCTAACTGATGTAAATATATATGTATGTATATGGCTTTACTTGTGATTATAGTTTAAGATGTTAGAACTTAGAATCCACAGCATGTTTAGTGGTAATGTTAACTTTATCTGGTTCTTTTCATGATTAAAAAAAGGTTATAAAGTTGTAATCACTGGTGATTAAAAAAAGTTTAATCCTATTTTGTGCTTGTTGGTATGAAATATTCCTTGAATTTTGTGGATAATCCACAGTGTTGATGGCCAAATACGGGCTTGGCGGCGGCCGGTGGTGGTTTGCTGGAGGCCGAGAGCCGTAGGTTGACTTCTAAGAGAAGTGGAGAGGAGCTCTCCCTTTCTAGACTCTCCTTTTGGGTCATAAGGGGTGGCTTATATGGCTTCAAGTACCCCGAGTAAGGCAGCCAGAAAATTTTTAGGGCGCTGAGGTTAAGTTTTATATTTTTTATGAGAGCTAAAATGTAATTTCACCCTTGGCTTATATCTTGATTGTTTTCAGAAGGACTAAATCGAAATTCTAGCATCTTTGGGGACTAAATTATAATTTTACCATATATTTATTTAAAATTTTATAAAATTTGGGGACTAAAGCAGCAATTTTCCATTTTGAAGGGTGCCTTTGGAGTGAGGTCTCCATGTGTGATGGTTGACCTGGTGAGGTCTTCCAAGCGCAGTGGAGGCATAGAAATATAGTTTGTTTAGAGGGAAGATTGGGGAAAAAAGGGGTAGTGAATTTAGTAATATTTTGTTTTATATACTTGTGTGTGTATGTATGTATGTATGCTAAGAAAGGTGACCATATTTCTAATTTAAATGAACAATATATGTATGTATGTAGTAATTTCGAATGATTCGATCTTTTTGACTTGCTTGATTTCTTCCGCTTGACTGTTGTTTCATTACCTTGTAGGCTTATGTAGTTTCGGATCCGAAGAATAGGGCATGTTTCTGCAGTCTTTTCATCGTAGCAGCTTTGGTTTGCGGTGCTTATTTCATTAGCAATGCATTTATCACTAATGAATACAAAGATGTATGTGTTTCTCCTTTTTGTAATCGTTTCGTTTGAAGTTCAATTTTTGTATTTTTTTCATGGGTGTGATTAATATGCTTGTATACAGAGATTATCGAGATGGGAAGTGATTAATATGCTTCGGAATTCAAAATCTGATACGTGCAAGGTCAGTTGTCTTTAGAATAGTTGATCAAGTTTTTTGAAATGTTTTTCCGATTCGTAATCTCTTGAAAATCTGTTTCTTTTCCTTACAGAATCAATGCAGGCCGCCTGGAAGTGAAGCATTACCTCAAGGAATCGTGGTCAAAACATCGAACTTGCAAATGCAACCGTTATGGAGCGACAGTGTGAAAAACGTATGTATAAAAATAATTTCTGGAATAAGACATTGTGCTATGATTTGATCTTATTCAATTGTCTTTTGTACTATACACTGAAATTTCAGGTCAATCCTGAGACATCTTCAAACTTGTTAGCCATTGCTGTCGGGATTAAGCAAAAGGAAATCGTGGACCAAATTGTTAAAAAGGTGCTTCGCGTTCTCCGATCCTTTCGTTTATCTCTCAGATATTGGATTACATTTTAAGCTTAATAATATTCATTAATCTGCAGTTTCCCGTAAGTGATTTTGTGGTTATGCTTTTCCACTACGATGGTATCGTGGATGAATGGAAGGATTTTGAGTGGAGTGATCGTGCCATACACTTGTCTGCAGTGAATCAAACAAAATGGTAACATTGTTTATACCAAGATGTTCATCTTTCTTGTCCGCACTTGCATGCATGTCTTATACGTGCTAGTTTGTTGAATTTTGTCGTAGGTGGTTTGCCAAACGTTTCTTGCATCCTGATATAGTTTCCAAATACAAGTATATATTCCTTTGGGATGAGGATCTCGGAGTAGATAACTTTGATCCGAAGCGGTAAGTATACGTCCTTCCCTACTCGTGTTTTTCACACAGTTGTTATAGAAATTGATACCGAGCTTAAATCATGTTAAAAACCTTGTGTAGATATTTATCTATTGTTGAAGTCGAGGGGCTTGAGATATCACAACCGGCACTCGATCCTGTTAAATCAGAGGTGCATCATCCAATCACAGCACGTAGAAAGAATTCAAAATTTCACAGGTTAGTGGGAAATTAAGAGCCAAAACCTTAACTTGGTATGACATATGATGATCTTTTGATTTGCTGGTTTTTGGTCCCTGTTTTCTAACAGAAGGATGTACAAATTTAAAGGCCACGGAAGGTGCGATAGTCAAAGCACAGCTCCTCCATGCATAGGGTAAAACTAGTACTAACTTCTCAGTTCTTGGATGCTATCTTTAAAACTCGATACCTTTTGTATTATGACAATCTATTGCTTCGGTTATTTGAAAAACGAGACATAGAATATTCGTTGTTATTCTTATGTGGTTAATTCGATATGCTTTGCAGTTGGGTAGAAATGATGGCCCCCGTATTCTCAAGAGCTGCATGGCGATGCGTGTGGTATATGATCCAGGTATGAAGTACTTTTCGTAAGCACTCGGGACATTTCAGTTGCATAAATACTGAATATTTGATGACAAACGGTGAATTTATCTGAGAGGTCCCTATATTATAGGGACTTGGCCAAATTAGTCCCTCTACTATTAAATGGATCAATTTAGTCTCTGTACTTTTAAAAAGAATCAAATAAGGCCAAATTGGAATAGAGTTAATGTCTTCAAAATTGATCCAGTAAATGTCAATTCTGTTACAGTTTGGACTTATTTGATAATTTTTAATAGTATAGGGATTAAATTGATCCATTTATTAATAGAGTGACTAATTTGATTCAATTATAGACTTCCCTGGTATTTTAACCAACGAGAAATGCACCTTTGTTTTGGTCATCTTTATTGAACTTCATTTATGATCTCGAGAACCATTCGCTAATCTTCCTTTACCGTACAGAATGACTTGATCCATGCTTGGGGTCTCGATATGCAGCTCGGTTATTGCGCGCAGGTAAAATTTTCCAAACCAGATAACACCCCTCTCCGATTCTCATCAGCATTCCACTGATATTCAATCCTTCATTCAGGGCGATCGTATGAAAAACGTGGGCGTAGTTGATGCTCAGTACGTAGTTCATTTTGGTCTTCCTACACTCGGCGTTACTGAGGAAAACGAGGCAAGTGAACTTTTACTCTTAGGTCTAAACACTTTTCCCCGACATATTTCACCGCTAAATCTCTGATTTGTTCATCTTCTCATCAACACAGCTAAATTCCACGGAAGTTAAAATCGGTCAGAGAGAGCAGTTACCTAAATCGGAATCACCGGTACGTTTTTTCATAAAACCCAAATTTCCCTAACATAAGAACATTGTAACAAAGTTGTAAAAACCGTAACGTCTTTGACATTGCAGGCACCGTCCGAATCCCATAAAATCGACAATAGACCCGAAGTAAGAAGACAATCGTTCATCGAAATGCAGACGTTCCGGAAACGATGGGAAAATGCCGCAAAGGGCGATGAATGTTGGGTCGATCCTTACCAACAAATGAGTTGACAAAAAGCACTCATTAATTTTATCCATACTCCCAAGTTATATATAAAAGGCTTTTCATATATGAAAAAATTACAGGCATTGGAACCACAGCAAGTGAAGGCTCCTTATATAGGTTTTTTTTTTTTTTTTTTTTAAATTTTAAAATTTGTTTAAATTTGTGAATGTGTAATAGTTTATTGGGTCTTTTTTTTGGGGTTTTATTCATTATTCATTTTGATGTTAATAAGACAATGTAAATATGGTCTGTTTGTTGTAATATTTTGTTGTAATGTTGTTGTTGGCCTTTTTAGGGTTCCTCAATTAATGATCAATCAAATGACTTGATTTTGATTTTTCATCTTCAATTTTGAATTCGGATAATTTTAAAATTTTAGATTATCTTGGGATTTTCTTTAATTGTATTGTTATATGTTTGAATTATTTCGAAATTGGTTAAATTTTTTAATTTAAAATATATAAATTATGGTTTAACGTGGATTATATATATAAATTTTGACTTGATTTGATTCAATTTTGTGCTAACATAATTATTGAACATAAATAATAATATTTGTCAAATATAAAAATAAATTGATGTATTTATTTTTTAAAATGTATATGATTAAATTAAAATTATATATTTGAACCACAATTAGAGTTTAACGTGTATAATTGTACTAAATTAAAATTTATGTATACAATTGTACATTAAATCAAAACTCATGTATAGTTTTGAGATTTATCCTTAAATTTAAATAAATTTTTTAAAAGAAACTAAAATTGAACTTAAGATTTTTAGAGGTTGAAAAGGTAATTTTATTATTATACTATATTATATATATTTTAAAATTTTAAAATTTTTACTATTTTGTCGATGGAGTCTTAGTTTAGTTGGCATCAGTATTGTTGTGACGTGCGTTTGAGTGTACTGAAGTGTATTATCATTTTATTTAAGGGTTGAAAAAAAATTATGAAAAATTCTAAACATTATATCAAAAACACAAAAATTAAAAATTATGATACTATACTTATACGAAAGGAAGTAAATAAAAAAGAATTCTTACTATTTTGTGTTGGCCAAGACTATTTGTCATCTTCAAGATTTTAAAAACTGGATCAGCGATTAAAACCACTAGGTTACTGATTTATCCAACTGGTTCGATTGGTACATTCGGTTGCATAAGAGGATGAAAGTTTTGTGTATGATAGTACAATATAATATAAGCTATTAACAACTTGAGAAACCAAAATTCCAAATAGAAATAATTAAGATCTCCACGCCAAGCCACCTTAATTACTTTCACAAGCATATATATATATATATTAATGAACAATTTTTTTATACGTTGTAAGGCAGGCATGCATGCATGCATATCACTTGGCTTCATGTAAAGACACACCACTGGCTGTAACGGTACTGACACTTTGCCCTTCTTCAACCCTTTTCCACCCATCTCCGATCCGATTTTCTCCCGATTCTTTCGCCGTATCGTATGACGCGTGTAACCCGAAAAAGAAATAATACAACAACAAAACACACGTCCATATCCCGAACCTTTTGAATGATGCACCATCAATTGATCCCAATAGGAATATATTTATCGCTATAGACAAAGATGGCAACCATGGCACCAATGGTACACCCCATACCTTTGGTTTCCTCACTTGTGGAATGAACACCGCTATTCCCGCAGTGGCTAAGAACCAAATCGGCATCGTAATCACGTACGCAACCCAATCGTTGTTTTCACTTACACCCCAATAAGTAGCTGTTGCGGTCGAAGACCCTAAAATAAGAATTAGGCACGTGATTAGTTTGTTACGGTCGGTCGTACTCGTCTCTCCGCTCACGTAATAACGTCGAACTATAAGAGCGAGAGCCACGAGCAAGAAGATGAATAACGTTGATATCGAGAGAAGATCAGCGAGAATCTTGAGATCGGTGAAGAAAGCGATGATCGCGGTCGCGATAAGCATGACAATTGTGGCGTTGATTGGTGTACCGGTTTTCGGATGGACTTGTGCTAGCCATGGGGGCAACATGTGTGTTCGAGCAATATGTGTGAGGTATCGAGCTTGACCAACGGCACCGACAAGTAAGACCGTCGTCATGCCTTTCAACGCACCGGCGGCCACGACGTACTTAGCCCATGACATCCCTACAGCTTCAAACGCTACTGAAAACGGTGCGTCCTTGTCTATCTTCGGGTACGGTTGCATTAAGCATAACACCACGGAAAGCAAGCAATATGCAGCCGTTGTTATCGCCATCGAGCCTACGAGACCGATAGGGATATCGCGAGCGGGGTTCTTTGTCTCTTCGGCCATCGTCGAAACAGCATCGAACCCGACGTAGGCGAAGAAAAGCACGGCTGAAGACTTGAAAATACCACGAACACCAAAGGGAGCGAAGTTGCTATAGTTTTTGGTATCGGCTTTCGTAAAACCGGCGATGATTATGAAGAGGATAACGATGACGTGGATGATGGAAGCGATGTAATTGAAGCGTGACGAGCCCTTTGTGCTAAGGATGGCGAGAACGCATATGACACAAACGACAACGACAGCGATAGGATCGAGTTTACTGTAGTCATCGGGCATGCTGTGGACTATGATGACGAAATCATCGGAATCATGGTTGCAAAGGGTGGCGAAATAGGAAGTCCACGACCGAGCCACCGCAGCGCCACCGATAACGTACTCCAAGAGGATGTTACCGGCAGCAATATAGGCAATGAAATCACCTAATTCCACTCTAAGGTATGCAAACGAGCCACCTGAAAAATGAAAACCAATTTAGGGAAATTAATGTTAAAATATGCTTTTAATCCCTATATTTTTTCATGCATTTGTAATTTAGTTTCTTTATTCTTATTTCTGAAACTTTAATTTTAAAATTTTTGGATTTTAAAATTCAACTATTAAAAATTCAGAGTGATATTTTGAAATTTAAAAAAAATTCACTTGATAATTATATAACAAAAATAAATTTATTTAGGAGTGAATTTAGAAATTTTATTAGTGATGATTGAAATTGAATTATAAATTTTTAGAGGTTAAAATATAATTTAATCATTTATTATTTTATGAGTATTTCATATTTTTAAGAGATTAAATAGATTTTTTTATTTTCAAAGGAAGGATTAAAGTGTAATTTTATTATATATTAATTTATAATTCTACTATTTGTAAAAGGATTAAACTATAAAATTTTCATTTTGGGAACAACGTGTTAATAATTGGACTCAAAAAAGTAAATAGAAATTGTAGCATATTTTAATTACAGATTAAATATCAAATTCAGCACAATAGAGGGACTAAAACTACAATTAGACCTCAGATAATTATTAGTATACTATTTACCAGCAACGGGAATTTCAACGGCGAACTCAGTGTAGCAAAACACGGAAAGCATGGCCGACACGCCGGACACCACGAAGGACAAAACCACGGCGGGGCCGGAGACTTGTTGTGCTTGAAGTCCGGTGAGAACAAAAATTCCGGCTCCGATGACGGCACCGATACCAAACCAAATAAGGTCCCACCACGAGAGGCTTTTCTTCATTTCATGTTGGCTTCGAGCCTTGATTTCATGGAGCTCCGTCGAGTCAAGTGATCGAGTCAAAACCCGATTCATGAACCGATTCGGAGTTTCTTTCAGTGCTTGGACGTAATTGCCCCAGCTCTTAAACGATTCCTCAGGGAGAAAATCGTCTTTCCGCAAGAACACCCTCGTCGCCTTAACCCTTCGTCTTCCCCGATTACACCATCAACCCCCATAGTATTTTTCATCACAAAAATGAAAAAAAAAAAAAAAGTTTTTAAATTAACACTCTCACAAAATATGAGAATTTTGGGTATTAAATAGAGGAATAAGGTAAGTGTAATAAGCCGGCAATAGATACTGAGACAAAAAAGTTGTAGCATGTCTGTTCGAAAATAACCAAGGATTTCTATTAAAAATTGAAAAATATCAATAAAAATATTTTATTAAACTAATCAGTATAATTGTCAATATAACTTTTATAGAAAAAAATAAAAATAAAAGACAAAACAAGTAGCAATGATTCCCGTTCACGTTACCACCTATCTAAATATGTTTAGAATCTTACCTATGCATTGTCATTGATGAATAAATAATTTTTTATGATTTTTTAATTATTTATTTACTTGGAGAAATTGTTGCTGGAACTAATAGTGGTTTGATTGACTGAAAGGCAAAACTTGTATTTCAAAACAGAATAATCCAAAACCAAAAATACTAAAGGTGCCATATTGTGTCTGCTTTCATCGTTCTAAACCTGAGAATTCAAGCTTGAAACCTGGAAGTGACGGGCAGGGGAGTTCAAAGGAGGGAACGAGGGAACTCAACATGGAGACGAGCTCGGGACCGAAAGACACTAAGGTGGCTCAACAGGAGGAACCTGAGGGAGGGAATGGATGGGACGCTACCTTCACAAGACAACCAGTCTTCGAATATGGAAGTGAACCAAGAGATTCGAGCAAGAAGGAATGCTTCAGGGAGTTCCAACCCAAGGTATCTGGGGAATGCAGGGAGAGGTGCAGGTGCAGGAGGTGGAATCTAAGAAGTCAGTTGGTAGAAGCGACTCGAAGCCCGGTTCCCATTTTTATCTCTCCTCCACCTATGCTGCCATTTCTGAATCTCCCTTGCTCAGCATGGCAAGTTATTGTCCAGAGAGACCGAAACAATGTGGGAGATGGCCAATGGTTCATGGAGATTGTGAGGGAAAGATTGGAACAGGAGGTGATGGAAGCTCACCTGAAAAGGCAAGCGATATCAGCCTTCGAGCTTCTGGCCAATTGGAGAATCCAGTACTTTTCGATCCGGTTGAAGTCCTTGTTGATTCAAGGGACCCCATCAGGGTGAAGTTGAGACCTTTGTTTCCACTTCCCGGAGACAGGTAGAACCCAGGGCGCTGAATCTCCCACAAACTCCACCCACAATAATCTGCGGAACTGCAGAGTTGTTCATCACCACGATTCGGCCAGTCTGGGATATGGTTAGATTCTACGACCCTCATTTGATGATCATCATGGAAACCAGGGCCTGTATTGGTGATGTCAGAAACATTGTGGATAATCTACCTTTTGATGGCTGCATGGACACTCGAACCATAGGTTACCAAGATGGGATTTGGCTCCTTTGGAAATCCAACATGGTCACTGTCGAAGAACTGTGTAGCACGAAACAAGAGATCCATGCACTCGTTAAGGTACGTGCTTCTTCCATCTCTTGGTTATTATCTGCTGTATATGCTAGTCCTAGGCTTGCTGAGCATAAACTGTTATGGAGTAACCTGAAAACAGTTGCTAGTAAGCATAAATTACCTTGGATTATCACGGGTGACTTTAATGAGGTGTTATCTAGGCTTGATAAAAAAGAGTGGTCTTTCTGTTGTTCATTTCCGTATTAATGCTCTTCATGATTGTCTTAATGCTTGCAACATGTTAGATCTCGGTTTTATTGGAGCATGAAAGAGTACCAAGAGATTCTTGATCAAGAAGCGGACCTTTGGATTATGAAATTTAGAGTGGAGTGGCTTGTTGAAGATGAAAGAAATACTAGCTTCTTCCACCTCACTACTGTTAAGAGAAGAAGTCACAACAGGATTGGTTTAAATAACAATTTCAGCACTTGGTAAACTAGTAAGGAGGGGATCAGCTCAATCATTCGAATCTATTTTCAGGATTTGTTTAGATCTAGTAGGGAGGTCAATGAGTTGTCGCCTCTACATTCTGATCTTCAGTGGCCTAGACTTACCTTGGATGAGAGGAATTCTCTTACTGCCGCTTTGAGTGAGGTGGAAATCGCGAAAGTCGTTTGTTCTTTCCGAAATCTCAAGCCCCTAACTCGATTAAGGAGTCTAGGCCTATCAGCCTCCGTGATACAACGTATAAAATCATCACTAAGCTGATGGTAACCGGATTAAGGCCTCTTTTGGAGAAAATGATCTCCCCACTGCAAGGTAGCTTTGTTCCTGGGAGACAAATTACGGACAATATTGCTGTTATTGTGCAAGTTGTCCATTCCAGATAAGCTTGAATGGAGTTTCATTAAAAAAATTTCTCGAATTGTTTTATTTTCCTTGCAACTGGAGGAATCTGATTTTGGATTGCATATCCTCTTCCACTTTGTCGGTCCTTAATGGTGAACAACTTCCTATGGTTGAACCTTCTCGAGGCATTAGACAAGGAGACTTACTCTCACCCTACTTGTTTATCATGTGCATGGAATTTCTAAGCTTGCAAATCCATAAAGCTTGAGAGGAGAAAAGATGGAAGCCCATCCGTGCATCTAGAAGTGGTCCTAATATTTCTGGCCAAGGGAAGAACACAGGACATATGTAATCGTATTGCAGGTGCAGACATGCCCTTTTTGTGACCAACAGCAGGAGACTATTGAGCACCATTTTAGGAACTGCTCAGTCACAAACAATGGTGGAACAGCATATGGCCTCCTATGGCTATGAACCAGTTGGTGCAGGGAAATTTCAAGCTGAGCTTTAGGCTCTCAAGGATGGATTGAAATTAGCCATAGAAGCTAATATTTCGAACCTTGTTGTATGAACCTCATACGTGCTGAGGCCGTGAGGGAAGTGATGTACCGTAACACTTTTATCTGTTAATCTATTTTGCTCTGTTTCTGAAAAAAAAAAAAAATTTCTGTCCTTGAATTTGAGCATTTTTTCCACCTTAACCTTTAAATTTTTATTTGATATATTTTAGTCCCAAAATTTAGCAGCTTTTCTTGATTTGGTCCTTAAATTTGGATGCAGCATTGCAATGCCACTTCATCACTTTGAAATTTTTTTCTTAATAAATATTTTAATAAATTTTAGTATTTTTAGATTTTATATAATTTTTTTAAATATTCAGGTAATGATGAGATATAATATCAAAGTACATTATCATATATTAAGAGAATTCAGGTTTAGAAACTAAATTGGAAAAAATTGTCAAGTTTTGAAATTAATATAGACAAAAAAAAAAATAGGGATCAAGTTAAAAAAGTTATCAAGTCCAGGGAGTAATTGTTGTTTTATCCCTTTATTTTATCAGTGGCATATCCGACGATTGGTTGAGCGTGAGCCCAAAAGAAATAGGCAAGGGTTTTAACTATTAAACCTCAGTTAAGCCGTATCTCTTTCTTCTTCTCCACCAAAAACACCACTCAAAACAATGAACTCACTAGCAAAATTCGCAGCTTCACAATCACATAATGCCTCAAGAAGGTGGCTAGCTTCGCAGCTATTCACCACTTCAACCGCCGCCAAACGCTGCTCTAAATTCGGCATACCCTCCGACACTAAACCCCCAATAGCACAGGAATGGCCTAGGCCTTCTAAGATACCTTACCAACCCAAGGCGGCTAATTCTGTCACCATTGCCGGTTACATTAATATGCCCGTACAATTCGAAGCTGCTTCCGATGGGAAATTCTGGGCTGGCACTGTTATTTCACAGAACCCTTCCTATGGTTCTCCTCCTCTTTGGTAAATTTCCCATTTTATTTCGATTTTAATGAAATTCACTGTTTTTTATTATACAAGTTTCATGGTTTTACTGTGTTTTCTTTTCATATTAGGATTCCGATTATTTTTGAGGGTGATTTGGCTCACATGGCTGCTTGTCATCTTAAAGAAAATGATCATGTTTACATTGATGGGCAACTCACTGCTGATCCACCTTCTAATGCAACTCGTAATCAAGCCAGTGTCCAGGTATGAAGCTTAAATTGTTCAAAGTTTTGTGGGAAAACATTTTATTTTGTATATGATTAGCAGTTGAGCAATATTGGGATATTAGGATTGAGTTCATAATAGGTGTAAATGAGATAGAGGTGCTCGAAAGTTACTCGAGCATGACTCGAATGGTAATTATTGAGCTGAGTTTGAGCTCAAGCAGCTCGAGTTATCGGTCGAGTCGAATTCGATGTTCAGTAATATCTAACTTGAACAGTTCGCTATACTTATCAAGCTTTTTGTTTTTATTATTTTAATGTTATTAAATTGCATTATTACCTTTAATTATAGTATTATTAACCCTAAGTTTAATTATTAAGTCGTGCTCAAGTTCAAGCTTAAATAAGTATGAGCTTGATTGAGCTTAATTATGAAAATTGATAAACAAGCTTGATTGACCTTGAGCGGTATAAAAGTACCATGAAAGCTCTTGTACTAGGAGTCAGATTGGTCATTTTTGTATAAGAATTCATCCATTTGTACTGATAAAAATTGTGTGGTTGACAGAATAACTAGAGAGACCCGCTTTTAACTATAGAAATGAATGAAATTTTTAATGGGAGAATCAATTTGCTCTTTGATCTAACATACAGTAACTAATTTTTCTATTTTTCTAGTAGAGGGACAAAATGCAACCCGACTCTTAATGCAGGGGCTTACATGATACTTTTACCAGCTTGAGCTCAAGTGGCTTGATTACTTCTCGAGCTGAGCTCGAGCTAAAATAGATCTTCGATTGAGCTCATATAGAATATCAAGCTTCAAATTTTTAGTCAAGCTTGAGCTTGTCGGTATTTGGGCTTGGCTCGATTACACCCTAGTTCATCACTCTATAAATGTATGGTTCATTGAGCATATGGTGGAAAATAACCTGCCTAGTAAAAATATTACTCTCGAACATAACACAGCTATAAGATTTGTGCTAATGTTATTAGGTTAACTGTGTAACCTAGTTTACAAATGAAACTGATGAAGATCTCTTTTATCATCAATGTCCATAGTTTTCTTTTCTTAATAAAAGATGTATTGTGCATATAGTTGAGAGATACCATTTCGGATGGTGTAATATCCTTAGCTTGTACATGGTAGGTTATGGTGCGTGCTATCAACTTTGTCGATGAATCATCTCCCAAGACAAAAGCATTGCTTCTGATAATACCAAAAGGACCTCAAGGCATTCTGGTGAGGCTCTATGGTTTTATCTTATAGTATTTTTCGAGCATGGATGAATATAAGTTAATTTCTTTTAGATGATATATTTTGTGCTTTAAGTCTTTCATCGATGCTGAGATTTTTATTTTGTCTATTGGCGTTGATGCTAGGTTACGGTTGACTAGAATGTATTTGCATTGTATTCTACTAGAAATTGTTTCATATATGGTAAATGTATCATGGAGATCCTTTTATTTGAAGCGGACTTCCTACTAAAAAAAATAGGCAAATTAGTCATTGTATGATAGATCAAAAAGCAAGCTGGTCCTTTTGTTAAAATTTTCATTCATTTTTACCATTAAAAATTGATTTTTATATGTCAACATGAGGTATTTGTCACACGCCACATATCGATGTCTGGTTATGTTATCACTTAAGCTAATTTTTAATAATAAAAATGGATGAAATTTTTAACAAAAAGAACCAATTTGCTCTTTAATCTAACAGTACAGGGGCTAATTTACCTATTTTTTTGAGTAGAGTGGGCAAAATGCAGTCTGATTCCTAATATAAGGGCCTCCATGGTACTTTTTCCTTCATATATTGATTCCATCAATGAATCCAGCGGAACCTATGAGTGATCTCAGTTTTCAATCTCAAGGCTTATGCTTATCATCTCCATTACTGAAATTTATTGTTGTTTGAAAGTTGCTTCTAGGGCTTAACATTTATGTTTTTTGTTGGTTTTAGTCTTCACCGAGCTCACTAAGTAGGCTTCATTAACTCTTTTCAGATAGTACTGGGAAAGATGCTGAACCTGCAGCGAGTCCGTGGAGAGATCTTTTAGATAATCCAAAAGAATGGATAGATTACCGTGAACATAAGCTTAATGGATCAGTAATCCTCTCATTCGATTCATCTTTTGCCTTTTTGCCATGGAATTAGTGCTTATCGTTTTATTTAACAGGTAAAACCCAAATATCCTGATTTTAAACGCAAAGACGGTGTTCTTGCACTTTGGCTCAATAGTGCACCAGAGTGGGTTGTACCAAAACTCAAAGGACTGAAATTCGATATTCCTAAAGTGAAACCACCTAAAGGTATAATTTTTAAATAGATATCGTATTGGCTTCATTGCAATGGTTTGAATATAGCATCGATGATGATGATGCATGGTGTCTTATAATTTGACTAGATTTAGTGGATCGATCCTGGAAGGACTTGGTTGAAAACCCGAATAAGTGGTGGGACAATAGATTGGAAAAGGTATAAATGAGAGCTGTTCTACTCTTTGGTTGAACTGAGTTTTATTTTTGTCATCGATTTATTGTTTCTTGCCACTCCCAGATAAACGGCAAGGTGAAGGAAAAATACCCCGATTTCAAACACAAAGAAACCGGCAAGGTTCTATGGGTTAGTGACATGCCAACTTGGGCGGAATCTAAGTTGCCGCCTTTAAATAGTAAAAAATGGTCCGGCAAACCCCTGAAAGGGTATAGGTAAGGCTAGTTTAGCATTACTTTTGTGGTCGAGAAAGAACCTTAGGTTGGTTTCAAAATGGAATGAAACAGATTCATTGTTGAGTTGACACACTGAGTTAGCAACAGGGGTTAAAAGGTTCATTCTTTGTGACTGTTATTTTGTCTTTGTTGTAGCGAATAATTTGCTTTTGTTCAAATACAGTATATTATATATATATATATATATATATATCTTTTGCTCCCTCAACTTGGTCACTTGTATTATTTGACCTAATTAGTATTTAAACTTCAATTCCAATATACACTTTTGTTCAATATCATGGTGACATTTAGTAATTTCAAATTTTGACTAATAAAATTAATAAAAGTACATAAAATTTTATGCACAAGGAATTAATTTGGATAAATAGCAACTATTTATCTAGATTTATTCTGGAAATATTTTAATAATTTTATATATTTTTAAAATATGATGCGAAATAATATATTTTATAAATATAAGATTTTATATATTTTTAATTTCAAATAATATAAAAATTAATATTTTATTAAAAACTAAAAATTATAAAATTACTTTTAAAATCATTGTTCAGGTTCAAAAGTATTTTGACAACCACTATTTGAGATTCATTTCTTCAGTGTAAAAAAAAATATAATTTTTAAATATTTTTAATTTTTACCACAAGGACTATCAATTACCACCATGTTATTAGCCAGCCATTAATGTCATGATTACGTATACTCTCATTTTGGCCCTAAAGCCTAAATGTTACACAAATATGGTCATTTTTTCATATTTTTCTTTTCATACACATGGAAGATATTATTCCCATACCCCACTTTAAAAAAAATGAAAATTTCATGTAAAATAACCAACAGTTCTGATCAGTGTAGACATGGATGTGTCAAAAAAACTCAATGAACATTATATGTTTTTTTCTGTTTTAGTTTGAGTTTAAAACTATGGTAAAAATGGACAAGTTAAAACCATGTCCTAAAATATCACACTGATGGGAAGAACTTGTTAAGATTAAAGGGCAATGAATAGAACTCTTCGCTTCTCGTATCTGTTTTGAACGATCGGAACTTGTCCCACCAGTGCATTCCGCGATCTTTCCTAGTAGCATTGTCCTTCCGGTGCAATGTAACGTCGAGGAACATTGCCAATAAACCAGCAACGAATGCTTCCGACGAGAAAGGCACGTTGATCATGTCGTTGAACTGCAAAATAACAAGGGACTTAATGAGTTTGAAGATCATTAAAATGGAGTCATCAAAAGGGTAAAATGAAAATGAGATAGTTACCCATCTGGCTCTGGTATGAACTGGACCGTAACTGTTAACAGCGGTGTACTCGTTGAAGTATTGTGGTATCGATAAGCCCATGAAAACCGAGAAACCCAATATGAACTTTGTTCTGAAACTGTTTAGATTGCAGAACTGAAGTAACCCGAGACCGGCCGAACCCACATATGCAAAGAAAAGACAATATTTTGGTAAATTTCCCATTTTATTTCGATTTTAATGAAATTCACTGTTTTTATTATACAAGTTTCATGATTTTACTGAGTTTTCTTTTCATATTAGGATTCCGATTATTTTGAGGGTGATCTGGCTCACATGGCTGCTTGTCATCTTAAAGAAAATGATCATGTTTACATTGATGGGCAACTCACTGCTGATCCACCTTCTAATGCAACTCGTAATCAAGCCAGTGTCCAGGTATGAAGCTTAAATTGTTCAAAGTTTTTGTGGGAAAACATTTTATTTTGTATATGATTAGCAGTTGAGCAATATTGGGATATTAGGATTGAGTTCATAATAGGTGTAAATGAGATAGAGGTGCTCGAAAGTTACTCGAGCATGACTCGAATGGTAATTATTGAGCTGAGTTTGAGCTCAAGCAGCTCGAGTTATCGGTCGAGTCGAATTCGATGTTCAGTAATATCTAACTTGAACAGTTCGCTATACTTATCAAGCTTTTTGTTTTTATTATTTTAATGTTATTAAATTGCATTATTACCTTTAATTATAGTATTATTAACCCTAAGTTTAATTATTAAGTCGTGCTCAAGTTCAAGCTTAAATAAGTATGAGCTTGATTGAGCTTAATTATGAAAATTGATAAACAAGCTTGATTGAGCTTGAGCGGTATAAAAGTACCATGAAAGCTCTTGTACTAGGAGTCAGATTGGTCATTTTTGTATAAGAATTCATCCATTTGTACTGATAAAAATTGTGTGGTTGACAGAATAACTAGAGAGACCCGCTTTTAACTATAGAAATGAATGAAATTTTTAATGGGAGAATCAATTTGCTCTTTGATCTAACATACAGTAACTAATTTTTCTATTTTTCTAGTAGAGGACAAAATGCAACCCGACTCTTAATGCGAGGGCTTACATGATACTTTTACCAGCTTGAGCTCAAGTGGCTTGATTACTTCTCGAGCTGAGCTCGAGCTTAAAATAGATGTTCGATTGAGCTCATATAGAATATCAAGCTTCAAATTTTTAGTCAAGCTTGAGCTTGTCGGTATTTGGGCTTGGCTCGATTACACCCTAGTTCATCACTCTATAAATGCGTGGTTCATTGAGCATATGGTGGAAAATAACCTGCCTAGTAAAAATATTACTCTCGAACATAACACGGCTATAAGATTTGTGCTAATGTTATTAGGTTAACTGTGTAACCTAGTTTACAAATGAAACTGATGAAGATCTCTTTTTATCATCAATGTCCATAGTTTTCTTTTTCTTAATAAAAAGATGTATTGTGCATATAGTTGAGAGATACCATTTCCGGATGGTGTAATATCCTTAGCTTGTACATGGTAGGTTATGGTGCGTGCTATCAACTTTGTCGATGAATCATCTCCCAAGACAAAAAGCATTGCTTCTGATAATACCAAAAGGACCTCAAGGCATTCTGGTGAGGCTCTATGGTTTTATCTTATAGTATTTTTCGAGCATGGATGAATATAAGTTAATTTCTTTTAGATGATATATTTTGTGCTTTAAGTCTTTCATCGATGCTGAGATTTTTATTTTGTCTATTGGCGTTGATGCTAGGTTACGGTTGACTAGAATGTATTTGCATTGTATTCTACTAGAAATTGTTTCATATATGGTAAATGTATCATGGAGATCCTTTTATTTGAAGTGGACTTCCTACTAAAAAAAATAGGCAAATTAATCATTGTATGATAGATCAAAAAGCAAGCTGGTCCTTTTGTTAAAATTTTCATTCATTTTACCATTAAAATTGATTTTTATATGTCAACATGAGGTATCGTCATGCATACATATCGATGTCTGGTTATGTTATCACTTAAGCTAATTTTTAATAATAAAAATGGATGAAATTTTTAACAAAAAGAACCAATTTGCTCTTTAATCTAACAGTACAGGGACTAATTTACCTATTTTTTTGAGTAGAATGGGCAAAATGCAGTCTGATTCCTAATATAAGGGCCTCCATGGTACCTTTACCTTCATATATTGATTCCATCAATGAATCCAACGGAACCTATGAGTGATCTCAGTTTTCAATCTCAAGGCTTATGCTTATCATCTCCATTACTGAAATTTATTGTTGTTTGAAAGTTGCTTCTAGGCTTAACATTTATGTTTTTTATTGGTTTTAGTCTTCACCGAGCTCACTAAGTAGGCTTCATTAACTCTTTTCAGATAGTACTGGGAAAGATGCTGAACCTGCAGCGAGTCCGTGGAGAGATCTTTTAGATAATCCAAAAGAATGGATAGATTACCGTGAACATAAGCTTAATGGATCAGTAATCCTCTCATTCGATTCATCTTTTGCCTTTTGCCATGGAATTAGTGCTTATCGTTTTATTTAACAGGTAAAACCCAAATATCCTGATTTTAAACGCAAAGGCGGTGTTCTTGCACTTTGGCTCAATAGTGCACCAGAGTGGGTTGTACCAAAACTCAAAGGACTGAAATTGATATTCCTAAAGTGAAACCACCTAAAGGTATAATTTTTAAATAGATATCGTATTGGCTTCATTGCAATGGTTTGAATATAGCATCGATGATGATGATGCATGGTGTCTTATAATTTGACTAGATTTAGTGGATCGATCCTGGAAGGACTTGGTTGAAAACCCGAATAAGTGGTGGGACAATAGATTGCAAAAGGTATAAATGAGAGCTGTTCTTCTATTTGGTTGAACTGAGTTTTATTTTTGTCATCGATTTATTGTTTCTTGCCACTCCCAGATAAACGGCAAGGTGAAGGAAAAATACCCCGATTTCAAACACAAAGAAACCGGCAAGGTTCTATGGGTTAGTGACATGCCAACTTGGGCGGAATCTAAGTTGCCGCCTTTAAATAGTAAAAAATGGTCCGGCAAACCCCTAAAAGGGTATAGGTAAGGCTAGTTTAGCATTATTTTTGTGGTCGAGAAAGAACCTTAGGTTGGTTTCAAAATGGAATGAAACAGATTCATTGTTGAGTTGACACACTGAGTTAGCAACAGGGGTTAAAAGGTTCATTCTTTGTGACTGTTATTTTGTCTTTGTTGTAGCGAATAATTTGCTTTTGTTCAAATACAGTATATTATATATATATATATATATATCTTTTGCTCCCTCAACTTGGTTACTTGTATTATATGACCTAATTAGTATTTAAACTTCAATTCCAATATACACTTTTGTTCAATATCATGGTGACATTTAGTAATTTCAAATTTTGACTAATAAAATTAATAAAAGTACATAAAATTTTATGCACAAGGAATTAATTTGGATAAATAGCAACTATTTATCTAGATTTATTCTGGAAATATTTTAATAATTTTATATATTTTTAAAATATGATGCGAAATAATATATTTTATAAATATAAGATTTTATATATTTTAATTTCAAATAATATAAAATTAATATTTTATTAAAACTAAAAATTATAAAATTACTTTCAAAATCATTGTTCAGGTTCAAAAGTATTTTGACAACCACTATTTGAGATTCATTTCTTCAGTGTAAAAAAAAAATATAATTTTTAAATGTTTTTAATTTTTACCACAAGGACTATCAATTACCACCATGTTATTAGCCAGCCATTAATGTCATGATTACGTATTCTCTCATTTTGGCCCTAAACCCTAAATGTTACACAAATATGGTCATTTTTTCGTATTTTTCTTTTCATATACATTGAAGATATTATTCCCATACCCCACTTTAAAAAAAATGAAAATTTCATGTAAAATAACCAACAGTTCTGATCAGTGTAGACATGGATGTGTCAAAAAAACTCAATGAACATTATATGTTTTTTTCTGTTTTAGTTTGAGTTTAAAACTATGGTAAAAATGGACAAGTTAAAACCATGTCCTAAAATATCACACTGATGGGAAGAACTTGTTAAGATTAAAGGGCAATGAATAGAACTCTTCGCTTCTCGTATCTGTTTTGAACGATCGGAACTTGTCCCACCAGTGCATTCCGCGATCTTTCCTAGTAGCATTGTCCTTCCGGTGCAATGTAACGTCGAGGAACATTGCCAATAAACCAGCAACGAATGCTTCCGACGAGAAAGGCACGTTGATCATGTCGTTGAACTGCAAAATAACAAGGGACTTAATGAGTTTGAAGATCATTAAAATGGAGTCATCAAAAGGGTAAAATGAAAATGAGATAGTTACCCATCTGGCTCTGGTATGAACTGGACCGTAACTGTTAACAGCGGTGTACTCGTTGAAGTATTGTGGTATCGATAAGCCCATGAAAACCGAGAAACCCAATATGAACTTTGTTCTGAAACTGTTTAGATTGCAGAACTGAAGTAACCCGAGACCGGCCGAACCCACATATGCAAAGAAAAGACAATATAAAGCTGCGATAATCGGGGGTGGAATCGAGGCGAATACAGCTCCGAATTTTCCTGATTTAGAATGTATGAGAAGTTATAAACGCATATGAAAGATAGGTAGGTAGATCGATAGTGTTCAGCATTCGAAACTGACCGAGAATCGAGAAGAAGATCATGAACCCTGCAGATATTTGAACAACTCTTCGACTGCCAACACGAGTTAGTGCCAACAAACCGGCATTCTCACTGCATCGAATGCAAGTCAGTTAAACAGAAAGTATAAAATACTTAATGTAGACAATTAATGCTCGAAAGAATCTTACGCCGAAACAGATGATCCATTCCCGGTTCCAAAAATCCCAGAAAAGAGAATGCCAACACCCTACAATCGAAACAAAACGTGACATTAGAAGCGGAATAAAACGGGATCAGACGAACACAAAACATTTTACCTGCCAACCGATGCCACGACTGAGAATAGAAGGGGGCAACGGAGTAGCACTTGCATATCTCGAAACCGCAATGAAGGTACCGGTAGACTGTTTAATCATAAACAAGATCAGTGTAATAGCAAAGATTTTATGAAATGGATATTGAGATTACGAAAACGAAGAAACGAACCTCTACTAGAGCGACAAACGAGGCTGCCATCATAGCAAAAGATTCTCCGGCGTCGAATGAAGGAGCTCCCCATTGAAACGGATATGGAACTCTTATCCTATCACCATTCAGTAATAATTTCATAATTGATAGGGTCCATATCACCGTAATATTATATTGCCTTGAGAAAAAAAGCCTTACCAAGGAGCAGCACCTATAATCCCAGCACGATCGGTTCGACAGCTTAATTGAGTTTTAGGTCCGGTGTTCTTATATGCCCCACCAACAGTGAGGAGGTGAGCATATATCCAAACAATCACGACTGAGAATATGACAGCAAAACGATCAAACACGTGCCGATCCCCACGTACCATATGAGGTATATACTGCAATAAACTCATCGAGGTGTTCGTTACGATCCAACAAAATTATCGACCTATTTAGTGTCACTATTACTGAGCATCGAAACTACCTGTGAGAAAATTAAGAGAAGGATGATCTGCGGCAACCCGATCTCTATACATTTCGCAAGCTACAAAAGAGGTGGACTGGACTTAAGAAAACAAGAAATCGAGCAAGCAATTTTACGGTGACATTGGAGAAGATGTTGATACGTACTACGGGAAAACCGAGTTCATAGAGCCCAAAACCGGACATAGCAACTAACGGAACAGCAGACAACGGACTTAACAACCTGTATAAGCATCAAAAGGGTATAAAAACAAACAAACGAAGCTACCACAAGTCTCCAATCAAACACTAAATCGAACATGATGACTACAATCACACATATCGATACCTTTCTTGTATCGAAAGGTAGCACAACAGAGCAGAATAGAAAATAGTTACTTAAACCACAAGCAATGCTTTTATCTCACCTAGCAACATTACGCCAAAGGCCACTAAACCCGAGAACAATCTGAAGAGTCGAAGCAACAATAAGAGGACCTTGTATTCCACGCATTATTTTCTCGAATTTCTGCATATTCATCGATCAAAGCCGGTCCAATTCAGATTTTTTTCGGATTTACATTACATATAACACTACAAAAGCTACAGGATCATATTAAAAAAGGCAAACCTCTTCGGGATTCACAATATCACTATACCGGCCGGCCAAGATGATCGAGATTGTCGTTGGGACAAAAGTATATGAACCTCCGATCACTGCCGGTAAACGGGTACCAAAAAACGTTTGAAACAACGTGTTCACACCAGCTACAAATAACAATGTTTGGATCATCTTGGCTTTCTCTTCCTAATACAATGAATCGTACACAATGGTGAAGCACATAAGCACACAAAAAAGGGATCAACTACACCCATGGTCACTAAACTATTAGTAAGTTTACAGTTTGGTCAATCTACTTCAAAAAATTACAAAATGGTCACTGATCTTAACAGCACCCTTTAATAGTTCAGTGACTTAAATAAAAACATTCGAATAGTTTAATAACCTTGGGTATAGTTTACTAAAAGAAAAACAAAAACAAAAACATGAAGAACACTAATTGAATGTAATAATAAAAACATACATTTCCACCTCCCATTTGTGGAACTAGTGATGTTGGTATAAGAACAGTTGTCCCAAGCATCACCAAGTAATGTTGAAAACCCAATAATATAGCCTCAGCTGCAATGATAGACCAACAAAAAGATATTTTGATTCAATTATAAGACTTGAATGTAAAAGCAATGTTGGAGAGATATTTTTGTTCCTTAATGTCCGTTTTATGGTATATGAAAATTAATTATTTCGAAGTTTATGGTTATGGGCGAAACTAGAAAATTGCTTTAGGAAGTTAGGGATTAATCATAAATTTTGAGAAGAAAGGTGTAATTTATCATGATAATAGCTTGAAATTTTTTAAATTCTGAAAGGTCTACAAGGCAATTTTACCATTTTGAGAGGCTAATGCCATCTCCTACTAAGTGTCTGTTTGCATTTTGCCATTATACTACAAAATGGCAAGTAAATCAAAGAAAATTTTGAATTTTTTTGTAAAAAAATAATTTATTTTCACGGTTAAAAACTCGCATGACCGATAGAATAATCAAAAAGCGACACTCTATGTACCCTACGTGCTGACATGTATACATATTAATTTCGATTAGTCAAAATTGAATACCACGTTTAGGCAAGTTCCTCTATGATACTTTTATCGATAGCAACACATTGGGGTCATGTTACTTGTACATAAAACTAGCGAAACATGCAATGAAAAACAAAACCAGAAATGGAAAATGTAAATCATATAGATCAAACCATTCAAAAACAAGCTCAAACAATGAAGAACAAAAAACGAAAAAAAAAAAGAAGAACTTACGCCAAGGAGGAGGACTAGTAATGCAATAAGCAATGTTAGGTAATTGATCCTTGACTGGATGTGGTTGTAGCTCTTCTTGCTTTGGTGGTGGCGCAGCTCCTCCTCCACCACCACCACCACCACCACCACCTCCACCGCCGGCCATTACTTACAAACCTTACAAAAATCAAAACTTTATCAAACCCAAACTCTAAAAAAAAAGACCCGAATCACCTAAACCACAAAAATGAAGGAACCAAGTAAAACCCAGTATCAAAATGAGAGGAACTATAAAAAGGTGATGACACAAACTAATGGGGGAATGAGCTTAAACTTACACACCAATGAGAAAAAAAAAGGAAGCAACTTGAGGGGGCAAAAAGAAAGAATTAAAAAAATAAGAGTGTAAAAAAGTGTAAGTGTGAAGAGGAAAAAAGGGGCAAAAGGGCAAAAAATTCCTGTATGGTGTTTGAAGTTTGAACCAAAAGGATTTTCTTTTTTGAATTTCTAAACTTATTTTAATATTCACAGACAGACTTTTGTTTCTTCAATCACGTAAAGCTAAAGTTTTTGTAGTACATGAAGAAAAAAAAAAAAAAGCATCTGTCCACCGTCACCTTTACCAAAGTAAGCTTAAATTACTCTATTAATCATAGGTTAAGTTGTGCTATTAGTCCTTGTATTTTGTTAAAATTTCAGTCCTCACTTAATGATAACGGTTAAATTTATTAAATTATGGTATTTTCAAAATCTGATAGGATAATCAAATTATCATATTTGTAATGCCTCATGTTAACTTAGTATTTTCACATATTACTCAATAAAAATCTAATTAATAGATTAACGATTATCATTTACAATTTAGAATGATTTCAATTGAAGAATATGGATTAAATCTACAATTTTACGCATAGTACGTGACTAGTTTGGGTCATTATTAAAATTTTAAAATTTGAGAATTACAAGGACTAAAATTGATCAAATTAAAGTATAAAGACTAAATCCATAACTTTTACAAAGTATAGAGACTAATAGCACAATTTAACCTTAATCATATATAGTACGAAAGAAGAAAAAGAAAGGGAAAATAGTATTAAAATTTGGGGAGCAAATCAAAATGAATAAAGCTAATTCTGAGCTTTCTGACCAAGTAAAGAAGAAAGCTTTTTTCTTTCCTTACACCAATGAAGCATTTTTTTTTTTTTTTTTTTGCAGCTTAGGTCCTTAAGATATAATAATCACCCCTTTTTTTTCCTTAACCATGTCTGCAAATTCAACAATGGAAAATGCAGTTGTAAATTGTAAATATACCTTTCTGCTCTGAATATAAGCTATGGTGGATGGACAAATGGGTGATTAAGAAATGAAAAATTAAATAGAAAAAGGTGATTGGGGAACCTTTTTTTTTCAATTAATATTAGCATTAAATTTGGGCAGTTTCAGATTTCTGATGGCTTTTCTTTTTCTTTTTTGGGTACACTCAAGTAGATATTGTGGGCATGCATTGGTTGAGATTCAAGTAAATTATAGTTAATGTGGGAAAAAAAAATAGTAAATTAAAAGATTTTTGAGAAATAAAATAAATAACTCCGAGTTCTTGCTACTATGGCAAAGATTAAGGCTCTGTTTGTTTGATGGAAAATATTTTTCAGAAAATATTTTTCAAATTTTCCGGCGTTTAGTTGATGAAAAATGTTTTCCTTAAGGAAAACATTTTACAAACACGGGTAAAATGCTTTCTTTGTTCAGTAAACGTCTTACCAAATTTTTTGGTAAGACATTTTCCAAGCTTTCCCTTCATCCGAGTACGTTTTCTTCCTCCTTTCTTCCTTCTTCATTCCTTCTCCTTCTTCTTTCTTTCTCATTTATTTCTCTCTTTCTCGACTTTTTGGCTTCCTTCTCCTTCCTTCTCTCTATTTCTCGACTTTTTATTTACGCTTTTAGTAAGCGAGGGAAAAGAAAGAAAGAAAAGCGTCACCCTTTGCTTTACTTGTCCTCCTCATCCTTTAATTATTCTTATTCTCTTTGTCACTTGCTTTCAAGAGGGTTTATTTATTTATAATCGCAATAAACCCTAAACCCAGTTTCAATTCTCTCGCTAATGCTTTTATATTAGCCATTGTTAATGTTTTTCTCGATTTTCATTGGTCTTTTGGTGTTCCGAAATTGAGTTTCTTTCGACTTGATTTGATTTTGAGTGGTTACTTTCATTCTTTCTTGTCTTAGATTTAAACTTTGATTGTTGGTTTTTTACGGGTTTGTGTTATTTGATTCGGTTTCTATAGATTATTTTTTTGTTTGTAATTAATTAGCTTGATAGTTTTGGTGAAATTCCTCTTTTAAATCTCTTCTTGAACCTAGAATTTGAAATTTATCATTGGGAGAAAGTCTAGATTCATTAATTGATCAAATTTTCTGGTTAAAGTATCGTTTAAGGTTTGAATGTTATTTTAATTAGCTTAAAAGTTGCCATTCAATATATATATATATATATATATGGTTCTTTCATATTGTTGAAATATCCTTTGTTTGCCTTAAAACATGAGTGGAGAAGGCTAGAGATTGGGATTTCGATAATATTTATAAAGGCCCATGCCGTGTATGATTTTGGACTAGATGAAATTCTCATGTCTTTTTAAAGTTGGTTATTTTGAACCAGAAGGTGCTTTTTTGCCTATGATATATGTCTATTTTGTTAGCTTCAATGATAGAGCATGGTGATCAACGTATGGCTTTAACTGGATGTGTTCATCTCTGTTTTATGGCAGGTATTTCTTCTACACTACAATGTTATTTGTATATGGCGCCTTCCGGTCAACCACTAGTCAATTCATTACTCCGGACAAATTTTTGTATCGGTTTGTTAGCGACCTTATCAAGTATCAAATGGCTATCTGTTACTTCTTGTACATTGCGGGTTGGTTAAGCATTTCTTTTTATGTGTGAATGCCTATATCATTTTGACCAAAGTGGAACTAGTTTATTATTTCGGAATGCCTATATTGTTTTCTTATATGCTAGATGCTTTTCTTACTTTTTTATATGGTGATTGCCCCTTGAATTTTCCTTTTATATAAAATAATACCTATGGTCATTGATATCTTTTCCTTTTGTGATGGGTTATTGGGATCGGGTTTTATGTGGTTTATTCTTACATTGAAGAAGAACATGTACAAGTATCGGTTTCGCCGATATGCATGGACGCATATGATTCTGATTGTAGTGTTCACACAGTCATCCTTCAATGTGGCCAATATCTTTGAAGGAATTCTTTGGTAACTTCTCATTCGAGAATTACATGTCCTATCTTTGTGCACTTGCACAAATATAGATATGCAAATTTACACCGTCATGAAGATAAAATTGAAAGGGTCTCTTTTTGTAATTTTAATCAATTGAATGTTGGTACCTTGATTGTATTCTCTCTTTCCTATTCGTCATCTGTTCTTCTTCTTGCTTAACTTAAGAACTTTTTCCCGTGTTTCTTCTTCGGTAATACGCTTATTGTCATAAGCGATATTTTTGCTTATGTCGTTGGTTTTTCTTTGGAAGAACACCATTAATCAAATTATCTCCAAAGAAAACGTGGGAGGGATTTATTGGAGCTTACATGTACAACTATGATCTCTGCATTTGTGGTGAGCATAACTTTTTTCTATCTTGAACTTGACTCCATCTTGTTTGTAGTCGAGTTTCATTTATCTTCTGCAGTTTTACATTAATAGGATTGGGAAATTCACTAAACTAAAAAGTCAAATAGAATGCAATAGTTTAAACGGTTCTTTATGAAAAGGTTAATGCGGTAGTAGCATTTTCAATGCGAGCAATACCACTTGTCCTTCTTGATGCTTTAAGGGCTTGTAATATTCTTTATTTGTTTTCTTTTCTCTGTGGTATCAACGTTAGGAATCATAGTTGATATTTTACATTTGTGGATGAGTTTAATAGATTTATGCACTTACAAGCATCTTTCTCACCTTCATTTGTGAAGGATTATTGAACACCTTGTAATATTTAATGTTGATGCCTTGATTAATCTTTATTTGAATGACAAGTATAAACATTCATTTTTATTTTCATTTTCTTTCCAATTTTCATCATAAATCTTTAAAACAACCTTGGGAAGTTATGTTATGCGCCTTTTGTGTTATGGTATATATTTTCATATTAATACGTGTTCATAAACATGACGTAAGATTTTGCATCTGCACTTGCAAATATCTTGGGTCGTTTCAATAGCTAACTTTGTCCAAGGAAGGTAATTATTGGATCGAACTTTTCTTTGATTCTTCAAGAGGCACCGGTTCTTTTTCATTAAACTTATGGTGTGAGGGTACTAATTACAGGATTTATCAACTGGTTGGCTTCAATGCGACCCAGGTCCATTGTTCAAGCCAGAGTATTATACTTTACCAGGATGGATTAGTCAATGGGTAAGTTTACATATAATTCTTATCTGAATCTATTGCCCTAATTATTCTATCAGTTGGTATGATTTGGTTTGAGAAGACAGTTGACCGCTTACCAAAGTCTATTGAGGGCAGCATTAGCTGGCACAATGCTGACACTTCCATTGTTAGTATCAAGCTCTTGCAACTTTATGGTCTTCCATGTCATTTAGGATTCACAAATGATTTGTTATCCAGATAATGATGTTTATATGCCTTGAGCTTCCTTGGAAGTTTGGTATGCAATGTGACTCTTGAATAATTCCAAACTAACTGTATGAATAATTCACTGAATTTGCAGGATCCTCTTTCTTGGCTTGTGGGATCAGATGTGATTGTCGTTGATCCTCCTCGGAAGGGATTAGATACAACTTTGATTGATGCATTATGGACCATATCTTCACATAAAGTTAAACCATCTTTGAAAGGGTAGGATGATTACGCATATTTCTAGCCATCCATAGAGGATATGATGGCGGTTCTATCTTGAACACTTCTCAATTGTTATTTGAAACTTGCATTAGCGGTTTTCAACATGTAGGAGGAAAGATTTCATTGTAATTTTGTTGTTAAAAAATAGATTTTATTAATTGAAATCAAATATTAGTGATTTATTTTTTATCACATATACATATATACTTTAATTCATTTAAAATAATTTGAATTAGTATTAAAAATTGAATTGATAGAAGACTACGAAGAGGATATTGATATATATTAATATCAATGTATGTTTTTATTTATTAAATGGAAATTTTAAATTTGAATATTGATATATTGATATATTTTCTAAAATAATTTTCCCTTTTGTATTTATTTATATTTCGATCTTATGAAAAGCTTGCATGTAAGACACCACATCACCTAGTCGTTCGTTTGTGGGTGAACAACTTGGGAAAATTGCTATTTATGTAGTGTAATATTAGTTATGCACTTAGACAATGTTGTTATTATGAGTGTACTACTAATTATGCATTTGGATAATATTATTAATTTTAGTATTAATTGTGGTTTGGAAGTTTATTTATAATTATTCAATCCTTGTTTTTATTTTTTAACACAATTACAAAACTTGACTTTAGTTGTTTTCATTTTATGACGGTTAATAATGTAGCTTAATAATTGAGTATTATTATATATTTAATTTTATTTATTTATTTATTTATAAAAATCATTGCAATATATGTAAAAACAATTTAAAATATAAAAATTTATTAATATGTATATAAAATTTATTAATATATGTTAAAAGCAGCTTTTACGGAAAATATTTTCGGAAAACCGCCAAACAATGAAAATATTTTACAGATTTATCAAACACGGAAAATATTTTACGTAAATCATTTTCAAAAAAGTAAATCATTTTCAGAAATCATTTTACGGAAAACATTTTATTGCCAAACAAACGGAGCCTAAAAGTGTTTTAAGTATTTAGATTCGAATTTCATCGTTTTAAGTATCAACATTTTGAGCAACAATAGAAATGGGAGTGACGTTTGAATTTCTTCGATGAACATAACGACGAATGAAATGTAAATTCACCTCAAGACGCTTTCATTTTTGTTATGTGAAATCGAATGTTGACTATGAAATGTTGTTGAATAGCCAAAGTTTGAGTTCTTTTACTAGATTCATAACCTAAAGAGTTTCAGAGGCAATAGTTGGGGCCGCTCGATGTTTAGCTTCAGTGGAGGAGCAAGTAATGGTAGATTGGCTTTTTGAGAATCAATGTCGTGCTACGATTAGTGTGATCATGAGCCTAGTTGATGTTTGACTACATATAAAGATTTGGATCCGTATGGTGAGTGAACCGATGGCCATAGCTGGAGGCTTGTTTCAAGTAACAAAGAATAATGCGTTTCACCGCTTTTCAGACGAAAAAAATTAGTTTGTATTTTGGGTTGCAGACAACTTCATTGTTGATAGTAATGGTTTTTGTGGTAGTTCAACAGTGCCATCAATAAATACATGAGATTATGGTCTTATATCGGACTTTCAACTCGAGCGGTGTAACTATCCAATATCTAGTGGTATCGAAAAAACCCTATTTTGGAATTGAATTGCTAACACGAGAAGATTAATTTTGAAAGTGGAAATTTATATAATTATTTAGTAAAATTAAAATGAATCGATTGATAATTTTAATATAGGGACTAAATTATAAAAACATATTCGTTATTAAATTTTTATTTAAGAAATAAAAAGGGACTTGGTTAGAAATTAAGTTAGGGACTATACAATAATTAGACCAACTCACTTTTGGGTTAGTGGAATGAAATTACTATTAATATTGTTGTAATAGTGTATTATTAATAGATTAAATTTGCCATTAATCATTTCATTAAGCTAAGTGTCCATGGCAATAATGTCGATTGAGTCTTAGTTCAATTGGCATGGACATTATTACCAACGTAAGAGGATGTGAGTTCGGATACGCTGAAGCACATTATCTTTTTATTTAAGAATTGATAACAACACTCGTAAGAATATTGGGTTTGAAGGTTAATATTCATGCAAGCTTTTATGAATTAAGATTATAGTGAAATAGCTTAAGGAATGTTTTGAACATTAGAGTAGTAAAGGACTAAATTGAATTAAATGCAGTCATGTTTGATTTCATTGAATTGTGTTGAATTATGTGATTAATGATGTTTTCGTAATTGTATTTGTTAAAATTTTTGTAACTTGAATCCCGTCACTTGTTGAATAAATAAATACAGTAACAAAATAAGGGGATTTATGGGGCGAGGCGCAAGGGCCATACTATGCTGCACAAATAGAATCCGTATAGAACTACACTTCTTCTATTTGATTTTGATTAGAATAGGATTTTTCAACCCTTAAATAAATGTAGTCGAAACTCCTCCCTCTGCCCGTGGGTTTTTTTTCTTGAAAGGGTTTTCACGTAAAATCACTATGTTCTTATTTTTCTTATTTTGCAATCATTCTAATGCCATTATCGATGTTTACCATAAAAGTATTACTGAAACGTCAAAAGCGAAAGGAAAAGAAAAATCAGACGTCGTTTAGCTTTTGCGATTTGTGCTTCTATAATTCAATTTCAATTTGCTTCCATATACTAATTAATCATTATAATCAATATGACTATGCACCAAAGTAACGATATCTTTCCATATAAACTTTGAATAATGGATTCAATTGGTGATATTTGGAATATGTGATAATTATTCGAAATTGAGTTTGCTATGTGTATAAATGTTGAGACGTTGACAATTATGATTCAAATTCTTAATTAAATGACATAGTTTGAGTTGCTTTGACAACGTAATGCGACATCACGTATTCGGATCCTACGATCAAATCAGATATGAAGTGTTACAAACAGTCAAATTGAAAAAGTTTGTCGGTCCGTAAATTTTTGTTAATATTTAATCTAGCATAATTATATTTATAACTTTGACTTTTCGGATCAAATTCAAAACAAATAAATTAATATTTTAATTTTGGATCTAACCAAAGTAAATTTATAATAAGAAAATTAGAACAAATGGTAACCCCGCCCGATGGTACTCAAGATTCAAGCCTAACACAAACTCTCTCTCTCACACACACACACACACACACACACAATTTCCCAATGAAGTGTGACCTATAAAACAAATAAAATAACTGCAGTCTGCAAATGATCTTTAAAATTCCTCTATAAATTTCACACTTATAACATTTACATCCCCACAACGCTGAAACCGAAGACCTAGCGATATATGGTATGGTTATGGTATTAGCCTCACTCCTCTCCTTGATTGACTATTCCATCTCCGAATAACTTGTAACATTATTTGATTCCAAGTATCTATAGGACCTGGTAGACACCAATGGATGCAGTCGTTCTGAACTCGGTCGTGAACCCCGTTAGCAAACGGAAACGGATACATGTATGGCCCCGGATGACCATCGGGCCTAAGTAAAGACAATTTGGTTACATCCAATGTCTCTAATCTCAACCCACCTTTAAACTTCTTAGCATTTAGCTTTGCAGTTTCCATTTCTTCAACTTCAACAGCTCTCATCTCTGCATCCATCCCTTCAACCCTTTTCTCTCCTTTCCTATAAGGTTTTGTCCTCGGACACGCACCAAACTTATCCCATTGGCCTTCAAAATGTGAAGGTGAAAACGTGGTGAGGAATACATCAATCCCATCACCATTATTAGCCCCTTTCCTTTCAATTATGGTCTTAAGAGCGGTCTTTATAGCCTTCCTCATCACACCATAAAACCCTATCTCACTATGGTTTAGTCCATTACAGTAATGGCAACATAATACTGAACCACTCTCGTAATAAACAGCTGGATGAAGAAACCAATGTCCTACTGATAATACAATCATATCTATATGAACCAAATCAGCTCCCCACCTCTCATCAACACTATCCACATACACTTCATTATGATTTGGACCAGTTTTTGATTTCTCAACACCCCTAACTAGAAATGGTGACCAATAAACTGATACAACAATTTTATGAGAATCAATATGCCATCTACGGAACTTGTTATCTGCCCCACTTGTGTAAACCAAGTTAGGCTTAGAGACAGTAGCTAACATGCAAAGAAGTGATTCCAATTGGTTCCTAGCCATTGAATCACCAACAAAAGCTATATGCTTGTTTCTAAGTAAGCGCAAGAAAGTGTTGGGATCAAACCTTGGAAGCCTACATTTCCTTGGTTTCCATCTCCAATAAAGATAACCCAAGTCAGGTCTGCCATGTAAGATGCAATTTTGACCTTCTTTGATTGTACCACAGGTTGTGCCATTGTATAAAGGCCCATCCCTGTCATGCACCCATTTGCCATTGCTGTAGTTACATGGATTTTCATAAACATTCCCCTCTGCGGCAAATAAACAAACACATGTGAGCAACAATAAACACACCTAATCCAATACCGAAAACCCCAAAAAAACAAATGAATGACATTGACAGTGTACCTTTGGAGAAAGATACAGGAGATTGGTTAATGGAAGATGAGAAAGGGTGAAAATTCAAGCAAAAGAGAGCTATGAGAAGAAGAGCAAAAAGGGCATAAGGGGCATAAACAGAAAAAGGCAAAAAGAGCTTCTTGTTTAAAGAATAAGAGTTAGAATAGCCTTTGAGTGGACTTGTAACCCCCATAGCTCAACTGGTTTTAAGCTCCCAGCTTGTTTTGGGACTTTGGGTCAGATTTACTTCCCTTAAAAACACTATATAAATTCCCCAAATTGTGTTCTTCAACAAGAACCAAAATGGGTTCTGCAAAAAAGGTTGGAACTTTTTTTAGTCAAAAAAAAAAATGAAAACATGAAAAAAAGGAATCTAATTTATGAATTTTGAAGACTGGGGCAAAAAGCCAACTAATCTATAGGGAGAATTCAAAATTGTTGTAATAAACAACAATTGTCTTGACCAAATTAAAACAGGTGCCACTCTCTTAAGCCTTTAACTCCATTTCCATGACTGTTTCTTTGCGGTCTTCCTTACTTGCCTGCTGCTTAATAAGCACTTAATGCTATACATGTCTATAAAAAAGTTAAATATCACTATTAGTCCTTATACTATACATAAGTGATGTATTTAGTGTGTATATTTTAATTCAAATATCAATTATATAAAAAAAATTCAAATAAAAAGATTTGAATGATAAAATCACTAATAAACAAACTTAAATACCATGTAAATAAAATAGATAATTTTTTATTAAAAATCAAATTTAAATTTTTTTAAATTATAAATTTTCAATACCATATCTAATGTATAAAACATTCATTTTATTCCCATTCATATCAACAAAAATGTAGATATCTCGTGAAATTATCATAAAAATATTTAATATTCAATATATTTTAAAAATAATAATTCAATTTAAAATCTTTTAATACAAAATTTTATAATTTTAACTTAACTCCATTCAAAATTCTTAATTTCGCCATCGATCCTTAATCATGAATGAATTTATGTACTTTCTTTCATATGAGTGTAGCATTACGATTCTTAATCTTTATTTTTTTGATACAATACCTAGAACTGCTCATAGTCCCTTCTTAACCTTTAAATACTCGAACCTACATCTTTTTGCACTGACTATAATATCGGTTAGCTCGAATAAGCAAAACATTGACAAACAAACAAGTGATGCTAGACTACAGTTAAACATATTAAGATATATTATCACTTAGTGAGCAATCTCGGACAAAATTAGATGTCTACAAATCTTACACGGATATCTTTCGATACTAAATTGGCACAATAATAACACCTTTTTTTGGCTCATAATTCTTTAAACTTTGTATCTCATATATATATATAATGATACAATTTCAGTGCTGCTAAAAGAACTTTGTATTTTCTCAATTCTTTTACTCTTTACCGCATCCTAAAACCCATGCCTAAGCCTTTTGCATTTGTGCAGAAAATAAGTTGGAGTTCCCTCACACATTCCGGCATTGACGGCCGCTCTCCGCTCTCAACACGGACGCAACGTGATGCCAGGTTCGCAAACATAGCTATAGATTCAATGGTGTATGAACTCTGAGCCATCTCTGGATCGATCACTTTACGTAACTTCTTTCGATCATTCAGTATATGCCTAACCTGAAACATATGTATCACCAACTTATTATTCTGTTCGCATTCTGAGTTACTCAAACCCGACCATAGGGTCGGATAGTAATGGGAGCCAGGGGACCTTGGCTCCCAAATTTTTGGAAATTTTCATCAGGCATTTAAAATTTTTGAAAATTCTCATTATGTCCTCAAAATTTTTTAAAAAATTGATTAGATCCCTCATTTTTAAAAAATTTCATATTAACTAAATATGTATTAAACATGAGTGTCAGACTTGAATAGATTTTTTGAAAAAAATGAAGAAGTAACGTTTACGAACTTGGAGGACAAGGTTTTGATCATTTGGTCCTTGGTTAATGTCAACAGCTCTGCGTCCCGTTAAAAGCTCCAAAAGAACCACTCCGAATGCATAAACATCACTGCGTAAAGTTAGTTTACCCGTCTGTCATTCAAAGAAAAGCAAAATCCGTGAGCACCTTTCATGTCCGTCATGTCCGTTTTACGGTTCATGAATATTCTTTTAAGGTTCGTGACTGTCACTTTCAATTTTTGTTGGTTAAAAAAAGGGCAAAATTTTAAAGCATAAAAAGGAAGCATACTGATGTATATTCAGGATCAAAGTAACCAAATGTTCCAAGAACTCTGGCTGTCACATAAATGTCATGACCCTCAGGCATCAATTTGGCCAGTCCAAAATCAGATATCTGTAGGAAACAATAGCAAAGTTGGGGGTCAGTAATAGCTTGTTCAACCGTAGAATTATCCGTCTAAGCTTAAAATTTTGTATGGTATTTAAGAAGGTTTAAACAAAAATACTAGATTTAAAAACTGAACTTCGGCAAAAATAATTAAGCTTGTTTGAAATATGAGTAGGACTTGGACTTTAATATTCAAAGTCCAATCCTGACTCGTTTTTTAATTTTGTAATCAATGGCAAAACATTTCATTTAGTTTTGAAGGGTCTAATGAGAATTTTAAAAAAAAAAATTAGGAGGTTTAATTAAATATTTTTTAAAACTTTGGGGGGTCAATAAAATTTTTAAATTTTGAGAGGATTAATGAAAATTTCCAAAAATTTTAGGGAGCTTAATTAAATTTTTAAAATTTTAAAGGGCATAATGGAAATTTTCAAAATTTAGGATGCAAAGTTAGTAAAAATGTTTGTATATATAATTACTAATCATTAAATAAAAATAATATTTTTTAAATTAATACGAGATAAATCTAAAATGAACTCTAGGTTAACAATTTACAAATCTGAACAGATTTGATGAAAATTGAAGTTTATATTTGAGTTAAACTAACTTAAATAATTATGTATGACATTGATAATCCGGCTCGAACCCAATCCGAAACTACCTATGAAAGCTTCTATCCACCACTATCATACTCTTACCTTGGCTTCAAAGTTGGCATTGAGAAGGACATTGGTGGACTTGAAATCTCTATGAACAATTGAAATTCCAACGGCAGAGCTTGAATGGAGGTAAGCAAGCCCCCTAGCTGCACCAAGTGCCACTTTCAACCTTGAAGGCCAATCCATTTTTGTTTCCCTAATACCTATTGTTGTTACGGTTAAAAATTGTTTTCGGAAAAAAGCATTCAGTAAATAACTTTCCGATTTACTTCCGTAAATACTTTTTAATCAATTAAAGTACTTATCAAGTTTCTACATTATAAAGATTAATTTAATTCAATCTTTTTATTATTAAATAGATCAATTTAATCTCCGTACTAATAAAAAGAATTAAATATGACTAAATTTTAACGGAACAACGAATCTTTAGAAACTAATTTAAACCAATTCCTATAATACAGGAACTTGTCAAACCCAAAATCGTTTTCGGCCTAATCTGACTATGTTCATAATATTTAAAAATGTTTATATATCTTATAATTAAATTTAGGGTGAGTTTGGACAGACGATGCGTTTAGCTTATTTTAGCCTATAATACAGTATCACTATAATATTTAATTTCACCGTTACCGCTGTTTTTACACTAACTGTGGGTAAATGCATCATCCATTCAATCCCTTAATTTTTTTAAAAAAAATTATTATTTAAATCGAAACCCACCATTTAAATGATCTTGCAAGTTCCCTTTTTGCATGTATTCATAGACTAAGAACCGATGCTTCCCATCAGCACAATAACCAATCAAAGACACCAAATTTGGATGGTCGAGTCGGCTTAAGATATCCACTTCCACACGAAATTCACGTTCTCCTTCTGCTTCTTTGAATGCTGGAAGGTCCATTTTTTTTATTGCAACAACCTATAAACAATACACACAAAAAGAGCAAATTTTGTTTCTTTAATGAGTAGGTGAGTGTTTAATCAAGTTGAGTCGAACTGAATGAAAAAATTTCAAATTAGTCGAGCCAGTTTGTCTTAAAATGACGAATTGGAATTTGCCACTGAAACCAAGATCCTAAAAATATACCTCTCCTGATCTAAGAGTGCCCTTATAAACTCGACCAAACCCTCCTTTCCCAAGCAGATTCTCATCACTGAAACAACCCGTTGCTTCCTCCATCTCCTTAAGAGTAAAAACCGATGACCCATGGCGTCTTTTCATCGGCCTAGATGCATGATTTTCATCAATTTGCCAACACTCAACTGGTTTATAAACCCCTGTGAACAAAAAAAAGTTGGTAAGCAACAAAATACATATAAAAATCTATTTATATCATAGTTCAAGGACCAAAAATAACATACATGGGTCAGTATGATCCTGGGATTTGCTTCTTCGACGCTTATTCCAAGCTGAAACAAAACCGAAAGGCATTGTTTTTATAATTCCGATGATTTGAGTCTTTTGTTTTTTCGTTTATATTACATGGAACAGGCAATTTGTCGAACAGTTGATGTGCGTGACAATAATAATAATGATGAAGAGCATATGAAAACGGATTAAAAAAATTAGCTTAAAGATTGAGAAAAATATTAAGAGATGGCAATGGGTTCTTATGGATGTTTAAAGATGAGGCTATAGATATTTGAAGAATCTCTTGAAAGAGTACGTATTGAGCAAGTGAGGTTTAGTTTTAGAAAATACTCAAACAACTACAGGAGGGATGTGCTTGAAGGAAAAGAAAAAGGGTGATGGAATGTGAGAAAAAAATAAAAGAGGTTGGCATTTGCTTTGGCTTACCTAATTTTGATTACAACCCATAATTTTAAATATAGTATTGTCACGAACCAACTGATTTCTCGAAGTGTCTCATAAATGTATAATTTTAAATTATCCTCTTGAATATTACAGGGTTTAGTTTAGATAGACAGTGCGTTTACTTTCAGTAATGTTAAAAACAATGGCGATGAAATTAATTACTATAATTATGAGGTAAAAATTCTACCGCACCATAGTCACCACCCTTCCAAAGAAGGTCTAAGTCTCTTAAGGTGCAAAGGTAAAAATAAGTTTTAAGGGACCTAAATTGGATTATAATTTTTTAAGAGTAAAAGACAATTTCACTATTGTACTAATTTATAATTTCATAATTTTCAAAATAATTTAAAAGCAATTTTACCATTTTGAGAGGTCTGAGTCCATTACCTACCCGTTAGATTCGCCATTGTCGCCAGTATTAGGTTTTGCTCTTTTATGTTACATACCTATCTTTTAGGTAAGGAGAAGCCTTTGCCTCAAAATTTGTTAATTACATTTTAGATCCTCAAAATTTTATAATTTAACTTTAGCTCCTTTAAGAAATGGTAAATTTATAATTTAATCTCTCTTGAAATTGCAAACTTTTAAGTTAATATGATGATAAATTTATATTTTGACATCTTTAAAATTCTATAATTCAATTCTAACAATTTTGAAAAAAGCAATTCACGATTTCAATCATAGGCACAAGTCGAAATTATCTTCTTTAGACACTCACAAATCCCTCGACATTTTTTTTTAAAACTTCGAACTTTATCTTCACATATTCAAACCGATATCCTAACGCATAAAAGAATGCACTTGACAAAATGATTATGATTAATCCATATGAAGCAAGTAAAAACTTGATGGACCTATGGATATTCAAAGAAATCGATTTATTTTCGAACAATCTCATTATAGGTAATTCTGATCATATCTGCTCTATTTACATAATGCCTAGAACTACCGATAGTCTCTCCCTAACCCATAATAGGAGGATAATGCGCTTCAGCGCACTCAAACCCATGCCTATATCAAAATTTAGATTATGACAAAAGGTTCCATTACTCAAATCATACTATATATAAGTACACAGTATAATAAACTTACATGAATGTATCAAAATTTATGTATTATTTTACTCGTCTTTCGAATTTTAATATACCGTAAACACGATTATAACACGAAAATTACACAAGAAGTGGGTGGTATTTTTTTTTTTTTTTCCTTAAGGTGATTGAGATTTGAGAGTTGCCGCTGAAAGGGTGCTTTCATTCACTTCCTTTTGGTGCTAAAGCTTTATGATTATTTATTTTGAAATATGCTATTGTTGTCATGAAAATGACAAGAGATTGGTCTCTAATTATTTCATGTTAACCCCAAATTTGGGACTTAAAAGGTACCAATGAAATTCTTTCATCAAAATATAGCAGTCCAATTTTGCTATTAATCCCTATATTTTGCGTAATTTGTGAATTTGGTCATCATTTTATGAATTAGTTAATTTTAGTCCTTATATTTGTCGAGTTTTTAAATTTTAGTCCAAACTCAAACTGTAGCAATTAAATCCAATCAATTAAAATTTGTTATTAGTCTTGTATTATGCATAAAAATCTTGATTTAATCCATGCTTTTCTGTTGGACCATTCTTAATCATTATAATTTGTACGAGTAATATGTGAAGCTAATAAGTGACATGATACTACACGTGTGAAAAAATATAGTCACTACATCAAATTTTAAAAATAATAGAACTTAATGAATTTAATAGTTATTATTTGATCCCGATTTAATATTTAAAATTGAAAAGTACAAATTTCGACAAACTCTCTCTTATGTTGATTTAATAGGAAAATTTATACTATAATTGTAAAATTTAACCAAAAATAGATTAAAAATGGATTTTTTTCCACAAATTCTCTCAAATTGTGACAAATCATCTCTTTCTAATGTTGCTTTATACTATAAAATTATTTAAGTATAAATTAAAATTAAGAAATTAATTAAATACAAATTAAATCGTAAAAAGAAGTGACCTAATGGCGTTAGTTTATGACGGGTTACCTTAAAATAACGACTAATTGGCTGCTTATTATTATTATCCTCGTATAAAACCAAACACTTCAAAATTAATGGCTTACATTACAAATTGTTATGATGTTGGTCATTATTGACCCGTTATCTGTTTACTTAATTAGGACCGACTCGATTTTCTTTACTTCAGTAGTAACCGCTTGTATGAATTCGAACGTGGCGGTTTTGCATCATCATGCAAACGAACCTATACTTAGGGAACAAGTATTAACCTTAGAATAAGGTACGTTTTGGCATGCATGGGATTTACCTAGAACGCCACATTCAGGAACTGTGTCATATAAATAAAAAAATTAGTCTCTTTGAAGGATATTCTCACATAAAAGAAAAACATATATATACACAAATATTTCAACCTTTTGCATCAATTTTCTATATTTACAAAAGAAATATATCATATTAATTGATTGAACTACAAGCGGAGTGGAAAAATACTTATATTTTAAGTCTTTAATTGACATTAATCTCGAATTTAATCCCTGAATAATTCTTACCCTTTATCAATTGCAAATTTAACGACGTTGGTAAGGTTGCTCAACATAGGATCCAAAAACTAGTGTGCTCGACAGCATGAACATTCTAATATTAGAACTACTCATCATTGAGATATCCTTTGGTGTGCTGGAACCCTCACTAGCATACACCCGACATCTTTGGTGAATTTACTTGAAGCGACCATCACGTCGTTTTGCGTCAATCCTTCGAATTTGGACAATTCCTCGAACAAGGTTTCATATTTTTGCGCAACCTTTGCTTTGGTCACGATGTTCTTGCTTAGATTGTTCAGTGAGGACTCTAACCTATCACCAAGCACTCCTAGTCTCCTAATAAGGTCATTGGTATCACAAGTCCTCCTCCTCCTTCTAGATCACTGTCAACAACTTTCGGAGAATCCAAGTACCGTAGATATCTTCACCTTGAGTATCCTTTCCAACAGTTCCTTCATCATAATGACACATCGAGGACTTTGCATAGTAATTCTAGCAGCAAGAATAATGATAATCTTAAAATGAATAGTAACACATAATGCAAAGAGCATCTTACAACTTTTAATTCTTTCCTGCATGCTGTATCTGTAACGATTCGATTTTCGTCGATGTCGAAAAATTTAATTTCAGATCGAATTTATTTATGTCGAGCTATTCGGAAAGTTAAACCGATAAATTTCTGAGTCGAATACAGATTTAAGAAATGGAATTAGCAAGAAATTAAAGCAATTAAGTTGTTATAAAATAGTAGAGGGAGTACTAAAATGTAGGAATCAAGAAATGGGTAAACACTACACCAAATCAGACTTTTAGCGGCGTTTTTAGTGGCGTTTTTGTACCAAGATTACACAATAGTGGCGTTTGAAGGAAAATGCCGCAACAAAACGATCAATAGCGGCATTTTTTAAATAAACGCCGCTAAAAACGATATATAGCGGCGCATTCGAGAAAACTCCGCTAAATCTCTGACGTATAGTGGCGCTTTTAAGAAAACGCCGCTAATGCTCTGACCTATAGCGGCGCTTTTGAGAAAACGCCGCTACATCTCCGACCTATAGCGGCGCTTTTTATAAAACGCCGCTAATGCTTGGACCTTTAGCGGCGCTTTTTACCAAATGCCGAAAAATATTTTTTATTTTAAAACAAAAACGACGACGTTTTAATTGCAATGTGAAAATGGGAAAAAATTAGTGGCGTTTTTTACAAAAAAGCCGCTAAATGTGATCGTTAGCGGCGTTTTTAACAAAATGCCACTAATTTTTTTCTTTCAAAACAGAAACGACGCCGTTTTAATTACTATTTAAATAGTAATCAAGGGACTTAAGTAGAAATTAGCCAAGGATTATATGAGTTTAGTGCTCATGGATGATCCTATCCATTAATGATTAATGGATAATTATGCTTAAAAACATGTTAGTGGGAGAGATAAGACTCAAAGCTTCCTTATTCACATTGGGTCAACAAATTGATAAGGTAAATATGAGTATTTTCATTAGATTTTGTGAATTCATGGTCATCTCAAGCTAGCATGTTTTATCCATGTCTTAGAATATTAAATTATTAAATTAAATTCAAGTTATCATTTAGTGAAATTAAGCTTGATTTTGATGAGATTTTGAAGTACGAGTTTTGAGTATGTTAATAGGACTAAATTAAAAAGCAGAGAAAAGTATTGGAAATTGATTAAAAATTCAATTAAGCTATATAGTTGATTTATGACATTAGTAATCAAATTGAATATAAAGTTGTTAGAAAAATTTATCATGAATTTAAAACTAGGGGTTTCAAGTAAAGAAATGTGAAATCGATTTTCGATTTGATAAGGAAAATCAAAAAGTGGAGTAAAAAAAAAACTTATATTTTAAGTCTTTAATTGACATCAATCTCGAGTTCAATCACTGAATAATTCTTACCCTTATCAATTGTAAATTTAACGATATTAATAAGTTTATTCAACATAATATCGAAAAACTCGTGTGTTTGACAACATAAACATTCTAATATTAGAGATATATATATATATAAAAAAGGATTGATTTTACCTTTTACTCGCCACAGTGAATGTGGTCGTGAACTCGACAGCCGTGCCGGACGATGGCCGAATCCCAATCGCCTCCCTTCTTCCGCAGAGAGAAATGGGAGAGAAAAGAAATTTTTAAAAAAATGAGCATCAGACCCTTTTTTAGATTTTTACCTTTATATAGGCCTTCAAAGCGACGCCTGCTTTTGGCCGTGCCGTCAAAGCCCCAAACGACGTCGTTTCACCCGGAGCACTCGGACCCGATCCGACCCGCCTAGGATCCGCGTGTTTTGCGAAAGGATGGTCTATTTTGTGATTGGTCCTTCCGCTTTTAATATTTTAAAATTAAACTCTTCATGATTTCAAAATTAGCCCAATAATTTTATTACGGTTTCATGATTAAGTCCCCATTTAAATATCTGCTTTTGGTTTATGGGAGAATTGCTTCTCGGTCCCTTCACTTTCACGTCTGCTGCTCACAACCCTCAACCACTTGTTTATTTACAATTTAACCCCAAAATTTCCAATTTTGACGCAACTCAATCCCCTTTTCATTTATTTCACAATTTTATTATAATCACTAACATTTGATATTTTATTACATTATTATTCTGATTTGTTATTGTTATTATTATCATTTATTATTATTTCTATTATCGTTTCTCAATATTATCATTACTATATCATTATTCAGATATTTTTTATTATCATTATCATTTTATTATTAATACTTATTTTTATGTATATATATATTTGTTTATTTATGTTGTATGTATTATTTTTATTAGCATCCATCATTTTTATCATCATTATTATTATTTTCATTTTAAGTATCGTCTTTACTATCTTGCCATCGTCATTTCATTTATTTATTTATTCAATTCTTATTACTACTTTGTATCATCATAATATTATTATTATTATTACTATTATTTGTATTTTTATTTATAATATTCATATCCATATTTATTATCTTTGTTTTGTATTATATTTTTGAACAAAACATATTTCATAAGATCATCACATTTCATCTAAAAGATTTCAAATGAGGCAATGTTTTGGTATTTGGAAACCCGAGAAATAGCGCCTAAACGTCTTTGGGTTGCGATTTTTCGTTTGACCAAATAACTTAACATCCTTTTTACTTAAGCTTTATGAATCACGAGATGACTTTGCTCACGAGAGATTAAAACATCGTGTCTAACGTCTTTGGATGTGATGTTTATATCTTTTGGGACAAAGAAATTTCAAATTTTGATTCAAGCCTTTTCTAGAATTCAATCCCATACGACGCATTTTGAAAAGTCGCTACACTCTGCTCAAAGGTTTTAAAGTGAAGGCAATGTTTTGCATTTAGAATTCGGAAATAGTGCCCTAACGTCTTTGGGTTGCGATTTTCCGCTTGACTAAATAACTAAACATCCTTTTGATAAACTTCGTGAAACCTTGAGATAGCTTTGATTACGAAGGTTTAGAGCATCATGTCCTAACGTCTTTAAAATCGATTTTCGATTTTATAAGGAAAATCAAAAGTGGAGTAAAAAAATACTTATATTTTAAGTCTTTAATTGACATCAATCTCGAGTTCAATCCTGAATAATTCTTACCCCTTATCAATTGTAAATTTAACGATATTAATAAGTTTGTTCAACATAATATCGAAAAACTCGTGTGTTTGACAACATAAACATTCTAATATTAGTGTACAAAGCCCAAATTGCCCGGGCCCATTTACCACAACAAAAAAAGAAAACCAAACCCAAATAAAAATCCTCATTAATACACCCGGTGGCCCAATGGCCTAAAATCCAAATTAGGTTCGGGAACCCTAATCATCTCACCGCAACCCTAGCCACCAACCCCTCCGACTCTCAACTTCCGACACCGTCGAACCTACCCTCTGCCAAGACTTTGCCTGCCGCCTCGCCACCTCCCATCCACTCCCACGCCACGCAAAGAAAGGACAACACGAAGAGACAAGGCGATAAGCAACAAAATAAAAAAACATAATCGGCTATAAAAGGCCGAGGAATAGCTTTAAAAAGGAGGTTTTTTTTCTACTTTTGAAATCAATAGAAAAACAGCAGAAAGATTCGAGCAAAAAAAAAGATCCTTTTTTTAAAAGAAAAGATCAGTACAAAAGGAAGAGGTTTTCGAACAAAAAATACAAACAGAGAGTCAAGGAAAAATAAAACAAGGAAGATCTCATAACAAAAAGTTTAAAAGGTGAATTTTTTTGAAACTTATTTTTTTATTTTTCTTTTCAAAAAACGCTTATAATCGAAAATAACATAAAGATATATATATATATAAAAAAAAGGATTGATTTTTACCTTTTCGCCACCGTGAACGGTGGTGAACTCGACAGCCGTGGGACGATGGCCGAATCCCGAAATCGCCTCTCCTTCTTCTGAGAGAAATGGGAGAGAAAAAGAAATTTTTAAAAAAATGAGCATCAGACCCTTTTTTTTCAGATTTTTGGCCTTTATATAGGCCTTCAAAACGACGCCGTTTTGGCCGGCGTCCAAAGCCCCAAAACGACGTCGTTTCACCCCGGAGCAGCCCGACCCGATCCGACCCGCCTAGGATCCGCGTGTTTTGCCGAAAGGATGGTCTATTTGCGCGATTGGTCCTTCCGCGTTTTAATATTTTAAAATTAAACTCTTCAGTATTTCAAAATTAGCCCAATAATTTTATTACGGTTCGCGATTAAGTCCCCATTTAAATACTGCGTTTCGGTTTATGGGAGAATTGCTTCTCTGGTCCCTTCACTTTCACGTACGCGTGCTCACAACCCCTCAACCACTTGTTTATTTACAATTTAACCCCAAAATTTCCAATTTTTGACGCAACTCAATCCCCTTTTCATTTATTTCACAATTTTTATTATAATCACTAACATTTGATATTTTATTCTGTCATTATTACTGTATTTGTTATTGTTATTATTATCATTTATTATTATTTCTATTACTGTTCTCAATATTATCATTACTATATCATTATTCGTATATTTTTATTATCGTTATCATTTTATTATTAATACTTATTTTATGTATATATATATTTGTTTATTTATGTTGTATGTATTATTTTATTAGCATCCATCATTTTTATCATCATTATTATTATTTTCATTTTAAGTATCGTCTTTACTATCTTGCCATCGTCATTTCATTTATTTATTTATTCAATTCTTATTACTACTTTGTATCATCATAATATTATTATTATTATTACTATTATTTGTATTTTATTTATAATATTCATATCCATATTTATTATCTTTGTTTTGTATTATATTTTGAACAAAACATATTTCATAAGATCATCACATTTCATCTAAAAGATTTCAAAATGAGGCAATGTTTTGGTATTTGGAAACCGAGAAATAGCGCCTAACGTCTTTGGGTTGCGATTTTCGCTTGACCAAATAACTTAACATCCTTTTTACTGAAGCTTTGCGAATCACGAGATGACTTTGCTCACGAGAGATTAAAACATCGTGTCCTAACGTCTTTGGATGTGATGTTTATATCTTTTCGGGACAAAGAAATTTCAAATTTTGATTCAAGCCTTTTCTAGAATTCAATCCCATACGACGCATTTTGAAAAGTCGCTACACTGCTCAAAGGTTTTTAAAGTGAAGGCAATGTTTTGCATTTAGGAATTAGGAAAACTACCCATCATTAAGATATCTTTTAGTGACCTGGAGCACTGAAGAACACTAGCATACATCCGACATCTTTGGTGAGTTTACTTGGAAGGGACCATTACTTCGTGTTCCTTCAAACCTTCAAATTTGGACAATTCCTCGAACAAGGTTTCATATGTTTGCACAACCATTGCTTTGGTCACGATGTTCTTGCTTAGATTGTTGAGTGGGGACTCTAACCTATATCACCAAGCACTCCTACTATCCTAATAAGGTCTTCCTCCTCTTTCTAGTCTCGTTTACAGATTTTGACATAGTAGAGTTACCACTGTCAACAACTTCTGGAGAATCTAAGTACTCATAGATATCTTTACCTTTTCCTTCATCTTGAACTTTAAAGTCAAATTTTGGACACAAATATTTCACATCTTGAAGATATTTACTACATGATTTTAGCTAGAAAAAAAATTTAGACTAAAAACGCTACATAATTTACAATAAGTGAGACTCGAACTTACAAACATGATCAGCTGATCCCAAAATGCTATAATAATAAAGATGCATACCCTTACTCACCAAAGTAATCAAATTCTTGCAAATGTTCAAATCTTAATGATATTTGAGCCAAACTGATGGGTTAGATAAAAAATCGATTGAGATACCGATTGACCCGAATTTTTATTTTTTTGAATTTTTAATTATTTTTAATTTAACTAGTCGGATCGACAAATTAATAGTCTGACTAGTTTGACCACTTGCCTGAATCTAAAAACATTGTAAAATCCCAAAGATATGAACATCAAAATAAACCCTACATGCAGTACAAATGCAACCAAGCGGCCTTGTTTAGGGCTTTTAAGACTTGCTTTTGATTTGCTTATTTGCCACTGCCAAATCCCCATTGGTGCTATGTTTGAGTTGTGAGAATGCTGGAAGTGAACTACCCAAGGTGTACTTTATGGCTAAAATGTTTAGCCGCAGCAACCATTTTAGCCTCGGGGCCACTCGGTTCCGCAGTTTTCGTGCTTTCGAATTTAGTATCTTTTGAGAACGGACGGCAACATGAAGACAGCATCGACCTTAAAAACGATGCCCACGGCGAGCTCCCTTTCTCGTGTTTGCTCATCTCAGGTTTAAACTCTATTGAAAAAATAAATCAAAAGAGAACCCAATGAAGAGATATTGAGTTTCCTGTTTTGCTTTTCTGAATTGATTGATGCTATATGGTTTGTTGCACAACATGTTTTTGTGGGAACTTTATAAAGCAAATATTTTGCTTGGGGATCAAGCGAACTTGAAATTCTTGGTCTTTTTTTACCATTGTTTTCCTGCTGACCTTAAAAGCTCTTCAAAGGAAGTTGCTTGGCTACTGTCTTTTTGACCATGCAGCATGAAATCTCCAAATCCTTGGGTTTCAAGGATGGTGTTTTTTCATTTTAAATCCCTAAAATCATGTCTGATATTAGAAAAAAAATTAGCTTATTAAAAAGCTTTTATTTTAATTTTATAATTATTTTTATCTATTTTAATTATAATTTCTTAATGTATTAAAATAACATATATTTAATTTTATGAAATTTTGTTATATATTTTAATTATAGTTTTTTTTTTTTTTTTTTAACTTGACCGGTTGTGGGGAGGGATCGTTTTCACCCCCGGGTTTCCCATTTAAAACCCGGTTTTTGACTTGAAACAGTTTTCATTATGGGTTAATTTCTTCAAACATCCTCAAATTTTTATTCAAATTTTAAATTGGTCCAAAGCATTGAAATATTCTAATTTATCTTAAAAGTATCGGTAGTATATTAGTAATTCCGTCAATGCAGCAGCTCAAATATGATATGAAGCATAAATATAACACATAATCATATTATAAATATGTGCGTATATCGTATGAACAATTTTATCTTATTAATTAAAGAAAAGGGTCTACTAAATTTTATTAAAGCTATTTTTTATTAACAAACCAGACCCAAATTATTTATGCAATAAATACACGTATTTATAATTTAATTCATTTATTTTAATCAAATAATATCTTAATCAAAACCAAACCAAATTCAATAAAACCGAACCGAACATTATTGTTCGAATCTAATAATATTATAATCATATCAGTAGCCTTACAATAGCTTACTATATATAGAACCCGGAGTTTTAACTCGGGTTATGCAATCATCCTTAAAAGATAATATCCAAACCCGGTTTGGATTTTGAGTTCCAATATTTACAATGAGGTACTTACATATCTATGTCATATATTTAATAGCGACCATTGAAAGAACTCGATCGGGAGCGAATATTTTGTTGATCGTAACTGTTGTTACCGTTGTCGACGGAATTTATGGCCATAGATTCGCGTTTCCGGTCTCGTTCTTGAACTGCCCCGAAAATGATCTCATTGGTTTTCTCATGGCTCTGCTCATGGTAAGTATGCGGTGCGGATAACAGATAACGATGGTGTTGCTGCTGCTGTGGATCGGCATCCCATCCGTTGTAGAAGACTCGGCTTTGATGCAAATGATGGATCTTTTCTGCATCTTTGGACATGAAAGGATATGTTTTCCGTGGAGTTGGGGCTCGGGTATCAATTGGTGGAGGCTCATCTTCATCCGGTATCACAAAGCTCTCTTGTGTAGGCCAAGGCATTGAATGGTTCGGTTGTTGTTGGTGCAGTCCCGGTGACTTCTTTCTGAAAATTTCCAAAATGGAAACACCACCGTTGTGAACAAGCTTCCGAAGGGACCCAAAGAAGCTTTCGTCTTGCTTCTCTTGTTCTTCTTCGGTCGGAATTAAAGGCGGTCGGACCATTTTCATGGGTTTATGATACAGACTTGACAAGGTAGCATCCGTTTTAACCAAATCCTGATCCTTCAAGAGTGTATAAAAAATCACTAATTTTTATAAGATTTCGGATATGCATTGAATATCTAAGAAAAATGAAGACTCGGAGGAACATAGTAGCAATCATATGTAAAATACTGCATACTCACGTTCTGGGATGATACAATGGTTCCTACACGATGTTGCAGCAGAGCTAGCATGTAGCCGAAGAATCCGGCACTGATAAGTACGGCAATTCCTGCAATGAAAGAAAATTATTAGCATAAAGCTCCGACACCAACTAACGAAGGTCAATCCAAGGGGGATTAGTTTTACCGAGAGGAAAACCACTTCCATACTGATAGGCACAGTCATCAAAACGTAGTTGAATCTCTCGGATGGCTCGGTTTCCTCTATCAATTACCAGAAGGGAGCAACTGCTTCCAACATAGACCACATCGAAATCATCGGAAAACTTTGCATCTTCACTCGGTCCATCCACATGTCTCCCTCCTCGGTTCCATTTCCCACCAGCAATCGTTGTAACACCTGAAGATGATTTCAATCATATGACATACATTACGGAAATTAGCATAACAATAACTGTAAAAGTTCACCAAAGGATTCTCATTCATATTTTTAAGAAAAAGAACAGTAAAAGTATTATAAAGGCCCCTGTACTAACAGTTTGATTACATTTTGCCCCCTTTCCACAAAAAATGGACAAATTAGTCCCTTTAGGTTGTTAGATCAAAGAGTAAATTGGTCATTCTATTAAAAATTTCATCAATTTCTACTATTAAAAATGGGTCCCTGTATATCAACATGAGGTAAACGCGACATGCCACGTGTTATTATCTAATTATTCCATTAACCACGCCAATTTTTAATGGTACAAATTGATGAAATTTTTAATAGAAAGAACCAATTTACTTTTTGATCTAACGTAACAGAGATTAATTTGTCTATTTTTTTAATAGAGTGGGTAAAATGCAATTTTAGTCTTAGTACAAGGGCCTCTATGGTAGGTTTATCGAAAAAGAATATACAATGGCTCGTATAAACAATAGTCGACATTGCTAACCTGCATCACTTATCTTCCTGATTGCCATATTCATATTATCCGAAATATAAATGTTCCCTCTATCATCTACGGCTAACCCTTTTGGATGATTCATCCTTGCGTCTCGAGGCTTCCCGTCTACATGTCCAGGGTATCCTTCGGGTGATCCGGCAACCAGCCGTGGTCTAGTATCTGCGATTCTCCAGTAAATTTAAATGAAACAATCACAACGAAAGACTTTTCTCATGGACAAAATCGAAATCATAGCACAACCACGAAATTGCACAAGCGAATACGTATATCTTTACTTATGATCAATCTTACCTGAGGTTCTAAACACGCACGAAGCCAATTAGACCAATGCAAATTCGCTTAAAAGTCGTCATAAGTAAAGAAAGAAAACAACATAATATGAATAACATTGAGGCAAGAGCACAATAAGTAATGCTAGTTGCTCCAATTCTTCGTTTTTCTTGAAATACTTATATTGGCACTCATGTTTGATGCATTTACTAACAAGAATATGAAGATATAACCCTCGAAAGATCCTTCATATGGATGGGAATATATATAAAAAAATTAAAGAAACCTATGTCCAAACATAACTTATCCGACACACGACACAACTAGAGTTAAGAACAAATGAAAAATTATCTCATGAGTTTTCAATAATAACAGGATTTAGAACAATCTGTGTGAAAAGATGCATTTAGACAAAGAAAGCAATAAAAATTAAAAGGTCTAATTGTGATTTTAGTCCCTCCATTATACTAAAGTTTGAGATTCCATGTGTTTTTATTTAGCACAACCTGGTCACTGACTTTTATAATCTACTTTCATAATGTTATTAGTATGTGTCAATTCCTTCCGTTACACCCCTCCCCCAAAATGGTAAATTAGCTATATAATCCCTTGAAATTGCTCTTTAATCCTTCAAAATTTTATTGTTCATTTTTTGCTCCCTCTAAAGCAATTTTCTAGCTCCGCCCCTACTTCTGTTAAACTCTAAGTCAACCAAGGGCGAATGCAAGAGGAGATGATACTATTGCTTCTAGGGACCCTTGGAAAATTATAAAAATATAAATTAGTATATCGTTAATATTGCCTTTTGCCCTCCTCTAAGAATTTATAATTCAATTCTAGCCCTCCTAATTTTATTTTCTACCTTCACCCTTATAGTCAACCATGTTTAAACAATAACAAATTTACATATTGGTCCAATGTCTAAAGTTGTTCTTAAAATCAAAAAAATCCATGTGATCTCTTCAACTCCAACAAGTAACTATATCAATTTACACCTACTAATAACATTATAAAAGTAAGAAAAACCAAGTTTTAACAAATTAAAGGGCTTAAATTCCAAATTTAAGCTTAGCAGAGGGACTAAAAATCATAATTAAACCAAAAAATCATTAAAAAGAAAGAAGAATATATCCACTTACATAAAGATAAAGAAGCTGAAATCCTATAAAGGTTGCTATTAGCAGAATCCAAAATCAAAAGCTCCCCATTAGGCAAAACCTCAATAGTGTGAGGCTCAATCCCAAGTTTACTTCCATCAAACACAGTCTCTATAGTGTATCCACCTTCAAATTTCACCATTGGACGCCCAGTAATAGCTAATATACACACATATAATAAAATTGGTAAAAGTACCATGGAGGCCCTTGTACTAGGAGTCAGATTGCATTTTGCCCCCTCTCCACAAAAAATAGCTAATTAGTCCTTGTACATTATATCAAAAAGTAAACTGGTTTTTCTGTTAAAAGTTTAGTTAAAAATTGGTGTCTATATGTCAAAATGAGGTACATTTTGCAGGGCATGTGTAACTGTTTATTCTGTCGGCAATATTAGTTTTTAAAAGTAAAAATGGATGAAATTTACTCATTAACTTAATGTATAAAGACTATTTTGCTATTTTTCGAGTAAAAGGGGCAAAATGTAATCCACATCCTAGTACAGGGACTTCATATTACTTTTACCCATAAAATCACATGGAAACCACCATAATCAGATACCTATCACCAAAGCAAATGTGAGTTTCAAATGGTAAAAGAGATCTAAAAAAAGAAGGAAAACCTGTTTTGGTAGTGGTTTTGAGTGACCATAACCATTTCAGTGAAGCAGATAAAGCATTAGAGAGAAACCCATTAAGAATCCCTGCAAAAAAAAGAAGAAGCAATAAATCAAATTCATTTCTCATCGAAGCAAAAAAAAATTGTTTAATTCTTTTGAAAGCTTACTTGCAGGTGAAGAAATAGGGGAGCTGAAGAGACAGCTCCAAGAAGAAGCAAAGGAGCTATCACACACAAAGCTAATACATTTTTGCCCATTGCTAGTTTTCACACACAAAATGAAAAACAAAATCATACAAGAGAGCTCTTGTGCATGAAAGGAGTGTTCAAGGTTTATACATTGGAAAAATGAGAGCTAAAAACCCAATTTGTGAATCTGGGTCTATTTTTTTCTTCTTTTTTTTTTTTTTTTGGCAGAAAAAGGTGCTCTTCAATGGTGTTTTTTTTTTTTTTTTTTTTTAATAATAGTGAAAATATGAAAAGCTTTTCTTTTCCGGATAGATGAGACTTGTGATTTATGTATTGAGCCTTAAATGCTACGGTCCTTTTTGTTTGGGCTAATATACTATTTAGTCCTTGTTTTGGTTTTGATGTTTAATTTAGTACTTAAGTGTTTTTTTTCTTAATTTGGTATTTTTATTTGGTTTTAATGTTCAATTTGATACTATCAAACTCAATTTGTTACCAAATTAAACATTAAAACTAAATTCAAGTACCAAATAGTAATTAACTTTTTTTTATTTTTATAAAGGGTTTAACAACAAAGTTTACATTTATTCCCTACCTAAATCTAAAGACGTGGGGTTCGAGTGCTTTGGGTTATGAGTAGTTTTAGTCACTGTATCAAAAAGAGTAAATAAGATCAAAACCTATAATGAAATTATTCAAAAAAATCCAAAATTGTTTTTCCATTTTTCTATTTCAGTTTATTGTCCAGATTTTAATTTGATCTTCTTACTTCATAAACATTGTAATTGAGTTCTCGAATTATTAGTAACGTAACCATTAGATCTTTTCTTCGGTCTAGCCAACAGTTTAGACGCTAAATACCCGCTCAAACCTAAACGTGAAATATATTTAAAACACGTTGATCAAATTTTAAACTTGTGTGCACCCATCACACAAACAACTTAAATTTAAGGCGTTATTAAAAAATAAATAAAAAAAAACCTCTCAAAATTTAATGATATTTTTATTATCATATCGAGTTCAAAATGTTCATATAGCAAGTATTTACGTGTTTAAAATTTAATCTATGTGTTTTAAATATACTTTACACGTCACGTAGTAGTTAAAAAGGGTAGTAGACAAAGCCTTGGCCCCTTAGCTAATATCAACTTTAGTCTCTTCAATTATAAAGTATTCAATTTAAGTCCCTTTCAAACAAAAATTTTACTCTCACCCCTCCGAATTTTTTAAATTTTATCTTGGCCCCTCCAACATTGAACCCTTTCTATTTCTAATGAACAAAAATCTCCTTTAAAATGCTATTTTTCACTTAACTAATTTTACTGAGAATAATTACCCTTTTAATTACTTTTTTTTAATTATTAAATTAGCCTTATATCTAGATTTTCCCATGGTTGCCAGTTGTTGCATTGAAGCAACAAATTGAGCATTCAATAATACAACAGCAAATGGGAAGGTGGGGCTTTAAGAAAAATATGGATGAGATTAGGGTGTAAAATAAATATCTATGATTGGATATTATTTTAAGAGTTAATTGCACTAAACATTCTTATACTATTATTTTCATTCTAAATTGGTCCCTAAACTTCAAAATATTCTAATTACTTCCTTAAACTATTGACATCATATTAATCGGTCATTTTATTATTGCAACGTTAATTTAACCATTAAATAACACATAAAATATTATGTAACATAATTTAAAATATTTTTAAAAAAGTAAATTATTTACGCATAACTTTTAAAATTAAAAACTAAATAAAAAGTAAAACCGGAAAAGAAAAAGAGAGTGAATAATATTTTCGTAAAAGCTTCACAAATCACAAAACTAAGATTTTTACAATATTTATTTTTCTTTAATTTTTCATTTTAAATTATAAGATTTTTACAATATTTATTTTTCTTTAATTTTTCATTTTAAATTATGTTTCATCTAATTCATTTACAATTTTAGTAACGGAAAGACCTTATTGATATAACCTCAATAGTTTAAAGATGTAACAAAAATATTTTAAAATTTAAGGACCAATTTAGAATTAGACTTAAAAGGATAAAATAATAGAGCAATAAATTTTTTATTTTTTATTTTGCAACTACATAAAGAAAATGCATTGAATTTGATAATTTAATTACAACTACTTCAATTTTTTTTATTTTCTCTAAAAAGAAAGGAACATTAATTCATTTTACATTATTTAAAAAATAAAAATATCAAATAAGTAAAAATTAAAAAATATATTTAAGGTTTTCAAAATCGAATATGTAGTCAAGCTGATCACGTCATTGATTCATCGGTCCATTCGATTCAATTAAATAGATTGTTAACAATATAAATATATATATATTACTAATCCGGTTTGACCGTCCGATTCAATCATTTTTACTCATGTCAACTGATTCAATATCCCAATCGCTTTTCGATCTCACCTATCTGATCATTGGTCCAGTCTAATTCAAACAATCTCATTATACATGAATTTAGACTTATCAGTCGAATTAATTTTAAGTCACATCAATCTAGATCGAGTTCAACTTGTTTCGAGGCTCAAGCTTTTAGATTCGAGTCATTAAGTGAATCAACCAAAACTGTTGGATAGCTCTTTCACTAACTATTTAACTAGCTTTGTAAACGTGTATATGATACATATTACACTATTTCTACATTACCAAAATTAAACATGGTAAACCATCCCAACCTCCAACGTCGACACATGAGGTACGGTTAATGCGAATGTAGACGGCCGGCTGTTTTTCCGCAAAAATTCGTATCCGAAATCGATAACGAGTTTTTTTATCAAGCTAGATCCTTGCTTAGCTCTAAGACAAGTCTGTCCTAATATGTAAGCTACCCCGGCTTCCCTAGCTTCCGTAAGTTCCCGCAACTCTTCCATTGCTTCGGACTCTATCTTCGGGCTCTCTGGCATGATAAACCGTACTCTTTTTCGGGGTTTAATTGTGGGTGGTGACTGTATCTCCTTCAACTCCGATGGACCGGCTTCTTCTATGTTGTCTGAATCATCCTCGCTCATTTGAATCCCATCCAAATGGGTCGAACATGTTCCGACAACTTTCATTTTATCGTCATTGTCGGTTTCCCGATCTACTTTAACACAATTAGGGGAACCGTTTTCGGACCGTACAAACTCCGCTATGCTACAAATGAGATCTTTCTCGAACTCGATATCGTCTTTATGAACATCACGATACCCGTATCGTACAATGCACCTATAAAGCCTGCATTCCCTAGGACCAATATGACCCACGAGAAACCGTTCCTCGGGTCTAACATGAGGGACTGGGACAGACTTGATGCAAAGGAAGACTAGGACTTGGTGGAAGGCTGGAAAATTAGTGACGAAATGGGAGAAGATTGCAGGGATTCCTGATACAAGCTCTGTGTGTAAGAGTCCAATCCCACGAACCCGTACTATGCCTAGATCGGGACCCAACTTAAGTAACCAGTTGACGGAAACCTTGTTTTGAACATCAAACTCGTACTTTTTCAATGTGCCATAGTACCAAACACACATGACTATCAGGAAGATGATCGAAAGGGCAATCGGGACCCATGCCCCTTCAAGGAACTTGACTAGGGAAGCTGTGAAATAGAGCGCTTCGATCGTGCCGAAAAAGAAAACAAAGCAGATAGCGAGGAACACACTCTTTTGCCAGCATAACACAATTACCAAAGACATTAGGCAAACGGTTACCAGCATCACAGTTATGACGGCCAAACCTGTTTCGTATCAAGATGGATGTAAGATACATAAAATGGTTTCTCGGAATAAAACAACATTTATATTGAGACTTGTACGAGCAATACAAGGAAGCATTATCGTACCTGATGCATTACCCATGCGACGTGTGTCTCTAAAGCCGACAGTGACCGCCAAGCATAACACCATCAGCAGCCAATTAATCTCCGGAATGTAGATCTGACCGTGAATTTTGGACGATGTGTGGACTATTTTGACTTTCGGGAAACAACCAAGAGAAGAGCATTGTTTGATGATCGAGAATGTTCCAGTTATGATGGCTTGACTTCCTACTACTGCAGCGAGTATGGCTATAACTAAAACAGGCCATCTTAACTTCTCTGAAGCAATAACACATTGGATATACTTAGTTACAGTTAGCCCGAAATGGCAAAAACTCACCTAAAATCTTAAGTCTCTTTGAGAAAAACTCAAGGTCCCTACCTGGTACCGATACGTAAAATCCAATTTGATAATCACTTTCGATATTATGATGCCGGGATAGATACGCAGCTTGCCCCATGTATGCAAGAATTAAGGATGGATAAACCAAAGACGTGAAAGCAATCTGCAGAAACCGGAATTCCCGTTACATCCAAACACGCAACTCTAGGAAGTTCTTTTGCACAATAGTGAACATTTCTACCTTTATTGACAACTGTGAAAAATGTCCAAGATCAGCAAACATAGCTTCTGAGCCTGAAACGTAATTTAACTTAATCAACATCTATATATATACATATACTTAAGACATACTCGATCACAGACACGAACACGGTTACCTGTTATGCACAATAGAATGCCGCCTAGAGACAACCAACCTCCTTCTTGTGTTTTCTTCAAGAATTTATACATATAATACGGAGAAAGAGCTCGATATACATGAGGGTTCCAGTATATGATATTATATAAACCGATACTGCTTATGGAAAGAAGCCATATTAGAATCACAGGTGCGAACAAATACCCGACCCTATGCGTGCCATAATGTTGAAGTGCAAACAAGCATATCAGTATGATACACGTGACTGGAACCTCTACATCTGCAAAAATGAAAAAGAAAAATTACAGTTAGTAACATACAACATGATCATTCTTTTCGGAACTGTAACATATTGACAGGTAAAACATGCAGTCATTCGATATCCCAAGGCAGGGACGGAGATAAAGGGGTGCAGGCAGTGGCCTTGCCCCCCTTTCAAATGGTAGATTTGCCATTTAGCCCCTTAAAATTTTATGACATTGTATGTTAATATAATGATAAAATTGCACTTTGACCCCCAATAATTTATGATTCTTCTCTGGCCCCCCTAAAACAGCTTCCTCGCTTCGTCCCTGTCCCGAGGTGGGTCAATATGACCAAACACAATTTATCTACTAGTTTGAGCAGAATATATACATAATCATACGTGCCCCAGTTACCATGTTGATTGATAAGTTTAACCAACTTGATTGAAAGGTCAATCCCAGGGTTCCACAAACACAGTACTTGTTTCAGGGTTTGAGGGACCCAAAAGATAATTGAGTTACATAAACACTTCGTTAGGTTGTTGAAGAACTTAAAGGGCAATAGATAACAATCAAAAAGGACCTATAATCCACCAAACAACATTTTAACAGGAATTTGCACATGGATTATAAGTATCTAGTGAAAGAGTACATGGAAACTTAGTCTAAAACCTGAGTTTCAGGATCGATAATTATACTTTTCTGGTTCACACCACACAGTTAACTGCAGGCAAAGTAAGTATGAGGGTGTAAAACTACAATGGAAGACCTCGTACTAGGAGTCAAATTCATTTTGCTCCCTTTATCTCAAAAAATGAACAAATTAGTCATTGTACGTTAGATCAAAGAGCAAACCAGTCATTTCTGTTAAAAAGTTCATCCATTTCTACTATATGTCAGCATAAGGTACACGTGGCATGTCACGTACAAGGACCAATTTACTCTTTGATCTATTGTTCAGAGATTAATTTGCTCATTTTTTGACAATCTGACTCCTAGTAACGGCTTTCATGGTACTTTTATCATGTGAGGGGGAAAAAGATTTTACATTTGTGATGCTCTTTCGACATCGAAAGCTCCAAGCCAGACACCGCCGAGAAAACTACATATGAAACCGAGAATAAATCTATCAATCAATCAAGTTTCAATGACGCAATTAGAGGAAAAATATCCCATAATCATACCTGAAAGAGCTGGTGTGAGTATACCATCACCAATCACCATACAAGTTCCAATCAAAGCAAGAACAAGTAAGAACCTTTGTAACACCCTATGTTTCTCCAAACTAGATTTCAACCTTGAACCCAAATTTGATTTTGGTGATAACCCATTAACACCACCATCTTTCTTATACTCAATCAGTTCTTCATCAGCTAATTGACAATTAGGGAGTGAGTTAACTCGGGCATGTCTACACAGCAATGAATACAAAGCAAAAGTACCACCTTCACCATTATCATCAGCTTTAAGCACTATGAATACATATTTGAGTAAAGGGATTAAAGTAAGAGTCCAAAAAACAAAAGATAAAACCCCATAGATCTCTTCATTTGTTTCAGAATGATGAATATCTTCATCAAATGTGCTTTTGTAAACATATAAAGGGGAAGTACTTAAATCACCATAAACAACACCAAGGCTTTGGTATGCTAAAGTCAATACTGTTCTCCATGATTCCTTCTACAAAAAAATATAAATATATATTTATATATTGGGTTTTCACAAAAATGGTGAAACCAACACAAATTTGCAAAAAAAAAAAAAAAAAACCCAATCTTTACCTTAACATGGTGAAAACCAGTCTCTAGATCCATAGATGAAGGGATTCAAAGAATGCCCATTTGCTAAAAGAGCCTCCCCCAAGTGTATATATATAAACACTGATAAAGTCTTAAAGGTTTCTTCTATTTGTAGATATAGCAGTTAAACAACTCATCAATGGAGGGTCAAAAGCAAAGAACAAAAACAATACCTCCAAAAAAAACCCCCCAAAGTATACAAATGAAACAACAAGCAATAAACTTTAATAGAGAAACTTCTAGTAATAAAGAAATAAAAAACATGAAAAACAAGTAATATTGGGATGAATTGTTTTTAATTTGCTGTGTAGTTGGTTCTTTGATGGCAAGAGTTCTTATTAGATAACTGCTAATTAATTTTAAAAAAGCTCAACTAAAGCTTGAAGATGATGGCAATGTGATGTGGAACTTGAAATAAAAAATATAAATAAATAAATAAATAAGCTTTGTTTATGGATTTACAGTCTTTTATTGTTTTCAATTTTTTCTCAAATTGAGAAATGAAAATGGTGAAAAAATGGGGTATGAGCCATGGAAATTTTACTCAATTTTAATAAAAAAAATTTCCTGAGTTTTGCTGAATCAAGTTTGATAATTTTTTTAGAAAAAGTTTTGAATTTTATGAAACAAGAAAACAAGGTAGAGAAGTTTTGCCCTCTTTGACTAGCTTAATCTGATTCGACTTCGATTAAATAAAAATTTTATGTGATTACACGATTAAATATTAATTTTTCCTTTTAATAATTTGATATTATTGATTGTTTCAATTAATCGAGTAGAATTGGGTTTAATTAAATTAGAATTTTATTATTACAAATTACAAGTTTGAAATCTTATTTTAAAACAAAATAAGAGAAAAAACAATATAATTTAGATTTTTAAATTTTATAAGCTTTTGGAAATTGGTATATTATTATAAATTTTGAGATATTTTAAAAATTAAAATATATTTTTAATTAATTAAAAATCAAATAACTCAATTCAATAATAGATTAATTTATACTTTTAAATATTACAACTGTTGAAGAAATAGTATAACATGACTTATATATCCGTGTCAACAGAAATATTATTTTTTCCCTCAACATGTTGGAAATTTCTTCTCTTTTGGACCTTATGATCCCTAATCTCTATTACTTTAATGATAAAAACAACTTGGCCATGAAAGTTTGGTATGATATTATGGTAATTAAATAGAGCTTCTTTAGTAAGTTTGTGAAATTTTTATTCAATTATTATGTATTTTTTAAAGAAAATATATTTTTTATTTAAATTAATAAAAATTCAGTAATCAAAATAATAAAAAATTACAAAATTATTATTAAATTATTCAAAAATTTCCATTTAAAATAGTTCCGTATAGCCTTCTTTATTTACACCGGTCACTCTAATTAAAAACTCACCTTCTCATTATCATATGTAGTTTAGATTTTTTTTTCATGAAATAACTTTGAATATCAAGAATCTACCAACGATCTTCGACACTAGTTGTTAGATCGGCTTTAATTTAAGTTATGTTCTTCTACTTGATGATGGGTACTAACCCACTATACCGATCATCAAATCGTATCTTAAACCTCGTTAACCAGACTTAAAAAATAATTAACATGGTGACTTAAACGAAAAGTTTTAAATAATTTAATGATCATTTTATAACTTTTTAAAGTTGAATGATCAAAACGTAAATTTATTAATAATTTTTTTAATAATAATAATGAAATTGTGGTTGTGATAATAAGAGAAAGGGGGCAATGTGATGTGAAAAAGAAAAGGAGATTCCCAAATCGCTTTGATAAGAGGCTTGTTGGTTCATATAATTAAAGCTTTATATAGATGGGAAAGCAAAGCAATTATCAAGAGAGGGGTGGCTGGTTTTTAGTCAAACACATGTTCTTGAAACTTCACCAAATACATTCTCATGGTCCCTTGTTCCTTAAAAAAAACCCATCAAACATATCGGATTCACGTCTTACAAATTCAGATAATATTTAAATTTTTTTAAAGATAAGTAAATCTAAATACTGGTCGTTGTATATCCATTATCGAATCAACTTTACTTTTTGCTGGCGGATAATAAATTCAATCATCTTCTAATTTACTTTTATAAATAATATATCCAAATATTTAAATCTACTCATTGCTTTAGTTTTTAGCTTAGTTTTTACTTTCCAAATGCAAATATTTAGTAAATTCGTAGGGACGAAGTTAGAATGTTTGTTTAGGAGTTTCGAGATAAGGTTATAAAATTTGGGGCCAAAGCTAAAAATATTATATTAAAATGTTTAAATTAAATTATTAATATTTTAAAAGGTTAAAATTATATATTTTTATTTAATCAAAAGTTATAAATAAGTAAATTGAATCTTTTAATTTTGGGAGTGGTTATAAAAATATTATTCGAATGTATTTTAATCTTTTTCACTTTAAAAACTTAAAAAATACGAGTATGAGGTGATTCAAACCTACACCAATTCTTAGTTTACCACTCAACAAAAGTATTTTTTTTAATATTTTTATACGTCTTAGTTTTATTATGCATATTTTATCACCTTTTTTAGTTGTATATTTATATTATTATTTAAACTCAAACTGTGTTGGTATCACAAATCAACCAGGCACCAATTTGGTTAGGAAATTATAGAAATATCATTCCGTAATTAAAATAAATAACATTATTCGAGGATATTTTAGTATTTTCACTTTAAAAACCCAATATAAATATGTATACGGTGGAATTCAAACCCCACGTCAAATTCATCGAAAACCCTGTACAAAGCCCAATTATTACCCTACCAATTACTAAAATATACCCAATTACAAGGAAAAATACAAAACACAGACCCAAATAAATGCAGACCATACCCTAAACCCATTTAAAGCCCAAGACCAACCCAAACTCACTCAAGCCGGAGGCCCAATTAGTCACCCAAACAAACCCCAAAACAAGTGGCCCAAAAGGCCCAAAGTTAATTTTTTTAATGAGGGTTTCGAGAACCTAGCCAAGCAACCCTAGCCACCAACCCCACCGACCTTGACCGACATCACCCATGGAACCTACCTCCGACACCGTCGCCTCCGCCACCTGCTCCATCCGCTCCCCACGCCCTGCAAAGAAAAGACAACACACAGAGGCAGCAAGCAAGAGAAACACATGCTTCGGCTATAAAGAGGCCGAAAATGACTTTGTAAAGGAGGTTTTTTTAAATCGATAAAAAAAAGGGGACAGAAAGATTCAAGCAATTTTTTTTTATTATTATCATTTCTCTTTCCGAAATATATCAAAGAAGAGAAACTCCAAGGTGCGAGAAAGCAGATCCAAACAAAAAAGGAAGCAAAAACTCGTTAAAAGCAAAAAACAGTGAACAAAAGGTGATTTTCTTTTTTCTTTTTCGAAAGATTATTTTTTTAAAAAAAAAGGGGTTATTATAAAATATTCGTAGTTCAAAGATAAAAAAAATAAAAAAATAATTTTTTTACCTTCCTACCACCATGGCGTGGTCGGGAAGGCCAACACAAACACGATCGTGGCGGTTCCCCTCACGGAAGTCCTCACTGCAGAGAAAAGAAAGCTAAAAATTTTTTTTTTGAGGAATGGAGAAATGAGGATTTTGTAAAAATTGATTTTATAGTTGAACCAAACGACGTCGTTTTGGCCGGCGTCAAAAGCCCCAAAACGACGTCGTTTTGCCCATCCGACCGAATCCACCCGCTTACACGAGGATCGCGTGTTTCCAAAAAGTGGTCTATTTACATGAGTCCTCCGCATTATTTTAATTTTGCGATCAAGTCTTTATAATTTAAAATTAGCCTATAATTTGCCACGATTTGCGATTAAGCCCCTTTTCTTTGCATGCGTTTTGACAAAGAGGATTAATTGCGCTTTGGTCCCCTTCCTTTCACGCTGCGTTACAAATAAGTCCCTTTTCTTTTGTTTTATTTCTAATTAACCCCAAAATTTCCAATTTTTGATGCAACTCAATCCCTTTTCATTTATTTCACAATTTTATTATAATCACTAACATTTGATATTTTATTTTGTCATTATTCTTGTATTTGTTATTGTTATTATCATCATTTATTATTATTTCTATTATTGTTCTCAATATTATCATTACTATATCATTATTAGTATATTTTTATTATCATTATCATTTTATTATTAATACTATTATTTTTATGTATATATATATTTATTTATTTACGTTGTATGTATTATTTTATTAGCATCCATCATTTTATTATCATTATTATTATTTTCATTTCAAGTATCGTCTTTACTATCGTACCATCGTCATTTCATTTATTTACTTATTCAATTCTTGTTATTACTTTGTATTATCATAATATTATTATTATTATTACTATCATTTGTATTTTTATTTATAATATTCACATCCATATTTATTATCTTTGTTTTGTATTATATTTTGGACAAAACATCTTTCATAAGATCATCACATTTCATCTAAAAGATTTCAAAATGAGGCAATGTTTTGGTATTTGGAAACTCGAGAAATAGTGCCCTAACGTCTTTGGGTTGCGATTTTCGTTTGACCAAATAACTTAACATCCTTTTACGAGGCTTTGCGAATCACGAGATAACTTTGCTCACGAGAGATTAAAACATCGTGTCCTAACGTCTTTGGATGTGATGTTTATATCTTTTCAGGACAAAGAAATTTCAAATTTTGATTCAAGCCTTTTCTAGAATTCAATCCCATACGACACATTTTGAAAAGTCGCTACATTCTGTTCAAAGGTTTTTTAAGTGAAGGCAATGTTTTGTATTTAGGAATTGGAAATAGTGCCCTAACGTCTTTGGAGTTCGATTTTCCGTTTGACTAAATAACTAAACATCCTTTTGATAAACTTCGTGAAACCTCGAGATAGCTTTGATTACGAAGGTTTAAAGCATCATGTCCTAACGTCTTTGGATGTGATGTTTGTATCCTCTCGAAAAAGAAATCTCAAAATTTTGGCTCTAATTATCCAAACATTTTAGAGGATCCGTATTTTAAAACCTTTTAAAACTTCCGACATTAAGACACTAATTAATCATTTTGGTACCAATTTTGGGCGTGTCGAGGTGCTAACCCTTCCTCGTGTAATCGACTCCGGACCGATTTTTAAAACTTCGGACCAAAAACACTGCTTTTAGTAAAACAAAATGTTTTATTAAAATAAAGGTGATCCGATCACACCAAATAATGGTCGGTGGCGACTCCCTTTTTTTTTTTCCTATTTTCAAAACCCAACGTCGAGCCCGTTTTGTTTTCTAAAAAAAAATGGTTACGACAGCTTGGCGACTCCACTGGGGACTGATTTAGAGAGTCAAGCCATAAATTGATTAATTTCTGTCTTTTGTCGGAAGTTTGAAAGTTTGATTTGAAAATTACCGTATTTGTATTGCATGTAGCATTACATTGCATGACCGTTGTGGTCACACCTTTAGGTGAGAGTGAGAAACTACTCCTTCGTGAGGTTTTCACCTCCGTGCAGGATAGTGGATCGCTTTCGGGATACATCCGTACCTATGTCTTCGTGAGATTTTCATCTCCGTGCAGCCATAGGGAAATGTATCCCCCTGAACTGAACTCGGTCTATATGAGCCTATAATGGGTGAAGATCGAGGAATCTGCTGGTTCAGTACCCTCCTTAGAACCGAACCTCATATAGTAAGCCTAAAGAACCTACCCTAGGTAGAGCCATGCCAAACCCTAGTGGTTAGCAATTAGGTACTTTTATTCTTTTGCTCTTGTGTATGAAATACTGATTTGCTTTATTTTTGTTTTTGCATGGCATATTCATCAAAAAGGTGTTGATTCACGTTCAATTGCCCAAATAGATAGCTTTGTCATGGAAAGGGGGTTTCTTGATAGAGTGGAAGACAACGCGGCCGTCCGGGTTTGGGACGAGACTGTGCAGCAAGAAAAGGTGATAGCCTCATGAGGCGGCACGTATCAAAATTATGGGACTTCACGCGTATCAGTGTCACCCAAAACAATCTTCGGGAGATGAAAGAGATATGGGTCGGTGGGATCATGAGATCAAGCAATTATTCTCTTGTTATTACGGAGATCCGCCATATCTGCCGACATCAAGGTGACCAAAGACCTATTTCGAGCTATGGCCCAATTTTGGAACCCGCTTATATTTGTTTTACTTTCGGGAAAGTGGATCTAGTGCCTACTATAGAGGAGTACACATTACTTACGTTGCCCGAAAATTCAAGTCGATAAAGTTTATACAAGACACATAACGTTCCCACCTTCTTAAAAAGTTGATGAATATTACGGGAATGAGTGAAGCGTTGGGTTGCGACGCACGGATAAAATAAAAGGAGATTGTAAGTGTATCCTTGGAGAAATTTAAGGGACTTGATCATAGCACACCGGATGTGAAGAAAAGGGTTGACATCTTTGCCTTGAGCATTTATGGATTGATCATCTTCCCAAAGCTCTAGGGCATGTAGATGAGGCGGTCTCGGATCTATTCGACAGTTGAATAGAAGAGTCACGCCCATTCACGCACTCTGGCCTAAACTTTCGGTCTCTAAACGCGTCTTAGAAGAGCGGGTGAAGGAAGATTCACCGGTTGTGCAGACTCTTGTTAGTATGGTTCAACATCATTTTGGAAAGTGGAAAAGGCACCAGGTCGAATCTTCTCAGGGACTATTCTCCGCTAAAGGAATTAGCGACCACACCAAGACGAGAGGATCTTACTAAGAAAAATGGATGACAATTCGCAAAACTTGCAAGAGGAAGGCGTGGTATGGAAAGCTCCTTTGATGGTTCCGATGAGATACTATATCGATGTGGAGATTTTGGCTGGGTTCCGTTATTGGGAGTATGGGGAGCCGTTGGATATGCTCCTCTCCTTGTGTTGAGACAATACCGATCGAGACAGTTTATACCCGCAACACAAGGTCTAATTCAGTGTGAATTTGAATACAAAGGGGATCATTGTAAGAAAAGGGTTCGTGAAATAGCAAGCTTGAGTCGACTCATAGAATGAAAAGGTTTGCCGCAAGTCTTGATGACAACTCCGAATCTGACCGATGGAGGAACCAGAGAATCAACGACAACATTCCCACACCGAGCCGGAAGGCGCTCGATCAATGGAGGAATACTTACGGTAATCCCATCGAGCTCAAATCATTAAACAAGATTTTGAGAAGGAATGCGAATTGGGGAAAAGGATAGAACAGTTAGAAGAAGAGAAGATCACATGGGTTTGGACGTTGACATTCGAAGCTAGAGGCGAAAAATTGAGAAAAGGAAAAATAAAGTGAGGAAGACTTGGACGGTTTGAAGGCAGACTATAAGAAGCTGCGAAGGTCAATGAAGCTTCTTTGGATTAGGAAAAACATCGAACAATGGGGTCAAGAACTCGAGAGAGGAAAGAATAGAGCTAGCCAATGGGAGCGAGAACTCCGAGATACTCAAGCTCGAGAAGATACTCGAAAGAAGTCCGCAAAACCCAAGGCGAAAAGAGGAATTAAAGGCTCGGTGGCGAATTGGAAAGAACCATGTCGATGTCGTGGCAGTAACTCTGCGGTAGAATTAAAAGCTAGCTGGGTAAAATTGAAGAAATGAAAGCGAGAATCGAAGAGCTAGAGTCTGCTTTACATGGTTCTGAGCTACGGTGGAGTCTGCTGGAAGTCAATGAGGAGCGTTGGAAGCAACAACTTCATCACTCCCAAAATCAAGTCGGGGATCGGGATTACATCATGGGGAAGCCGTGGCTCAAGTCACGAGAGGTCGCGAGCATTTGCAAACCTTAGGAGTCCAAGTGATGTACTAAGTTTATTTTATGAATCAAAGTCGAACAAGGACAAGAGTTAGCTAGGCTTTGAGGAAGTCAAGGCCTTAAGCATTAGATGCGAGGCCTTATATGTAATCCATTCTATGTAAAGAAACTTGTTTTCTAGAGAGGTTATTCTAATGGAAATTGAATCGAAATTAATGCCTTTTTGCATACATTTCATGCATTAGCATTACATTGCATCATATTACATACATTAAAGTTTATAAAAAAAGCCTAACTGGTTAAAATTATCGAGAAAAAGGAAAAGAAAAGAAAATCTGGAACCGAACAACTGCTACGGGACTCGTACTAAGACCAAAAAATGGATCAAAGATTTGAGCAATTTCGAAAGAAATGCAAAACGGATGCAAGAGTAAATGATGAAGCTCAAGAAGATATGATGGAGCGGATGCAAGAGTCTCAAAATAACATGATAAGTCGGTGGCGCAACTATTGGCCAATGAACGAGGAAAGGCGGCATGTAGCTCGAGGAATAATGAAGACCACGCTTACCCTCCGGATTTACCCTTAAATACCCAAGCACCACCGAAATATTCCCCAAAGGGCGCTTTGTTGTTATCGAGCCACGATGCGAGTTGAGATCATGAATGCCAACAGACTTCCCGATGGTTCGAACTAATCCGGAGAAGGTCCGCTAACCTATAGTTCCGATTTTGATGAAATGGTGAAATGGATAAGGCAAAGTAAACCTTCCCAAACAACGAAGATCGTTGCAAATGGTTAGAAGAAAAGTTTAGGAAATAGAGATCACGACCATCGCTACGGGTGGACGCTAAAGACTTGAGCCTAGTCCCGGATCTCGTACTTCCTCCAAAGTTCAAGACCGGACTTTGAAAAATACAACGGACCAGTTGTTGCCAAACGCACATCACAATGTTACATCGACGGATGGCGGGACATGTTAACAATGATCAGCTGGCGATTCACTGTTTTCAAGATATCTGGTGGTCATGACCAAATGGTACAATCACCAAATTAGTACCAGATCAAGTCATGGAAGGACCTAGCACAGGCCTTCCTGAAACAATACGGGCACATAGTCGATATAGCGCCTGATCGAATCACGCTCCAAAACATGGAGAAGAAGCCAAACGAAAGTTTCAGGCAATATGCCCAGCGATGGAGGGAAGTGGCCACACAAGTTCAGCAGCCGCTTTTGGAAAAAGAGACTGCCATGCTTTTATTAATACCACGAAGGCCCTTTCATAACCCATATGATAGGGAGTACAACTAAGAACTTTTTGATATAGTAATGGCGGAAATGATCGAGCATGCTATAAGGGGTGGCAAAATCGAGGCAGGGAGAAAGCACCGGAGAGTCGCTCCTAAAAAAGAAAGACAGTGAGGTCAATAATGTGAGTACATATAATAGAGGATACCCAAAGCGATCGCGATTAATCGATAAAGGCGATTACAAGCTGGGCAACCAGTACCCGACAAGACGAGAATCGGAACTAGATCAAATTCGAAGGATCCAATTCACGCCAATTCGATAACGCATACAAAAATTATACAGTTTTATTCAATGAGCACATCGTGTCCCCATTTTACTTACAACCATTGCATTATACCCTAAGTGGTACGACCCAAGCGCCAATGCGATTACCACGCAGGATAGAGGGCATTCGATAAAGAATTGCCTCGCCTTCAAAAGGTAGTCGAGAGGCTAATCAAAATGGGTGTTATAGCGACTTGATGACTTGGTAAGAAAGGGAACCCATTGCCTAATCATGAGGAAAAGGGGTGAACGCAATCGGTGAAGAGATTGTGAGAAGGATCAAGAGAGCGTCGTAGAAGTGAAGACCCCGATTCGAATAGTCTGAAGGAAATGGTGAAAGAGGATTGATAGAGTCGATTCTACGAGTAAAATACATATGAAGAATTGTTGCGAATTCCATAAGGCGAGGGGCACGAGATCCAAGAATGTGCCGAGTTTAAAATTTTGGTACAAGGCCTCATGGATAACAAAAGTTGGAGTTTTATGAAGAAGGAGTGGAGGAAGAGGAAATATCGCGACCGAGGAAGAATTGACAAAGTCGGGAGGTAATTACCCGAGAATCATCATTTCGCGAACACAGGAGTAGTCTGAGGAAGACCGAAAATCACAATTCGAAACTCCTTCTTTTCCCTACCAAGATAGTAAAGGGTACCTTGGAATTATAATTGCAATGTGACAACACCAGGGCGCAAGGTTCCACTAGTATTTGGGAAGTCAAGAACGAAGGTTCCTATCTGTGAAGTGGAAGCGTTATGATCCCGAAAACAGGAGAGCAGGGAGCGGCAAAATCAAGGCTATGTCGATTAGGCGGGAAAAAGAACCCGGCCGTTATCAATGAGCCCGTAAAAGAGGAAGAGGCTAAAGAGTTCTTAAAATTTTTGAAACACAATGAATACGATGTGGTGGAACAAGCGCACAAACAACCAGCCCAGTATCTACGTGTTAGCACTACTTCGAGCTCTGAAGTGCATCAGCAGCGTTAATGAAAATCTTGAATGAGACACTATGTTACTAAAGATATATCATCAACAAGTTGGATCGTCTGTTAGTAACATAAGCGATAATTTCATCTACTTGATGATGACGAAATCCCACCGGGAGGTATGGGGTCGACAAAGGCATTACATATAACTACCGTTGCAAGGGTACACCTTGCCAAGTGTCTAATAGATAATGGGTCAACATTAAATGTCTTACCACTAGCCACGCCAAGAGGTTCTTAGATAGATAGTTCTCATATGAAATCACGCTTAAAACATAGTGAGAGCATTCGATGGCACCGAAAGAAGAGTGATGGGAAGAATAGACATACCATTCTTGATCGGACCTAATACTTATGAAGTAGACTTTACGGTCATGGATATCAAGCCTTCTTACAACCGCTACTAGGAGGCCACGGATTCATTCGGTGAATGTACCTTCATCATTGCACCGTAAATTGAAATTGGTAACGAAAAAATCGGTGGTAACTATAAGCGCGAAGATGATATCATAGAATCGTTACCAATGAGCGCCATACCTAGAGGCGAATGAGGAAGCCATTGAATGTTCATTTGGTCCTTAGAGTTCGTGAATCGACTTTCATTTCGAGAAGAAATAAAGTCCGTCACTAAACTATCCAAGACTACTGGGATGGAATTGCAAATGACAGTGGGAAAAGGAGCCCTACCGGAAAAGGATTGGGTAAATATCTCCAGGAAAGTCCAGCCCGTCTTTGAAGGAAAAAGGGATCGCTTTGGTTTAGGTTTCAAACCGGATGCTAAACAAATGAAGAAGGAGATAGAGAAAGACAAGAAAGGAGAAATGCCAAATGAATGGAGAAGGCGTTAAGTGGGAACCAATGATATTTCCCACATATCTTGCACCTTCGATCGGGAGGAATGATTTACACGGAAAAGAGTCTCCTGAGGGAATGTCCTCACATCAATGCCATACGATGAGAGATTGATCAAAAAGCTTGTCGGCATCCGCCCATATGAACTCTGGAAGCACATTAGACAATTGAATTGCAGAGGAATTTCACATAGTATTTAGAGATTTTGCGAGTAATATTGAACACTCTTGTTGTTTTAAGCCTAGAAACAATGAGATTTCTTTTGTGAAATAGGCTTATGTTCGGACATTTTGTTTTAATAAAATGCATCTTCAATTCTACTAAATATTCTCTTATTTTACATTTTTATCATTTATTCTTTGTTCTCATTCATATCACGTGAATAATTATCCTCAAATTCATTTGTTCTTTATACACCCTTCGATACCCATTCTGGTCTCTAGACATCAATGATATGAGTAATGATACTCTGATTCGAGGTCCGCTTTGAGCAAGACATGTGTTCGGGAATCTCGGGATTTTGGAAATGACACGAATCGACTTGCCTCGGTTGTTGAGAATGGTAGAAGCAAGAAAAGCAGATCCTACCCCATAAAGAGTCGGTGAAAGCGGTGAGCCTAGGAGAGGGCAAGAGGTGAAAATTGGAGCTTGTATTACTGCGAAACCAAAGGGACCTCATCGAACTACTCTAGGAATTTAAGGATGTGTTTGCATGGTCGTACCAAGATATGCGGACTAAATCGATATTGCGATTACAATCGCCGCCCATAAGAGAAGAATGCAAGCCAGGTCCAATGAAGCTCGAAGGATGCGACCACGCGTCTTATTAAAGATAAAAGAAGAAGTCGAAACAATTTAATGTCGGGTTCTTACAAGTGGTCAAATCTTCGGATTGGGTGGCTAACGTTGTCCACTCCCCAAGAAAGATGGGAAGGTGCGAATGTGCGTGGACTACAGAGACTGAACAAGGCCACCCAGAAGGATAATTTTTTTGCCTCACATCGACACTTTAGTAGACAATACAAATGAGGTATTTGTTGTTCTCTTTCATGGATGGTTTTTCGGTACAACCAAATAAAATGCATCCCAGGACATAGACAAGGCGACGTTTATAACCATGTGGGAACATTTGCTACAAGGTAATGCCATTTGGGCTAAAAATGCGGTAGCGACATATCGTAGAGCCATGGTAACCTTATTCCATGACATGATACGGGGAAATTGAGGTTTACGTCGACGATATGATCGCCAAATCGAATCAAGAAGAGCACGTCTGCGAGTCTTGAGAAAATTGCTCTTGAGGTGAGAAAATTCCAGTTGAAGCTTAACTTAAGAAAGTGTACCTTGAGGCTCGGTCAGGAAGTTGCTCGGGTTCATGGTCGATGAAAAGGGATTGAGGTTGACCAGGATAAAGTCGAGCCATACAAGAATTACCTCCACCACGTACCCAAAAAGAAGTTAGAGGCTTCTTGGGAAGGTTTGAATTACATCGCTTCGGTTCATTTCTGGCGACCGGAGATGTGACCCATATTCCGTCTCCTCAAGAAACACAACCTGCACGTGGGATGAAGAGTGCCAAAAGACCTTGAAAAGATGAAACAATACATGCCTCAGGCCCCAATGATTAATCGCCTCAACCGGACAAGCCCTCATCCTTTATCTAACGATGCTTGATAATTCCATGGGATGCGTCTTTGGGTCAACATGATGAATCGGGAAGAAAGAAAAAGCAATATACTACCTCGATGAAATTCACTGCATGTGAAATGAGGTACCCACCAATCGAGAAATTATGTTGCGCCTTGATTTGGACAACTCGAAGGTTGAGGCAATACATCTTTGTATCACACGACATGGCTCATCTCAAAGCTAGATCCCTTAAGTATATGATGGAGTCTACCGCCTTGAATGGAAGGATGGCGGTGGCGATCCTCTTTCAATTTGATATCGTTTATGTAAACCAAAAGGCGGTAAAGGGAGCGATAGCGAACTTTCTAGCCATGAGAGCTCTTGAAGACTATGAGCCCTTGGATTTTGATTTCCTAATGAAGACTTGATGTACGTGGCGACATTGAAGAAGGTACCTCTGAAGACCATCCTTGAAATTAAATTTTGACGGGCATCAAATGCCGTGGGTAATGGAATTAGGGCGATCCGATATCCCCAAAAGGAGACCATTATCCATTCACTTGTAAACCGGATTTCGATTGCACTAATAATATGGTGAGTATGAAGCTTGCATCATGGGGCTCACGTATTGCTATCGAATACAAAATCGAGGTGTTAAAAGTCTATGGAGACTCAACTACTGTAATCTATCAACTCAAAGGAGAATGGGAAACCGAGGATCCAAAATTGGTTATCTATAAAAGATTGGCCCAAGAACTTATCAAAGAGTTCGATGACATCACTTTCAATTACACCTTGAGGGCGAGAATCGGATGGCCGATGCCACAGCCACCACAGCTTCCATGGTCCGAATAAATGAAAGCGAAGATATGAAGCCAATACAAATGAGCATTCATCAAGACCCGACCCATTGCTACAATGTCGAGAAAGAAGGAAAAAGCGCCCACCGTGGTACCATGATATATTGCGGTATTTAAAGAATCGTGAGTACCACGATCAAGCCACCGAGAATGAAAAAAGACAACGAGGAGATTAGCCCGTGATTATGTCTTGGATGGAGAAGTCTTATACAAGAAAAGGAAGGATCAAGTCTTCTTGAGGTGTGTGGGCCACCGAAGCTAAGCTAATCTAGAAGAAGTCCATGAAGGCGTCTGTGGAACTCATGCTAATGGTTTCACCATGGCGGACAAATAATGAGGTTCGGATATTATTGGTCCACCATGGAGGGAGATCAGATCAACTATGCCAAAAATGTCATAAATGCGGTTATGGAGACAAGATTCACGTACCCAATCACCTCTACATGTTATGACCGCCATGGCCATTTTCCATGTGGGGCATGGACGTCATTGGGCCAATATCTCCGAAGGCATCGAATGGGCATCGATTCATCTTTGTGGTCATCGACTACTTCACGAAATGGGTAGAGGCTGCCTCATATGCTAACGTCACTAAATCAGCGGTTAGCCGATTTTTGAAGAAAGAAATCATTTGTCGGTATGGAATGCCCGAAAGGATCATATCAGACAACGCGCTGAACTTAAACAATAGCACGATAGCAGGGGTTTGTAGCCAATTCAACATCAAACACCACAATTCATCACCGTATCGCCCAAAAATGAATGGGGCAGTGGAAGCAGCCAACAAAAACATCAAAAAGATAGTGGGAAAGATGGTGAGACTTACTGACGGCATGAGAAGTTCTTGTCGCCTCAATGCTTATCGAACGTCCGTCCGAACCTCTACCGGGGCAACGCCTTTTTCATTGGTCTATGGGATGGAGGCAGTCCTACCTATTGAAGTAGAAATACCTTCTCTCCGAGTATTATCAGAAGTGAAACTGGATGAAGCTGAATGGATCCAGGCTCGGTATGACCAGTTGAACTTAATTGAAGAAAAGAGATTGAGAGCTATCCGTCACGGTCGGATGTACCAAAAGCGAATGATGCGAGCTTACAACAAAAGGTTCGCCCAAGGAGTTCCATGAAGGGACCTCGTCTTTGAAAAAGATCCTTCCCTACAAAAGGACCACAGAGGAAATGGATGCCGCGGAAGGACCGTATGTGGTAAAGAAAGCTTTCTGGGAGGTGCACTAATTACGGATGAGATGGACGGAAAAGCTTACCTAATCCGTGAACTCAGATTCGCTTAAAAATACTTTGCTTAAGATAGAAGAAGCCAAGGTGAAAACCCGAAGCGGCACTTTGAGACTTGAAAAAAAAAACGGAGAGGCCAAGGTGAAAACCCGCAAAGGGCACCTTGAGACCAAAGGCTTTGAGTTGAAAACCCGAAAGGACGGCTCAAATTTTGAATGGACACGTCGCGATCTCGCAGCGCCATAATCAACGAAGAGGAAGTCGTCGCATATCGGGCATCGACAAAATACTTGAGTCTTCTAAACACATGACGAGCTCAGAGCGGTCTTCTCGAGCTTGTATATAAAGCCCAATTAGCGATGTCTAGGCGTCGATCCATGTTGTTATTTTACAATTTTTTGGGACCTTTTCCCCAAAAAAGGAGGAAATATGTCCCCAATCAATTTTCTTTGTTTCATAGATAAATTCATTTTGATTCTCTTTGAAATCGATCTACTGTTATCCATCATTAACATGATGCATTAAAAAAATAAATTGATGAACTAACGATTTCACAAAAAGAAAGTTCCATGTATCACTTTGAAAACCTCTAGATAAAACAGGAAGTCAAAGCAGAACATTTGTTTAGAACTTCCACGAACACAAGATAAAGACATTGGAAAAAGGGTCTCGGTGAAGACCATTTCTTCAAAGACCCTACTTGGATTCAAAGAATTGTGGCGGGGTGAATAATGTTGCTTGGTCATTTAGAAAAGTATAACGGGCCAATTCTCGATAAGGAAAGATTCAAAAACCTAAATTGTTGAGAGCGAATCTAAAAAAAAAAACAAGTCGAGTATTCTTCAAGAAGGAGTTGTGACTCCGGGAAGACAAATAGAAGTCAAGCGCACCTTTGTTCTAAGACCTAAAATGGGCTTCAAATTTCCACGGTCAAGCCATTCATGCAAAAGTCAATGAGAGGAAAGCGAAGATAAAACCTTGATGACAAATGGTGATAACACCTTAAATAGGAATCATACTCATAACATTCGACTCATCATACTCATGGCATCCTAATCATTAGGCATAAGTATGTATTCATTCTACGAGTTCGTCCTCGAAGAAGGACAAACCGCGGTTGAGCGATCTCGTCTCCACGAGTATGCGATGGAGCAAATCAAAGAAAGCGATTTGGCGTTCACGAAGTTGCGAGGCGGATCAAAGATTGATCTGGTGATCCTTGAGTTTGCAAGGATCGATTGAAAAAGGATTTGGCGTTCTGAAGTTGCGAAGCGGATCAAAGATTGATCTGGTGATCCTTGAGTTTGCAAGGATCGATTGAAAAAGCGATTTGGCGTTCACGAAGTTGCGAGCGCGATCAAAGATTGATCTGGTGATCCTTGAGTTTGCAAAGATCAGTTGAGAGAAGCGATTTGGCGTTCACGAAGTTGCGAGCGGATCAAAGATTCGATCGATGATCCTTGAGTTTGCAAGGATCAGTTGAAAAAGCGGTTGGCGTTCACGAAGTTGCGAGCGGATCAAAGATTCGATCTGGTGAGCCTTGAGTTTGCAAGGATCAGTTGAAAGAAGCGATTTGGCGTTCTTGAAGTTGCAAAAGCGGATCGAAGAAAGCGGTTGGCGTTCTGAAGTTGCGAGCGGATCAAAGATTCGATCTGGTAACCCTGAGTTTGTAAGGATCGGATCGAAGATAGCGGTTTAGACATTCTTAAATTTGCAAGAGCGGATCGAAAAATAAACAAGTTGAAGTCGCAGAAGAAGCGGATCGAAGCCACATAAGCGGTGAAGTAGATCGAAGCAACAAGATCGCGATGGGCGAAACAACGAACTTGAAGAAAAGCACTTGAGAGGCCAAGACTTCGGTGGTAAGGCAACATTGGGCTTCTTTAAGTCTTTGCTCTATTCTCGTTACACGAAAATGAGCAAAGAGGGGCAGCTGTACAAAGCCCAATTATTACCCGGCCCAATTACTAAAATATACCCAATTACAAGGAAAAAATACAAAACACGGACCCAAATAAATGACCATACCCTAAACTGTTTAAAGCCCAAGACCAACCCAAACTCACTCAAACCGGAGGCCCAATTAGTCACCCAAACAAACCCCAAAACAAGTGGCCCAAAAGGCCCAAAGTTAATTTTTTTTTGAGTTAGGGTTTCGAGAACCTAGCATGCAACCCTAACCACCAACCCCACCGACCCTTGACCGACATCACCCACCATGAACCTACCTCGACACCGTCGCCTCCGCCACCTGCTCCATCCGCTCCCACGCCTGCAAAGAAAAGACTACACACAGAGGCGAAGCAAGAGAAACACATGCTTGGCTATATAAAGAGGCCGAAAGTGACTTTGTAAGGAGGTTTTTAAAATCGATAAAAAAGGGACGAAAGATTCAAGCAATTTTTTATTATCATTTCTCTTTCAAATATATCAAAAGAGAAACTCAAGGTCTAGAAAGCAGATCCAAACAAAAAAAAGGAAGCAAAAACTCGTTAAAAGCAAAAAACAGTGAACAAAAGGTGATTTTCTTTTTTCTTTTTCGAAAGATTATTTTTTTAAAAAAAGGGGGTTATTATAAAATATTCGTAGTTCAAAGATAAAAAAATAAAAAATAAATTTTTTACCTTTTTACCATCACATGGCCTTGATGGCAGAGCTTCGGCAAACGACACGGTCAATGGCGGTTCCCCTCATGGAAGTCCTCACTGCAGAGAAAAAGAGAAGCTAAAAAACAGTTTTTTTTTTGAGGAATGGAGAAATGAGGATTTTGTAAAAAATTGATTTTATAGCTGAACCAAAACGACGTCGTTTTGGCCGGCGTCCAAAAGCCCCAAAACGACGTCGTTTTGCCCATCCGACCCGAATCCGACCCGCTTACCTGAGGATCCGCGTGTTTTCCGAAAAAGTGGTCTATTTGCGCGCGGAGTCCCTCCGCATTATTTTAATTTTGCGATCAAGTCTTTATAATTTAAAATTAGCCCTATAATTTGCCCTGATTTGCGATTAAGCCCCCTTGCTGCTGTGCGTTTTGACAAAGAGGATTAATTGCAGTTTTGGTCCCCCTTCCTTTCACGCGCGTTACAAATAAGTCCCCTTTTCTTTTGTTTTATTTCTAATTAACCCCAAAATTTCCAATTTTTGATGCAACTCAATCCCCTTTTCATTTATTTCACAATTTTTATTATAATCACTAATATTTGATATTTTATTTTGTCATTATTACTGTATTTGTTATTGTTATTATCATCATTTATTATTATTTCTATTATTGTTCTCAATATTATCATTACTATATCATTATTCAGTATATTTTTATTATCATTATCATTTTATTATTAATACTATTATTTTATGTATATATATATTTATTTATTTACGTTGTATGTATTATTTTATTAGCATCCATCATTTTATTATCATTATTATTATTTTCATTTCAAGTATCGTCTTTACTATCGTGCCATCGTCATTTCATTTATTTACTTATTCAATTCTTGTTATTACTTTGTATTATCATAATATTATTATTATTATTACTATCATTTGTATTTTTATTTATAATATTCACATCCATATTTATTATCTTTGTTTTGTATTATATTTTGGACAAAACATCTTTCATAAGATCATCACATTTCATCTAAAAGATTTCAAAATGAGGCAATGTTTTGGTATTTGGAAACTCGAGAAATAGTGCCCTAACGTCTTTGGGTTGCGATTTTCGTTTGACCAAATAACTTAACATCCTTTTACTAAGCTTTGCGAATCACGAGATAACTTTGCTCACGAGAGATTAAAACATCGTGTCCTAACGTCTTTGGATGTGATGTTTATATCTTTTCGGGACAAAGAAATTTCAAATTTTGATTCAAGCCTTTTCTAGAATTCAATCCCATACGACACATTTTGAAAAGTCGCTACATTACATTCAAAGGTTTTTTAAGTGAAGGCAATGTTTTGTATTTAGGAATTGGGAAATAGTGCCCTAACGTCTTTGGGTTGCGATTTTCCGTTTGACTAAATAACTAAACATCCTTTGATAAACTTCGTGAAACCTCGAGATAGCTTTGATTACGAAGGTTTAAAGCATCATGTCCTAACGTCTTTGGATGTGATGTTTGTATCCTCTCGAGCAAAGAAATCTCAAAATTTTGGCCCTAATTATCCAAACATTTTAGAGGATCGTATTTTTAAAACCTTTTAAAACTTCCGACATTAAGACACTAATTAATCATTTTGGTACCAATTTTGGGCGTGTCGAGGTGCTAACCCTTCCTCGTATGTAATCGACTCCGGACCCGATTTTTAAAACTTCGGACCAAAAACACTGCTTTTAGTAAAACAAAATATTTTATTAAAATAAAGGTGATCCGATCACACCAAATAATGGTCGGTGGCGACTCCGGTTTTTTTTTTTTCCTATTTTCAAAACCCAACGTCGAGCCCGTTTTGTTTTCTAAAAAAATGGTTACGACAAACCCTTTACTTCACCATTCAACTAAAAATTTTATTTTGATATTTTTACACATTTTAGTTTTATTGTGCACGTTTTCTTACCTCCATGAGTTGTATATCTATACTTTTATTTAAAGCTCATGATCAAGTTGGTGTCACCCTCAATCAGGTCATCAATTCAGTTAGAAAGTTACGAGAATGTCTTTCTGTAATTAAGTAATATTATTCGAAGGTATTTTAGTCATTTCAATTTAACAAAAATCAAGAAAAATATGCATATGATGAAATTTGAACCCACGGCAAATACATTATTAAAACCTTAAATTTACTACTCAACCAAAACTTTATGTTGATAGTTTTTATACATCTTAATTTAATTATGAACATCTTATTACTTCAATCAATTGTATATCTATACTATATATAAATATTCTAAATGAGTTCGGGTCACACAAAATCGGGTCCCAACTCAGTTATCAAAATACCCAAACGCCACTATTTTAACAAAGCAATAAATATTAAGTTAAGTGTATTTTAGTCTTTTCATATAAAATCCAGAAAAAAATTCATACTTACAATGGGACCTGAACCCAAAACACCAAACATACACTCTATAAATTTTTGCCATTTCAACTAAAATAATAATTAATTATTATGACCAGTTTCAAATTTTACATTTCATTATTTATTATATATTATTTATAAAAACAGCCATGCGTTTTAAATATGAATTTCTATATGCATACGTAATGCGATAAAATTTTAATATTTAATAATATATATTTTATTTTAATATTTAATGATAAACAATTAAATCTAATTTTTAATTTTAATATCATACATGTTTAGCATATAATTATTATTAATTAGTTTCAAGTAATATATTTCATTATTTATTATATGTTATTTTTAAACACGATTTGTGCTCTAAATTTATAATTTTCACGTGTATATGCATGTGGTAAAATTTATAGCATTCGATAAACCTCTTGTATTTAACACACACAAAACACGATAGACACAAAACACGTATATAAATTAACATAATATTTTTTACAATGTTACTAAAATTAGATCGAGATAGATTGGTAAAATCGATTTAATCGAAACCAATCAATATATAAAAATTATATTCTAAATTGATCCTCTCTTCAAAAAAAATTATTATATAAAATATAAATAATTTATTTAAATAAAATAAAACTTTAAAAAAAAGAGAGAGATAAGAAAGCAATGTTCACATGTTTATTTTTTTATTATTTTTTAGGATAAATAAAGTCACTTTCTAATCCCCATGACTTTAAGAAAACTAAACCCACCAGCATGCATGCCCAAAAGCCAATAGAATGAGTAAGATAAAATAAAATAAAATAAAATAAAAGCATTTGTATAAAAGGAAGAAAGAGTTAAAGTAAACCATCGCTTTCTTTTAACACAAAAAGATAACCATAAAAATGTATGTATATATATATACACACACACATGGGAGAGATAGAGACATATAATATATAGGATTAACTTAGATTGATTTGGTATGATTAATGTATTGTTTGTTTCGGTTTTATGGTTTATGGAGATTGATTATTTTGGGGTTTCGTGATTGTATTTTCGGATAACGTTATTTTTGGAGTTTGAATATGAATTTTCTTTTTGGAAGTAGGGATGTAAATGAGACATTATTGTTCGCAAACTACTTGGGTTTAATTCAAAAACAAGCCGAGCTTGATCAACTCGAGCTTACGAGTCTTATCAAACTTTTTATTTTTAATATAGATTTTAAATGTTTTATCTATACTATTATTTAAGTTCTTGGCTGAGTTGATGTCACCCTCGATTGGGTCACCAACTCGGTTAGGAAGTTACGGGGATGCCCTTCTGTAATTAAAATAAGTAGTTTTATTCATGGGTATTTTAGTCTTTTTACTTAAAAAAACCCAATGAAAATATGCATATGATGATATTTAAACTTATGACAATTGCATTAGTAAAACTTTTAATTTACGATCCAACTAAGACTTTATTTTAATTTTGTTATCCCAATTGCTCTTAATCAGGGGCGAAACTATAAATTATGTGACGGGGAGTTGAGATAAAACTGAAAAAAACCTTGAGAGGCGAAAGCTAAAAAAAATTGTATTAAATTAACTTAAATTGTGCCTTCGGGCTAAAATTATAATTTTTCTATTTAAAACAAGCTAAAAAGGATTAAATTGAACTATTTACTTTAAAAATAATTAAAATAGCAATTAATTTATTTAACCAAGTGGGGCCAAGGTCACTGTTTGTCACTTTTGCTATGCCCTACTCTTATATATATATATATAATTAACCATAACTTTAATTATGGGGCTGAGCTCAAGTAGCTCGATTATATCTCGAGTTTAAAAAAATAGATATTTGATTAAGTTTAAGTCGAGTATCGAGCTTTAATTTTTGAGTTGAGTTTATCAATATTTAAATCTAGCTGAACCGATTACACCCTTACTTAGAAGAGTAATGTGACTTACCATTGCAATTTGCATCAAACAATTATTTTTTTATCTTTGTTGTATATATACAGTCTCACGCTACAGTATCGCTATAATATCTAATCTCACCACAACAACTGTATTTGCACAAACCGTAAGTAAATGTACCGCTCATTCAAATCCATCCTAAATTAAGTTAGTGTGTGATGGATATAAATATAAATATAATATATTTTTAATATTTTTATTTTCAAATAATAAAACGAATTTGGATAAGAAATTTCAATATTATTTATTGCTCACGGCCTAACCCATTTAGATGAATATTGAAATTCAAAACAATAATGACCACAAGATTAATATTTTATAATTGTGAGATTGAGATGAAACTAGAATTAATGGAAAAAATATTAATGGGTTTTTAAGGTTAAAATGTGCTACAAGTCCTGTATTTTTCAAAATTTTAAAATTTAGATTTAACGATAGCACTATTAAAATTTTGTTATTAAATTCAAATTAATTACAAAGTCAATTTTTTTAATTACATGGCTATTAAGTGGGTATTTTTATTTAAAAATGTCACAACAACAATTTCAAGAAAAAATAAAAATAGAGTTACCAGTTGGACTTGAATTTTAAAATCTAAAAATAGAGATTTAAATTCTTAATTTTGAAAAGTATAGGGCTTATGGCATATTTTAACTTTTTAATGTTTTAAATTTTTTAACATTAATCTTATTATAAGTTCTTATTATATCTCGAGAATGATTGAATGAATAATGGCGCCACGTCATCATATCCTTTAATAGATTTATGCCACAACAGTATTTTTATCCTAAATTTCAGTATTTTATCTTGAATTTCAGGATTTTAATTTGAATTTGATTTTTTTCAAGATAAAATGCTGAAATTCAGGATAAAAATACTAATGTGGCATAAATCTATTGGAAAGGGATAGAGATGACGTAGCGTCGCTGTTTCATTCAATCTTTTCCTTATATCTGCTCCTTTTTATATAATATCTAGAACTACCCATAGTTTATCCTCAACCCACGTCCTCCTGTATTAACAACAATACCGATGTCAATCGATATAAAACTAAATCGGCATGTTTTATACAAATTTTTAAAAGTAAATAAAAAACATGAAAGTGCATATTGCGTAGCTAATTATAAAAATTAGGTTAAGTATTAAGCGTGATAAGAACACCAAATAAAAAATAATTAAAATAATAGTATATAGATTGGTGGTCAATCACGTAATCTTATGGTTAGGTCGCCATTATCACCTTTAATATATAGTTTTCCTTTGAGTGGGGAGGGGGCAATTTTAATATATTTTAAGCTTATATTAGGTTTTTGCTCACTTAAATTTACGAGTTATGCAAAAATATAATAAAATTGATAAAAAATATGCTATAAATATAACACCAAAGAGTTGATTATGATATTAATATTATTCGAATCGAAATAATTTGATTAATTCGGATTTTTTTGAATTAATTAAATATTTTAATAATTTTTGATTAATTCAACTTGTAATGCCGTCCTCTCGCTGCCAATCTCTACTTTTCTCTTCAAGAACTGGTAACTTTTCATCTCCTATGGTTCGTTTCCAAAGCCCTACTTCCGACCCTGTTAACACCGCTTCTTGCTACAAACCTCCGTGGATCGAGTGGATCCACCTCTCTTTTGTCCCGTTCCTCCTCCACCACGGCGAACTCTGACACCTCTCCTATTAGGTATGATTCTTCACTCCTTCTTAACGATTCAGCTGTTAATATATGCGTCAATATATATTTATTATTTATTATTATTAATTTTGGTTAATGAATTAATTCGATTAAATAATCACATTTAAACTAATTAATTAATAATTAAAGTTTCAAAAAATAATCAATTCTCGACTGACTATTAATTTGATTAATCAATTAATTCGGTTTTCAATTCAATTATGAAAATTCATGCCCTAATTATAGATCTAATAAAATGAAAATTTTGAGGGCTAAGCAATGGGAAAGGGATGAGGTTTTACTATTTACTAATACCAACTACAACGAAAGCCATAGTCTATGACATTATCAAGTACTCAAATTTAAGGTCGAAGTCAGAATAATTTTTTGATGAAATTTTAATTTTTTATAGTTTATATATTTATAATTTGTGAAGGATTAAATCAAATTTTTATAGTTTTAAGGAGGCCAAAATGTAATTTTATCTTTACTAATTTAAAAATTAAAAAAATTAAGGACTTAAATAATAATTTTATATTTTAAGGGAGACTGGGGCTCATGCTAGCCCCCTGGCTTCGCCCCTGCCCAAATCCCAAGTGAGATTTAATCAGAAAGAAAGATATGGTACATGAATAAGAAGTTTGATGTGAAATATAAATTGAATACGATACATGTATAAGAAGTTTTCATGAGTGTCAAAGTGATATGATTTTAAAAAATTATTTAGCTTAGTTTAGTTGGTTTAAATAATTTATTTCTTCACGAGTCTTAATTCAATTGACATGAATATTATTGTCAATGTAGGAGAATGTGGATCCAAGAGCGTTAAAGCGCATTATCCTCTTAATTATGGATTTGTTAGAGTCTATGAGTAGTTCTAAATATTGTGTCAAAAAAAGTAAATATGATGATCTATTTCGTGAACTAATTTTTCAAATTATATATTTTTCTGTTTTTAGATTATATATATATATATATTAAATTTCAGGTGACGAGACCTTAATGGAATTCAAGTTTAAGGACTAAATTGAAAATTTTTAAATTTCAAAACTAATGTACACAACAAAATTTTAGTCTAAAATTGAAAATTTTGGCAGGCTTTATCCGTGAAAAAAAAGGTCGATTCAAAGTTAAAACAATGGCTTAGATGCCCATTTGGTTTGACATTTTAGATCATAGTTTCCAAGTATACGACCCAAAAACCTTTAATGAATTATATAAAAAAAAAGACCCTTCAATGGAAACATGGATGGAATTTGAGATAAAGAACCATACCCGTACACAAAACCAGAAGCTAAATTTCTTTAATACACTCAAACAAGCTCTTATGATCCCTTACAAATCTCCCAACATCATCGTACTATGTTTTTTGGTCTCCATACCCCTATGTTTCACCTTGCTTTTCCATGAAATGATGCTCCAACAAACAATCATTGCAGCCATGGATATGCTGAGAGAACCCAATGCCAAAACAACGGCAAATAGTTTCTTTTATAAACTGATCCAACTCGCTCTCCTCCGGCTACTTCCGCTTCATCTATCGGAGCTCTGCGTCGCGGTGGTTACTATTGACTCGGTATCGAGAAAGGAAAAATCGGAGATGGTACGAAGACTTTTAGACAGAGAAAGGTGGAGAGGGATCCTTGTTACTTCAACGTATGTTCAGTTCGTTTCGAATGGGTTTTTACTCGGTTCGACATGGTTGATGATGAACTATTATGTTATTGTGAGGAGCTTTTGTTATAACGTGTTCACTGCGGCATTTCTTCGAATAGGTGGTGTGGGTTTGGTAGTGAAATTTTTAGAATATGTGGTTATATGGAATATGAGTATCGTGATCTCGACGTCGGAAAAGGTACATGGAGCGGATGCTCTAGGACTCTCGGCTTATCTTTGCCGAGGCAAAGAAAGACAAGGGTTCTTGTTGACGTTCGTATTCTTTGTGTCGAGAATCGGGTTACGGTTTCTATGCTTTAACAACGGAAGCTACGGACAAATGTGGTGGATGATTTTAGGGGTTAGCTTGATTTGTCTGGGGAAGGTGATCAAATGGGTGGTTTGTGTGATGTATTTCCATCATTGCAAAGAAGGGAGGCTAGAAAGGGTTGATGTGGAAGTAGGAGAACTTGTGATAAATTGTAAATCCGAGACTTAGTTGGTTCATGCAATCACTTATAAAGAGTAATATTCAATAAATATAGATTCGAATCTCAATTTATATAATTTATTTTTTTTTTTTCCATACTTCGTCTATGAAAATAATCATGTTCAACAAGAGCGAAGTTACGTATTTTTGTAGGAGGAGCCGAGATAAAACTATAAAATGTTGGAGGGCTAGAACTAAAATTTATGTATAATCTTTTTATTTGATTAAAGATAAAAAAAAAAGGACTTAAATCAATAGTTATACTTTTTGAAGGGACTTGAACAAAATTTCTCATTTAGTTAAGAGGGCCAAGACCCGGCTTGCCCTTCTAGTTACGCCTTTTGTTCAACATTCGAGTCCAACATATTTTCAAACATGGATAAATTGTTATTTTCAAATTTTCAAAATTTAATGTGTCAAATATGTTATCGCATGTATAATACCAAATCAGCTTGTTATCTCTACGTATTACTTAAAAAAAAGACATTTAAATGATTCATCAACTGTCATTTACATCGAGACTAAAACTTCAAAATCCAAAAAAATATAGTAACTAAGAATGAACCAGTTAGAGGGGCTGTAGACTTCATGCATAATACATGACTAATAGTAGAATTTAACCAATCATATTTAATAATTACGATTTGGTCAATAATAAATTTTCAAAATTTGAAAAGTATATGGACTAAAATTGATCAAATTAGAATATAGATACTAAATCCATAAATTATGTAAAGTACATGATCTAATAGCGAAATAGAAACAATCGAAATAATAGGGTAAAGAGAATTTGCTCCAAATAAAATAGTAGGGACTAAATTGAATAAATATGTAAAAATTAAAAGCTAAATTTATTATTGTTTTTGTATATAAAACACCAAAATAAGCATTAACCTGAACCCAAATCGAATTGTGCGGTTTAGGTGATAACACTAACCCGAAACTTAACCAAACAGTACAAAATCCAAATCGAATTAAATACATCGACTCAAATTAGTTTTTCACTTTCTTGGTTTCTTTGTTCAGCCCTAGTATAGGGACTACTATTGTATTTTTACCCAAAATTGTCTATTTAATTTTGGTTAAAATATGGCATAAGTCCCTGCATTTTTCATAAATTTGGAATTTAGTCTTTGTACTTTTTTTTAGGAATGCAATCATTCTATTTTTTAGATTTCAAATTTTAGGTTCAATTGTTAAAATTGTTAAATTTATTTTGTTAAATTCAAGTTTATTACAATGTCATTTTTTTAGTTACATGGCAACCAAAGTGAGTATCTTTTATTTTTATTTTTATTTTAAAAGGTCACGCCAATAAATTTAAGAAAGAAAAGTTAACAACATTAACAATTAGACCGAAAATTTGAAATTTAAAAATAATTAAAATCCTAAAAATAAAAGTATAAGGACTAAATTCTAAATTTAAGAAAATTATAGGGACTTGAATTAACATCATCTTTTTAGTTACATGGCTATCAATTGAGCATTTTTATTTCAAAATATGACCCAAAAATTTAATAATGTTAACAATTGAACATGAATTTTAAAATTTGAAAAGTAGAAAAACTAAATTCATGAAAATAAGAATACAGAAACTAAATTATAAATTTTGAAGAGTACAGGGACCTATCTCAAAATACAGTGGAGTTTTTTTTTTTTTAACCAAATATCTGGGAAATGTATATATATATATATATATATAAGTAAAAACACATAAATGACCTGCAGAGCTGAAAAGAGTGGGAAAATCGGAGTATCCACGGAAAAAAAAAGTACAAAGGGGAGAATTTTTTTTTTTTTTTTGTAGCGTCTATGTTAGGTTGATTTTTGATTTTGCATGGAAGCAAAGAAAAGGAAACTAGACCTTGATTGGAACAAGTTACTCTCTAAAGACGTAGCGGATGAAGAACCACCGCCGCCGTTAGTGGTTATCAAGGCTGAGCCACAACCATCACCGAGGAAATCGGACACAATGGGCGGCGGCGATGATCAAGGGAAAGAGGAATTTTGGGAGAGTTTGCCTGATGATAAGCTGGAAGAGAAGATTCTACGGCAGCAAAGGAATCTGGAATGCTTTGGCTCTAAATTACCGGATAAAGGGAAGAAGATTAGCGATCAACTTCGGCTTCTCGAGGAGGAGAAAAGACGGAGAACGGTTTCGCGAGCGAAAATGGTTTGTTCTTTGATTAGAATTTGGTGTTTCAGTGAAAACAATAGCGAAGAACGAAATTAGGGAAAGTTGCATGATGGGTTATTTGGGAAATGAACTTTTTTTTGGGTACTAATTTAACAAATTAGTGAGCTTGGATTTACATTTTCTAAAAATTAAGGTAAAGAGACAATGGTTGTGTTTTTAAAGTAATTTTGCCCCTTTTGCTATAGTTGTTTTACTAGTATACTTGATGAATAATTGCTTGCTTTGTTGCTTGTCAAGTATTATTTTTTTAGAAGGAAAGAGGGCATTCCTTTTTTGTGGTAATAAAATTGGGGTGGTTGTTTCACATTTCAGAATAAGATGACCCTTTTACTAAGTAAAACATTGACTGTTTGCATTGTTTTTTTGTTGAACAGAATGCTGATGAATATGAGAAGGCCGGGCAATCTCCGAGCTCAGATCTTGTTGGTAAGGTTTTGAATAATTTGAGTTTTTTTTTTTTTTTTTCAAGTCTTGCGTGGGAGTCTTTAGTGAACTTTGGTTTCCAAGTAGCCAGGAAATTTTGTTGATTCTGAGATTCTACTGTGGTAGTGTTGTTTATACTTAACCCTGGGCTATTGATATGTTACAGAATTCAGCTTGAAATGGTTCGTTTCTGTTATGAAACTAAATGTGAGATAATGTGGCATAAGTGATGATGCTGGTAAATCTTAGATGGGATGAACCTTTGTTGTTGTGCTCCACTGCATTGAAATAGAGCTAATGGCTTATGACACAGAAGGGTGTAACGTGAGATAATGTGGCATAATGGCCAAAAGACTTTCCTGCTCTGGTTTGTGGGGAAAAGTGTATTTTTATTTAAGACCATATTGATCAAATAGCCTGAATTTGGTTGTAACAGATGAATTTCTCCCACCCCCCTTGTAGATGATTGAATTAGAGTGAAATCAACCTTGTATGGTGGATTATATTATGTTATGTTCCTCCTTTCTCAGTATGGTTACCATCTCCCCCTTTTTGTAGAGGATTGAATTAGAGTGCAATCAACCTTGTATGGTGGATTATATTATGTTATTTTCCTCCTTTCTCAGTATGGTTACCATGATGATGGTAATATTCTATTGATCCAGCCATTATTAGTACTTAGAGCTCTGGCTGTTTCAAGCTCAAGATATGCTATCTTTTAAGGATTAGTGTAGTGATGACTTACGTGCATAAGCAGGACAATTTCTTTGTAACTATAGAATTCTGGTTTTTGAAATCTATTTAAGGAAGTTAAATATTTCCTGCAGGTTCTTCTAATGGCTTTGAACATCAGTGTAAATCACAAGAAGCTTTCTCACAATCTGCATTTGGTGCTAGTTTTTGTAAAAAGTTGGAAGAAAATGTAAACTGCTACTACTCAATTGAAATATTACTCTTTTATTAGCATTGTTCAGTGCAAAATGCTGTTTCTTCTAGATGTTTCTAAGTTAAATGATAGATTGCAGGATAGGAATTCGTAATTGAATGTGACCAGGGAACATACTTGCTTTTGTACTTTATGTTACAGACAGATTCTAGGTCACTCAACACATTTGAGAAAAGTTTATCAGTTTTGAATCGTTGTGACTACCGAAAACCGAGATGCAACGGGGAGTTTTCACAGAGTGAAAGGGTGAAAGTTCGAAGATCACCAAGACGGATGAATTCACAACACCAAATGAAGCCGTCTTTGGGTGATCAAAAGGGTAGGACAGCTACATTATCTTCTCTTCTTAACAGGGATGACAACTTGACAAGCATTGCAAAGTAAGCAATTTTAAGTTCCATAAGTGTTCTTTTTCCTTCTTCTCCTCCTGTGTGCTTGTGCACATGTGTTTCCTTTCTCATATTGGATGTAATTGAAAATATCTCGTGAACAATTTTTCTGATATCTTGCAGCTCGCTTCCTCTCTTTCTCTCCGACATTTTAGTTTTGACTTCTGTTGTCCATTAAAGATATTCTTTTTAATGTTCGACATATTTTTGGTATTTGATCTGATTGTTTTCAGTTAACTTGAGTAGTTCAATTATTGCCTTACCTGCATGTTGAATTTCCCCATTCCTTTTGTGTAGGAAGGATGCTATTCATGTCCAACCATCAAATTATTCAAAGTGTAGGCAGGTACACATACTTTTCTTTCTTCTATTACTGTCATGATTATCTAATGTTGAACACCTGCCCAGTTTGTGAATGTAATTATTGATGCAGGAGTAGTTTAGGTTCAGAGTTTAACGTAAATGTAATAATGTGTTACTGCAGTGGTGCAGATAATATCAATGTAGTTTGGGAATGATTAGGATATCATAGGTTATTGTAATGCTTTCTTTGTCGTTCAATAACATTAAGGGCTACAACAGATTCTTGGTTTAGTTTTTAGTTCCTATCCTATATGATCTAATTCTAATTTAGTGATTTTTCAAGTCACATTCTAGGAATTGTCAATCTTGTCTTGATTTAGCATTCAAGAGGCCTGGCTTCTGTATTGTCTTGTCTTGTCCTATTGACTAATGATAGAAGGGCATGTGTCTCCATTCCTGTGTTATTGACTTATCTTATTCTGAGCAATTTAAAAGTCTATCGAAAGAATAAAAAGGCTTCTGGGTTGACATTAGAATATGCTAAAATGCTTTTTATGCTCGGAGATTGATTTTATGTACCATATTGTGATCATTCTTTTTTCTTTTCTTTTCTTTCTTCATTTGTTTGTTTGGTCTTTAGAGTTGAAAATTGATCCCTTCCAATGAACTTATTAGTTATTCACTTTGTTGAATATTCTCTAACTGAGACACTTAAATTCTGAAAAATTCTTCATATAGGCCCTCTGTGAAACTCATATAAGTTGGTTACTTGGGTGATTTTGGGATTTGTGTGAAAGGACAGCTTTGCATGATTGTAGATGTCTTATCTTTCTAAATTCAAAATCTTAAAAAGTGAAAGAATGTGGAATTTGTCCTGCCATGTAAATATAGGTTTTGTTATCAGTAGTCCATGTACCTTTTTGCCATGCTGTGATGAAAATTTCTGCTGCCACTGTAATTAGGTTTTCGTCTTCATTTATTGACTGGTTCAATGGTATATAACTGAAACAGGGCCAGACTGTTGTTATTGTAGATGAGGAAGAACCACAGTTAGTGACGACAACAGAGCTTGAAGTTAAACTTCCAAATTGGTTAGTGGAACTTCCAATATGTTCTTTTCTTCCCATTATATAACAGCTTATCATTATTTGGTTGCTTCCAGCTACATCTGATCATTTTGAAAATTTTTCAGCAAAAAGGATGCTAGGATCTATTATCCATCAAGGTTTGTGATTTTTCCTTTTTTTTGGTGAGAATGGATTATTTCTGCAGACAATTGTAGCAGAATGTAATTGGTCTATCATATCTTTTTTGCCTTGTCTGTGGATACAGGGATGATCCAGAATCTGTTGAAATTTGTTTTGGTGATATTGACAGCCTTGCTCCTGAAACCTTCTTGACATCTCAAATTATGAATTTCTACATCCGGTAAGTGTTTAAGTGATTACAGATAAATCTTTTTTTCCTCGCATGACAAGCTTCTCAACTTGCATGGAGTGACTGTTGAGTGTGTAAGGTTGGTCCCCACTGGGTCATTTTGAATTCTAATCAGCTTTGGTTTCGATTTTTTTTTATTCTGGATTTTGTTCCAATTTGAGTCTTGACGTTTTGAATTTATGGATAGAAGATAAATTTGGTTTCGACTATTCAAGTAAAAGTAGATTTGGTTTCAAGTGGGTTGGGCAGTTGCAGTGTTGTCAAGGTGTGCACCTAGGCGCATCTATGCCTTGCACCGTAGTGCTAGACAACAAAGGCTCAATTTTAAAGTTGTAGCTTATTGAAGCAATGTTTATGCCGGGAAACTAATGGTTTCCTCTACTATTGATATTGTGCCTTTGAATGCTCTGTGAAATGAGCATAAAAAACTGTCTGCTTGAGTTTTGAAATTTTATACTTTGTCTGACATCTTTCTTTTTGTTGCATGGAAAGCCCAATTTTGTTAAAATTTCATTGTTAGGGAAAATAAGTTTAAATGCTTAATTTAGTTAGAAAATTTTGTTGAATAGCTACTACATGATCAATATATAATTTTTTTTGCTAGATAATAGATCATGCTATTTGCAGCACTGTACTTCTAGTTATAGCCACAGTTTTGTCCTTTTGGCCAGATATTTGCGGCAGCAGGCATCCCCAACAAACAGGGCTATATGTGACTATCATATTTTTAACACATATTTTTACCCGAAGCTGAAGGAAGCTGTATCATACAAGGTTTTATCTTTCCTGTTCTCTTATAGATGGTTGCCTTTTTTGTGGTGTAAGGTGAATAATTTATGCTGCTTTGGGATCTCTGGAATCATTTTATCGAACCTGATCTGGTAGAACTGGGTTCTTGATTTGTAGTGTGCTACTTTTATGCTATATATATATACTAAGCTAATGTTATAATTTGATGCTTCACTCTTCAAGACATTTTAGCTTTGTTTTTGGATAGAGCAACTTGAGATCAACAATAATTTTAAATTTCAGAAAAATACAGTATATGTTTGATGTATGTGCTAGTTTAAGTTTTTATCTAACCATTTTTCACACTGGTGGGTTAGAAACTGCATTTATTTTCAAATATGTGCTTTCACCAGATCAATGATTGTAATGTAGTGTCTGTGTGTAATTTGCTGAATTCTCAGACTATTTGACTATTATGATTGATAGTTCTCCAACTCATACTTGTGAGGTCCTTTTTTTGCTTTCTACTAAATAGGGGAGTGACAAAGATTCGTTATTCATCAAGTTCAGAAGGTGGTGGAAAGGTGTCAATATTTTCCAGAAAGCATATATACTTATTCCAATTAATGAAGAGTGAGTTTTCCTGCTATAGATATGTTCTTTCGAGCATGTATAATGTACCATTTAAACTTATAACGAATGATGCTTGCTGAGTTCCTGTTAAATGTCCTGCCACAGGACTTCATTTGCATGACATTACATAGATATGGGTTTGAAAATGGGTTGGAAACTACAATTATATGCCAAAATGGTGGTTTTAACTGTTAGGAAAAACACTATGTTCATTTTGAGAAAGAATCGGTGCAGTAACAAAGTAGGAAAAGATTAACTTTGGAAACGAGAAAGGAGTTGGAGAAGGGTAGAATGTGGCCCTTTGTTTCAATATGGTGGAAAGAAGAGGGGAGAGAAAGAGGGTCTGTAGACATGCAAAGACATTTTTCTCAAAATGAGAGACAACAAAAACACTATATATTCCAACAATTCACTTTCCTATCAATGAACATTTTCATTTCTTGAAATCATAATAACCATCTCCATAAATTTTCTTGGATTAGAAATTATAATTTGACTTTGTTACTAAAGTGGTACTGTTACTCGAAAAAAACTTTTTAGCTGTCATGTCCTAGTTTTTGGATCTGAAAAAGATGTATAGGACAGGATAAATGTTTTATTCGATCATGTAGGGATAATCGATTTTGGGTTTGTAATAAATGGAATAATGTCCAATGATCATTGCCTTACTTTTGTCATGGCATATCGTCTTGTGTGTCTTAGCTAATTTTTGAGTGACTATTATGCTTTTTGTCAAAGATGAAGGTGAATTATGTGCTTCTATTTGCCATGCTTATGAGTGAAAATTGGTTAATGAAATAAACTAGATAGGTTGTTTCAAAAGGATTAAATTTTTATGGATCAATGGTTTAAGCCATTTGTTTGATTAAGTTGATTCAGTACCTTTCTGCATACTTCCCTCCTTTACGCCTCCCTAAATTAGGTTGAACTTATTCATATCTTTTGATTTGGTTGTTGCTTTTCTTGTATCCAGTTACCATTGGAGTTTGGTCATCATTTGTATACCTGACAAAGAAGAGGAATTAGGACCAATTATCCTTCATTTGGATTCATTGGGACTTCATTCTAGCAGATTGGTTTTTAAGAACATTAAAAGGTGAGACAAAATAAGCCAAAGGATTATAAATGGTCATGTAGTACTATAATTTTTCTTTATCTCTAGATTCATAACAATAATAAGCCATGTGATACTGCAAAAGGAAATATCATAAGGATAATGCTTTTTCTGTTTATAATAGCATTCTTTTGATACCAGCACACCTCTTCATTCATTTCATTTTAAGTGATAGAAGTAAAAGGACTTGGTTATATGGGAATCTTCAGCATCTTTCAGCTGTTCCATTATTTGAGAAGTTCTAGTATAAGCTTTTAAATAAGCTTTCCATCAGGTCCAACCTCACAAAACAATACCCAATTATGCTAATTATTACAACCTTTGTGATCTTTTGTATAATTACACAAATTATCACTTCTTTCATAATGTTTTGTGTAATTAGACAAATTATTACAAATTCTTGTAATGTTTTGTGTAACATGAATCACACAAAACATTACCCTATTATACAAACTATTATTACTTTTGTAATGTTTTGTATAACATTGGAGTTGGTAGAAAGCTTATATTAAGGAGCTCTTTTTAGAATTTTCTTGCATTATCTAATCACTTTATATGAACATTTAAATTGAAGCCTTTTTGGGTGGATTTCAGTTATGTCCTAACTTACGCATTTCATAGCACATACAATCCCAATTTTTTTTTTTTTTTGTGTTTATTTTATTGGTTATATTGTAGCATATATGTGTAACCGATGCTTGACTAGTTAGCCTCCTAATGGGTTCTTAAACCTAATAGACAATTTAAATCTTGGTTTTAGCTACATGAGGGAAGAATGGACCTATTTGAATCAAGAGGTTGCTCCTTCAGATCTTCCAATTGCGGACAGAATATGGGAAAATCTCCCACGAAGGATTGACGAGAAAACAATAGCTGTAAGTTTTTACTTGCAAGGTCTTAAATGACCTCATTTGTATACGGACTTTGAACCTCAAGTTGCTAAAGTGTATATATATTTCCCTTTAATCTACTGTCCATTGCCGGATTTTAGATATTCTGAACATAAAAATCTTTAACATTGAGTCTGTTTGCTGAAAACCGGTTTATTTTCTTAGCAAATCACTAAATCCATTTTTTCTTTTTTGCTTTTTTAAAATTGTTTCAACTTTATACTTTGCCGAATAAAGCATCTTGCTAACAAACTTGGTGGCTTGGTGCAAATAAATTGACGTCTGTTACAAGAATTTATGTTTGAAACAATCTTGGTGGGAGTACTTATGTGGCATAGTCAACTTTGAGGACTAAATCACATATGGTTATCTTTTCGTAGATATAAATATTGGTTTCTCATTCTAAAACCGTAACATATAGGTTTTCTGTTGATATATATATTGCCAGGTTCCCCAGCAAAAGAATGATTATGATTGTGGTCTCTTTGTTCTTTTCTTTATGGAGCGCTTCATCGAAGAGGCCCCTGAAAGACTGAAAAAGAAAGATTTAGCAATGGTACCTGTGTCTTCCTCTCTGATCTTTTACAAAAGTGATCTCATTCTGTTTACTCAGTTAACCTATTTCGAATTTTCAGTTTGGCAAGCAATGGTTCAGACCTGAAGAAGCCTCTAGCTTGAGAACGAGAATACGGAACTTACTAATCGAGCAATTCCAAACTACAACCGAGGAACAATTCCAAACTACAATTGAGGATACAGGTGGTTCACAATCTTCTCCTTCATCCTAACTCCTTTTTAAGTTGGTGCTTCAGCATGAATCTGGTGCCAGAAAAAAATGACACACCAGCAGATCGGGTACCATCTTTGTACAGCTTCCTTATGGTCCTCACATTCAAATGCATCAATGGCAAATTCAGGTACTTAAAATAACTTTCGTAATTGCTTTTGTACAGTTTAATCGGAAAAAAGAATTGTCATTGTTATTATGCACAAGAGTGAACAAATGGAGGCTAGGATTCAAATTGACCAGTTTTTCAATACATAGGATTTAAAAAAACTGGTGATCATGGTGTTTTTAAGGCATTCATTCATTTGTGTTTAAGAGCCCTTTTATCCAAAATCTCTTTTGTCCGCTAACAGGTGACTAAGTTTTTGATAATCAAGGAATTTTAGTATACTGACCGACTATCAGCATGACATTTATAGTTTGTGCTAGGTTGTTTGAACTGGACTGGTTGGACCGGGAATTGGACGGGGTATGGGTCCGGAGAAAGGCATTGAACCAGTTGACCCGAGAATCGGTACAAACTGGTTGAACTGGGCAAAAAACCGGTTGAACTTAGCGGTTGAACTTGAACTGGATTTTTTTAATATATATATTTTAAAATTTTAATGATTTTTTAATTCAATCGGACATATCGGTTGAACTTGTTGGATTGATGGCTTGATCGGTTCAATCACTATCCCATTCCTGAAAACCTTGAGTTTGTGTTTTGTGTATTTATATGGTTAACAAGAAAAAAATATGAAAATATAATATGAATAGCATAATATAGGGGCGAAGAAAAATAATATTTTTTGGGTGTTAGAATTGAATTTTAAATTTTTGGGTGTTAAAATTGAATAGTAATTTTTTTGTCAAAATGCCAATTTATAACGTACAATTTTACAATTTTTGGTGGGATTAAATAATTATTATTTAAAATAGGTCATGCTTAGATTCAAATTATTTTTATATATTATGTAATTTATAACATAAATTAAATCTATAGTAATATATAATACCATGACATGAATATTTTTAATGTTTATGTATTAAAAATATAAAATTATTAAATATTAAATTAGAAAGAATGTCAATTTTTTTAGAAAGAATTTAAAATTAATGGGTGGGTTTAAAATAAATTTAGATTAGTTATTTACATATATTTATATTTTTGGTTGGGCGAGACTTGAGCAATAAAAAATGTGTTAATATTGTACATAAATATAATTTGAACTTGATCTAGACACATGAACATTTTATTCCCAATATGAATATATTGTGAAATAGGTGAGATATGTTAATATATAATTACGTGATTAATATTTTAATAATTTAATTATTAAATTTATTAATATAATTATATTTTTATGTTTATAATTTTTTGAATCAGTTTGGTATTTTTTCATATTAACTTAGAATCTTGCTTTTATTAATATATTTAACGATTGAAATATTTATTTTTACATAAAACAAATAGTGGTAAAATTTTATTTCATTCTAAACTTGATATATTCACGTGAATGAAGCATAATCATAAAAATATGATGGCTAAATTATTAAAATATTAATCATATAAAAATTATAAAAAAATGTGAAGTTACTTATAATTTTACATGTAGATAATGGGGTAAATTATTTTTTATCCATTAAATTCAATACAATAATCATCATTATTCAAATGTGTAAGATCATGAAGGATTTATCTATTAAATGTGAAAATTAATTTATGAATGGTGATTAATTATGTATTAAATATAAATAGATAAAAAAGTAATGGATTGGCCTCTATAAAATTTATAAAAATTTTGATACATTAGCTTTTACTACAGAAATGGTCAACTTTTATAAAAAAATTTGATACAATTAGCTTTTACTATAGAATTGGTTTATTTTGATGGGGATTAATTCGATTCTCACATTATAATTGATTAATCAATGTACGAGAAAGGATTGTATGAAACAGGGACGTCACATCATCTGTATCCCTTTTCCAATAGATTTATGCCACATCAACATTTTCATCCTGAAATTCAGGATAAAAATACTAATGTGGCATAAAACTATTAGAAAGGGATAATATCTTCCTCCGTAATGCTGAAAACAAAAAGAAGGTAATGAAGAATGCCATTAAAATTAAGCAGTAGATTATATAGAACTTGACATTTCTTAATTTTTTGGTTGAATTTTATCATCAGTTTTCAAAGATCAGAGACTTCCTTGAAATATAAACTCATAATCTATTTTCATTCAAAATTAATCCAATTGTAATTTTTAAAATCCAAATTATTTCACAATAATAGTATGTTGAGATTCATAAATAAAATTGATTTTTAAAATTGCGAAATAAAGTAATTTCGAGTTAGTAACATCAATTTCACGATACATAATTTTGATTTGGTTCAAGTGTATACACATGAAACTTTAATTTTGGTTCAATCATACACTTTTAAAGAAAAAATACATTACTTTTTTTTAGGTTAAATTTTACTATTAGTCCCTATACTTTATGAAAGTTGAAGGTTTAGTCCATGTACTTTTATTTGATCAATTTTAGCCCTTGTACTTTTCGAATTGGTTACTTTTAGTCCTTATACTCATCAAAATTTGAAAATTTAGTCTTCACCCAAATAGTGATAATTAAATCTGTTTGGTTAAATTCAATTATTAGTCCTGTGCTAATTTAGTCAGTTTTTCTTTTCAACTGGATCATTCTAAGTCCCTTCATTTTTCGAATTTTGAAATTTTAGTCTTGATGCAAATGGCAACCGTTGAACCATTAACTGGATTTTTAGCAAGTAGTATGTGAAAAGAATAAGCTAACATAATATTACCCATATGACAATATGTTTGGCGCATCAAATTTTAGTAATAGCATAACTTTATTTAATGAATTTAACTGTTACTGTTTGGTGAGGATTGAAACTTTAAATTTTAGAAAGTACAAGGATTAAAAATGACAAAATAAAAATTCAAGGATTAAATCCACGGCTTTTGTAAAGTACAAGGACTAATGGTAAAATTTAACCTTTATTTTTATATTGGATAACTATAATTATTTGTATATGCAATATCATATTTATATATTGCATATACAAATAATTATAGTTATCAATATAAAATAAAGGTTAAATTCTAGGGGCTGGCATGGGCCCGCCTCCTTAAAATGTAAAATTGCTATTTAGGCCTTAAAATTTTTAAAGATTTTAAATTAGTAAAGGTAAAATTACACTTTAGCCCCTAAAATTATAAAAATTCAATTTAATCCTTTACAAATTATAAAGATATAAACTATAAAAATTAAAATTTCATCTAGCCCCTAAAAATTGTTTTGGCTTACCCTGGTTAAATTATATGTAAACTTTGATTTAATATAAATATCAAAATGTCATATATAAAATTGTACAAAATTAAAGTTCATGTATAGAATCACATATTAAATAAAAGTTTATTATATAATTTTGAGATCTATACTTAAACAACTATGATAAAGCCATCAATGATCATGTCCGTATCGTGATGGTCGGAGGAGATGATAAAAGAATATTTGGGGCAATGCAAGGAAACTTGGTGGGAAAACCATGAAGAACATCTAGAGGCTCAACGAAAACCATGAAGAAAACATCACCTCCGAAATATGCCGCTCTTGTAATATCTTGGTAGCCATCAGAAACCTTCAAATCAAAGAAAATTCTAAGAGATTCCTCCCCCATTGGCTTCCCTAAATATATTTGAAACAGTCACCTCTTTGAATAAGTCCAACAATTTCCATGGATAACACACAGCAACCAAAAAATCAGACTCTCATCAAAGTACATTTACATTTCCATTCCAAGTGCATATCGAATGGCCCAAAGTTCAGCTGCCATTGCATCCATAACATCAAGTGAATAGGAGAACAAAGGCATGACGTTCCAGCATCATTTCAAATTTCACAGCATCACCGATCCTTTGGTTCATCAGTTTATGCCATATTTTTGTTACTTGGCAATATTCATGTCGAATTTACACCAAAGTCCCATGCATCATAACCTGTCACTGATTTTATACCATAGGTCCTTGCATCATAACATATTTGCTTTTTAACTGTAACAATATCTATTTAACAAGTTTTGATATATGTACGGATGGGTGAAATTTATTAAATTCAATTTATAAAAGCTGTCAATTTTCAAGCTCAAAAGATCAGTCAACTTGCGACGAATTTTTGGATGGGAATCAAGCATTTCTGGACTGAGATGTTTGCATATCGTTTGAAGAGTTATCACTTAGCTTCAAAACGAACTTTGAATCACTTGATTTCGAGTCTAGGAACTCAAATTATGACCATTTTGATGAAGACTACACGAGTAAAATTTTTGAATAGAGAGATTTTTTATGCTTTAAATTGGGTAAATTTGATTAAGATTGTGAACAAATATTTTAGTGTAAATTATTTTTTTTGTGGATTTTGAAAGACTAGCAAATGAAACACTCTTCCAAATAATCTCAATTTGATAATTTGATGTGGGTTAAGGCTATGCCACATTTTCATACCTATCAAATGACCTAATATCCTTCGAGTTATTGAATGTTTGGATAAAGACATAAGCTGAAACACCTTCTTCAACATTTTAGATACTTCATTCTCTCTAGAGCATTTGAAGTTGTAATATCTCTAATTTTATATGTATAATAAGTTAGATATTGTTATACCTTTACCTTGCGATTCGGTTGACTTTGAAAAGTACCCTACGAGCTAGAGACTTGCGAGCATGAAATCCTACCAACTAGGATATAGGGACCGTCCATGATACATGCATGGATGGGTGAAATTTATTAAAGCCAAGTCAATCAAGTTGTCAATTTTCAAGCTCAAAAGATTAATCAACTTGCGACGAATTTTTGGATGAGATCTAGACATTTATGTTCTGAGATGTTTGCATACGTTTGAAGAGTCATCTTTTAGCTTTAAAACACACTTTGAATCACTTGATTTCGAGTCCGGGAGCTCAAGTTATCACCATTTTATTAAAGACTATGTGAGCAAAATTTTTGGATGGGTTTATTATTGGAAATTACGAGTTTTGAGCTTTAATTCGAGTTTAAATCATATTGGGTTCGAGTTTAAGATCTAATTTTGATTATATTTGACGACAATATTGTATCTCTTATGTTTTATTATTTTATTATTTATTTATTCGTTATGAATATTTAAAATTATTTAGGAGTTTTATGTTTATTAGTCAACAAGAAAGGTTAGTTCTAGTAAAACTACTTTTTGTTTAGATTAATTAGAGTTTAATTATAGTTAAGAGTTTTATTAGTTAGCCTAAATCCCATGCTTAGTAAAAAGCAGTGTTTTTTTTATATGTGACTAAGGAGTGAGAGGTGGTTTCGGTTGGGACTCTAAAGGAGTAAGTGTGGATTGAGTCTATAGATAGAAAGATGAGGATAGGAGAAAAACAAGGGATAGGATAGAGGGGGAAGAGATGGCCGAATGTGGGACTGTGTGCAAGGGAAAATCGGTTGAATGGCTAAGGGTGTGCACAAATTCCCATTTGTGAATAGTGTGCCGAATTTCATCTTTTCCTAGAGCATAGGTTTCTTCATTATTTATTATAGACATACATTGATTAATAAATTTCAACTCTTTGAGCTATTTTTCTTTGTGAGATTTCTCTTTTATTTATTTTAGAAGTAGGTTTTGTGCTTGGTTTTGAAGGCGTGGGAGAACTCTTCACCCTCCAATTTACTAAGATTCGGCCTTAGAGGGTTGGTTAAAGCGATTTGTGGAGCTTGTTGAACAACATTGTTCAAAGTTTTTTATTGGACATTGACTTTTCATTATCATTGTTTGTTTTCATTGAAGCTCTGTTCTTTAAGGGAGACAAATTTTCCATCATCCATTTTATTTCGTTTTCTTCCATTCAATATTTTTTTTTCCATCCCACCCTAATATTTATTTTTCCTTGATTTTATGTTTTTTTCCTCTTTATTTTCATTATTTCTAGTCCGTTTTGTTTCTTCTTTTAGGTTAAATTCCAATATTATTTCGAGTTAAACAACTTGAATACGATCTTCTTCTGTTGTCATTGTATCATTTGGTATCATTCCACCTCGTAGGTCTACAACAATGTGTGTGCATATAGTGAGGACCACACCTCTAATTGAGGTAGCATATTTGTACATCATATTAATTGTTATCCTGAGAGTACAATGCGTACCTAGGAGAAAGCAATGTTGATAGGTCGATTGAGCTTCAAAGAGTACGAAGCCAACTAAGGACCAACATGTGAGACCTTAGGAAAGGTCGACGATGCCCTTTATAAGACACCTTAAGGTTTAGGTTTCAATTTCTCTTTCTCTATCTCTCTCTCTCCCCTCCTTCCCTCCTTTTTCCCAACCTCATTTCTTCCTCCTAAGCACTCAGAACACCTCTTAAGGCTCTCTGCCAATCGGATGAATCGTCACCAACCACTGTGATTGTACTTGGTATTAATGGGCATACATGTATAAAGTTATATAAATCTATTTTACAATATATATATATATATATATATATATATATATATATATGTATATTAAGAATTCTATAAATTGAGGCATGCATGAAGGAAATGAAATGACATTATTGTTGTGAAAATTATTATTCATTGAGATACTCCAAAATCACAGGAGTGTAAAAGAACTTTTTCTTTCTAATAACACTGGACTTTAAACATAGAACCTCTCTAAATAATCTAATATGAATATTAGATAGCAATTGCACCTTCAATTTATAATGAGAATATGTTACTTTTTTTTCCCAAGACTCTTCAATCTCTCATGCACACTTGAAGTTGCAATACCAAGTTTAGGATTGTTAAATTTTTTTTTTTTGTATAATTAAGTTTTATGGTTCATGGAGTTCAATCCTTTTTCGATTTATAACTATCTCTCTCAATAATGTCGTCTCTAAGATTCGAACAAAAGTTCTCTCATTAAAAGTGCAATAAACTTACTATTACACCCAATACTGATCAATAAGATTGTTAAATTTTAATTATATATATATATATATATTATAAGGCTTTATAGAGGCATGCATAAAGAGAAATCAAATGACATTATCATTATGAAACCAAGTTTAGGATTGTTAAATATTTTTTTGTATAATTAAGTTTTATGGTTCATGGAGATCAATCCTTTCTGGATTCATAACTATCTTTCTCAATAACGTCATCTCCAAGATTCGAACAAAAGTTCTCTCATTAGAAGTGCAATAAACATTACCATTACACTTAATATACTTATCTGTAAGATTGTTAAATTTTGATCATATCATATATCTATATATAAATATGATAAGATACATATATAATGATAAGTACATCTATACTATATATATATATATATATAGGGATTTATAGAGGCATGCATAAAAGGAAATCAAATGACATTATCATTATGAAACTAAGGAATTTGATATTCCATAACATAAAAGAAAAACCATTGTTTCATTGAGATACACCAACATTACATGGGTGCAATTACATCTTTCCTTTCCATACAATTAGAGAATAGTATTATGATTTAAACATAACATCTATCCAAATTATCTAACTCATACTATATATATATATAGCAATTGCACCTTTAATTTACACAAGGAAAATGCTACATTTTTCTTTTTCTTCTTCTTCTTCTTCTTCTTCTTCAACATATTAGACTCTTCAACCTTTCATGCACACTTGAAGTTTCAATACCAATCCTAGGGTAGATTGCCTGTTAAAAGGATATAAAAATGGAAAAAACTATGAGATTATGAAAAGGCAAGCTTTTTGCATGAAATGATGAGAGAAAGATTCATTTGCTACAAAAGCTTTTTTACATTTACTAAGAACTAAAGACAGTGATTATCCAAACTAGGTTTAATTATATCATATCTTTCTTTCAATATCAAAATAAAGAAAGAACCCTAGCCATATTGCACCCTTTAACATGAACCAATTGATATGATTTACTAATATATTAAAAGATAAAAAATAATAGAAGAAGACCACTATTGATTAATGATAAAAAGGCAATTAAAATATGCTTGAAAGTTAAAAACTTAAAATGAGATCAAGCATATATATTTACATATATGGTTGGACAAGAGAGGTTGCATGAATGATCTCAAGTTTGATGTGTGTGTGTGTATACATATATACATATACATATATATATATATATAAAATATTTGGCAACCTCAACATAAAATGATTATTATATCAAACTTCTTTTAACCTAATTATTATCATGAAAACCTTAATATAAGGTGCCACAGACATTGTTTTGAGGCATATGGTTATGTACCTGGCAAAGAATTGTATAGATTGCCTTATCTCCTGCATGATGACAAGTTGCACTCAAAATATCAGCTCCTTCTTCTTGAAGAATGCTGATAAAATCAGACAATGCAAACTCCACATTCAACCCAGTGATCAAATTCACTTCCAAATTAAACCCCAAATCTCTCACATTAAGAACTGGCCTTATCATCCTTTTCCTCTTCCTCATTTCACAAGTCCGTTCTAATTGCACCTTGGTCCCTTTGTATTGTTCCAACCTCCCTTGTAACTCCTTCACGTACGCCGTCGCCTGATCCACCATCTCCGGCACCGACATCTAAAAAACCAAATGCTTCTAAATTAAAAAACAAAAAAACCCCAAAGCGGAATATAATCAAACAGGTGGATATGTTTCATATATTACCTTGGTTTGTTGAATGGGAAGCAAAGAAGATAGCTTTGTAAAGAGAGATTTCATGTGCTTCCTTCGTTCTCTCTCGACCAAACACCGACTGATCCTCATTGAAGCACCATTGCCGTTGTCCATAGTTTTACACAATTATACCCTTTGTTTCAAAAGTCTTCTAATTTCACCTAGAGGAAAAAGAAAGCTAAAGCCTCCAAGTTAGTGATCAATGATGAGGACATCTATATATGTATATATATAGCGTGGGATTATCCTAGAGGGCTCAATGATCAAATGATTATATTATTATTATTATTATTATTATTATTATTATTATTATTATTATTATTTTCATTTTGGCCCTTAATTTATACTGTGAAAGCGAAATCAAACGCCTACAAAGGACTGAAAGTAACTTCGTTTAATACTCAGTATTTTTGTAATAGTCACCTGTTCACATGACGGCAGCCATAGATGTTTCTGGTTACTATATAGTAATTATTTGAGCATAATTATAATTTAGTCCCTAATATTTACTTTTTTATCAATTTGGTCCTAAATTTTTTTTAGATTACTTTGGCGCTTAACTTTCATAATTTAATCGAATTACTTTTTAATTTTAGATGGAAATTTTGACTATACCATTGAAATTTTAATGAGACTGGTGTCATAATTCGTGTGACAGTCCTGTTTTTACTCTTTTATTATACAATTCCTACTACTACCCATAATCGTTCAAAGCCTTAAATCGGAAGAAGAGTGCTTAACCATGGGGCGAGGCAAATATTCTTTTTGGGGACAGATTTTAATTGTATATTTTTATGAGAGTTAAAATATAATTTTACCATTGCAATAGTTAATGTATCTTTATAAATTTAAAGGACTGAATCAAAAATTTATCATTATTAGAGATTAAAGTGCAATTTTACCGCATACTAATTTAAAAATTTAAAATTTTTAAAGATCAAAACTAAAATTTTCATTTTAAGAGGGTCGGTCCTTGCTAACCCTTGTGCTTAAGCATACTCAAAATGACATCCTTCTAATTATTACAACAATAATATTAACTAATTAAATTCAACTTACTTTGTTTTTATTTTTTACTGTAAAAAAAATATAGTAATGTTTATATATATATATATATATATATATATTTAATAGTTAAATTTAAATAAAATTCATTTACAATAATTCTACTTAAATCCTTGTCCAGGGGCCTACTTAACTGACAAACCTAAATTCAACGCGTAGGCGTTTTAAATTTTTGATAGACATAGAGATCCATATCTCCCTTTCAACAGCATTATTGCAAACGCGGATATTATTGTTGGTTTATTAATAGGCCTTGGTTAATTTGTGTTAAATTTTGTAATGGGAGCGGATTATTTGTCTAAATTCGAAAGACAGACGGTTTGAAATATTGGAGGACGTGAATTAGTGATTTTAAATTGGTTAGATTAAAAATGAGTACAAATTAATTGAATTAATAATTAAATTTTAATGATTTTTAATTAAATTATTCAAATTAGTGGCTTGATTGGGTTCGATCACTATCTGATTTTAAAAATATTGATACCATGTATGTATATATATTGTTCTTTAAAAGTATTTATTTTTTAAAACGAAAGTTGATTTAAATTGATTTAATCGATTTAACTAGTAGTGATTAAGTAGATTATAATGGTTAATTTAATCTACTTCGATTATATATTATTGTTAATTTTTAAATATAATTTATAAAATTTTAACAAAAGTTGACTGAGATTTTGTATTCTTGCTTTTATTTCTCAATTTTGGAAGGAAAAATGTTGAAAAGTAGAGTAGCCAAAAATTAGGTTAAATCAATTAAATTGATTGAATTGATAGATGTTACGTGAATTTGAGAGAAAGCCTGGCATAAAATTTAAAAAAAAAAAAATTGGGAGGGACAAAGTTTTAAAAAATTGTATTAAAATAATTTAAAATGAATTATTGATCTTTAAGAAGGGCCAAAAATGAAAAAAAAAATTTGGGGATTGTGGTTGTTCATGATGGTTCACCCGGTGGGCGGAAAATGGAGGAGAAAGAACGGTTTTTGTAGGTAAGTAGGTAGAGAGAGAGAGAGATATCTAAGTGTTTGAGTCTTACTCGATCTTATGAATGGTGTCACCGGTCCTTCTAAAGCATCAAGTGTCGTATTCTTATTAGCTCTGTATTGGCATCTCTTTCTCTTTAAGTATTGGTTATCTTGTCAGGACAATAGATAAATGCGATGTATGGATGACAGATATTCCATTCCTATTAGGAGTGTAATCCTCATAGTACATGCTTGCCTTGCTACGAGTTCACGAGGTAAAAAGTAGACCTGTCCAAGGATCGGGTAGCTCGAGGGTCGGGATTGGACAGGGATTTTCACACCTCGAGCTGATTCGGTCTGGCCCGAATTCTATTTAAATAATAAAAAATATTTTTTAAATTTAAATTTAATTATAAAAGTATATAAAATATCAATTAAAAATATAATTTTTAATATTTTATTATTTTTGAATAGTGAAATGGGCTTTTTGGGAGAGTCGAGCTGGTCCAAAAACGAGACTGAGCTTGAAATTTTTTTTGGAATCGAGTGCCGACCCATGGACACCTCTAGTAAAGAGTTCATATAGTCTTGGTCGACAAAATCTTATTCTCGTAGATGATTGTAGCTCGCAGGACATCTCACAAGTACAGGCAAAACAATATATGTAAAAGTAAACTACATCAAAGGTCATTAAACTATTACTAAGTTTACATTTTGGTCATTCGACTTTAAAAAGTTACGAAATGGTCATTGAACTACTTGAAAGTTTTCATTTAAGTCACTGAACTATTTGAAAGTTTTTATTTGAGCCACTAGGCTGTTAAATTTGTTTTTTTAAAGTCTCGCTAGCAAGCTCCAAACAACTGTTCGATAATAGGTACGATAGATCAGTACCCCTCGATAAGTAAAAAAACATAGCTTAGATCCAAGCTGATCTAGCGGTTAGTGTCAGAGATCAGAAAAGAAAATTGTTTAGAATTTAGCTCGCAAATTTATGACGTCTAAAGTTGTTTCATACCAAAAAAAAAAAAAAAACTCAACTGTAGAAGAGAAGGGGAAGGAGAACTTTCAATTGCTGCAGACAGTGTGAATAGAAAAGGCCATACATCTGTGACTTTAATAACCCAATGACTTAAATGAAAACTTTTGAATAGTTTAATGATATTTTTGTACTTTTTAAAAGTTGAGTGATCAAAACATAAATTTACTAAAAGTTTAATGACTTTAAGTGCAATTTATCCAAGCCAATATTCAAATCTGAAATGTACCCTAATCTGATTTCTTTCCCCTATTTTATTCAACAACATTAATTTATTTCACTAAGTGAAAGCATCATCAAATGACCTATTGACGAAGGAAGCTGATGATGTGAGGGAGATGAACATGAAAACCGGTCCAATCGGAGTGGGGACCAAAATTGAAATCTGGAATTCTCTCATAATTGGTACCGGTTCAATTTGGTGACCTCAATTAAAGCTCACAACTCCTTTTTCTTTTCAATTTTCTTTTATACGTAAAATTTGTACATACCGGTCCTTCTAGATAAGCGGTGAATTCACTTACGGTCAATATAAAAATAATGATGATGATGAAATTAGATATTTAACGATATTATAGCGTAAGATAAAAAAAAATAATTAAATGCACACTGAAAATAAACGTCCCTAAATAACACAATAAATTTTCAATTTTCAATTAAAATATTCTTTTAATTTTTATATAAAATTTTAATAAACATAATTTATTTTTCTTAGAATGTGAATATAAATTATATGCATGCATGTGTGTCAAGCAACCAACACAATGATTTACATGAACCAACATACATAAGTCAAAGAAAAAAAAAGACCAAGACAATCAGCGAATGTACAACTGTTTTGGTAAACAAATTGCTCAGATTGACCAATCATGCATGTGCAATAATGTTGCAATTGTACAAAAATTAGAGATCCTGATACCATTTAACAGCTTACTAATACTTTTTGTTTAGGTTAAAATTGGTTATTAGTCCCTGTACTTTAAAAAAATTAAGGATTTAACCTTTACACATTAATTTGATCAGTACTTTTCAAAATTTCAAAATTTAACCATCACCAAATGATAATTGTTAAATTCATTAAGTTCATTTGTTTGGCGAAGAAAATGTTTTCCGGAAAATGATTTACGGAAAATGATTTACTTTTCTGAAAATGATTTACCGAAAATATTTTCAGTGTTTGGATGAATCATGTAAAATATTTTTACATTGTTTGGCGATTTCAAAATATTTTCCGGAAAAGTTGATTTTACATATTTATTAATAAATTTACTTACATATTAATAATTTTTATATTTTAAATTGTTTTTAATTTCCGAAAATATTTTCCGGAAAAGTTGATTTTACATATTTATTAATAAATTTACTTACATATTAATAATTTTTATATTTTAAATTGTTTTTACATATATTGCAATGATTTATTTATTATAAATAAATTAGATTAAACATATAATATCTTGAATTATTAAGTTACATTATTAACCGTCATATTGAAAACAACCAAAGTCAAATAAATTATTTGTAATTGTGTTAAAAAAATAAAAAAAGGATTGAATAATTATAAATTAATACAACTGCATCTCCAGCATTAATTTCAATACTACCTGTTGCACACCTTCTAATGAGATATTCTTATTATACTTGGGTATAGTTCACATCAATAGGGAAGCCAACAAATTTGCAGGCTAAGTTGGTGCAGACTATCTTGAGCTTATTTCACTTATTGCTTTGAGCAATGAGTTGCAATTGAAGGGAGTGTTTAGAAGTTCGCTTATTTTGTTTTGCGTCTTTCTGACTTGAGTATTTATGGGATAATTTTATGCTTTGCCTTTGATTTGTTTTATCTTTGGAGTTGACTCGCCATTTTGTTCTGTGTTACGCTTCATTTTGTTGTAATCATATCTAGATTAATATAAGACCTTTTTCCTTTCATTTATAGGCCAGTGTCATTTATGGTTTTATTCTTGTACTTATTACAAGAAGAATTTGAAGTAGATATTGAAGTGAAAATATTCAAGAAAAAGTTACTTAGAAGAATATAAACAAATCAATAGCTCTGCCAGCAGTTTTGTACATTGATCTCTGTGTTTATTAATTATTCCTTTATATTTTGCACCAATTTTGAAAGTTCGGTGGAAAAATTAACACCCTATAACCACTCAATCTCAAAAATAATAATACTAAAGTCAAATCATACATCTAATAAGTTTATTATCAGTAGAGGTAGAATCAGAGATGAACAAAGAGTCCTGCAGCAAGCTAAATGTGATCCGATAGAAGATATTGTGAAATACAAAATCTTCATAGAAACAATAAGTTTAATTAATTATTAAGAAGTTGCTCAATGGTTTTCTTCTATCTGAACAATGTCTAACATAAACGGCATGCAACTATATGTTGTTCAGAGAGCGAAGTTATTCAAAATAATTTTCATAAATAATTAATCCTTTGTCTCGGTAAGTAAACCTTTTCATTAGTATCATAATGTCATCTTCAATGTAACAAATCCTATAACTATTTCACCTTAGTAGATCTATGACAAAGAAGAGCAGAGTTGGTCATGCAAAACCAACTATTTCACATGATACTCACAACATATGCAATGTCCCTTCGAGTCTTTTGAGCACTTTTTCCCATTCGGCAAGCCTTTCCAGTTGTTCCAGATTCAAACCTAGAGGCAAGAGAAAAAGCAACACTAGAATCCCAAAGCCTATTTTCTTTAAAGCTATTAGTACCGCTAACAAAAACATGTAAGGAAAGTAGCTTGCAATCAAGGGACACAGATGCTTTGTTGAAGGTCCAGATTAAAACAACACACTTTCAGTCACAAAATTTACATGCAAAAGTCACAAGGCGTTTCAATCCAACAACATAGGCCATAATGTTTTAGCAATGAAGAAGCTTAAGATCCTTTTCAAATAAAGCAACAAACATTTTATAGGGTTTAGGCTTCAAGGTAAAGTACAAAAGAAAACAAAAGCCAAATGTCAAGACCAAGAAGAAACATTACAATTGCACGTTGAGCAATTAGAGTATGATATCTATATCTTGTATTGATATACTCGGTATAATCACAAAATCAATGTAGGGTCTAGTCTGAAAGTTAAAGACACAAAGAAAATCTACATTAGTAACACACTCTACCAATGTTTCTTAAACCAATCTAAATGCAAGTTCAACATCCATCTTCATATTATTGGGCAAAAATAATGAACTACACTATCACCAAGTAAAGCTCATTAAAGTAGGTAGCGATAGCAATAGGAACACAAAAGAATCAGTCACAGCACATAAAACTCATCACTAGCCACATGTTTGATAATGGATATTTAAGACATTCAATAAAGATCCCATAGATTTAGTCAACACCTTTTAACCAAGTAGACAACAAAATAGGATAAGCAGCAACTAATGATCTAGAAGAAAAAAAAAAACAATGAATGCATTAACTTAAAAAAAGCTAAAAGGCAAGATATTCAATAATGTAAAGTTTTTAAATTAGGAAATGATAGAAATTAAGAATAGAAATCAATCAAAATGAAAACTGCACTAGCTACCAAAGCATGAGTTTTGAAAATATTACCAGAACAATATTATGAAAACCTAAGATTACCTGCACTGTAAGATTTTGTACAAGCATTCGATGATCAAAAGGGAGATGAACACTTGCTTGGATTGCAATGATATTTAAAGGTGACCCCCCTGCAATTTTAAAAAGTAAGCTAAGCATAAGAGAGGACTGGCATGGCTAATGCAAAACTGGTAAGCATTGAAATCTAGCAAATGAACTGAAGAAGGACAGATAAATTAACTTATTTCAACACATAACATCAAATTGCATTGTAAAAGAGCCATAATGTTGTGAAGACAAACTAATTACCAACAGCTTCCATCCCAACTAAAAGTTCAGTCTCTTCTCCAGCCATAACCACTGACAAGAGAAAGAGGGGGAAGAGGTTAACCATTTCCAATCAAATAAAAATGTACATCACTCACAAAATCATACATCGAAATGTTCTTACATTTTGAACTATTTTTGGGGAAAATGCATACAGTTTCAACTCCCGGCGCTGGGCCAAAATTCCCGTCACCAAAATCCTGAACATCCTCGCCAACAATCCCAAGCTCACCTCCTTCAACAGCTTCAGCAACATCTACGTCTACTTTTGATTGACACCTAGAAACTATCACACAAGAGAAAATATTTCAAGTCACAACATAATTTAAAACAATATTGACAATTTATTTATCTATTTATTAATTTATGATCAACAAAAGGTAAACAAAAAAAAATGCAACAAACAAATTCAACTCTGGAAATACTACTTCAAGAATGTTATAGAAAAGAGCATCAAAGTAATTGACAAGCATTTTAGCCAAAAAAGAGAAGTGCTTGACAAGAACGCTTTTCGTTGCCTTTTCTTAGAGCAAAAAGAAAGCTAAATAACCACTAAAGTATCGGTAGGAAAGGTAAAAGAACGATGGCCAAGCACATGCATTTTTCAAAAAGAAATCAAATGAAAATGAAATGTCAAGGGCATGCAATGCAACCAAGATTTAGAAAACAAAGAAATCACGCCAAATTCACACTTATCGAATCATGAATCAAAAGAAAAGAAAATCAATTCAGATCAAAACAATGGGACGTAAGAATGCAAGAGGAAAATCCAAAAGTAAGATCCAGAGTCGACGATAGGTAAGCAGAAATAGCTATTTAAAGTTTAATCAAAGAGGATAATAGATTTAGATCTGAAATAGTAATTTACAGACCTTGGAGAAGAGGAGAGGCAGCGAGGAGTAGAACAAAGAAGAAAACCCTGAAACTTTCCATAGCCATCTTCGAGAGTTTCATATTTGGTTAAAGAAAATGATAGTAATAAAAAGAAAAGCGATGGTCTGCAAGAAGTATGTACCAATGAAGGGTGGTGGTGAGGTTTCAAATGATTTACAACCCAAGGGAAGGGAAGGGAAAGGGAAGGGAGAAGAAGGCGACATTTTCGGAAAATGTCTTACCAATTCAAAAGCAGTAAGACATTTTCCCAAAAAAAGGCTCTCATTTCCCCGTGGTTTGTAAAATATTTTCCCATGGAAAATCATTTACAGCCTACCAAACACCGAGAAAAGCTTGAAAAGCTTTTACGGAAAAGCTTTTACAAGCTATCAAACAGAGCCTAAGTTCAAGTGTTTCCAAAATTTGATATGAGAAACATATTATCATATGTGTAATACCATATCAGCTTGTTATTTCCATGTATTACTCGTTACAAATCTAGTCAATGGATTAACGGTTGTCATTTGTATCAAAAATAAATTTTCAAAATTTGAAAAGTATAATCGTACACATATTATTTACAATTGTACGAATAGTACATGATTCGCACTTGAATTTAACCAAACAGATTTAATTGTTACTGTTTGGGTTCAAGACTAAAATTGACCAATTCAAATAATACAGGAACTAAGATTGATCAAATTAAAGTATAAAGATTAAATTCACAACTTTTAAAAGGTATAGGGACTAAAAACATAGTTTAACCATTATTTATAAAATATCGATTTGATTTCAATGGAGGGAGACTTTTGCTGGCATCCCATAATTGGATTTTCCCTATTCATCGTTGTGCCCTCAAATCTGAGTTATAACGAGGGAACATAACGTTGGTTGCTCTCCCAAATTAATTAATATCCTAAAACAATCCACGAGATCTTCATTTATATTTGGATGCTAAGAAATTAAAAATAAAATTGGATTCTTGTAGTTAAAAGAATTATACATTGTTATTATTTTATTTCAATTATGTGGTAGTCAAATTTAAAATATTGCATTATATTTTTCTTTGGTATAAATTTCAATTATTCTTGTCAAAAGGCTGTCGTAACCATTTTTCTGATGAAACAGTAAACGACGCGGTCGACTCGATTTTTGAAAAAAAAAAAGGAAAGAAGTCGCCACCGATCTTTATTTGGTGTGATCGGATCACCTTTTTTTTAATAAAACATTTAATTTACTAAAACAGTGCTTTTTGGTCCACGAACTTTGAGAAAACGGGTTCGGAAGTTGATTGCGTGCGAGGAAGGATTAGCACCCTCGACACGCCCAAAATTGGTACCAAACTGATTGATTGATGTCCTATTTATTGAAAACTTTGAAAGGGTTCGAAAATACAATGCTTTTTATTTTCAAAATTTGAAAGCACTAGAAGGGATGCTAAGACTCTCTTATTTTCGAAGAGATAAAGCATCATGTCCAGTAAGTTAGGGCGCGATACTTGAGATTCCCGAAACTAAGCTCGCCTTTTAAAACTTGGTTCTATTTTTGAAGAGGATCTTCCGTCATTTGTTGAATCGAGAAATCGAAACCCAGTAAGTTAGGGCTCGTTTTTTCAAAAATCCAAATTAGGAATATTGCCTCTATTTTGAAAGAAAAGAAACTTATCTCGAAGTTATCTAGGTGTCGAGTCCAGTAAGTTAGGGCACGACATTTTGAATTTCCGAGATTAAGTATTTTGTTTTAAATTTAAATTGTAATTTCAAAAGAGATATCCCGTTGTTTAGCTTTAAACGAGAAAAACGAAGCCCAAGAAGTTAGGGCTTGATCTTCTCGAACCTTTAATACGAAATATCGATTGTTATAAAATTGATGCATCGAGAAAAGTTAGTGAGAAGCAAACGATGGTAGAAAGTACGGTGGTAATAATATTAACAACACAAGATGCGAAAACAAAAGATAATAAGCAAAGAGAATACAAATAATAGTATTTAACGAATGAATGATGAGACGTGTACATGCAAGGGATACGGTAATAATAACAATATACACATTATATAAAAAGGATAATATAACGACTATAATAATATAATATATAAGATATAATGATGGTAAACATATTATGATAACAAAGATAATATATTGGGGAATAAGTACCTACATTATATAATAATACACTAACAACAACAATATAATATACACTTATATAAATAGCAAAACTTATATGATATAAAGTTCATAAGATACTAAACGATTTAATACATAGATTATTTTTGACAAGAATAGTATAATATAACAATAATTATAACAACACTAATAATAATAATAATGATAATAAATAAGAAACATAATAATAACGCATAAAACAAAATATAATGTAATAATATTAGAAATAAAGTAAAATAATAATCTTGGTAAAAATAAATGTGATAAATAAAATAGTAAAAAAATAACGTTGAGAATAACACTTAACAATTATAATGATATATTAAAATAATAATGGTAACTATAATTAAAATAAAATGTATAAAGATAATAAAAACTAATAATAACAAAGTAATAAAACTAATAATAATGAAGTAATAAAACTAATAATAATAATAATAATAATAATAATAATAATAATAATAATAATAATAATAATAATAATAATAAGTTAGTGAATTTGATAATAAAATAACCAAAGTAATTAGAAATGACTAAAATGAACAAAATGAATACTTGGGGTAAATTTGAAATAAAATAAAAAGGAAATGGCCTATCCAAACGCTTGAGTTACATGGGGACCCAAAGGCAATAAGCCCTTCGGTCAAAACGCACTGCAGCCTGGGACTAAATTATGAATGAAATAGATCGTGGGGTAAAATTTGAAAATAATAAAAACTTAATTAAAAGAAGTCAAAAAAGCGGAAGGGCCAATCACGCAAATAGCCCATTTAACAGAAACACTCGGATCCTCTGGCTGGGTCGGGTCGCGCGCAGATCTTGCCAAAACGACGTCGTTTTGACGCTTAACAGCCCAAATCAAAACGGCGCCGTATTCTGTTGCTATAAAAGGCTGATTTGTCTGAAAAAAAAAAAGCATTTGGTTGCTGTTTGAAAAAAAAAAGGGAAAGGAGGGTTTTTTTTCTCTGGACCAGGTCCAAAATTCGGCGAGGAGATTGTCGCCGCCATCGCTTCAACACCGCCTTACTGTGGTAGGAAAAGGTAAAAAGTTCTATTTTTTTATTTTTTTATCTTTTTTATCAGAGTGTCGTTTACATATATATGTGAAAAGAGGTAAAGAAAGATTTTCGAAAAATAAACGTGAAAACAGTCACCTCCTTTTGGTTTCGGTTTTAATCTTTGGTGGGTTAATGCCCGATCTTGCTACTCTGTCGTGCCTTTATTTTGTATTTGCAGATCTACCCCTTTTTGTGTTTTGAAATTTTTCCCTTTTTTTTTATCTATGGATCAGAGGAAAAAAAAATCCCCCTTTTCTTACAGTTTTTCGTTCGGTTTTATAACCGAATTTGGAGGAGAAAAATAGATTATTTTCCTATTTTTTCTGCCATTGCTATCTGTTACTGTGTCTCCTGTTCTTGCAGGGTATGGGGTGCAGGTGGAGGGTCGGTGGTCGATCGTCGATGGCGATGGATGGGATGTCTTCGCAGGCAAGTGGCGCAGAAGCTAGGGTTTCACTTTTTTGAAACCCTAGTTTGAGTATTGGTGTTGTAGTGGGCCTTTAGGTTTGGGCTTAATTGGGTTTATTTGGGTTAGGGACTTAATGGGCCCCGGGTTTGGGCAATTTGGGTTGTAAAACGGGCTGGGTGCATTTGGGGCAAAATGGGTTTGTACAACTGCCCCTCTTTGTTCATTGTCGTGTAACGGCAATAGATCAAAGACATAAGAAAGACCCATTTTGCCCGGTCTCGGTGGGCTTTAACTTCTTTTGGTGCTTTTTTCTCCAGGTAGCCCCATTCAGTCCACCGCATCTGGTCGTTTCGATCCTATTCCATCGTTGCTTTGGTGAGATAGGACTTGTAACTCCAATTTATTCTGTTGCGCCTTGTATATTCGACCTGCTCCTGCAATCCGCTCCTATAACATCAGGATCGCCAGACTTGTTATCTTCGATCTGCTCTTGCAAATTCAGGAATATCAAAACTGCTATCTTTAATCTGATCCTTGCAAACTCAAGGACACCAGATTGATTTCTTTGATTACTTCTTACTCCACGGGAACTTCGATGAAATAAGATTTCAGGGAGAAGAGATTCGTAGTCTCCATCTTCTCTTACTAAAACTTCAAAGGAATAATGATTGATCCTCATTGTTAACTCAGGGAGACGGGATTTGTAATCTCAACCTACTCCACTGGAACATCGAGGAAATAAGAATTTAGGGAGAAGAGATTTGTAGTCTCCATCTTCTCTACTGAAACTTCAAAGGAATAATGATTGATTCTCATTGTTAACTCAGGGAGACGGGATTTGTAATCTCAATCTACTCCACTGGAACGTCGAGGAAATAAGAATTCAGGGAGAAGAGATTTGTAATCTCTATCTTCTCTACTGAAACTTCAAAGGAATAATGATTGATCCTCATTGTTAACTCAGGGAGGCGGGATTTGTAATCTCAACCTACTCCACTGGAACGCCGAAGAAATAAGGATTCAGAACTTTTCAATTTGCTTCCTCACTATCTTCAGGCTGACTTCAATCTTCAGTCTGCTCCCCTGTCATCTCGAGGGATAAGGTCTTTGGTCTTCAACCTATTCCACTACTAGTTAAAGTAATAGGACTAAAGCTTAACCATGCTTCCTACTGGTTAGGGAGCCGGAATTTGCATTCGATCTTGCCTCACTATTGGTCAGGGCGACCAAACCTACAATTCTTGACCTATTCCACTGCTGGTGTGTGGCAATAGGACGGTGACCTAAATCCTGTTCCCTACTGGTTAGGGAGTCAAGATTCGCCTTCGATCTTGCCCCACTACTGGTTAGGGCGACAAGATATACAATTTTTGACCCATTCCACTACTGATCAGTGGTAATAGGACGGTGGCTTAAATCATGTTCCCTACTGGTTAGGGAGCCAAGATTTGCCTTCGATCTTGCCCCACTACTGGTTAGGGCGACAAGATCTATAATTTTTGACCCATTCCACTGCTGGTCAGTGGCAATAGGACAATCTTCAACCTATTCCACCGCTGGTTAGTGACAATAGAATGGTGACCTAAATCATGTTCCCTACTGGTTAGGGAGCCAAGATTCGCCTTCGATCTTGCCCCACTACTGGTTAGGGCAACAAGATCTACAATTTTTGACCCATTCCACTGCTGGTCAGTGGCAATAGGATAATCTTCAACCTATTCCACCGCTGGCCGATGGAAATAGGACGATCTTCAACCTATTCCACCGCTGGCTGATGGCAATAGGACCACCCATTCCATCGCTGGTCGATGGTAATAGGATAATCTTTAACCTATTCCACTGCTGGTCAGTGGCAATAGGACAATCTTCAACCTATTCCACCGCTGGTCGATGGTAATAGGACCACCCATTCCACCGCTGGTCGATGGTAATAGGATAATCTTCAACCTATTCCACTGCTGGTCAGTGGCAATAGGACAATCTTCAACCTATTCCACCGCTGGTCGATGGTAATAGGACCACCCATTCCACCGCTGGTCGATAGTAATAGGATAATCTTCAACTTATCCCACTGCTGGTCAGTGGCAATAAGACGATCTTACATCTATTCCACTGTCGGTCATTGGTAATAGGGTAATCTTCAATAGTGTTGCTATACCGTCCTCTAGGGACATATCCTGTAGACTCGATTTTATATGTTTGTGTTTATGCAAAGGATGCGGATGCTATGATCGGAATGACTCAAATGCTCCTGACTACGTGTGATATGGATGACACTTATATGGATGCAGAATGTCGCGAGAATGGTCTTTTTACAATGATTAGGATGCAATGATCAGAATGAATCGAATGCTCCTAACTAAATGACAATGGATGACATTTGCATGAATACAAAATGTCATGAGAATGATCCTTTTACAATGATCAGGATGCAATGAGTCGAATGCTCCTAACTAAACAATGAAATGATCCCTTTTTAAATGCTTAGGGTCGTCATTGTTCGTAGTTCATTAAGGTTCTGTCACTTATGCGTTATCATGCTTTCTCGTTCAGCTAGTATCTTTGATAGAAAACCCAAAAACAATGATCATATTCTGCTCAACAAGCTTGCCCCACTGTAATTTCAGGGTCCCTTCCACTGTATCTTTTGAGACATAAAGTTTGCATCTCTCACTGCAACTTTAGAAGAATAACATTTGGTTTCTTCTATCCATCATGCTGTAACTCCAACGTATAGGATCAATTTGATCTGTTACACCATTCATTGGTGTGATGACCAGATGTGTAGGCCTGATATATGCATGAATACAGAGTATCATTTTTTTTTCTCGAGAATGATCCCTTTCTACCGCTGGGTTGACATTGCTCGTTATCTGCCAAGGTCGTATCACCGGTGAAATGTATTGTCTTTTTGTTCAACCAATAAAAGGTCCAAAGAGATAATCATCTTTTCTCCAATATTTCCAAACCTTGAGCTGAATGAGTTCTAAACAACAGTTCTATTTCAGGTCTTCATATTATTCAGAAGCTTCCAGAGTAATATGCAAAACTCTTTTTATGAAAGTATTATTAGTCCACTAATCGTTATTTCAATGCAAAATGCCTGAAAAAGATTGTAACAATGGACAAAAAGGAAATTGATTGGGATCATAGCTTGAAACAAACAAGTTAATCAAAGTTAGCAAATGCAATTAAGAAGGAAATTTATCGGTGGTATTTTGAAAGGAATAAAATAACCACAAGTAACAAAAATGGATAAAATGGAAACTAAGTGCCCCAGATATCGTAGCTTGAGCTTCCCTGTTCTAACTTCTTGAGGACCATTTTGAGCTTAATATGTGTTTAGGGGATCCAGAGTACTTTGTCGATGCCCCAAGACGTAACATACTTCTTTGAGCGTAGCAAGACTATCAGATGCCCTACTTTCAATCAAAATTTTGAGTGCCTTCTCGTGTTTTCAACTCAAATACCCTTTGGTCTCAAAGCGCCTTTTGGGTTTTCGCCTTGGCCTCTCCTTTTCTTTTTTCTTTTTTCTTTTTCTTTTTCTTGTTTTTCATTTTTATGGTTTTATTTTGGAAAACTTTTTTATTGAATCTGAACTCACCGGATCAAGGTGTCCTTGTCATCCATCTTGGTTAACACTCATGTTTCCCTAGAACAGGCCTTCTTTGCTATATAAGGCATTTACTTTTCCTTGGAGTTCTTTTGGATAAGAAAAATCTCTCTTAATGCTAGGTCCTTTTCCTGAAATTCTCTTGAGCGAACCTTTTTTTTTCAAGCTCGTATCCGTTTTTGGTACGTTTGACCCTGCTGAATACTTTCAATCAAGCTTACTAGAGGCATTTTGCTTCATCTAATTCAATCGTAAAACATGGGTTCTTTAAACCCCAACCTTAACAGTGTACCCATGTTTTAGTAGTTTGGCATGCCTTGATATGATCATACGAAAACATCTTGAATTCCTGAAAATAGCTCAACGATGCCTTGCCTTATTCCTACGAGGAGATACGCTTACATCTTCATTTCCTTCGTTAGTTCATAGCGTCTGCTGACACTTTATAAGGTAGGATCTACATTGGGGAAGTAAGTCGCAATCTTTGTCATCTTCAAAGCCCTTAGATCCCTCTAGATACATATCTCACTAAAAAGGAGTCAACAATAAATACACTCATGTCATTGATATCCGGGGCCCATTGTGGGCGGAAAATCCAAAGGATAAATGATCCTAAGGATGATTATTCGTATGATATGGTCATGAGTGAAAAATATTCAGTATGAAATGTAAAGAATGAAAATATTTACTTGGAAATATACATTTTATTGAAATAAAAATTCTGGACACAAGCCTACTTCTCAAAAGAAATCTTATTACTTCCAGGCTTGAAGCAACAAGTGTGTTTTACACATTACTCTAGATTAGCTTTAAAAATACATGTTTCTTCCACAGTTTCATTGTTCAAAACACTCTCAAGTACATAAAGGCAGATGTTCGGAAAACTTTTATTCCTCGGTTCTCTTCGGGTATACCATTGCTCCGTCATCGAACTTCACAATACCCATGTTGATGAGATTTTCCACCAATTTCTTGAAAGTGAGGCAATTTTCTATCGAATGGCCTGTGATCCCCGCGTGGTACTCACACTGAGTGTTTGGGTCATACCATTTTGGGTATGGAGGTTGCATCAATTTTTGATATTGAGGGGACACAACGTGTGCATCAAATAAACTTTGATACAACTCCTTATATGTCATAGGGATTGACGTAAATTGGAGTTTTTCAACGTTTTTCCTTGTGCGAGATTCTTTCCTTGATGAACCTTGATACTCAGTAGGCTGATTTGGGTCCCTCATGTTTGTATTATTCACCTCGTCATCCTTTTTTCTAGGAGCAGGCCTTCTACTGGTTTCCCCTACTTCAATCTTGTCGCATCTGATTGCATGTTCGATCATTTCCCCTGCCATTACCATGTCGGCAAAGCTCTTAGTGGTACTCCTATCATATGGGTTATGAAAGGAGCCTGTGGTGTTGATAAAGAGCATGGTAGTTTTCTTTTCTAAAAGGGGTGGTTGGACCTGCATAGCGACCTCCCTCCACCTTTGCGCGTATTGTCTGAAATTCTCATTTTGTCTTTTTTCCATGCTTTGCAAAGTAATTCTATCCGGTGCCATGTCCGTAACGTGGCTGAAATACATTAGAAATGCTTGAGCCAGACTTCTCTAAGAACTAATGTTGGCCCGACTAAGCTGGTTATACCATCGAGCAGCTGCGCCCACTAAAATTTCTTGGAAACAGTGGATTAAGAGTTGATCGTTGTTCACGTAGCCAGCCATTCGCCTGCAGAATATGGTGATGTGGGCCTCCGACAGCTAGTCCCACTGTATTTTTCAAATTCAGGCATTTTGAACTTTGGCGAAAGTACCAAGTCTGGGACCAAACTTAAGTCCTTAGCATCTACCCCGTGACGGTAGTCAGCAGTCTTTATTTCTTTAAACTTCTCTTCTAACCACTTGCAACGGTCCTCAAGTTGTCTTTGCAGGTCGATTCTTGCTTGGTCTATTTTTGCCATTTCGTCAGGGACCACAGGGTTAGCTGGACTATCTCCTGGGTTAGCACCTGAGCCAGTTTGAAAGTTCGTGGGTAATCTAGTATCAGCTTGCCCCAGTTGAGGCCTAATCGTGACAGATGGCCTTTGGGGATACTCTTCATGCTGTGCTGGCGCATGTGGTGGGGTAAAACCCAAGGGAATGCCTTCGCTCTCTTCCCTTGTAATTGCCGTGAGACATTTAACTTTGTCCATTGCCCCACTCAAATTTGGGCCATTTGAGCCATCGTGCTCTTTTGAGCGTCCAACATCTGATCCCTCATCTCTTTTTGGAGTTTTGCCATTTGCTCTTGCATCTGGCCTTGCAGGTCTTTCTAGAATTGTTCAAATCTTTGATCCATTTTTTTGTCTTAAGCCTTGAGTCCCGTAGTAATGTTCGGTTCTCAGATTTCTTCTTTTCTCTCTTGTTTCGATAATCTTAACCAATTAGGCTCCTTTTATAAATTTGAATGCATGTAATATGATGCAATGCAAATGCATGAATGCAGGAAGAAGACATCGATTCTGATCAACTTCATTTTAGAAAACTTTATTAGAAGGCAAAACCCTTTACGTAAAGCAGATTACAAATATGCTTTCGCCCTAAGACCTAAGGTTTTGATTTTTCCAAGCAGGGAGGTTAGCTCTTGATCATGACCCAGCGGTAGCTCATATCTTATGCTCAATATGTCGGCTTTCGCAGCCAAAGTCTGTAGGTGATCAGTTACCCCTCGAATCTGAATTGTCGCTTCACCCATGAGGTAGTTTCGACTTCTATCTTGCTCGTAAGAATGGCAAACTTCTTCTCCCAGCGCCTTTCTTTCGTTTCCAGAAGCTCAATCTGGAGCTCACTACTATGAATACCGATTCTAGGTCTTCAACCTTACCTTTCACTTTCTCAATTCTGTTCAGGCTTGACTTCAGTTGGCTTTCCGAGTCTTGACTTCGATGCGATGTAGAAACCGCCCCAGCTCAGCTATTCTAGCTTTTAGTCCTTTTTTCTAATTGGCTTGGCTCTAACCATGTGTGAGCGGCCGCATTGTCTTCTGCTTTATCAAGGGATTCGCTTTCCATAACCAGCTCTCTAACTCAGAAACTGACCGTGAATCGATACCTCTTAAAATATGAAATGATATGCACAAAAGAATGAAACACAACAAGGTAGTGCCATGAATATAAAGCAAGTAAAATAAACAAACACCTATTTGGGTGACCACTAAGGTTTGACACAGCTCTACCTAAGGTGGGCTCCTAGGGTTTGCTATATGTAGTTTAGTTCTAAAGTTCGAGGTATCCGAACCAGCAGATTCCTCGATCCTCACCCATTATAGGCTCATACGGACCGAGTTCGGTTCAGGGGAATACATTTCCCTATGGCCATGCGAAGTGAAAACTTCACGAAGACATAGGTACAGATGTATCCGGCGATCCACTAGCCTATGCGGAGGTGAAAACGTCACGAAGGCATAGCTTCTCGCTCCCACTTAAAGGTGTGACCACAACGGTCATGCAATGCAACGCCAAAGTATTTACAAGACCAATATTAAAAGTGCATTAGAAGAAACATGATTTTCCAAAACCATTTTAATCAAAAGGACAAAAATCAATCAATCTATGGCTTGACCCTTGGGTCTCCAGTGGAGTCGATAAGCTGTCGTAACCATTTTTTTTGATGAAACAGTAAACGACGCGGTTGACTTAATTTTTGAAAAAAAAAGGAAAGAAGTCGCCACCGATCTTTATTTGGTGTGATCGGATCACCTTTGTTTTAATAAAACATTTAATTTACTAAAACAGTGCTTTTTGGTCCACGAACTTTGAGAAAACGGGTTCGAAAGTCGATTACGTGCGAGGAAGGATTAGCACCCTCGACACGCCCAAAATTGGTACCAAACTGATTGATTGATGTCCTATTTATTGAAAACTTTGAAAGGGTTCGAAAATACAATACTTTTTATTTTCAAAATTTGAAAGCACTAGAAGGGATGCTAAGACTCCTTATTTTCGAAGAGATAAAGCATCATGTCCGAGAAGTTAGGTAGCGATACTTGAGATTCCCAAACTAAGCTCGCCTTTTAAAACTTGGTTCTATTTTTGAAGAGGATCTTCCGTCATTTGTTGAATCGAAATCGAACCCGATGAGTTAGGGCTCGTTTTTCCGAAAATCCAAATTAGGAATATTGCCTCTATTTTGAAGAAAGGAAACTTATCTCGAAGTTATCTAGGTGTCGAGTCCGATGAAGTTAGGGCACGACATTTCGAATTTCAGAGATTAAGTATTTTGTTTTAAATTTAAATTGCAATTTCAAAAGAGATATCCCGTTGTTTAGCTTTAAACGAGAAAAATCGAAGCCCAGTAAGTTAGGGCTTGATCTTCTCGAACCTTTAATACGAAATATCGATTGTTATAAAATTGATGCATCGAGAAAATTTAGTGAGAAGCAAACGATGGTAGAAAGTACGGTGGTAATAATATTAACAACACAAGATGCGAAAACAAAAGATAATAAGCAAAGAGAATACAAATAATAGTATTTAACGAATGAATGATGAGGCGTGTACATGCAAGGGATACGGTAATAATAACAATATACACATTATATAAAAAGGATAATATAACGACTATAATAATATAATATATAAGATATAATGATGGTAAACATATTATGATAACAAGATAATATATTGGGGAATAAGTACCTACATTATATAATAATACACTAACAACAACAAAGATAATATACACTTATATAAATAGCAAAACTTATATGATATAAAGTTCATAAGATACTAAACGATTTAATACATAGATTGTTTTTGACAAGAATAGTATAATATAACAATAATTATAACAACACTAATAATAATAATAATAACGATAATAAATAAGAAACATAATAATAACGCATAAAACAAAATATAATGTAATAATATTAGAAATAAAGTAAAATAATAATACTGGTAAAAATAAATGTGATAAATAAAATAGTAAAAAAAATAAAGTTGAGAATAACACTTAACAATTATAATGATATATTAAAATAATAATGGTAACTATAATTAAAAAAAATGTATAAAGATAATAAAAACTAATAATAAAAAAGTAATAAAACTAATTATAATGAAATAATAAAACTAATAATAATAATAATAATAATAATAATAATAATAAGGTTAGTGAATTTGATAATAAAATAACCAAAGTAATTAGAAATGACTAAAATGAACAAAATGTAATACTTGGGGTAAATTTGAAATAAAATAAAAAGGAAATGGCCTATCTAAACGCCTTGAGTTACATGGGGACCCAAAGGCAATAAGCCCTTCAACAAAAGCACCGCACTCAGGGACTAAATTGCGAACTAAATAAGCCTCTTTTCTTACAGTTTTTCGTTCGGTTTTATAACCGAATTTGGAGGAGAAAAATACATTATTTTCCTATTTTTTCTGCCATTGCTATCTGTTACTGTGTCTCCTGTTCTTGCAGGGTATGGGGAGCAGGTGGAGGGTCGGTGGCCTACTGTCAGTGGCGGTGGATGGGATGTGCTGCAGGGCAAGTGGCGCAGAAGTTAGGGTTTCACTTTTCTGAAACCCTAGTTTGAGTATTGGTGTTGTAGTGGGCCTTTGGGTTTGGGCTTAATTGGGTTTATTTGGGTTAAGGACTTAATGGGGCCCGAGTTTGGGTAATTTGGGTTGTAAAACGGGCCGGGTGCATTTGGGACAAAATGGGTTTGTACAAAGGCTTTGCTAGAAGTATAACTAGTAGATGACGTGCTTCGCCCATCACAGATACATCACTGCATCAACTGTACCTTCTCAAGAAGGTACATTTCACGATGTGCGATCGAAATATACTTAATTAATTTTATGACACGTGGGTTTCGTTCAGTCCATCGTGCGATCGAAATATACTTAATTAATTTTATGACACGTGGGTTTTGTTCAGTCCTATCATAATTCATTCGAGCTGACATTTAAGGATATGACCCTCTATAACCTTCAACAACACATGTCTAAGGGATACTATGACTCATTGAGCCTACAAGCTAAGGGATAACTGGTTAAATGAGGGCCATAAACATGGTCCATACAAGAAAAATTAGAGATTAGTGTAGGGAACACGTAGAACTAACCCATTTTGCAGCTTCTCCTCGGCTCTCTCTCTTCCTTTTCGACCTCCCCTACCTCCTGAAATACTAAAGAAAGCCTTAAGAAATGAATTGTGATCTTTTAGGCATGTCGAGTCAAGTCATATGGAACGGGCTTACTTAATGAACCTGTTGCCCTAGAAATAGCTTCAGAATATATTTTACCCAACTTTAAATTACCAAAGAATACTGTTAGAGTTTCAACCCAAATTCTTATTAAAACAAAATATAAATGGCAAGATAAGGGGATCTACGAGGGCGAAAGCCGCAGCCCATCGTGGATCCCCAATAAGCAATATACTGGATTGGGGTTATGGCCGTGATGCAATGGTCAGAAGGTCCTTGCGATCTGATCTGACAAAGCACAAGAAGAATTCGTATAGAAGTTTACTTCCTCTGTTTGATATTGATTTGAATAAGGTGCTTCAACCTTACTACATTACTTCTATTAGATGTTGATTTGAATAAGATTTTCTAAACCTATAAATAGACGCAGTTTATACTCCTTGTAATTATTCAAATTTGATATAGTAAATTTTCTTCTCCTTTGCCCATGAATTTTTTCCTGAAAGGGTTTCTACGTAAAATCTGTGTATTCTATTTTTCTTTCTTTTCTTTGAGATACATTGCCATTATCGACATTCTATTTTTAACAAATACATATGATGGTACTAAAGACCGTCCAGACCATCTCATGCAACACATTAATTTACATGGATATTGGGTGCTATTGAAAATCTCAAACATCAATCAGTCTTTATGAATCTTAAATAACATGTGAGGTCTTGGTATTTAGTTTTACCTCACTATCCATCCATTATTTTTGATTAATTACCTTATTTATGAGTCCTTATCTATCAAATAAGGCATTACTAAAAAACCCTACTTATATGCTTTCTATCAAGAAACAACAAGTTGAATCACTTCATGAGTACATTTGTTGTTCCAATGTTGCTACTATGAAAACCAAGAATGTGACAAAAGATTAAGATATCCTAGAATTCATGCAGGGTAAATCATGAGCATCTAAAGTATGCACTTATAGATGACAAACTGGAGAAAATGTTCGCTTTGTATGAAAAAGCTCATAAATATGTTAAAATGAAAGAAATGAAGGTATCTAGTGATGAATCTTCTTTATTACATTATGATACTGCGCAACACCATTTTGAAAGATTGTGAAGGGGACAACCCCCACTGTTAGATCAATAAAGATGAAATAATGGTTTAGGAGTGTACATAGGGGCAACACATTGCTAGCTTCTCAAATTTGCCTTAACGATATAAACAAGATAAGATAAGCTATACCAATAATTGGAAAGGTAAACTGAAAGAGAACCATGCAATAGATTTGAAACCTACACTCTTTCAAATGCCTAACTAGAGTTTTCTATACCTTCTTGTAGTACTTGCCTTAGTGGTGTGAAGAGGTTTACGTAGGGTGGTATTAGAAGAGGATTCTTTACGTCGTTGTATGCGTTTGAAGTAGGGCTTCATCAGAGATCTACATTTTTTTATAATGCTTAAATTATATGATGTTTTGTTGACCAACTAGTAGGAATATCATGGTGGGCTTTAGTAGCGCAGTTCATAGAAACATGATGAAGTACCTAGCAGAAGTGCCTTCCAAATTATAAATTGGTTTCTCTAATGAGCAAGGGGTAACTCGAAATCATCCCCTATTATAGCTTTTTGGAGCCTTCCCTTTATTACCTTCTTTCCTCACATTTTTCTCATTATCCCCTCATTAACCATATGAAATGTGATTCCCACTAACCCTACAAAACTTGATCCCCACTAACCCTAATTGAAATCCAAGAATAAAACAATAAACTACAAACAATATAAAAGTAGCTAGAAATCTCACTTGAAAACGTCTTCTCTGGGTTCACCTAAAGACTTTAACTTGTAGAACCACCGCTAAAATACCCGAGCTTCTAATGAATTTCAAGAACGAAGAACTAAAAGATTTCAAAAATTTTCAACAAATGTTTTTAACTTGTGAATGCAAAATTTAAAAAGCTCAAACTAACTTTACAATTACCAAGCTTATTTAGCAAACTTTACTCTACAACCACTAATAAAGTGATGCATAGAGAAACTTATCAAAATGGCCACATCTTTCAACCAATTATAGATAAGCACATGAGTTACAATTCACTTTACAATTGCCCACTAATTTCACTATTGTAATTGATGTAACATGTTTCCCAAAACATGACACTCACTAATTTCATTGTTACATCATCTAATTACTCTGTGTCTCACAAAACACAAATGCTTCGCGCTTCCTATTTCAAGGAAGGTCACTTTATAACCTTCCCTTTGATTGGAGAGCAAATATTACACCTCGTCGAAAGGCTCTATCTGAAGTATATCATGTAGTAGGCATGCTTCATGTATCACTAGTATATCACCGCAACAATTGCACCTCGTCAAAAAGCTACGTCTCACACTATGTGATCGACACACCTCACTAACCTTATGACACGCGAGCTTTGTTTAGTCCATCATAATTCATTCGAGCCAACTTACCTTTCATATCCCTCAACAACACGTGTCTAAGGGACACTATGATTTATTGATCCTACAAGCTGGGGGATAATTGGCTAAATGATGACAACAAACAAGGTCCACACAAGAACAATTGGGAACTTAGTATAGGGGACATGCAAAACTAACCCACATTCCAACATCTCCCCAACTCTCTCTTTCTCTTCCTCTCTGACCTCCCTTGTAACTTAGCAGCTCTCCGCACACTTCCATGTGAATGGCCACTAACATCCTTCTCCAACTCTAACCATCAACAATATTATTATTTTGTATTTTAATTACATTTTTATGCATTCAAATTTTACATGAAGTATATAATTTTAAAGATAGGTTATATTTTTACTATTTTAAATTAAAAAGTTAAATCTAAATTTAACAAAGATACTCTTTAAGTAATCATATTTTAAATATATATATATATATATATAAATCGTATTCGAAATTAGGGGGGCTGGCAGGGCCCCTTACCTCCACTAAAATGAAAAAAAAATCCATTTAAGCTCTTAAACTTTTTTAAAATTTTAAATTAATGAAGGTAAAATTGTACTTTGATACCCCTAAAAATATAAAAATTTGATCTAATTCTTTAAAATTATAAAGATATAATGATGAAATTGTATTTTTACTATCGTAAAAATTACAATTTAATTTTGACCCCTCCTAAAAAATTTTCTGATTTTACCCTTATATACAACTCTTGTGACTCTATTTCCTCTAAAATCTTCAAATCTAACATTGGTGAATCTTGTTAACATGATCTTGTTAAGATGAAAGTATTTAACATACTGACATGTATTAACTACTTACCCCATCATAACACTGACCCAATTTGCTAAGACCTAACCAAGAATTTAGATTATTTTCTTTCATCATAAATGTTGGGACCAAACTGTCTTGTATTGTCATGTCATGTTCCACATTGAGATTGGAAAATATTTGACAACCCATGTAATAATTAGTACAGATACTTGTTAACCCTTAACTTTGCCCTAAAACCATCGAAATCACTGAATCCGGTACGCTCTCAAAAATATCAAATATTATTTGCTGTCATTAAGAATCAACACCTGTCATATATCTGAAATCGACATGTGATTTGCTTCAAATTTCTATGGTCTAATTATGATTTTGGTCCTTGAGATTTAATCCTAATTTTCTTGGAGAAGTATTTCTCTTTTAATATGGCTTTTATAATGTAAATAGTAGTTCAAATTCCACAACATCCTTAGTAGTTGCCATTAAAGTAATGATGTGATTTTTTTTAGGAAAAAAAAAACAGCCTAATCATTTGTTTTATAAGCAAATTTATTATTGGTTTAATATAGTTGATTGGATTTGTTTGCGTAATCTTGATTTTATAATTAAATAACACAGTAAATTTTGAAGTCTAGCGGGGAGCGAACTAAAATTTTTAATTTTTTGAGGGTTTTAATGTGAATTTTTAAAAATTTTGGTAGGTTTAATTAAAATGTACAAAATTCTAAAGTTTTAATGGAAATTCAAAAAAATAAAAATAAATTGAAGTCTAATTAAAATTTTCAAAAGAATTCTAATGTTATCGAAATTTAATATTTTGGCCACTCACCCGTTAAATCACTAATGGAAGCCTTTTTTATTGGCATAATAACAAATTTAACCCTCCAATATCTCTGATTCTATCAATTTGGTACTAATACTAAAAAATTCAACAAATTTAACCATCAACTTTATCTATCCTATCAATTTAGTCTTGATTCTTAAAATAAAAAAATAAAAAACTTTAAAAGTTCATTTTTCGATAAAAATATATAATATTTTATAAAATACATACAAAGTTATAAATAAATTCAAACAAATAAATGCCCATTTTCTCTTTTTCTAACATAAGATTTATTTATTAAATATTATTTTTAAATATTTTTCCTAAAACCCCATAAATTAAATTAGATTCAAACTTTTCCTTTTTTTAGTTTTATTTTATAAATAATAATTTATTTAATATACGTCTGACCTTATTTATTAGTTTTCACCAATTTTGCATAGCATTAGGCACTGTCTTTTTTTCTGCAACTATCGACACCAATAACTCTTCCTTTAAATTCCTTGATTTCCACATCCTCTATTGTCGTGCCATCCAACTAGGAATTGATTGCGGAGATACTAGAATGGCCTTTCACCTATTGAGTCTCTAAGACTTCATCCTCACATGTATATCCCCAGTTGTGCTTGCCCTCAGGCTCTAGTTTTTTCACCTAACCTGAACATGGTGATCAATAATGTTTGAAAAAGGGAAAATTTGAATCTATTACGTCTTCTTCAAGGCTTTTTTTCCCCTTAAATTATTTTATTTATAAGATTATTATTTTAATAAATAAATTTTATGTTAGAAAAATAGAAAAAATTGGTATTCATTTATTTATAAATATTTTATGTATTTTTTCAAAAAATAAACTTTTAAATATTTTTATTTTTAAGAATGAAGATTAAATTGACTAAATTTGTAAAATTGATGGTTAAATTTTTGTATTTTTAAAATTAGGACTAAATTGATAGAATCTATAAATATTGAAAGACTAAAACTGTTATTATGCCAATAAGAAAGGGCTTCCGTTAGTAATTTAACGGATGGGTGACCAAAATATTAAATATTGATAATAGTAGTGATTAAAATAGAAAATTTTAAACTTAGGTGACCAAAACAAAAATACACTAATAGTTGAATGACTATTTTTAAAATTTACCCGAATCGAAAATACTTAATTAAAGCCAATTAATTAGATCAAAATTCATCATCGTTGATAGCCTCAAATTTCTACAAAATAATTAATTAGCATTGTCCCTTAGTTTTGACCCACATTTTGTAGGGTTTAGTTGACAATGACTGCACTACAATAGTGTCCCAATGCAGCCTCTGATAATTAACTACCAAGATTGATGGTCCAAATGCATGTATGGCATTGGGTAGACCATTTTTTATCTTCAAACATGTGTTCCATAATTGATTTCATTTACTACCCTTCTATTAGATGCACATGAGGAATTAAGAAAATATCTCACAAAATTTAAATAAATATATAAATGGTTTGTGTTGGTCAAATTTATTATTAGTTGAATATATTTTAATTTGGTCAATTTTAATTTTTAATTTTTTTTGAATTTTAAAATTTCAGTCGTGACCAAATGATAATCATTAAATTTGTTAAATTAAATTATGCTATTTCGAAAGTCTTATGTGACAAACATATATATATAAAAGATTTGCATTGGTCAAATTATGATATTAAACCCTATATTATGCCCAAATTTGGTTAATTTCAGTCCCTGAACTTTTTAAATTTTGAAATTTCAGTTACGACCGAACGATAGCCATTAAATTTGTTAAGTTATGTTATGCTATTTCAAAAATCTTATGCGATAAACATATTATCGCATGTGTAATGCCATGTCAGCTTGTTATTTCTACGTAATTCTCACTACAGAAAAATTATATAATTTTAGTTAAAGGATTTTGCAGCTACCATTTGATTCAAGGTTAAAATTTTAAATTTTGAAAAGTACAGGAACTAAAATTGATCAAATTAAAGAACAATAACTAAATCCACGGCTTACACATAATAAATTACTACTAGTAAAACTTGACCTAGGGATTTAACCGTTAACATTTGGGTTAAGATTGAAATACCAAATTAGAATATGTGGACTAAATCCATAATTTAACGATTTTTATTTGATACAAAGCAGTATTAATAACTCAACAAAGAATTCCTAGAAAAGTTTTTATTTAATGTACTAGAAGTGTATAAATATAAACATATTAATAGTTAATCGCAAAAGGGACCTCATTAGAAAAACCCTTAACCTTATTTCTTTAAAGAAAATTAAAATTAAAATTAAAATTTATTTTAAATTATCATTATTTATAGAATTAAAAACTCTTATCAAATAATAACCTCAAATTATAATCTAATAACTATATTTTTAAACAAATAATACATTGTGATTTAATGATAGTTTGTGAACATTGAAGTCAAATTCGGTATCAAATTGGAACATAAAAAATACAGATATAAAATTAAATATTAAAGCTAAACTCAAGTACCAAATAGTATATTAGCCGCTTTTTTTATATATTTTATAGATTAGTGTTAAATGGGGATAAATTTAATAAACTTTTAATTTAATCAAATTCTCATAAATTATTAACATAATTATTGATATAATATTATTTTATGTTTATATATTATATACAAAATAATTATATTTATTTAATATAAAATAAATTGATATATACAATAAAATTAAAATAAAAATTTATATAAATAATTATATTAAATTAAAAATTATGGATTAAATTATACATTAAATTAAAATTTATATATTTCGATATTAAACACTAATGATTGGCAAACAAAACAAACAAAAACCTAAGTAAACAAACTCTCTTCATAATTGTTCTTTGTTTCAGCCGGCATTTCACTGGTGACGACAAATGTTTTAACACTACTGAATGGGAAACAGAACCAATATCAAATCAAATGCCGTCTTCAATGTTTCCTGTTTCAGCCGGAATATCTGACGACACAATATATCTACTACATACGTACATAGTGTTTCTTTTTTTCCTTTCATAAAGAACTTACTACTATACAATAAAAAAATATATATTATAAAATTGAAAACAAATCAGATTATATAAGTTTGAGGTTTGAATATTCGGCTTATATATATATATTTGGGTAAACTCTATTAAAGATTATTAAATTGTTAGTAAGTTTACGTTTTAGTCATTCAGTTTTAAAAAGTTACAAAATGGTCACTGAACTATTCAAATGTTTTTATTCAAATTATTGGGTTGTTAAAATCATTGTTGTATAGCATTCTCTGTTCGTACCACTTGCAACAATCGAAATGTAACAACCAGCCCGATGTAGATCATACCGATATTCTGTTGAGTAAGCTAGCATAGAAAAGGGATGAATTATTCGTTAGGTGTTGTGTGGCGTGTTGCGAGGATTCTTTTTGTGAGGAACACCCTGCTGGAAGGGATTGACGGACTCTTTTATGGCACGATTCGCCAATCCCAGATGTCCTGGCAAACTTGTCAATTCATGGAGTGATAGAATTATTTTAAGTAGAAACGATAGCTCGGTGAGTATCATTAGAGTTCAATTGAAACCTAGTTAGAATTGAACTAGAGTACTGTAGATGACAACTTGATATGTTTAGGTAACCGAATGACCTGTTTAGTTGGTTCCTTTAGTGTACAAACAATGTTTTCCACTCTTATTAGTGGTAGTAGTTACGTTCGATAAAATATTATATTTCAAACCTTATTAGGAAAACTTAGTCTCTGAACTCAATGGCGACAGTGGTATTTCTGACCTTCCCACTAACCTTTTTTCATTGTCTATGCTATAAAAAGAGTGCATATAGCTAGCATGTTTCACTTTTGCTTTCTTTCTGTGTTATCTCCTACGTCCTTAAAAAGTTTCTTTTTAAGTTACCTTCTCTAAAGAATGAGAGGAAGGTTACCAAGAATTTGTTAAGATGTCATTGATAAGTGCCAGTTGACTGGTAATTTTTGGAAAACTTTAGGTTGATGTCGAAGGAACTTACGTCTTTGCATTAGTACATGCATGATCAATTTTAGTAGATAAATAGCCTGATAATTATGATTGATTCTTATTTAGCTCAAGAAGCTAGCGAAGGTTTGAGCAATTGAGGCAAAGGACCAATAGAGTACATTCTATCCTGAAGGTTATGATGAGTTCTTTTTTGCTTCATTTGGGGTTTTGACACTTTATGATATGGATTTGTGGAAGGTAAGTTGCTCTACTGAAGATGTGTCGATGTAGTGTGTATTAACGTGTGCGTAACAAGTTTGTTGTGTGTGTGCACATGGCCAAGGTCACGGTTAATATCCACTTTGTATGTGAGCCTGGTACCAAAATACATGTGATATGTGAAAATGTGGAAAGAAATTTTATTTGTTATGCCTCCAGTAGGGTAGCTTTATTACAAACCGGACTGGCAGATCACGACCCAACCTTGCGAGAGAACACGTGTTCAAGTTAACAAGGAATATGAATATATATATATATATATATATTATTATGAATTATATGTAATTCTGATTTTTGAAATATGGGTCTGAGGCTGACACAAGGTTGGGTCACAGGTAAACATACATGACTGAGAGAAGCGTACATGGGTTATTGGTATGTCCACTAAGGATTTTGTGTGTTATAAAGGTGAGTTGTTCGCCAGGGAACTATATTGATAAACTGGCTTGTTATAGGAAAGAGCCTCGAAACAAAAATATCATTATCTTTGAGTTGATCAGGGGTAACCTAATAAACAAATTGTGTCTAATGGGAACTCACCAAGTTCAATTGTACTTACTATGTTACTTTTCTTTCTTAAGAGATTGATTAGTAGAAGAAGATCAGTAAAAGGGGACTACGATAGAGCTGCATCTGAAAGTGAGCCACTTGTCTATTTTGTATCATGCATGGTTGTTCGGTAGAGAACGTATGTTTAGTTTTTGCTTTTACTTCGCAATTGTAATGTTTTGTCTTATAAAGTGTAATTGTCCTTGATTATAGTTGTGATTGCTAAACTCCCCTGATTTGTAGTTTTCAAATCTATCTTTTCCTAAATGTATTTACCTTTGACGACATAGTTTGATTAATAGGTAGTTTTATTAATTCCTATTACCCTCCTTAAAGATATAAAACCAACTGAGCGAATAATAGTGATTTTAACAAAAAAGAGATTACATACAATTATTTTCTCAAAATTAAAAAAAAAAAGTCAAAGGATTTAAATCTGTTAGTAATGCTTCAGTTTGTTGAGTGGTTCATTTGACTGTTCAGTACATGCCAGGTCTTCCTGACAGGTTAAGGGGTGTTACACGAAAACTCTCATTCCCTTTATCTTCTACAGTTTAGTGTTTTTTCATAAGATAGCTTTGAATGTCATGCATCCGTGAACAAAAATCCAAACAACTTTCTTCTTCGATCCCTAACATTGACCATCAGATTGACTTGGATCTAATGTATGGTCTTCTACTACCTGATGGATATTGATTCACCGTACCGATCGTTGAATCATTGCTTGAAGCTCGTTAGCTGGACTTTTAGGAAAAAAAACAAAAACAAAAACTTAACAACCCAGTGACTTAAATAAAAACTTTTGAATAGTTCAATGATCTTTTTGTAATTTTTTGAAGTTTAGTGGCCAAAACGTGAACTTACTAATAATTTAGTGACCTTAGGAATTGTTTACCCTATATTTTTTGAAGTTACAATGATTCCGATAAAATCAATCATAACAAGCACCAATCTGAATAATTAACTCAATGGCTTAACATTGCTGTTGATCCAAAATCTTATTGACAACCTGACTTATATTTTAAACAAACCTTTTCTTTGTCCAATTTTATCTAAACTCTTCAATTATCATGTAAGCCTTTGAATTTGGACAAATAACCTTCGACATGTAAAATATATATGAGTTATTGTAATTTTTGGATCCTAAACTTGGTAACTAGGTCTTGTTTGGTAGATGAACTTTTTTCTTCACTTTGGTATTTGAACTTGGCAACTAGGTTCATTTTGGCCCTTGAACATGAAAATTGTAAAAGTTTGATGGAATCCAAGTTCATGCCTAAAATAGACCTAGTTGCTAGGAGCAAAGCTAGAATATTATTTTATGAGGGGCAGAAATGAATAAAAATATAAGGGAGACCAAAGTATAAATTTACCATTATACTAATTTATAGTTTCTTAAAACCTAACGGGACGATATAAATAATTTTTTTATTTTTTGAGAGCCAAAGCCACAACCTGCCACTCCTTCCTCCAATTTGCTAGTTGCCAAATTTAGATATCAAAATAAATTTATATTGGGGAGTATGCTTTGCATTTCAGCATAAATAGTGTGTGACGTCGCAACAAGAAAGAGCTTTTCATCCCGATGACGCATGACATCCTGACGAGAAGAAATAACTCGTCCCGACGACGCAACAACATTGAAACAACGTTGCGATGAGCAAATATGCCACATCACGACGTGGTGACATGTTCCTCAATTTTCTCGGTTTTACTTCTTTCAGTTAAATACTGTATTAGTTTCTCACTTAAACTCTGATTAGAGTAGAATATTTTAATATTATTTTACCTACGAATTTAGACTATAAATAAGCCTTCTATAACCTTAGAAAAGAAATAACCCATAACACATTTAGTTATTAGCTTTTACAAGCTTTCAGGGAGTTTTGTGTTTAAGTTTTGAGGGTTCTTATTTTCGGGTTTCGAGGTTTAGTTTTTACCTCCATCTTTTGTACTCTCCGTTTTTTTCGTTTTAATGAAATTATTTTTACCTGTGGTTTTTTATCCTCTTCGGAGGGGTTTTTTCATGTAAAATATTTGTGTTCGATCTTTTCAATTTTTTCATTGTTTTACTTGTTCGTTGCTTAATTGGGTTTATCCCCAACAAACTAGTATCAGAGCTTATTTTGATTTCTACATTCAACTCGTTCAGAGATAGAAACAATAAGATTCGACATTGAGAAGTTCGATGGCATCACAAATTTTAATTTGTGGCAAGTTTGGATGACAACAATATTGGTTCAGAACGGTCTGAAAAATGTTGTTACAAAGAAGAAGCCAGCGAATATGTATCAATTAAAATGGGAAGAGCTTGATGAGAAGGCATTATCTGCAATTTAGTTGTGCATTTCAAATAGTGTATTGTAGGAGGTGTTGATGGACAAAAAGACATACGCCTTATGGAAAAGGTTAGAAACCCTTTACGCGACAAAGTTTCTGTCTAATTGATTGGTGTTGAAACAACGACTATAAATGTTTCGCATAGAAGAAGGTGAGCACGTTAGAGGTCACATCAGTCAATTTATTACTCTTTTAAATGATTTAAAGAATGTTGAGGTTTAAATTGACGATGAAGATTATGCTATGCTATTATTGTCCTATTTATCCCTTTCATATAAGTTTTTTAGGGAGATTCTGGTTTATGGCAGAGATAAACTCTCATTCGAGGATGTAAAGGGTCACTTGTTATAAACTTGGCAATAAATTTGGTACAAATAACAAGTCAAATAGGCAAGTTTCGATTTTGGTAGCACCAAGTAGTCGAGACAAGAGATGTCGCTATTGTAACGAGGAAGAGCTTTCGGTCCTGATGAGGCATGACATCCCGATGAGAAGAAACAAATCATCCCAATGACACGACAACATTGAAACGACAAAACGACGTTGCGACGAGCCGATATGCCACGTCACGACCTGGCGACATGTTCCTCAATTTTCTCAGCTTTACTTCTTTCAGTTAAACATTGTTTTAATTTTCCACTTAAACTCTGATTAGAGCAAAATATTTTAATATTATTTTACCTACGAATTTAGACTATAAATAGGTCTTCTACAACCCTAGATTACAAGCTTTCAGAAAATTTTATGTTTATGTTTTGAAAGTTTTTATTTTCGGATTTCAGGATTTAATTTTTACCTCTATCTTTTATACTAATTGTTTTTATCGTTTTAGTGAAATTATTTTTACTCGTAATTTTTTATCATTTTCAGAGAAATATTTTCACATAAAATATTTGTATTCGATCTTTTCAATTATTTTATTATTTTATTGATTCATTGTTTAATCGAATTTATCCTCAAAACATATATAAACACCAAAATAAACCCAATTACTAAATTGAAAGACTAAAAACCACATTAACCCATATATATATATAATATAATATAATCATATACTAATAGCGTTTGTGAAATTTAAGGAGACAGGACACATTGGGACCATGCTGATGATGACGTTGTCGATGCTTGTCATTTGAAGTTTCCTTATATATCATATTCATGGACCATTGGCTGGATTTTTTGTGCTACAAACAAGCTATTTATAGCTAAGGAAAAAGACTGCGTGACAGCGTTGACATTCTCCTGGCCTTCGTTGACTAGCTGAGCTATATGTCCTTTTTATTTTTTTGCTGTTGGCCACATTTCATGTTTGAAAAACGTATCCCACCACAACCATATGTTTCTGCCTTAAATTACTCAACCTATTGAACTGTTTTTCCTTTAATATATTTAATCTAATTGCTTGAGTGGTCCCAGTACGACAACGTTTTTGTTCAAGGAAGTCCCTAGAATTTTTTTTCTTTCGGTCTTGGTAAACCCTGACTTGTAAGAAAATATCTTCTATATACCCTTGTATAAAAGCAATCCCCAATTTATGAGCATGTAAAATTTGTAATTGAAATAGGGTTAAAATATGCCATAAGTCCTTATACTCTTCATAAATTTAAATTTTAGTCTTTATATTTTTATTTTTTAGAATTTAATCTTTCTACTTTTCAATTTTCAAAATTCAAGTCCAACCGTTAACATTGTTAAGATCGTTCTGTTAAATTTAAGTTTATTACAACGTCATTTTTTTCAGTCACATTGCTACCAATTGAGTGCTTTTTCAAAATGTCACACTAAAAAAATTTAACAATATTAACACTTAAACCTGAATTTTGAAATCTAGAAAGTAGAGAAGCTAAATTCCTGAAAATAAAAGTACAAGGACTAACTTTCAATTTTGTAAAGAGCACATGGACCTATGGCATATTTTTAATGTTTTAAACACAACACATCAAAGTTTCTATTGGTCAATTTCAGCTACTAATTTCTATACTATGTGTAAATTGTAGCTTTAATCCCTATATTTTAATTTAGTTATAGTTTAATCCCTGTACTTTTCGAATTTTGAATTGGTTAACTTGTTTGGTTAATTTCTACTATTAATCATGTATTATGTGTGAAGTTGTATATTTAGTCTATGTTCTCTGATCGAATCATTTTTAGCCCTATACTTTTCGAGTTTTTTGCAATTTCCAGCATTGGCGCAAAGGACGATTGTGAAACCCATTAATTGGATTTCTAAGTAAAAAATTTAAAAAAAAATAGCAAGCTAACATGACATTACTTATGTGATAATATGTTTGACACATCAAATACTAATGAATTTAACACCTATTATTTGGTTAGGACTAAAATTTCAAAATTTGAAAAATACAAGTACTGAAAATCACCTAATTAAATATACAACTTATGCATAATACATGGACTAATAACAAAATTTAACCATTTTATTTAAGGTTAATTTTGGAAACAAATGTATTTGGGTTAGTTTCCTAATCACACCACATCAATGTCTTTTTAGGTTTTTATTTGGGGTTAAATTGAGAAACAAATATTTGGGGTAATAAATAATAATCATGATTTTCTTTGTATTTCATGAAGCTTACTAGCATGATTGCTTTAACCATGTGATTTCTCAATATATCAAATGCAAAATCATACAAAAAATTGTCATTCCCAAGCCCAAAATCAATTGGGCCATGGATTTTTATAGCCTGAAATTTGGGCTTTAAATAATTAAGACCTTGACCTTAAACCTAGCCCAATTTGTCTTGAGTTTTTGATCCCTTACCCACATAAATGGACCTCATATTTAAGAAGTAGGCAGTATAAATTTACAAGATTCATATGAATGTGTACGTTTTATTGTTAAAATTTAGATATAGTAGAATCAACTCTCTTTATAATCGTCAATTGAGTCTTAATTCGATTGGTATGAGTATTATTGCCAATGCAAGAGTACATGAGTTCAAGAGTGCTGAAGCACATTATCTTCCTATTTATTAGTTGGGGAGGATAGTGGCAAATCTAAGGGTGTTAAGGGTTGGAGGTCGTCGAAGATCGCTTCACACTATCAAGCTATCTATGGGTATCTTTATTTATAAATGATTTAAGTTATAGAATGTATAGAGACTTGACTAAGTCATTTTGTATATATGTTAATTAATTTGACCAAATGTATTGTTAAGTCTGGTAATGCCTTGTACTCGGTTCCGGCATAGGATACAGGTAAGAGGTGTTACAAAGGGGGTTGACAGGGGCTCTAGCCCCCCCTAAAATATAAAATTGTTATTTAGGCTCTTAAATTTTTTAAAAATTTTAAATTAGTAAAGCTAAAATTACACTTTAGCCCCTTAAAATTATAAAAAAATAAAATTTCATTCGCCCCCCTAAAAAATTGTTCTGGCTTCGCTCCTGGGGGAGGGGATATGAGGATATGATCAAAATTTATAATGATCAACGGTTGTGGTTAAAGATAGAAATGAGGAGCTACACTCATTTTATCAAACTAGTCAGAAACTAAGAAATTGTGCTATTGATTTAGATTTGGAACCTATTAAACCAGTTACTGAACATGTTGTTTTTCTTTATAAATCAATTCCTCTCCTTATTTAGTGTTGAAATTAGTTGAGTTGGTTAAATGGTAAACTCAGATTTCTTAATGCAAATCCTATGTAACGTGATCACCGATGGATTAATGTTTCTTTTTTTTTTTTCCCCCTCATTTTTATTTCAAATTTTAACTGGCAATAAAAATATCAGAAGTTCAGATTAAAGGAATGAAAATAATTAAATTGCACGATTTTACATGGATATATTGCATACACAACTAGTTATATTAATCCAATATGAAAATAAATGTATGTATTTATTTTTTTTAAATGTGCACAATTGATTCAAAATCAAAGTTTCATATGTCCATATGAACCACGAGTCAAATTTCATGTGTATAATTACACCAAACCAAAGCTAATGTATCAAATTACGTAGTGAACCAAAGTTCATGTATAAATTTAATATTTATCCCTTAATTATATCAATAAGTTTCATTAGAAATAATCAGTACAAATATTGAATTGAAGCTGACACATATTTTTTCACAAAATAAGATTCCAATTTAAAAACTTAACAGCTACAGTCGATTGAGTTTTAGCTCGATTGGTATTGGCATTATTGTTAGTCCCAGAAGCATTATCCTATTTAGGAGTTGGGGAAGAACTATGAATAGTTTTAGCCATTCTATCAATATCTATAGCGTCTACGATTTAATGAGTTTTTTTTAAACTTCTTTTTATCTTGATAACAACTTTCTAAGAGCATGGAATTGGAATTTTTAAAGCTAAAATGCTTTGTATTTTTAAAGATGAACCCATAATATTGCTCAACACAATAATAAATTTTAAAAAATAGACACAAAACATAAAACGAATAAAAATACAGTAAAAGTATCGTGTCTTTACATTAAGATTTAAGTTTTATTTTGCCTCCCTTATTAAAAAAAAATAAGTAAATTAGTCAGGACGAAGCCAGGATAATTTTTTAGGAGGTCGGATGAAATTTTAATTTTTTATAGTTTATATATTTCTAATTTGTAAAAGATTAAATTAAATTTTTATAATTTTAGAGGGCTAAAGTGTAATTTTACCTTTATTAATTTAAAATTTTTAAAAAATTTAAATGGTCTAAATAGAAATTTTACCTTTTAAAGGGGCTGAGGCCCATGCCAGCCCTAGGGGTGTGCAAAATTCGGGTAAAACCGAAAAAATTCGGGGTTGGTTAACCGAATTTTTTTGGTCTGGGATCGGTTAATTATTTTGTGATTTTTCGGTTAACGGTTAATTCGGTTCGAAATCGGTCGGTTAACAAAAATTTTTTCGGTTTAGCCGAAAAAATTAATAAATAAAATTATAATATATAAATAGGCCCACTATTCATCTAAACCCAATCTCTAAACCCAATCCAAACTCAAATATCCAACCCAACCCAATTACCCAATTAAAAAAATTACAAATAATTTAATAAATAAAAAAAATTATAAAACTAAAACTAAAATTATGTAATTTTTTTAATTATGTAGTGATTCATTTCGGGTAATTTGGGTAATTCGGGTAATTCGGTTAATTCGGATAATTCAGTTAATTCGATTAATTCGGTTAATTTTTAACCAAAAATAAAAAATATATAATTTTCGGTTAATTCAGTTAACCGAAAAAATTTCGGTTCGGTTAATTTTTTTAAAAAAATTTCGGTTCGGTTAACGGTTAAAAATTTTGAAAGGTCGGTTAATTCGATTAATGTTATTTCGAGTCGGTTAATCGATTAAACATCCCTAGCCAGCCCCTCTGGGTTCGCCTCTGAAATTAGTCTTTGCACATTAGTTCAAAAAATAAATCAATTTCTTTTTTTGTTAAATTTTTTATCTATTTATATTGTTAAAAACTTATGTAATTGACAGAATAATCAAATAGTAATATATGACGTGTCTCGTATACCTTACGCTGACATATAAAAATTAATTTTTAACAGAATAATCGATTTACTTTTTGGACTAACTCAACAAAATATTAGGAAACTTTTGGTGAAAGAAAGAAGAAATTATATGGAAGTTGGGATTTGATTTGACAACACAATTTTGGGGGGTTCTTTTGAAAGTGGGGGGTTCACTTGTTTTTGTTAAACTACGTGCCAAACGTTAGGAATTATCAAGGTTTCGTTTTCACAAAAGAAACTACTTTCTAGGGTTCGTGGAAACTCCCAAATAAAAACTCTCAAAGTTATTAATACGGAAAATTATATCGGTAGTCACTCAATTATTAATACGTTAAATTTTAGTATTTGATTTATTGATCAAAGGTGCTCACGATATTTTAAAAGTTACGGGATTGATTTGTAAGTTGTGCTTGTGTGTAGGGGCGAAGTCAAGAAAAAATTTTAAGGGGCGAAATTAAATTGTTTATATATTTATTTAAATTAAAATTTATCATTTTTAAGGGAGTCAAAGTGTATTTTTACCTTTAATAATTTATTTTTTAATTTAAAGGACCAAAATGATAAAATTTTTATTTTAAGGGAGACCGGGCCTCTACCAGTCTCCTAAATCTGCCTTTGCTTGTGTGGTAGTTTAAATGAGTGTGTGCGGTGAGTGTATTTGAGATTCTATTTTATAAAAAAAAATATTGGTAAGTTTATTTTTTGGACACTCAATTATGAAAAGTTATAGAATAATCGGTTAACTATTTTTCTTTTTTTGTCACCGACTGTTAAATTGCAAATGAAAAGATAACTTAGTAGCTTTTAAAATTCGCATAATAACAACTTTAACCCTCAATATTTATATATTGTGTAATTTAGTCTCTTTTTTTATAGTTTTTTTTTTCCTTTGTGATATTGGGAGTTAATTTTAAAAGAATAAAAAAGAGATGAAAATTATTATTTTAGATTTTGGTATATTTCCATTCAAATTTAGTTTATATTCTTTTTAGCTTTTTAGGTAAAATGTCACAAAAAGAAAAGCAAAAATGTAAAAAATACTAAATTACACAATATGTAAACGTTGAGAGTTAAATTTTTTAGAATCATGACTAAATTAATACAATGAATAAATGTTAAGGGTTAAAGTTGCTATTATATCAATTTTAAAAGCTGACACATCATCTTTCGATTAGCCATTTAACGGTTGGTGACCAAAAAAGACAAAATCAAAAATAATTTAGTGACCATTTTATAATTTTTCATACTTGGAAGACAAAAAAAAAACTTACCAACAATCGAGTGAATATAAATGTAATTTATTCTTATTAATATTATATCGGTGATGGTACCGTTCAATTTTAATATTGGTTTATATAGTATGAGATATCAATATGCTTTGATGTATCATTTTAAGTTCAACAATATTTTTAAAATATTTTTCACATATATATTTATAAATTTATATTCAAGATCATCTAAAAAATAAAAAAATAAACAAAAGAAATTAATTTTTAATAAGATGGCATCATTTGATTTACTAATATTCCATAAATCTATATATTTCAAGAAAAATATAAAATAAAAAATACAATCAACTTGATAATTTTATAGTATAAATAATTTTATATGACAACATTTAATTATGGACAAAAACACAAATATATATATATATAATAAATGTGTCGATTAAGTCCTCAATTGACATCAATATTATTATATAATTCTAAAAATTTATAAAAAATAAATATATTAAAAACCTATAAAAATTAATGTTAAAAAATAATAAACATAAATATAAAGTTATTAACATATCAAAATATATATTTTATTTATAAACAAATTAGAATAGCATTAATACGTCATCAACAAATAATTGATTTATGTCATTTTACAAATTCCTAACAAACCCCATCTAATGTAGTTTACAAAATTTACAAATTAAAAATTAATTAATTTAAGAAATTAGTAGTAATAATTGCTTAAATTTAATTACAAAAGAAGAATAATAATTCTAAAAAGGATGAAGATTTCTGCTTAGCTTATTAACGTTAGTAAAAAACCCAAATTGCTTATACGGCAAATACGACCGTCGTTTTTCCCCTTCCCTCATTGCTCTGTTTTTAACATAAAGCTTTTCATGAGCTGACGTCGTTTTGCTACTCTTCTGTTTTATCGTCGCCTTTGGTTTTTCGCTTTTCTTTTCAGCTTTTACCGACGAAGGACCAGATGACGACGTCGTATCGTTAAAAAACACGAAGGCATCTTTACCGTCGCTATTACTTCGAATCATGAAATCTTTAAACCTCCAAAGCTTTGAAAATCCCGTTGAATTGCTCTTCTTACACGTGTCCGGCAACGTTTTCTCCACGATCCTCCGGCACGGTCCCGTTGTTTCCGACGACGACGTCGTTTCCGGCGAACCTTCAACGAAAACCTTCTTCAATGGAGTCCTTACAGACGTTTCACAATCTTCAGGCTTTGAGACGGGACCGTTTCCGTTAGCGAAAACAAGATCTTCGTTAGAAAACGGATAAACCGGACGGATCTTACCGTTAAGGAAAACGTCGTCGGCCGATATCGGCGAACCGTCGGGATTTAAACAATCAAACGAAAATTCTTCTTCTTCTTTCTCTTCCATTTCAAGCTGTTTGTTCGACTCGTCGTCTCCGATCTGCACTTTAACCCCAAAGTCACGGTTAAAACCACCGGCAGCGACCGGAAAAGCAGTTCCAGTGAACTGAGACAAAGAAGGATTCACTACTTGCATGATTAACGCAAACAAGAAACTCAAAATCAAGCCTCTGGGCTCCAATTAGACATAAAATTAAATTACGAGAGGTTTTTTTTGGAGGGTAAACGTGGGGTTTGGTTATTGGGTTTTTATAGGGAGGTTCTGTTGGTTGAAAATTCTCAACGCTTTCATTTAAAAAAATAAATAAATATTGAATAATTTTAACCGGCAATTTTTTGTAGCTGCAATTTCTATTTTTAAACACGCGTAGAGCTATAGACGGGGACTGGAGCTATTACGTGTGGAGGAAGAAAAGAAAAAGCAAATAAGTGGAGAATTTTTTATTTTAGGTATAATGATACATTTGACCCCCAATATTTACATCTTTTTATCAATTTAGTCTTAAATTAAAGTTGATCATTAATCTTTAAAAAGAGTCAAATAACTTTTTTAACAAAAATGCTTGTAAAAGTATCATGGAGACCATTATACTAGAAGTTGGATTGTATACTTAAAAATGGATAAATTAGTTCTTGTACGTTAAATAAAAGAGCAAATTGGTCCTTCTATTAAAAATTCTATCCATTTTTATTTTTAAAATTCGTCAATGTGTGTCGTACAACATGTGACTGCCTGGTTATATCATCACCACACCAATTTTTAATAGTAAAAATAGATTAAAATTTTAACAGAAAGGACCAGTTTGCTCTTTGATCTAACGTATAAAGACAAATTTGCTCTTCTTTAAGTGAAGGGGCAAAATGCAATCTAACTCCTAGTGTAGGGCCTTCATGGTAGTTTTACCAAAAATTTTGACTAAAACATTAGTTTTTTAATGATGTTAGTGTGACGACTCGTGTGCCACTTCAATATATATATATTATCATCCATTAGTATATTTTTAATTATTCACGAGAATAAGATGAGAATAAGATGCAGAGGGTAGAGGAGATTGTTACCTTCATTAGGGGTTTTGGTTTGGAGTATCGGGGTAATGCATTGAATCTCAAGCATCCCAAGCCAAAATCCATGGTTAAATGGATGCCCCCTCCGCAAGGGTGGGTAAAAATTAATGTTGATGCAGGGATCTCTGTAACCAAAAATCGTGCAGTTTCAGGCTTCATTATTAGAAATGAGGAAGGTTTCATCATGGGTTCGAGGTTCAAGGGTCATAAGTTGGCTCATTCGGTAGTGATTGCCGAAGCGATGGCAGTTCTTCATGGGCTCCAATTTGCTCTGGATTTGGGATTTACAAAAGTTATTCTCGAGAGTAATTCCAAGTTGATTGTTCAAAATATTCAACAAACAAGTGAGGACTACTCGGAATCCAAACCTTTTACCTGGGATGTGAAGAATTTAGCGAGGAACTTCCAACCTTGTCAATTCCAATTTATTGCGTGAGAAGGTAATAGAGCAGCACATGAAATGGCTGTTGAGGGTTTGCAAACTGAAGCGAATTTGTTGTGGGTTGAAGATGCGCCTTCGAAAGAGATGGAAGTGGCCGATTCTGATCGATGGTTCAGTCGACCACCATAATTATTTCTTTGTAATGACGATTGGGTTGAGGAATTCTGAAATATGGATGACTATCTCAACTAGTTCATTTTTCTAGGCGATTCATTGCCGGATTTTAGAAGGTTTAGCCATTTATTGATGGGGATCTTTAACGCGAGAATAGCCTGAAATTTGATGGGTTTTTTTTCTCTATGTTTATTTTATTTTATTTTTTTTACTTTGGGTTTATGTTTGAGACTGGTTTGGACTTCTCCGGTGGTTTTTTTTTCAGGCCCAAATAATAAACAAATTAATTTTCAAAAAAAAATTATTCATGAACATATTAAAATATTTGTTTAATGTTCAGGAACAAATTCATTAATTTAAATGAATCAACATGAGCACACAACACAAATATGTTTTTAAAATTAGGAGAATAGACTATAGTACACAATCACTTCCATTAGTTGAACAAACGGGACCTTCACTAATTTGTTCTAATGGAAATGGATACTACATTAACAAAAACATTTATAATAGCCCCAAATTCAATATTTATAATATATTAAATGTTTACTTTGAACATCATGTGATGGCCTGATAGTCAAGAATGCTTCACTGTCCTAGGTGTGGTCTAGGTTCGAGTTGCGCTAGTCACATTGATTGTTCGGGCTTTACCCTGTTATTGTAATTCAAAAAAAAAAAAACCATATTTTCTCCACCCATGTGTGCCAAAATTTAATTATATCTAATTACTAAATCTTAAATAAAAAAGAGCGCTCTTTCAAATTTGAAATAGTGATGAAATAATAATAAATTTAGCTTTTAACATTTACTCCTTTTATCTTTTTACTCTTAAATCTCTTCTTTTTTTTTTCTTTTTTTTTATCACTTCGGCCCTAACCTTCAAAATTTAGTTTAATTTACTTTTTTAAGATGAAAAAGGTGGTTGCACCTTTAAAATTTAAACGAAAATAATATGGTAACTTACATGGTAGCTTATATGTACTCAATAAAAATTCAATATATACAAATTATTAAAAATTCAAAAAATCCAACATGTAAAATGTCGCGCGAGTTGCCACATTAGTACCATTAAAATTTTATTCGTTCAGTCAATTTTTTTTCCAAAACAAAATAAATTGACTGAATTTTAAAAATTGAAAGCTAAAGTGACAAAATGGGTAAACATTAGGTGCTAAATTTATCTTTATACCTTTACAATATAGGTGATCTTAAGTAAATTTTGAATCACATATTTCAAATCGAATCGGAATTGAACAATTATATATGAATCGGAGTTAAATTGAATTCCATCACACCCAACCATGAACACCTCCAATCTTACATATATATATATATATATATATGTGAAAGCAATTTCCTATCCTAACGGAAATCACAATTAAACCTATCTCGACTCAAAGGTTCACTTGAAAAATAGGAGGGTTTGGATAAAAAAATATGTCTGAAAAATGGGCCTGGACAAAAAAATAAGACCCGTTTAGAAAACGGGTTGAGCCTTGGGTAAGGCTTTTTAGCTAGAGCCCGGCCCGAATTTACCCCCCAAAAAAAAGATGTTTTCTTATTGTTTTCTCACTATTTCGCTACCATTTCACTACTATGTTTCTATTATTTTTGTTGTTATTGTTTGAATATTATATAACTCTTATTTTATTATTAATTTTGTTACTATTTTAGAGGCATTTGCTTGTTAAATTATACCTACCTTAGTGTTATTTAAGTATACATTTATTTTTTTATAATTTATTTTAATTTGTTAAGAAACATTTATTTTAATATTTTTAATATTTTTGGCGTATTATATTTAAAAAATTAATACAAAAAGTTAATATAAGCAGATCAAATCATACTTAAGATTTAAAATTTTTATCCGAACTGTACTTAAAAAAAATTTTAAACTTATTTTTCAAAGTCAAACCTGACAAACGAGTCTAAAATTTTGATTGGCCAGGACCGCCCATGTAGTCCTCTAATCACAATCTATACGTGACATTATGAGCAAAATTATAATTTAGAAGCGAATAAGTTGGGCGGTAAGCCGAAAGACAAGGAAGATGAATATCAAAAAAAGGAGGAGCAGCTGTACGAAAACCATCGTCGCTTACAACAACTAATAACTATACATTTACAATTATTATTATTTCCCCTTAAATTCCCTACATTTTCTCTTTTCATTCTTCTTTTCTACGCGTATTTTTCTTAAACCTTCTGTTCTTGTTCTTCATCTATTTCTGCCACTTTCTCTTTTTTCCCTATTTTTCAATTTATTTTTTTTTCTTTTTGGTAGTGTTTAAAAAAGAAAAAGAAAAAAAAAGAGAAAAGGGTTTATGTTTTTCCTCTGATTTTCTGGTTTTTGTTGATGAAAGTTGATGAAAGAGAATGGAGTCAATAGGGATATGTGAGGTTACTAGAATCATAAACATAGTTTTGTTTTTCACATTAGACCTACGTTAATTTGATTTTCTTTTTTGAAAAAGATTAATTTTTGGGTGTAAGATTATGTGGTAGAATTGTAATTGGAAAAAAGGAACGAAGAGAAAAACCAAAAAGAAAATTACAGCAGGATTCTTTTTAGCATAGAGGGAGGAAGAGGAGAAATGTCGGAGTTGGAGGAGTCGTTGACGCTTGAAAACAATACGTCAAGCCCTTCTCCTCCGTCACCATCAAAAGACTCAAAATCAAATGAAGAATCGAAAGATGGTAATTCAACGCCACCGTTGAATTGGAGCCCTTCACCGCCGAGTGTTGGTGATGATGTTTCTAATAAAAAAGCATCTTCATCACCTTCAAACGATGAGTCGTTTGACCAATCACCACCTTCGCCACCGCCGAAAAAGAGTTCACCCCCTACGTCGTCAGCATCGCCGGAGACACCGCCTAATCCTTCTAATAAACAATCACCTCCTTCACCATCAACACCATCATCATCATCATCACCACCACCTTCACCTCCTCCCCCTCCTTCTCCTCCTCCTCCTGAGGAACAATCTCCACCTCCTCCATCTCCTACCCCTTCGAAGAAACAATCACCTCTTTCACCGTCACCATCACCGCCACCTCCTAAGAAACAATCATCACCACCTTCATCACCTCCTCCTCCTAAGCAAAAATCATCACCAACCTTCAGATAGCTCTTCTAGGAACTCACCACAATCTCCGTCGGAAAAATCACCCCTTCCTCCCCCACCTCTTCTGACAACTAGTCCACCTCAACCACCATCTTCCGAAACTTCAAAATCACTATATCCTTTACCTGGATTTTCATCCCCAGCACCAAATGTTGCCACTAAAACATTGTCGGAACTTTCTCCTCACGCGTCAGCTCTTCGTCCACCAAGCACACCGCAAAGCTCCTCTAATGCAATCGGCGCTTCTCCCCCTTCAAAAGGTGACCCTAATGATCAAAAAGGACATGTTCCGAAAAACGCTAAATCTGATGTTATGATTGATGCAACGGTGGTAGGGGCTTTTTTCATCGTAGCATTCATTGCCTTGTTTTTCTTTGTGAGGAAAAAAGGGAAAAAGAAGGAAGCCTTCACGCCACCACCTACTAATATTGAAGTGAAATCAGGTAAAATAATACATTTTAATTGAATATTCAAAGTATCAATCGTATTCTTCTGTCAACCTAATATCGATTTTGGTTCTAAATGTTAGCTTGTGATAAGAAATATATTTAAAACAAGTAAATAAATAGGGTTGGTAGAGTCGTCGATCCCACTAAATTAAAAAAAATTGTATGTTTGACTCTTTAAATTTTATAAAATTAAAAATTAGTATGTGGTAAAATTGTATTTTACATTTTTAACTCTCTTAAATATATGCCAATTAACTTCGATCTCTAAAAAATTTTCTGATTTCACTCCTGTAGATCAAACTATAAACATGTGTATATACTTACCGAATGGACCATGTTATGAAAATAGGTTATATCATTAAATTTTAAGGTGATTGTTTTCCTTTTTAACATGTTAGATCCAATATGCCAATAGATACAAATGAGTTAAAAATTTGATCATGTCCCGTCAAATCTGAATTAACATTTAAGCTTATAGAAGAAACTAATTGATGCGATACTAATACTTGAAAACTTCTGCATTAGAACCTGATCCATAGTTTGGGGACTTCTAGTGGAAGTAACCCTTTTTTTTCTTTAATTGTTTCGATTTAATTTAACAATCATCTTAGTTATGCAGATGCGACCTACTATAATCCTCAACTTGATGGCCTGGATTCAACTTTGGTGAACGGTTCGGAGCCTCAAAGATTGAATAATTACCACGGTCCAGAATCGGGTATCATAGCCGGTTCCAAGACATTCTTCACGTACGAAGAGTTGATGGAAATGACCGATGGATTCGCTCGTGACAACATTGTTGGTGAGGGCGGGTTCGGGTGCGTGTACAAGGGTCGTATGCCCGACGGGAGGTTAGTGGCCGTTAAGCGATTGAAGGTAGGTAATGGGCAAGGCGAACGAGAGTTCAAGGCCGAAGTTGAGATCATAAGCCGTATTCATCATAGGCATTTGGTCTCTTTGGTTGGATACTGCATATCTGAGAATCAAAGGCTGCTAATATATGATTTCGTGAGAAATAAAACCCTTGAACATCATTTGCATGGTAAGATTATTGGTTACTTCCCAAATAAAAAAGGGTTAAATTGCAATTTTGATCCTTCTACTATACTCAAATTCTAGATTATCTCTGTATTTTATGACGTTAAGAAAGGTAACTATTTTAATTAAAATGTCAACACCCTTGTACAAAATAATTAACTATTTGGATTAGCTTATGCCATTATAAAAGTAGAGGATTGAATTATGCTAAAGTAAAGTATAGGAACTAAATACCAAATTTGAATATAATAAAGGGACCATAGTAAAAATTTGTCCAATTAAAACTATGATGACTGGTTCTAATATTGGGAAATCATTGTGCACCACCAGGTAAAGGAATGCCAGTGCTTGAATGGGCCCAAAGAATGAAGATTGCCATAGGAGCAGCCAAGGGTTTGGCATACTTACATGAGGATTGTATGTATCTCTTCATTTTCTTCATTTTCAATTATTAAGATGATCGTAGTTTAGTTTTTTTTTTTACTTAATTCTGGTTTTGGTCCCTTTATTATGCTAAAAATAAGGATTTAGTCTCTTTAGTTCAGAATTATAAAACACTTTATTATGCCAACTTTTCTTATTAATCTATACCTACATTTTAATCTGAATAGTTAACTATTTGAACTAAGTTAAGACATTATAAAAGGAGAGAGACCACGTACAAAATTAATATATAAGGATTAAAGCCCTAATTAAACTATAGCAAAAGGATCAAAAACATAATTTGACCTTGAAGTTTTCAAGTGTCTAAAATATTAGAAAGCCCCCTAAAGTATATTGCTTTATTTAGATAAGCCCTCTACTTTTTTGTCGTCTAAATAAGCCCTTATCTTTTGAATTATACCCAAGAAAGCCCTTATTCTCAAGTGAAATATTGGTTTATCTTAAAGATTTACTTAGGTAATAAGTTCAAAGATTAAGAGCTTATTTGACTATACAAAAATTACTATGGTTGTGGCGAATTGAGTCTTAGTTCGACTGGTATGGTTACTGTTGTCAATGCAGAAGGACGTGGATTAGAGTGCGCTGAAACGTATTATCTTCCTATTTATGGGTTGAGAAGAGACTAAACTATTGATAGTTCTAGGCATTGTGTCAAAAAAATCTAATATAATCAGAACTTCTAATGAGATTATTTTTAAAAATATAGTATGGTTGTGGGTTGTCGACTTGTAACTAGTGTACTAATTTTTATTTTTTATTTATTTTTGCTTATCTTCCTTATTATGAATATATTTTCAGGTCATCCAAGAATTATCCATAGGGACATTAAGTCAGCAAACATTCTATTGGAAGATGACTTTGAAGCACAGGCAATGAACTCTTCTCCTCATGCACCTTTGAAATAGTTTAATTATTTTTTTCTCAGATTCAATTTTTTGAAAATTGAAGGCCTTACATTGTAATTAAACGAAAAATTGTACAGGTGGCCGACTTTGGACTTGCCAGACTTAACGACTCTAGTCAATCCCATGTTTCAACTCGTGTGATGGGAACATTCGGGTAGGTCATGCTTTTCAATAGTTGAGATTGTTTTAACTTATATTAGGGTGTAAATAAGATACTCGTCCTTGCAATTTATTTGAGTTTAACTAAAAAAGAAAGAAAAACTTGCATTTAATCCGATAATTATCGCATCAAGTTTGACTTTAAATAACTCGAGCATCATAATACTTGGTTTGAACGACTTGTGAGCGTAATTAAGCTTTTTCATTTTATTATGTCTTTATATTATGAAACTACATTTTTAAGTTTGTTATATAGAAAGAGTTTAAGATGTGCCGGAGCTTGAATACTAAGGAGCTTAACTTGAGTATAAAAATTAATAAACGAGCTCAATCGAGTTTGAGTAGCTCGATTATGTCTTAGCTAGCAAAGCTCGAATTTAGAAATTTGATGTTTGATCGAGCTTGAGTCCAGAATTTTGTGTTGAGCTTGAGCTTGTTGCATTCAACTTGGAAGTTGTGGATTTGAGCTGTGTAGTTTAGACATTGTATCAAAAAGATTATACTTTTGATATCTTTACTTTTATAATATTATTAGATAGTCTAACTAGCTAACACGTTAAGTATTCCATTTAAAGTGCTAATATGTATTTTTCTATTGGAAGGGTACTTTTAAGAAAAATCCACATAAGCATTTTAACTGTAATAGATAATGTTTTGATTAACTAATAATATTATAAAATTAAATGGTCAAATTAATGTATAATGATTATATCTCAAATATGAGAATAGTAGAAAGATCAAAACCATAATTTGACTACTACTTGCTCATTTTTTCAATACAAATATTCAACTATCTATGAACCCCCAAACCCTAAACTAACTAAATTGGAGGACATTACGAGCATGCTCAAACCCATAACCTCCAACTTGTTGTAACAATAATGGTGACAGTCGAGCTCAACCTCTTTCTATTTCTTTTTATTGCATACTACATATAATAATTAGTGATTTCATTTGCCTTTCAGGTACCTGGCACCAGAGTATGCATCAAGTGGGAAGTTGACGGATAGATCTGATGTTTTCTCATTTGGAGTTGTGCTTTTAGAACTTATAACGGGTCGAAAACCCGTTGATTCGACTCAGCCTCTAGGAGATGAAAGTTTGGTCGAATGGGTATGGATCTGAATCTAATAACACCATTGATTTTTTCTTTCTCTTTAAAGTTGTACACCGGTCTCCATAACATATATATTGGTAAATTTTTGGTATAATTTGACTCATTTACTTTTATAATACCGTCAATTCATCAAACTAGTTAAGAATGTAAACTATTCTAGTCAAAGTATTGACATAGATTTTTCTTGGAGGCACCCCACATAACACATTAAAAAAAATCATATCAGCTTGATGAGTCAAGAGTGTTATATACAAAAAAAGTTTTACCTTAACATTTTAATCAAAATAGTTAGCGGTATTAATTATTTAGACAACGGAACAAAAATAATGTCAAATTATAAGGACTAAGCCCTAAATTTGAACATAATAAAGATATCTAAACCGTAATATAACCAATCTTTTTTTTTTTTTATAATAGTGTATTTTCTTGGTTTTCTTTTTCAATTGAGCCAATGTTATCATGATTTTTGGCAGGCACGACCTCTCCTCATTCAAGCCCTTGAAACTAGTGATTTTAGTGAAATAATTGATGCAAGGCTTGAAAAGCGTTACGTAGAGAGTGAGGTATTAATGATGATCGAGGCAGCCGCCGCTTGTGTGCGGCGTTCCGCCACAAAACGGCCTCGCATGGCGTTGGTAATGTTAACGAACTTCAATATTTTCTTTGTTATTATTATTATCTAAACTTTCGCCACTAATTGTTGCTCTAATTCTTCATAATAATATTCTATGCATATCCATAAGTATGGGATTTAGATAAATTAATCAAGTTCAAAAACTCATTTCGATAAACTTGAAACTAAACTCAACCCAATTTGATCATAAAAGGTTAAACAATTTTTGCTTGACATGATACAAGTCCAAAACAAATCGAACCCAACATAACCCAAATCCTAAATGATTCGAACAATAAGCTTGAAATGATTCAAATCCTATATGATCAAAATCAAAATTATCCGAACCTAAAAAGCCCTAGCCTCAAACCTTAACTTGAAATGGCTCTAGAAGCTAAAATAATTCAAACCCAAAATAACCAAAACTCGTAATGGCTAAAGCTTCAAACCCAAACCTAAAAAGATCGAGTCTCGAAACTGGACAAAACTGAAACAACAAAATATTTAAAAATTTGAATTTATCCAATTCAAATTAAATCAAAGTAACTCAAATACGAAAAGGTTTGAACAAAAAACTTAAAATGATTTAAACTTTAAGTGATCGAAACTGAAATGATCCAAACCCGTAATAACTCGACTTGAAAAAGCCTTAGACTCAAACCTAAACTTAGAAATGGAAACAAGATGAAGCTACTCTGAAAATGAAACAACCCTAATCTAAATTATCTAAACTGAGTTAGAACTTAAGATTATCGAAACTCGAAATTGGCCTAAACTAAAACAAAAACAGTTTAAAAAATGTAGGTATATCTAATTTAAATTAACTTGATTCAAAACCAACCCGATTCATGTAATTGAGGGGCTGAATATAAATATTTAGATTCATTCAAGAAGTATCCAGTCGAGCATCTGCTTATATCTCACACTCGTAAACAGGTGGTAAGAGCATTGGACTTTGATGGATCTGATCTAACAAACGGGGTGAAAGTCGGTCAGAGCACTGTTTATGATTCTGCCAAGTACAGTGAAGAAATTTTGAACTTCAGGAGGATGGCACTTGGAAGTGACAACAGCTCGGAGTCGGACGTTTACAGTGACGAGTTCACTTCAAGAGAAATATCACGTGGACAACCTTCATGGAGGTCCGAATGTAGTTCAAGCGAATTTACGAGCGGCGAATCAGACCTTCAACCATTTAAAAAGAATGGTAGTGGATATAGTGATAATGGCGCATCGGGGAACTGCAGCGGCGGTCGCTTCAAATGATGGTCGATTGTTTTTGGGTTAAAATGCTAATGAGTGGTTTTGCAGGGCATTTGTTTTGTAAATGTAGAAATGCCTTTTTTACTTAAATTCCCTCTGAAATTGTAATTTTGAGCATTGGGGAAAGATAAAAGTGATCCTTCTCTAGAGTCACTTAACTCAAAGTTGGGTTTAGTTTTGATCAATGATAAAAATTGCTCTCAAACGACCTTTGGTTGAACGGTAAGAACGGTAAGAAGCTCAATGTCCATTTTAATAAAATTTTCGGTTCGAGTCTAGATGGAGAAAATAAGAATGTGCCATTTGTTGAAGGGAGTCCTATCTACTTGACTTTGAATTTAGTCGAAGCCTAATGTAATTACCCAACACCGAAAATTTTAGGCAAAAGGAAAATTGTATGTATATTCAATGTAAAAGAACTAGGCAAACTGAAAAATGATTAAGCACGTTCTTAAAAAGAAAGTAAATTACTTTTATAGGTTTTGAATTTGTTCATTTAACTATTGAATTTTTTAATTTCTATTTTGGTTACTAGACTTTTGAAATTTTTACAATTTGACCACCAATATTTTATATTTATCAAATTTTAATTAATATTTTGGTCAGCATTTTCAATTTATGATTTGTTGTAAATATAGCTTTTACAGCAATTCCCACAACATTTAGATTATTTGCCTCCAAGAAATCACCATCAGAGTTCAATTTAATCCAACTTTCTGGTGGGTGACACCATTTTCTTCTATCATTTTCTTGTTTTGTTGGAGAGAATATTTTTCATTGTGTTTGGAAATTAAGCGCATTATCTTCCTATTTATGGGTTGAAGAGAGGTTATGAGTAGTTTTAGGCGCTGTGTAAAAAAAAAACAGATATGATCAAAACTTATAATGAGATTGTTCAAAAAAAAATCACACCTTTCTATATATATCGAACAATAACTAGAATTCAGATCTTATCTTCTATATAAACGCCCTTACTTGAAGATAATTTAATAAGCCACTCCTTAAAACTTCTAATTTTTTCCTTATCAATTTTAATCCCACTACAACTTGCAAATCAGATGTAACATCCCAAAATTTTCGTATAATAAGTGGTACTGTTCTAAGACTTATAGTACAATGATCGTGTGTCAGAGTCTTAAAAATTTATAAAAAGAATGATCAAATCTAGAAACTAACTAAAACAACGATTGAGGCAAGCGCACCTATCGAACAATAGTATAGTTTAGTGGCAAGACCGGATTGTCGAACCCAAAGGAACCAAAAGTACTAATACTAACTTTCTTTTTATTATTTAGCTTAAGAATCAAGAGAATTGTTATTTAATTTAAAATTAACTAATCTACTAAGCTAAAGATGCTAAGACACAGAGAAGGAATTGGGGAAATACTTGTTGGAAAAACCAATTGATTGAGACAATACCCAAGAAAGAATCCACCTAGACTTCAGTTGTCATCTAACTCTGAACCAAACGATTTATTCACTTGACTTGATCCGTAGGATTCCCTAATTTATATTAATACCTCTCTCGAGGCTACTAACGTCTAACCCTAGGTTGATTAATTGAAATCTCTTTCTAATTAAAACCCGTAGAATTGCATTAACTTGATCTATGGACTCCCATATTAGGTTTGACCCTAATCTGGCAGATTTTCGTCATCCTATCTCTAGGGTTGCAATCAACTCCGCTTAACTATGCTAGATCTACTCTTAAACAGGGTCTATTCCTCCTCTGCCTAAGAGCATAAATGCTTGAATCAATATCCTGAAATATCAAAGCAAGAATTAAGAACACATAGTTAAGAACAAATCAAGTATTTATCATACAGCTCAAAAAACAATAAGAAGATCCTTCTTAGGTTTCCTCCCCCTCAGGTATTTGAGGGGTTTAGTTCATAATCATAAAAGAACACATCTCAGAAGAAAATATAAAACAAAACATAAAGAAAACCCTAAAACCCCCTGAAGGAATTAAAGGAGAGATTCCTTAGTCTTGGGTATGATTCCGGCTTCTTGAGATGAATCAACTGGCTTTCTTCGAGTGAATCCCACAATTCGGCCTCTTTGGCTTGGCTCCTTGGCCTAGCTGAACGCCCCCTCTAAAGATTGGCCTCTAGGGTGTTTATATATGCTTTTGGAATGTCTTTCTTTGCCTCTAAGTACCCTAATCCGAATAAAACTCTTCTTTGTTGCAGCAGGGGCACGCTTGTATGGCACGCCCGTCTGATTCGAGGCCAGGCCGTGGTCGAGCCTGTTATAGAGGCACGGCCGTGTGAATCGAGACCCAGGCCGTGTGTAATTCGTGTTAGGCCCGTTTTCTCTGTTTTCAACCCGTTTCTCGTTCTTTTCATCCTCCGATGCTTTCCTAAGTATAAAACATGAAAATAAAGGATTAAGAGCACCTATTTCCATAATTAAAGGGATAATTCATCCAAAAGTATGCTAAATATGGGATTAAAATATGTTCATATTACGGTTTATCATATAATAAAATACAGAATATAATTTGAAGATAGGTATTCCAGATGGAGCCTCAAAAGAATTATTTTGATTTTTAGAAGAGGAAATTTGAGAGAATAATTGTGAATGTGAGATCTTAGTACAAATGAGACTAAATTGTAAAGTTGGAAAAGTTGAGGACACTGGTGTGATTTGATCAGATTGAGGAAATAGGAGTTAATAATGACTGTAAAGTATAAGGATGACTCGGGTTGAGTACTAATTTGATAGAAGTCAATTCGAGAACTAAATTAGAAAAGTTGAAAAGTATATGGACTTATGGTATAAATTGCCCAATGGTGAACAGACAAGTTGCAAAAGGCACTAAATAAGTACTATATGATCAGAATAGTATATAAGTGCAAGCAAAAGAACTTTTGACATTTTCAAAAGTGTTGTGTCCTAATTCACTAGATGTGACATTTTGTTGTCTCAAGGTAAGGAAATCTAAAAACAAATGCAATATTCTGTATTTGGAATTTTGAGAAATTGTGCCCTAACTTACTAGGTTCCGATTTTTTATTTGACCCAAACTACCGAATATCCTTTTTGAATTTAAATGCCCTAATTTTAAAAGTCAAAAGACAAGCTTAGTTTCGAGGATTCAAACGTCGTATCTTAACTCACTGGGCATGACATTTTACTTCTTCGAAATAAGCGGGTTTCAGCCTCCAATTTAATTTATTCAAGTTTTTCTTTAAACAAAAAGGATCGTATTTTAAAATCTTTTCAAATTTTTGACATTAAGATGGTAATCAATCAATTCGGTACCAATTTTGGGCATTATGAGGGTGCTAATCCTTCCTCGTGCGTAATCGACTCCCGCACCAGTTTTCTCAAATTTTGTAGGCCAAAATCATCATTTTAATAAATCAAAATGTTTTAACGATCAATCTCAAGGTGACCCGATCACACCTCAAAAAAAAAAGATTGATGGCAACTCCATTTTCGTTTTTAAAGTCGACCCCGTTTTCCTACAAAAAAATGGTTTCGACAATCGAGAAAGGTCATGAATGCAAATTTCTGTATGGATAATTAATAATGATGGTTGAAAAGTATAAAATAAAGGAATTTTGAAAGATTAAGTGTCTTGAATGGAATAAAGAATAGTGATGAGACAAAGAAAGTACTAAAATGCAATTTTACCACATAATGAGTGTCGTAACCATTTTTTGGAAGACGACAAAAAGGGGTTTGACTTCGGTTTTGAAAATAGGAAAAAAGCGGAGTCGCCACCGATCTTTATTTGATGTGATCGGATCACCTTTATTTTAATAAAGCGTTTTGTTTTACTAAAAGCGATATTTTGGTCTGCGTAGTTTTGAAAATCGGGTCCGGAGTTGATTCACATACGAGGAAGGTTAGCACCCTCGATCGCCCAAAATTGGTACCAAAATGATTAATTAGTGTCTTAATGTCGGAAGTTTGAAAAGATTTTAAATTCGGATCCCTTTTTAAAAAATGTATTAGGATATTTGAGATGTCTTTATTAGGAGAGGTACGAACATCACATCCAAAGACGTTAGGACATGATATTCTAAACCTTCGTAATCAAAGCTATCTCGAAGTTTACCAAAAGGATGTTTAGTTCTTTAGTCAAACGGAAAGTCGTAGCCCAGCACGTTAGGACACCATTTCCCGAGTTCCTAAATACACAACATTGCCTTTATTTTA